>OX371263.1:99920514-101120514 GCA_947311025.1 Lypha dubia | reverse complement strand
TATTCCAGATATATGTCCACCTCTTGATACATCATATGTTGCATTACCTGACAAACCTACTCCAGACTCAATAAATGCACTGTCTAAAGAAGACAGATATGTAGGATCAGGACTATGTGGCGTAGAGGCAACATTTGGTTGAAAAGAATAATCTTGAGGTCTGCCGCGAAGATGGTTTGGTGAAGAAGTAATATTTGAATCGACATTAAATGTTTGATTTGGGCTCCTACCACGAGAACGGTTTGGCGAAGACGTCATATTTGAATCGATATTAAATGTGCGGTCTTGATGTCTGCCACGTGCGCGGTTTAGCGCATTATTTGAATCAACATTAAATGCGTGATCTTGCCTTCTGTCAACATCGACAGGGTATGTGCGATCTCGCCGACTTCCAGCATCGATGGTATATGTGCGATTTTGCCGATTTGCAGCATTGACAGCATATGTGCGATCTAGGCGATTAGTACCAGATAAAGAGGTCATGTGTGAATTAATATTTAGTTCAAAATCTTCGTAGGAGCTGTTGACACTTTGCTCCTCCTCATCGGTGTTGGAATCGACAAATGCTTCGTTAGCAGCATTCTCTCCATAAATTTCATCTATTTCCGTAGCCGCTCGCAGCAAAATATCGTAAATATTCGCTCCTGCTTTTAAGCGATCTTTTACTTGATTGCCTATTAGTTTCTTTTGCTCTTCGCTTAATTTCTCCCAAAGATCGTATTTGTTTTTCAGCTCTTCACTTTTCTTACCACAAATAGCATTTTTCAATTTTCGATCGAGCTCTTTTTTAGACAAAGAAAACAATTGAGATGGTGTTAGTTTGAGTTTTTGTGACCAGAAAACAATTTCGCGTTTTGTCATGTCTGACAATTCGTCATCTTCTAAAGGATCTTCTACATCTGATTTTGAAGAACAATTTGTTCGCGGAACGGACATTACTATGAATTTTGGCTTTAATCTAAATTTAGTCTACAGTTTTTTTATTCAAATATAAAACTTTTGTTAAATAGAAAATTTAAATAATACATTTGACAAAATTTTACTCACATACTGACATACATATAAAAAGAAATTTACTTCTATTTCTTGTCACATAATTTATGTAAATAAATAGAACGTGATGAGTTGTATTTAATTTAAGATGATTACATCATTTTTAATTTTTCTTTTGTAAACTAATTACGAACTAGTTTCATAATATCTTCAGATAATCAGTCTTAATTGAGAGAATTTATTTTCAGTTGTGGAATTAAATGTAACGTTCGGAAAAACATACATACGTATTCAATTAGCAGGTGTGCAAAGTTTATATTTATATGTACTCGTATTTTAAAGCTTACCAACAGAACTGATGACATAAGTTGCCGGAGGCTTTAGAACACTACGGGCGTAAGCACCTCTAAGAACTTCCAAAGCACATGGCTCACCGCTTACTATAAGCATTCCGGGCGCCACATGACCTGCATACTTGAGCGCTTGTGTAGCCGCCGTTAATGGTGCATTCCACCAGCATTGTGCATTTGCAGACAAAAAGTTCTGAAAGAAAAAAATAAATTTTAATAATTTAAAATAAGATTTTTTTCGAAATTATGGTTTATTTTTTATTTAGAAAATGGTTGAAGGTCCGATGGCGAAAAAAAAAATTACTTTTGGTCCCATTATTTTGGGAAAATGGAAAGGGAATTGAAGAAACACAATTTATAATACAGAATTTATATAAAAGAAATTTCTGGGGGGTTAGTAAAGGTAGTTATAGGAATAGTGACGGCCCCTTACGGACGAATGTTTTACGCCTACGCTTTAGTACCCTTTCACCTATTAACAACTTGATCCTCATGTTGATCTCAGTTCTTTTAATGGCCGAAATCGTAGCCTGTTTGCTTGCATACATTTTTCTACAGTTATATTTTTACCGTTACTTAGTGTGTCAACATGAAGATTATGAAAGTCTTTTTTGTTGCTATTGTACGTGCGTCTAATTATGCTAACGGTAAATAATGGGTAGCAGGCAGACCCGCAGCAACAGCTAATAAATAATAATTTGCTTACTCTCTCTTTACGGTTGGTTGTTAATGAAAACAAAAATTATTTATGAAATTTTATAAAATCAAAAGTTTAGTTTTTTTTTTATTTTTAATAAAATTAAATTTCAATATAATTCAATGAATGATTTTAATTAAATAAATTTAAATTCGTTCATTTTTCATTCAACGCAATAATAAATGTAATAATTAATATATAAAATTTTATTTTGAATAAAATATAAATTTCGTTAAAAAAGCTACTTTGCCTAAAGCGGATTATAGAAATGAAAATGTTTTTAGGTTTGTTATTGTTGTTCTTGTTATAATGAATGTGCGTCAATATGAATGTAAATAAATTAGGGTTAAGTTTTCTTTCAAACTTTGTCAATATTAAGCAAAAAAAAAAAAACAAAACAAAAAATATGTTTAAATTTTTACACAATATATCAATTAAATTTTTAGTTTGTAAATAATCTTATCTTTACTGACACGTTACTAATAATAAATAATTTACTTTATTTACTTTTTTTCATTTAATACAAGTCTTGTTGTCAATGTTGTCATAAATATATATATTTATTTTTCAAAAATCTTCAAAAGTTTCGATTTTAAAACTAAAAACCCTGAATTATTTATACAAAGAAAAAAGTTAATTAAATTCAGACACTACTGGACTATTTAAGATGGAATTGAAATCGTCATTACTACGATTTTCAGATAACACATATTCACATATAAAAATTTAAATTTAGCTGAACTAACTAAAGTTTTATTTCACCAAAGAAAGTCTTAAAAACTATTCATCTTTGCTTGAAGCGTACATATATTTGATTTTTAATTAATAGAAATCTTATAAGTTCCAAAATACTGTTAGGACAGTCTGTATCATATGAGAGTAAAATTGTACACAAAGAATCATCTTAGCTTTAAGTTACATACTAGAATTTAAAACTGCTTGCTTACTTAATATTTTTAATATATAACATCGCAACCCAAAGTTAATAAAATTTGAATGCTAGTTAATGTCTTTAGAGTCGATTAGCTGTGAAATAAAGATATGGCGAATATATTTTGTTGGCCTTTGACATTAGTTCCCGTGAATAAAATTTTGATAATTTGATAATTGAGAAATTGGTGGGGCCACAAAATCGATGAAACACCGGAATAGATCTGGAAATTTTCTAAGCAACGGTGTAAGCAGCATGAGCAGTTCAGTTTTGGAAAAAAATTTCTTGTGTTTACAAAGTTATACATCGCAAAAAGTTATCATAATACTTCGGGACTACGAAGAGATTTTCACAACTTGTCGAAGAAGGCAGCATCCTGAATGCTAATTTATACACCATTCCTTTATATAAGTGCTACGGAAATAGAGTCATACAGGGACATTATCAGTGTCATTGTCTTTTCCACCCAACAATAAACTATAAAAAAAGTTAAATTTTCAACTATGTATGAAAACACAACAATTAAATATTTTCTCTCTTTTTTATCTCCAGCATAGACCACCTAAATATTCTGGTATTTTTTTTTTTAATTTTTTGTTTGCTGTTTGCATTTTATTTTATATATTTTTTTTTTTGCTAAAACCAACAAACCTTTTTTGAAGGATACTTCGATAAGAGTCACTTATGTGCGACGACTGTTACGAATATGAAATTCTTGTGAACGTGTGATTCATAAAATTTTCCACAAAATTTTAAAACACAAACATAGGTAGGTACATATGTATGTATGTATGTATGTATGTATGTATGTATGTACTTCATACGAACTATTTCAAAGATTTGTTGTTTTTTCGAAATATTTCTGTAATTAAAAGTAAAAAGCTTACACGTTGCAACTGTACCAACGACACATTATTTTCATAGAAATTGTTTTTTAATTTTATTGATTGTCAGCAGAAAGATGAAATGCGAGGAATACTGTTTTGAGAGTGTGACTTGTAGCTTCTCATTTTATAAAACAAAAGGCTGAATAAAATATAGACCAAAAAAAAAATCACGAAAATACATGGAATTCTGCCGAAAATATCTTTCAGCAAACTTGGTTTATATTTCATATGGAAGGAAATAAATCCAAAGTTTTCGCAAATTTTGAAGTGTATTTATTTCACAAGTTGTTTTATTTGTAAAATTTACAGATGAAAAACTGTTATGTTTTTTTGTAACAACAAAAATAAATAGGCCAATAGCTAAATTTATAAATAAAAATAAAAATAAATAAAATTCTCCACAAAATATCTTCCGTTTGTAGAAAAATGCATTTCAAAAAATTCTTAGCCTGTTTCTATATCACGTGGTTTGCCGGTACATACAAAAATAACAGTTATTTTAAATAAACGTTGAAAATATTAATAAATAAATGACACAAGAAATTGCAAACAGAAAATGCAAATTAACAGTCATTGCAAATGTGTTTGGTTGTTTGTTTTTTCTAACGTTTAATAGAATCATTACAGTCAACAGTCAAGTGCTGCGCTACTCGTATTTATTCTGAATCACAAAATGTGGGCTAAAATAATAATGCAGTAATAATTATTGCATTAATTTATTTATTTTTTTATAATTTAAATATTGCTGTTGTTGCAACTGTTTGTTAATTTGCATAAATGTGTGAACAGTTTTTTGTAAATGAAGTTGTTGCTTTTTTTCAAAATTTAATCAAACGCACCCAAATTGCTTTCTGTCTGAATATCACAACAAAAAGGTTTTAAATAGTGTGAGAATTTTTCTAAAATTTAATTAAAACGCCCGTCATTGCAAATAAATGTTCGTTTGTATTTTATGCAGATTTTCTTCTCGTGTATTTTTTAAAATTGAAAATAAGAACATTAAGAAAAAAAACTTACCTGAAAAACCATGTAGCCCGAATCGTACATCCAAAAATCATCAAGTGTATGACCTGGTTTCGATAATTGCACCGCAATACATTGTTTAAGTATTAAACGACAACGTTGAGGTCCACCAGGTGATTTTGTACCCATTTTCGTTTTTAGTTTCTTATTAACTTTTAAATTTTAAGAATATATTTTGATAAACTATTTTTTAGAAGAACTTTTCTAAATTATTTCGAGCAAATTTTTCCAAGCACTGATCTTTAAATCAACTCCACACACACTGCAATTTTAAGCTCGAAGATGACAGCAACAGAGCTCTTAACGAGTTCTAAACTCTTGACAAATAGTGAACTTTAAACAACTTTAACAATTAAAATAATTAATCATCCTTCCGCGGTTATTTATGTTGCAAAAACAAACCAGCAAAAAAATAGTTGTCAAACTTCTGTTGTTCTGTTTCTTGTTTCGTTATGAACATTATCGCGTACTTGCACACGCGCATCACCTTGACATCTTATACGAAAATTATGGATTTGAAGTTTTGCAAACAACTCGCGACGGTGTATGACAATCAACTAACGAAGCTAGATTTTAATTTCTCTTGGCGAAGTCGCTGCTGTTACTGTTGCCTTTTGCTGCTGCTGCTGTTGCTACTGCTGTTGTTGCAGTGATTGCTGTTGCCAATACTTAAGTTATCAACAAGATTTTTTTTGAATAAGAGTGCGATTACGAATACAAAAATGAGAGTTTAAGTTTAAACTCCCAACTCCAAACACTCTTCCGTTAATTTTTGTGTACATTTTTTTCGTTGAACTTTTTATTACCCCGAAGCTCTGAAATGAGATGTTGGAATAAAATTAAATAAGAGAGTGAATAAATAAGACAAATAAAAAATATATTGAAAAAAAAACTTTTTATCATTTAACGTATGTGAGATATTTTTGAAGCCAACAACTAACCAACCAACCAACCAACCAGCCAGCCAAACAGTCAACTAACCAGACATACAGACAGGGAACATTAAAAGATTTAGATTCAGAAGAAAACATTTTAACCAAACTGGTAGTGCTTAAGTTGAATGTATGAGTGGCTGTGTGTGCGTCTTTGTGTGACTGTGTTTGTATTAATTTACTTTACGTGCATGTAATTATTAAAAATATTACAAACTTGGCTCAAAAGCTATTCTGACAGGCAGGCCTTTAAAGTGTGAATTAAAAATTTAAAATGTAAATTTTTTTGTAGAAATAATTAATGCGTTGTTAAATAAAAATATGAATAAAACAATTCCACAAAATGTGACAGTTTTATTTCTATGTTGAATTTTTTTACTCATAAAAGCGTTGGAAATTTAAGACTTAATGACCTGTGAGGCAGGTTTACATTTCATATAAAGCTCTTCGTGGGGGAGAGGGTGTTGAAAATCTGATCCATATTACGGAATTTACTCAATATTACAGAATTGGCTAAAAGAGAAGTTTGCAACAATTGGCGTCGCTTTTTAAGCTTCAGATGTGATTAGCTTTTGGGTGCGATCAGAATTAAAATTCCGTCGGCAATGACATTAAAAAATATTCCAATTGGTTCACAGAAGTGCGATGTCTGTTCAGTCGAAAACCTTAACAATGACACAAATTTTGTTATAATTCAAATGTATTGAAAAGATTCAGTTATATTTAATTACAAGCGCACATACAAGGGCAGATCTTACAAAACATCGACTTTAAAAATTTGATTTTTTTTGACTGCGGGAAATTTAGAACGGTTTTAGCTAAGTATTCCAACATTTTTATTGGTAAGAATCTGCAAACACCAAGTAACACCAAATTAAATAATTATTTGCAGACTCCGCCCGTAATATTTCAAAGACAAGATCGTTTGCTCATGGCAATGCGTTCTCGCCAAAGGTTTTGCTATAAATGTGTTTAGTTGCAGTCATCCGTCGACCGACTCAAATGAATTTGCAATTTAATGTATTGTATTTCATTTATGGCAACCTGATCGTATTTAAAATAATAGACAATTTTCAAATTAAAATATGCAATTAAATGCTATTAAACGTATTAACAGTATTAATAACAATGAATAAATTACAATAAATAAAATTAACATTTTTCTAAAACGTTAACAAATATGTGCATGTGTGTGAGTGTTTGTATGCGTCTGTATGAGGAAACACATGAGTTTTGGCTAAAATGGAATAGAAATTCATTGAACGCCAGGAATTGAGCACACAAAAAAGGTCATGTTAATGAATTTCTTATTGTTACGAATTTGGATTGCAAAAAAAAAAAAATAGCAAAATTGGCCCGCATTTAAAAGAGACCACTTTAGTTTGTAGATTGTTTATTCTTAATATAAATAAAAGTTATGATCTCATCACCTACATTTTTTTTTCTTACGTATTTTATATCATCATTTTATAATTCACATTTTTAATTTTTCTTTTTTCGTTATTCATTTTTTTATAGTTTTTTTTTTAAGTTTTATATACAAACATATAGTCGAGAATATATTTGTAATATTGTTCGTATAAGATATGGTACCAGCTTTGACCACTTCTAAGAGTTTTTTGTAGTTGTTATTCCTGTTGCTGTCTGACTTTGTGATTTAAAGCTTGAAAATATTAAAGACAAGCCAAGATACTCTTTGAAAGAAAAACAAAAAACAATTTAAAGTAGTAAATTGGTTTGAGCCGAAACTAATATACCCTTCATGTATGAAGTACATACATATATTCAAATGATATCTTAAGCTTTAGGAATTTCAGTTATGAATACCGTAAAGCTTACAAAATAATAAATATTACATAATTATATGATTATTTTTCTTGGACGTTATATATTTATGCCATTACTGGTAAGTAGGTGTAAGTAATTTCTTGGTAGGTGTTAATAAAACAACATATGAAAACAATTGCCAAATACATACATACATACAAGGCATACATACGAGTATGTCCTTAAATCTGAAAGATAATTTGGAAATTTTTGAACTGAAATTTCGACTGAGCAGAAGCAAGGAAGGAATGTTGAACTGTTATATTTCGAGATTAAGTTCTAATACAGTGAACATTTTCTTTGTCTTTTTTCAATTAATTACGGGACTTAAGACAGAATTTAGATTAAGGACCACGCATTGTTTTTAGTGATTAGCATCAATTTAGTGCTAAAGTAATTCTCGTATTCGATTTACACGAAAAATTGGATTTTATTCTAGTGTAAACGAAATATTAAAATTTTTTTTTTGAAAATCCATTTCAAGATGTGGTAGTTTTATCATTGAATAGAACGAATATATGCATGTGGAAAATACTTTATCAAATAATGTTTGGATATTTTTAAAATTACAAACGTTGCGACATATTTAATATACCCTTTTCACCTGTGGTGAAGGGTATTAACATAAAAATGAAAGACAAAAAAAATAAGAAGAAAAATAAATCTTTGCATTGTTAGCAAAAATAAAAATAAAGCAAACAAAAGGCGGAATGTGTGAAATATATGTACTGTTTTTAAGAGTCAGTCAATTTAAAAGACAAACAACACTCGAATGATCTTACAAAAGCTAAGAAAAACTCAGACAAATACATACTGTTCTAAAATGAAATTTGCAGGTAACGAAATACAAAACGGACAGTTAAAACTATTTAACCCTTTAATACATGGGATCCAAAATGTAACCAACTCTCGTAGCTCTTGGATTTATCCAAATTCACTTTGTCTATAATTGATTGTAGTTCGAAATCAATTGGTATTATAGCACGTGTTAGACTTTTAGGATTGTGTAATAGTTTCATTATTAAATTATTAAATATTTATAATCAATTTTGGAGTGCTAAAAATACACATAATGAATGATATACTCGTACATACATACATACGTACACTCATATCTACGTACATAAGTATTAATGTATAATATGTTTGAGTACTCGTATATGTGCATTTTACAGGAAGTTAATTTTTGAAGTGTTTAACAAAAAACACAGATTTTTAAAAAGATGTTATGCACTGATAAAATCGATTATACATTAAAACGTAAACAAGTTTATATATAAGATTAAAAAAAAAACAAAAATAGTTTTTTCTAAAATGCTAAACATGTTGAGGTACAAAAATATACTTAATAGTAAAATATTAATTTAGTTAAAAAAAGTGCGGTAAATATTAAAATTTATTTATTTATTTAATGAACAAACAAAAAAACAGATTGTGCTCAAATATTTTTCTGTGTACTGTCTATAATTAAATCAAATAAAAGTACATTTGCTTTAAATCGTAATTGAGGACATTTCATTGCGACTGGTGTTACACGTTCCTCATTGCAATTTATCAATATGTGAAATTTTTTTTTATAATATTTCCAAGTCCAATTTTCTTTTCTTAAATTCAGCTGAAAGACAATTCATTGTGACTGGTGTGACATTTCACTTTATAATTTGAGTAAATAGTGAGAGTTTTTAACTTTTAAGTACAAAAAACATTACTGTTTTGCCGAAAAACAACTAAAAAGATTTTTTTCTGAAGTTTTTGACAAGAATATCGAACTTTCGAATAAATCAATCGATTGTAAAGAATTTTGCAGAAATCAATGATTTTTTTCTAAATCTATATTTTTAAACAAATCTAATTGTAGCTAATTTTGCTGCTAATTGCTAAATAAACTAATAATATTTTTCGACCTACAATAGTTTAAATATGCTATAATTTCGCTTGCCATAATATATCAAATAAGTAAGAATGTATAAAAACCGAATAGACTTGTAAAGCATTTCTCGTAAACGGCTAAAGTGCGAACATTTTGAATTGCGATTGCGAAATTACGATTCAGACAAATTACAACATATTTTATTTAAATCAATCTCAGCTAAGGATATAATACTGTGACTGGTGTGACGTTTAGCTTTAGAATTAAAGTAAATTGCAAGTTTTTTGAATTTCCAACAACGATACTTCGCGATAATTTCAAGAAAGTATAAAATAGTCGAAGTGTCTTTGAGTTTGAAAGCTAATCGAATTTTATATTAGATGACAATGAAATCTTGTAATATACTTCGATATTTTTTAAATTCAATTGAACTTTTGTTAATCCGCACGATACCAAAATGAAGTCAAAAACTTGAGAATGCCGCATACGTTGTTGAAACGCTCGCTATAAGTGGGCAACAAAAAACAAACAACCATACAGATGAATGGTTTATAAACAATTAAAATTGCTTACAATTAATTTTGGCATTGAGTCAATTGCTCGGCTCTTATGATCAAAAGAAGAAATTACTAACAACTTCAAGGTTTGTATTTAAATTGCGGCTTTTTCGGACACAGTATAGTGATCCATGCGTACGACTGTCGTAGTAAAACTTTGGCTCAAATAACTAATTGTTTAATTATTGTGCCCATAAAAGGGTTAATACTTGCTAATGGGTGTAGATATGATCATTTTGAAGAAGAATAGAGGCAATTTAAAGTTTACACTGTTTTATGAGTGTTTTGTTATTTTTCATATTTAAATATGCAATTTTGTTTTGTTGAACAGACCACAATTCAGCGGTTCCCAGTTGGAGGTAAACTTGAGTTTGTTTGTTAGTTTATAAGATTCTTAAGGAATGTAAAAAACATAATAGATATCTATAATAATAAAGAAAACAATATACATACAAACACAGCTTTTTGTTAAGAAATGGGATTTATATGTTAAACAATTTAAGTAATTTTATCGTGTCGCAAATTTTTTTTTTAAACATTCATTGTTTGGAAGCGGCTAAATTTGCTTACTGTTACAAATTTCGCCTTTTTATATTTTTATTTGTTTGTTTTACAAAACCACCTGAGCTTAAATGAATGTGAAGGCTAAGAGCTGAGGTCACTGAAACTTTAAGAAAAAATAAAATTATTAATCAAAATAATTCACACTACAAAAACAGTTTCTATTTTTGGATGTGGAAAAACAACTGAGATGAATAACGTTTGTGCAAATTTTTAATTTTGTTTTTTATTCTACAATTTCGGCATTTCGTAATTTCCACAATATTCATTTCCGTTTCCCGTACACAATATTACAAAACCATGGCTCAAATTATGATATTTGCAAAAAATTATGTTTAACCGACTTAAAAAAAAGGAGAGTTTATCATTTCAACGGGTATTTTTTAATGTGTGAACCTCTAGAACTCTACCATTTGTGAAACGATTTCCAAATTTTTTTATAATATATAAAAAAAAAAATCGAGGAAAATTGTTCGCCCATTTTCGCTTCAAAAAATATCGAGATTATCTACTTCTTCTTCTTAATTTATCAATCATTTTTTTAAAAGACAGCACCTCGGACTAACAGAACATATAATGTTAAGAGTAACCCTCGCATACATTGTAAAAGCCATTCCTTTTTTTTTTGGATCCAATACATTTTATAGTCACAATGACTACTTTAGTTCTCACACCCATCCACTAATTGTGGATATAAAAATAGTTGATTGATCTGACAGGTGAATAGCGAACAAGCGGTTCAAGGTGTCGTTTACAAATAATATCAACATTGAAAATTCAAAAACAAAGTGAAAATGCAAAATTGCACAAACTTTTGATCTTAGATTTTAATCACGGCCCTGATTTGCCGTTAAAAAAAAGAGACACACCTAATTAACTGAATATTATGTACTCGTATGTGGGAATAAACGTATGAATAAATTCAATACATACAACGAATACTTTTCAAATTTTCTTTAATCCACGAATGTGACAACCTCATTAACACTACATATTTCTTTTTTAATGTAAATTTGCCACATGCAAACAACATAAATAAATCTTGATTTTCTTCTTTTACATAAAAATATAATATCAATTACATGCATAAATTTCAGACATTCAGTCATTCATTCAATTTCTTGTTGGAATTTATGATCGTACAATCGTTTGATTAAAATCAAAAAACACCAAGTGAAAATTACATTAATTGGTGGGGCTCGCCGGATATAGAAAATCCAAAGCCAATGTGAATCGAATCTAAAGTGTAGATAAATAATACTCGTGTACAAATAAGTGAGTGTGTATGTGTTGTTGTTGTTGTTGTGTGAGTATGTTAATGCAAGATTTGTACTTCATCTCCCCCACGAACGACACTGTAAATTTTAAGTGAAATTATTTTTAATGAGCTGTCATCGGTGGCAATGTTATTTTCTAGATACCACTACTTCTTCTCTCCTCAATGTGGAATAAAAATTATGTTAAAAATAAAACAACAACAAACCAGGCAACAATAAAACTGACAAAAACACACCACTGCAGCAAACCAAATAAAAAACAACAACAAAAATAATATACCAAAGATACCCAAATAGTTGTAACAGATACAACACCTTACAACTATACCGAGCCGCATGGTGGGGAATTTTTCTGCATCATTTTATTATTTTTTCTCCCCATTTTCATATGCATTAGATGAATGTTAACAAAGATTTTCGGCGGGAAATGCCACTCAGTATTAGTGGACGCTGGAAAAAAAAGTTGTAATAATAGCAATAAAATTTTTTAAGCAAAACTGCTATACATGATGCATGCAACATTGTCCAAGCATGACAAAGACAGTAAATAATTTAAAAAACCTGCAATATTTGTTGCTGTTGTTTTTCATTGTTATTGCTGCTGTTTTCTTAATTCTTTGTCAGATGCAATGCGGCAAATAAATGAAACAAAAACAAGAAAGAAAAAAAAACAAATGAAAAATATTGCAATAATAACAACAACAAGATTTTTGCTCTGGTTTGTTGTTTAAGTGCCGACTGTGGCACTTTAGCAACACCGGCAAACAATAATAAATCAGTTTGGTTGCAGCAGGGTTTGTTGCTCAAGTGGTGTACCTTTGTTTGTTGTCTGTTTGTTTGTTTGCTTGCCATTTATTTAAGGTACTGATTTGTAACTTTAGTATTCATACACATGTAGATGTATCATGAATGGGTGGTGGTGGATGGATGGATCAACAAACATTTCATGATGCTGAAACGAGTTTGACTGTTTTCATAATCGCAATACATATTTTTTTTAAGTGGCTTAACATCTAAAGGTCTCAAATGAGTTTGCAACATTTGCTTAGAATTGCACAACGCTGACTGTGGATTGATTTTTAGTATTATTTCGCTGTAACAAACAAACAAAACTAGAATACGATATAAATTTTAATAAACTGCATTTTCAATTCATTTTGTTGCTAAAATTTTATCTGCGAAGAAAATGGAATATTCAGTTAATAAATTTAAAATTTTCAATTACAGAATTCTACATTTTTAAACTATTTTAGAAAATTTTCTTTTCTATTCAAAATTTAAATCTAGTTTCAAATAATTCCGTAATTAAATCAATTAATCATGTTGTAAAAAACTAAATTTACTGATTGTTTTTATAACATTGAACATTCGATTGTTTAAATTTTAGTGATAGAATATACAATTTTTGTCGCCGGCGAAAGTTCAATAACGTAATTTCGTCTGAGTCTACAGTTTTCATGTTCTGAAATCGCATTTTACTTTTTCTGTGTATGTAATTGATTAAATTACGAATTCCTTATTTGTTTTCAGTTGATAATTTTAATTCAGTTATTGAATTGACAATTTTCGTCGCAGATTAAATTTCCACAATAAAATTAATTTCATCTGAAATTTCTAAAATTGAAATCGTGTCTTGGTTCTTTTGTCTTTTTACAAGGTGATATACTAGATTTTCTGCATGAAACTAAGATTAAGTCCGATTAAGTTCAAAAACATCTAACATTCAGAAATGTTTGATAGACTAGGACTACATGCATAGCCGAACGATTACTGACGATTGGAAACACCTTCGTCGGAAAGGAGCATCTGAAAGTATTTTCTTATCAAGAACTTCTATTTACCTTCTTTTTAATGAAATTGTTTTTTTAAACGACTTAGAAAAAAGAATGTAGCTATCAATTTCCCATTAATTGATTATCGCATAACTCTGAACGATTTTGTAAAATTTTTTTTCTTCCAGTTTCGTTTCATACATTTTTTTCTTTTGAAAATCGGAAGGGGCGAGTTGTCTTCTCGATTACCAATTTTTAAACGAAAGATAATTAAGACTTAAATAAGCTTAAGTGCAATTAAGAGCAACGTTAATAAACTAATTATAAAATTTAAAACTAATGACGTCTCGTAGAAGAAGTAGTCACAATATTTGCCCATATTGTTTGCAAATTAGTCAGTCTGCAATTTCCTGCACAACAAAAATATGTGCAACATATTTTTACTGTTCATTAAAAATGAATTAAAGTGAAGGGTTTAATAAATTCGTTACTGCCGGCGCTCTGTGAACCGAACATGTTGTTCACAATGATGAAACACCGTCTTATTGTTTCCAAAGTTGGCATTTTTGAAAAATTTTGAGAAAATCTTACAGGAAAAAACTTTGTGTATTTATTGTTCAAGTCTGTACGAGTATAATGAAATAAAATTGTAACATAAAATGTAAATTTCATTTTCATGATGATTACGATGCTGATCATGATGCAGTTAAAGTTGCAGCAATTGTGATGATGTTTGCCAAAACAAAACAAATAATCACAAAAATAATAAAAACAAACCAGGCTTCACTTACAAGACGGATAAAAATATTCGCATTTTACAGGTAGTGTTTGCTGCCTGCTTTGCTTCAACTGTTGTATGAAGATGTGTGATAACGGGTTAAGTACATGAATATATTTGCGAGGAGTACATGTGAATGATATAAAAAATAATGACATACACACTAACCTACCATACTTATGTATGTCCATGAGTATTTGTTTAACTTGCAGAATGAATAAATGAACGAACGAACCAACGATGATAGTTGGCTGCAATGAATGAATGAAGGAATGAATGAATGAATGAGTGAGTGAATTAATGAATTTATGTTATTTTAACATTATCTGATGATGCGAAAATCCGACAAACGAAAATGAAAGTACTTGTTGTTGCACTGCTGCAAATGCATTTTGCATATTGTCACTGCAATAATTTTTTAATTTTTCCAAGATCTCTTATCAAAAAACAAAACTATTTAAATTATCATATTTGCTTTGTAATGAAGTGCTTAAAATTGTGCAAAATTTCCGTATTCAGCAACAAAGAAACTTAAGAAATTAACATCAATCGACTTTTGTAAATAACAAAAAAAAAAAAAACATACATTTGATTATTTTTTAACTATAGTACGTTTAAGAAAAGACTCTTTATAAAATCGAAAATATTGCTGCAGTAATAGAAGAGGCAATTTTATATTTATTTCTAATACGAATTACAAATTTTTGAATTTTCTAGCTACCGAATAACTTATAAAGAGCATAAAGAAAAAGGAATCTTGGATTTCTGAAAAATATATCTGTTGAAGCTCGACTGACAGGAAAGAGCGAGTTATAGATTTTTATAAGGGTGTCGCTCAAGGCAGACATCGTGGCTATACAGGACTATCATAAGTTTTCAAATAACTTTTGCTCCCGTAGTGTGGTAGAAGTCTATAGATATCGCTTATAAAATGAAATTTTGTCCAAACGTATTACGGACTATTTTGCGTCCAAACATTATAAGTTAATAGAAACCCATCAGGTATGGATGCTTGATTCGTATGGGATCACAAAGTACGGTTGAATTTTTTATGTGCCTGTATGTACCACTCAAGCATTCAATTGCCATTATCCAGATATTCCGTTTATAAACACTAGTCCGCTCATCAGAGGGAACTTGCCCATGTCTATATTCTAGGTACGAATCAAGTAGATACTTTTTTCTCAATCCATCGGAATATCACAATACTTAATATAGTGAAACGTCGAATGATGTGTTCAAGATTAACGACGGTACCAGCGTTGAGCTTCATCCTGACCGAGTGAAGTTGAGTGTTCCCTGAAGGCACACCTACAATAGTACAAAGACGTTTGGCTTGGTTTGTCTCCGAAGTTCAACCATCTACTAGCACTAATCGAGCATTATTCATTTAACCAACACCTCTCACAGTCACAGAATCTCGCAACCATCGAGGGTAGCACGGTGCCCGGCAGCATATCCATCGCCAAAAGGATAGAGTATGTATGTCGCAACATATCGTAAGGTGAGTAACACTTCTCTAACTGTCTAGAAGGAATTCATTTGTTGGGCTTGCTGGTTCTCGTGGCACCAATTTATGATTACTACTCGAGACTCAGCGATTAACTTTCTATCGATTTAAGTCTTCGATCTTAGAAGCCTGTTCGTTCACCTTCTACCAGACAAGTGCAGGAGCGACTCAGTTCATTTTATATGCACGCGTTACTCTGTTATTTTAAGGATTGAGTCATGGCACAAAATTTTTAAGAGGGTAAATGGCTAAAGGTGATGTCACAAAAACACCAACAAGCGTTTTATCCAGAAAGCATTACAATGAGATGCAGAACCGTGCCACATGGGTGAGGCAATGCTTCGACCGTTTTGTTTGTGTAAGTTAAAAGTACTTGGCTTACGAGTTTCATAAGTACTGGAGCTCCACACTCCACTTTGGGGAATTTTGATCGAGTGGTAGAACTAACCTCAGCAAAAATGAGGATGTATTGATTTTCACGACATCTTATCCAAAAATCTTCACGGGAATTACGAAATTTAATAGAAAGTTATTTCAAAAAGACAGACAGTCGTTTTCCCTATTTGATTCGAGAAACAAAATAAAAAAGAAAATATTAGCAGAAAAGGTACATATAAGAAACCTTTTCGCATAAAAGCAAGCAATCATACTTTTAGTTGCTGCTCATATTGTATTAGTGGCGCTACCAATCAAGCACTTTTTTCTGTACGTGCATAGCAAATAATTACCAGTGTTTGCCGTATATATTTACGAGTTACTTGGTGGAAAATGAATGAATAAATTTAATGAATTGTATGTGTGAGAAGAGTGTGTTGTGGGGCGAGTATGGTGCGATGGGCTTGCTTCATTGTATATACTCGTAACGCTGTTTTACCATTTTATTTGTTGCATTTAAAATTCAATTATGTGAAAATTGCGGGGGCGCTGACGATGATTTCTATGCATTTAATTTTATTTCAGTTTAAATAAAATTATTTTTTTTGTGCTTGTGTGGTGTTGTTGTTGCTGTTGTTGATGAACCTGTTTCATTACATGTACGAGGAGTACTTTATTAATCTGTTTGTTGTTGTAGTTGTTGCGGAAGGTCGTTTATTGACACCGAGCAAATGTTGTTATTACGAGTAATGCAGGCAAAGATGATTTTCGTTTGGTTGTTGTTTTACTAAACATACTAAACAGACTTTGCAACTTTCTTCTTTTCCTTCTTCTTGTGTTGTGGCAAGTAAAATTTTAAATGTCTTTTTCTTTTAATTTTCATGTATAATTAAATCTTATAGCCATAATTGTTAAGATGTTTGCAGAAAAAGTTGCATAAAGATGTCTCTTCTCCGTAAGCAGCTAAAACTCACGATAAACTACATGAAAATTTAATTTTAAATTGTTAGAAAGTCTCGTATGTAGTCGAAAATCTGCAAATGCCACGTTATTTAACATCTCATAGAGTTATTAAAACATAAATAGAAATTATAAAAAAAACGTGTGTCTTATTAATTGTAACATGGTGTTACGAGTTTAAAAATAACATTTATGTTAGCATTGATAAGTACATGTTGCAAGTACCAGTCATAAGCTTAAAGTTTAAATGGATGGCTGCAGAAGAAGAAGAAGAAGAAGGCAAAAGACATACATATATTTTTTTGTACATGTATCGCATGCTGAGCGCTTCTTGTACTACAAATGTAGGTTAAGATGTTTTACACAAATGTAAATTAACACTTTTTCTTGTCTTTTTTGTTTGTTTCTTTTCAAAAACACTCGTTTTCTTCGTACATTTGTTTTTGTTGTAAGCCAGCATGAACAAAATAGATTTTCCTTTTTCATATTAAATATCATTTTCTTATTATAGCACTCTCTCATGGCTGTATCATTTTTATAGTTGGCACAATATTTAGCGATTAAAGTCGCCTCCACACATACATACACACATATATAGAAGACCCTAAATAAGAAATACTTTCAACTCAATATTCACAATTCACAGAAGAAATCTCTAAAAACTGAAAATTTTAAGTTAACAATTTTATCAAAACTATTTTATACTTAAAAACTACGAAATATTTTTGGTGTCATATAAAACAGATGCATACGAGTATATGTTTTTCCATAGTAATATTTTAAAAGTCAATACTATGTAATATATTCCGCAGCAACAAATTTCTTAAGTGCTGTTTCCAAAAGATGGACGAATGATTTAAGTATAACATTTGTATGAAAAGCTCTCAGTTTTTTTAGTGATTTTCATTCATATTTTACACTTAAATCATTTTTGCGTCTTGCGTTGTTTTTTTTTTTGCGTCGCATTTATCTAGTCCTCATTAACGACAAATCGTGGCTCTACTGTATGTATGACGAAATATATTTAGAGAGAACGTTTGTTCCCGACCTCTTACAACAACTATTTTGTTGTTTATTTTTATTTTTTAAATAAAAACTATTGAAGTTCAATACACAATTTTTTTCGTTTCTGCTTTAAATCATAAACAATTAATTCTATTCGGCTTTTTGAAATTGTCAGCTCGTTCGTTAACGTTTCAACTCTAATTCCTTGTTGGCAGCTTGAAAATTTAAAAACAATATGTCTAGTCTAAAGCTTGTCATTTTCGCATTACATAAGTATGTAAAGTTTTAACAATTGCCAGAGTTAATTTATGAATTATATTTGGAAACCGATAGAGACAAATTGCTGTGTACTTTAAAAATATAAATGACGGGTATTTTGTTTTGATGCTGGGAGTAAGGCTTTGGTAACACTGTTTTTTGTAGCTGATTTGGTTAAAAATAATTGGGGAAAACTATGTTCAAGTTCTTAATCAAAAGTTATTTTTTTTAAAGACTTCAGACCGAAAAATCTTTATCCCAATCATGAATACTCACATAAAAAATTCTGCTCTAAAAACACACCCGATACGAGCATGAAAAACAAATTTACTTAATGACTATTTCAATTCAAGTTAAAAAAAGGAGTATTTCGCACAGGGTGAGATCTATTAAATTGTTTGATTTTTTAAGTTGTATTCCATTAGTTGCGCCCACTTTAGACACATTTGTTTTTATCTTTTTTTTTTCATTTAACAAATACTAATTATTTTATATTTTTTTCTTGTATCATTATCAAGCAGTTACGTTATAGATGGGAAGGTGCGTGAATAATGAGGAGCATAACATAATCGAAAAGATGAAGTTTAGTATAAAGTTCCAAGTAAATAGGATATGTTCTTCGAAGAAACTACCATTGTGATGTCAAAAGTCTACTACCGTTTTTGGCCTACAAAACGCCAATTATTGAAAGACATTTAATTTGTCTTTTTATATACCCTTGCTATGGAAATAAGCTTCTTTATATTTTGTATCGTACGTAAGTACGTTTCCACAATCCAGACAGTCAACTTAATTAAGATATTTATAAAATAAGTACGAAATTTTATCTGCGCGAGTGGGAATGCTGTGTTTACAAAATTGCACGTAAGTCTATTCACAATATCTGCGTCAATTCCGCAAAACAAAATAAAATCGGTGAATCGAGAAAATTCTCATAAATTAAAAAACCAACAGAAAAAGCGGTAAACGGTAAAGAAAATCGATAAAAAAAAATATTTTAAGAAATTTTCGAAAAATTAAAAACACGATAAAATCGGCAAAACTAAAAAAACACTGAAACATAATTTAAATCGCCGACACGAAAAAAGGCACCAAATAGAAATTAAATTGCTAACAAGAGAAAAATTGTCAAAACGAATAAATGGCAAAAGGAAAGAAATCAATAAAGTGCACGAAAAATCGTTGGCTGAAGTGGTTAGCCCGTTGACTAGTAAGCCAACAATGACTTGGGACCTGGGTTCAAACCATGGTCAGAGCAAGTCAATCAACATCATTAATTTCTCTAATGTACATTAGTGAGACATTGTATTAATTGTTGTCGGACTATTTAAGTGATGAAGGCACAGCACTGCTCACTAAAACCTGTTCCGACAGCGATTGATGCTGTTCCAAACTAATGTACACAACATCGCCCTCCTTCGTCGGTTAGCAGAAACATCGGCGAAGTAAAACAATTAATAAAATGCCTGCCAATACAGCTTAACAAAGTTAATGCGTCTACGTAACACCGGAGGCGCCTCAAAACTGCTACAAAAATTAACATAACGCGCAAAGCAGAGTTCTAAAAGAGTTAAGCCTTCTAAATTTTTAACAAATATCACTGAGTTCCGGCACATTGCACTGCATACGTAGGGGTCACCCCCTGAGTGTTGGTCCTAATTAAAAAAAAAAAAAAAAAAAAAATTAAAAGCAAAACTCTCGAAAAAAAAATAACTTAGAAGTAAAAAACATCAAGAAACAAAAAAAAAATACACTTTAGCCACAACTAAATAAACACATTAAACTTGAAAGGATCTAAAAACTAAAAAGATGCCTACAAATCGACAAAGAAAAATAACCGATTTCAAAAATCGGAAAAATTAAAAAAAAATAAAAACGCTGAAACGACGAAACGATGAAACGATGAAAATCGCAAAGTGAAAACAAATTACGAAATTAAAAAAAAAATAACCACACAACGATAAAATCGACAAAACGAAACATCACTTAAAAAACGCGTAAACAAAATCGAAATCGCCAAAATACAAACTGTTAAAAGTGAATAGTGTCATGTGATTACGAATTACTGCAACTCTATTGTATCACTTCAATACTTATTAAGCATCCGTACGGAAACCCGTTGGTGGCGTTTCGTTAAAGCCCAACCTTGGTAAATTTATTCTTAATAATTTTCCCACCGTGGCTTTTTTAAGAACTTGAATTGCAATTGTAGTGTTTTTCAAACGGAATTTCCTGGGATGCCGCACATTCTCCGGGAAAAAAATTCCGGGAAATTTTTACGGAAATCTTCTGAATTGAAGCAAATAAATGAGACATACATATTTATTCCCATCATTCATTTTATTTTAAGTGTATTGGTGTTCTTCTAACGAAATCCAATGCAAATCTTAAGATTTTGGTGTGAATTGGTATTTCCTATCACGTGTTCCTCACCAATTGATTCAGACATTTAAACATTAAAGTCAATGAGCACCCAACTTAGATAATATCCCCATATTTACGCGCTTTAAATTTTGTGTTGCTGCTGCTGATTGTTAGATGTTGTTTGCAATTGTTATTGTTTTGTTGTTTAACAAAGAAACAAAACTGCAAATTTAAAATCAGAAGTAGAAATTATATAAGTTATTGGGTTGTGGTGGTCTTGTGCGCATACAAACAAGACATACGTTCAAAAGTTTGCTGATTTTGTTACGCTTTGAGCTCTTCATGTGTGTAATTATGAGTTCGTATGTAGTTTATGTGTGTGATAATGACGTTACAAATTACCATCATAGTCTGTGATGATACATACATACATACATACAAAATTATATTAACAAGCGACTTATTAAATGGTTTTTGCTTTTGTTTTTTTGTTGTGTAATAGTAGCAACTTCTTTTTCCTACAACGTAAAAAGACAGCAGAGACAGACATAAAGAAAAGAGTTGTTCATTAGAGCTTTTGTTTTCTTTGGGGAAAGTGTCATCAGAGTTGGACGGAGTCTTCATTAGTATTCTAAGAACTCTCGACAAGTTTCCAATTTTATTTATGGATGTATTTCATGTTTCATCATTATCTTTCGGTGTGGCAGAAATTTTGAAATGTTGCACAATGTGAGCAACTTTTGGTGTTGTATACACGAGTTTATTTAATTGATTGAGAAAAACAAAAGCGAAGAAATGTTTTCTTTTTTTATGTTAACAATATAATTAAAATCTTAATTGTTATTTTTTAAAAAGAAATCAATGAAAATCAATGAAAGTGTATTAATTTTCACACAAAATCTCTAGACAACGTGAGAGTGTCGTCGTCGTGTGTGGATTGTGTAAATGCTAATTAAATTTTTTTAAATAATTTAAAATTAATCATAATTTTAGTCAAATATTATTTACAGGTTTTTCTTTCATGATTGGTTACTTAATTTTAATTTCGGATCATTCAATATGCAGCCATTTTTTTTTTTATATATTTTACCATAATTATTGAACCTGTTTATTTTTTTATAAATGATAAATTGTTAAATGTTTCACCATATGCTACCGATTAATAGGGTTGATTGAATTTATAATTATTTTATAAATACAAATTCATTCATGTTCAAATAATAAAACTCATCACAGACGCTTTAATGCCAAATTATAGATTAACGTATTTAAATTAAAAAGTAATTATTATAAATTAATTTTGATAAAAAAACTAACCTAACTCAATGGCAACAAGCCTTAACCCAGTTAATAGAACGTAGATATTGATTACTTTTTAATTAGAAATTAAATTAAGCCTATTGGCAAATGCGAGGATAAAAAATGTCTTGAGTGCGCATACATGCAATTAATAGGCAAGAGATGCTTAAGAAAAAAATATTTAAAAAAAACATGAATGTGTGTTTTTTCCCCTTTTGTTTTTTGAAAGAAGAATATTATTAAATATGCGAATGATTTTTAGTACAAAGATTATTTTTTTTTCAAATCCTGCTCAATATGACAAAATTTAAATTGTATGCAAAATTTTAGCCAGATTTAATTCATTTCTAACAGACTTCAAAATATATACTTTAACACTTAAGAGGGGTGTTTAATGTTAAATCTAATAATTATGAATACACAACAACAACAACAAAAAACATGGTTTTAACAAAAAACATATTGTTTTTATTAAAGACGAAGCATGTTAATTGCACATTTATTAAGGTGTAACAGTTTTATTTTTTTATTTTTTTTTATTGTATAAAAGATTTGTGTCTTTCAAACAAATTCAGATACATTTTCTTTAATATTTTTCAATAAAACATTAAAAGTATTGGCTGCAAAGAAATTTTGTTAAGAAAAATATTAATATTTTATAATTTAAAACTCGACCCACAAAAATAGTGCCACTCTAATAAAATGTAACATGTGCATCTCGTTTTCGAAAAAAGAATGTATTTGAATTTCCAAAGCATGCATATCGTCAGCTAAAATGCAAAAGGCCGTAACTGTCAAAAAATACACAACAACAAGAATAACTTCTCCTTTAAAATGTTACTCGTACATTTTCAGAAATAACGATTTTATAATCAAAATGTATTAATTGTAATAAGTTTATAAAGTATTTTGTTTCTACTGTAAAATATTAAAAATAAGTTCAGTCACGTCCTTTTTCATTTTAGGTGACGATATGTACATAAGTATGTATGCAAGCATAAATAGATCACGTAGATATTTATTATAATTCATCTTCAAATCTTAATACATAATTGTGTACGAGTACAAACAACAACTTAATGAACATCATCAGTGTAATCATTAAGTTTGTCGTTTAGTTTGTCCGTACAAAACAAAAACTACTGTCATTTACCTCTGTAATGGCTTTTTAATTTGACAGCAAGATGAAAACAATATAAATCATATAAAATTAAAAAAAAAACAGAAAAGAAAAAAGATCAAACCAAAATTATTTCTACTTAAAAATATGAAATAAACAACAAGTCAACAACAAACACACTGGGTGCTGGAGGAGGAGGAAAAACATTAAACTCAAAATGCTCATTGACATCATGATCATAATAAATATCTGGCTGAAGTTGAAGCTGAATCCGAACAACCGCTGGAGGAATAATTGGCCAATGATTTATGGTTACACACGTACTTAGAGTATGAACGAATATTTGGAGTAGTTGTGGCATTTGTGTGCTTTTAAGTTTAACCCAATTAGCTTTAACAAAGTTCACGCTTTGGATTTGCTCGTAATAGTGATTTTAAGACACTCGTCTGTCTCACTAAAATCAATTGGTGACGATGTGAATGCTAGAAAGTTTTTGTGATTGAAAGTTTAATGTAATTTTATTTTACAAGAAAGTATTTGATCAATAGTTATATAAAAACACCAATTTTAATTTTTTCTTATAATAAATATGCATACAACAACAATATTTTCTCTAAACAATTTATATTTATTGAACTCGTATTATAGACCACAAATTGCAGAGAATGTTTTATTAGTTTCGTCTTTTATTTAATTATTATTTGAACGGAAATATATGTTTAGAAGCGTAAATAATCACTTGTAACCTTTTTCTTGGAAATTTAGAAACTGTACAACATTTTTATTACGTTTAAGTATTTTTGTGTTAAAATAATCACATTTCTGTGGGGGGTAATTTATTTAAACAACCAGAGTATTTGGTATGACGACGAGTTAAAATAAAACTTAGAAGTTGATTTTCAAAATGTTTTATTTGTTCAACTACGTACATACATAATGTTTTAACCCTTTAAGGGTTAATAAATTCGTTTAAGTTCAAACGTTGGTTAGGTTAAGTTAGGTTAGGAAGGATAGTGTAAAATACACATCCAATCGGAGACCCAATTGGATCCATTGTGATTCCCTTCATTTATAATTTATTGACTAATTAGTCTCTTTACTGTCCAAGGAGAAACAAAGAGCCGTTATCATCCATCATTCAGCCATTTAATTCCCTCAAGTGTGCACTTCGCGATATCACTAATACCCTCATGGACACGTCTGCTCAGCCATCTTTGCCTATGGCGTTGCAGCCTTGGGCAATGACAGATGATATGCTCTATAGTTTCTGCCTCCTCTTCATCCCCACACATCCTACAGAAATCCGGAGTGCCATTTTCCCATATGCTGGTCCTCGATCTAACCGAGCAATGGCCAGTCAAGGCGCCTACTAAGACTCTCAAAACCTTTCTATTCATACCCAGCAGTAGACCAGATTTACCTGAGTCTAGTTCTGTCCATATGGACTTCGAGACTCTACAATCTTTTCTATTCCTCCAGGAATGGTTAGTTCTGCTAATTACCCAATTACTGAGTTCCCTATAGTAGTGACCGATTGGAGGTTTAACCGACCTGTCACTAACTGCCTTATCTAATGCTGACACTATTCTTGCCAGCTCATCAGTGATTTCGTTTCCCTCAATATTACAATGTCCTGGTACCCATCATAGCCTAACGCTAAATTTGTCCATAAGCAAGTTGAGAGGTAGCCTACACTTGCTGACCAGCTTCGATTTGACACTATGCTCCTTCAAAGCTTTCAGCGACGCCTAACTGTCGAAGAAGAATGTTACTTCCACGCCTTCAGTTAAGTAGTCTGTCACTAGTTCCGTGGCCCTGAGGATGCCTAGGATCTCAGCCTGAAGTACACTACATTCGTTTGGTAGCCTAAAAGACTTACGAATGTCCGTTCCTAAAAAATAGACGCCAGCACCAGTGCCTATTTCCATTTTCGATCCATCTGTAAAGACCGCGCAGCCCTCGTACAGTCTATCAGATTTGACCCAAAGATCCCTATCTGGAATGAATAGTGAAGGCGTTCTAATAAAATTAGTCTCAACAACTTTGGAGTCCCTAAAACCAGGGGAGATGGTCTCCCGTCTGCTAAAACTAATCTTTTTCAAGAGTGATGTAAATCCTGGCCTTACAAAGCCCGCTTCCGTAAGCCTGAGCAAACTCCTTGCCGCCGTTCTCAACACAAATTCTTCAATGGGAAGTAGGTGAAGGATGACGACCAAGGCAGCCTGAGGGGTGCTCCTCTGGGCCCCAGTAATAACCAGCAAAGCACACCTCTGTACCTTAGCAAGCAGATTCCTATGGCCTTCTTTCCCCAACGCCTCCCACCATACGACACATCCATAAGAAATCACTGGACTGACAACCGATGTATAAATATAATTTACCACCACGTTGGTTTAGTTAAACTAAACTGCTGACACTTATATGTAGTTGAAACTCATTAGTAATCAAAAATTATGTCTAGCTTAAACTCTAATAATGTGACAGCGCTACAACAATATTAATGTTTCTGCGTCGAGCTGTCAAAAGCCTAATTTACATATTTGCTGATTTATGGATTTGCTGGTTTAAACACATGTTCAATAAAAAGGGGACATTAACTTGCAATAATTGAATAACAAAAAAAAAGAGCATCATTCTTTAGCAGTCGTCATATGTGTGAATGAGTGTTGTCTACATAAACACACATGGCAATTTTAGTTTAGTTTACCATCAACATTGGCCGCTTATTGTGGAAGTTGAGTAAGAGAGATTTTATTAAATTTTATGTCTGTTGTTAATCTTTGAGTTAACTGCTTCTTAATCTGTTTGCTGGTTTAGGATTAAACTACCACCATAGGACGCTAAACTTGTAAAAAAGAACTTAAATATTAAATACAAATATTAAATTTAACCTAATCTTTTATCTCGCATTTAACAGCCCGGTTATAAAATATCCAAAAATATTACGAAGAATAATTCAACTGAAAACGTAAATACAGTAGCTATTAATACAATGCCTCACTATTGTACAATAGAGAAATTTATGATGTTGATTGACTTGTACTGACCAGGGGTAGAAACCACATCTTAAGTAATATGGAATTTTCTTTTATGTTAAAAAATGTTGTCCTTTTTAAAAAGTTGTAAATTTTTCACTGCCACCCGCTACGATACAAAATAATTGAGGCTTAACATCAACTAAAATTATTTTAACAAATTTTTTTTTGTAAATTTCCGCTTGAACAAATCAAATCACAAGAATAAAAGTTCCTTTTAACTTGTTAATGAAGGTACTTAACTTAAGATGTAAAAAAAGGCACTATATCTTCCCGACTTGATAGTAGGGGTCAAGTACGTTGCATATTTTGCCATTTATTGGTGCAACATATTTAGAAAGGAACGTAATTGCTGTTTAGAATGTTGCATAATTTTTAGAATAGAACATTGATTGCACATTTTTCTGTGGCAGGTTAATCGCCGTGTTTTAATACATTTTATACTTCTTACGCAAGAAGTTCAAAATATTTCCTATCCGAAAAACTAAGGAGGTGTGATCTTTAGCTCCACGTGAACGGAATTGCAGATGTAATTTATTTTGGTGCCCTTCAGCCAAATCAGTCCGTCGTTAAAATTCATTTTTTTTCTTAAAATTCTTTTTTGTGGTTTACAGTGTTCATTGCCTACGATAAATCCTAAAATAGATACAATTCATCACTGTGCGGAAACCAAGTACAAACGGTGTGAAGAGACGACTAAAATAATTACAGTTATAAATTCAAAATTGAATGTTTTTATTTTTTGTTACATTTTGAATAAATGAGCTGTTATTTTTTATGAATAAGCTTTTTTTTAATTCTTGAGTTTTTGCTTTTTTGGCCTTAATTTTTTTCTTACATTTAAAAGAAATGGGTTAATTTCTTGCGGGGATTAAGTAAATTTTCTCTTAACCCAGATTTTAAGATCATTTTTTTTAAGAAAAAAAAAATTATAGTGAAGAAAAAGAACAACCAATTTTCTTTTGGTTTCTAAAGCTTTTTTTGTGGTTGAAAAGTAATTACCTTTCAAAAAATAAAAAAAAAATAGTAACTACAAATTAAAATTTCATTTTATTGTTGGACAGTGAATAGATTTAAAGAATAATTTTGTTAGTTTTTTTTTTTTATTTTTTGTTGAAACGGAAGAAATGTAAAACATTTCCCATAATTAATTTCAATTAAGAGTAAAATGTTTTACAATAGTTCGTACGCACACAATCATCAGCAACTGTAGAAACATGGCAAGTTGCATTAAACGGCATAGAAATTTAGAAAGAAAAAAAATTTTATCTTTTTTTCTTCGTACACTAAAATTATGTTTTAGTCATTTAAAATATTTTATGTGGGTTGAATTGGTTGGTTGATATAAAAAAACAGGGTTTCTTCTTAGATTTTCTAAGAGTTTCTTAGAAATAAAATTTATTATTGCATTTTTTGTTGTCTGTTTTATTATAAAAACTATCTTCATGGCTTTTCTTTTCAAATTATAAATGAAAGTTAAATTAAAGATGATTTTTATGCAAATCTTAGTCAATTGATGTCGCTGGTTTTTTTCACTCTCTCTGCTCGTACTTCATTATAATTTTTCTTGCCATTTAATAATTTTATTGTAGTGGTTTTAAGCTGATTATAGGAAGAAAAACAAAAAAAAAGGAGAAAACAAAGAAACAACAACACTAACTACACGTACTTTGAATTTCTGCTTGAAAAATTCCACAGTTTCACTAAATGTGAACTTAAGGAGGTAGATCTTCAGGCTAAAAAACCAAAAACACTTGAAGAATAAGTAACAAAAAAAAAAGACAAACAACGAACACAAGAAAACATAAACAGATATAAAATGGAAGTCGTGTCATGATCATTGCAACAAGATAAAAACTCAACAGTTGACTCAATTAGCAGCAATAAATAGGTGAGTTAACAAATATTTTTCCACTCAATATGTTGTTTGCAAAATAAAAAAGCCCTCTTCGAACAAACATCAAAAACAACAACAACAAACAAAAACTAAAAATGAAACTTTAAAAGTTGAATTGTCATAAAACGTCTCCGATATAAAATTAAACTTTGTATGGTGCATTTTAATGAAACCTTTGCAACAAAAACTTAATATTAAATGATATCATTTCATGAAAGGTGATGGAACGAAGAGAAGGGTTACTTTTTTTTCTTATTTTGTTGCAATCGGTTGTATCTACTTTTAAAGTTATCATACGACATGTTTTATACAATTTTGCAATTACAATTTGTAAAAGGCAAAATCATTACAATTATGAATGTGTATGCAAGTGTGTATGCTGTTAGTATGGGTAACAGAACAACAGAATTTATCGCTTTTGCGATCTTTCACAGCAAACTTTGTTTTCGAAGTAGGTAATTTTTCTACTATAATTTTTTTTCTTATTCTGTTGCACTCTGCACTTAGGTAATGGTTTCTACTCATGCAATGCATTGTGCTGGATCTCAGAAAACTAGAATATAGGGGGAATAGAGTTTGAATTTTTTTCCATTATTGAAAGTGACAGGATATACTTTTGTAGGGTGTTTATTTCGCAGCAGGAATGTGTGGTTGAACAGTGAATTTATGATAATAATAGTTTTTTTACATGTAAGTTTTTGGCGAAATAAAACTTTTGACTGATATTTTCAAAATTTCATTGATAAATCTTTGCCTGCTTATTCATAAACGATTGTAAAAGTTTTTTGTGGCACAAATGTACGAATTTTTAATGGGAAAACCGAATTTTGTATTGTGCACTTTTATTTTATCAATCTTTTATGAATATGGGCTCAAATTACAGCAGTGTAAAAAACAGTAGTTGGCAAACATAAATTGCGATCGAAAACCGTGATCTAAAAATTTGCAGCAAATTTGTTCTACACGAATGTGACCTGGATTTCGAATGCGGTGGGTGATTTGCTCCCTGATTGGTTCTTTGAAAATTTTTCGATGAAAATGTCACAAGGATGACAAAGTCGACCAAACACTTCTCAGGGGGCACAATACAAAGTTTATTTAAAGTCCTTATTCTTAGCGTACAACTAACTAAAATGTAATGACCTTGCAAACATATGTAACTATGTAATGTAATTTTTATAGTCGAATTGTAATTCATATTTTAAATTTTTTCCACTTACATTTATCATAATTTAGTAAGTAAATTTTTAGTGACAAGTAATAAGGAAAAAAGGCAGTTAATTACGGCGCAAAAAAAAATAATATTAACAAATGGCCTTTTTGTTAACCAGTTAACCACTTTTTTAATTTAATTTATTAGCCGTCGTTTATTGGCGTGAAAAAACAACTAAACTTTTAATGCTTAAATTTAATTAATTTTAATAGACTTTTGGCCATCAATCTGATGGACTTAATACAGACAATTATCTCCTGCAGTTACCAAATTTCATTAGGCAACTTTGTGTGAGCATTTTTTTTTTCTTGTATGATTTCATACATTCGTTCGTTAGCAAACTTAACAAATAAATGAAAAAATAAATAATAAAAATCAAATAACACTCATTTAGACTTTAAAAACTTTAACCTTTGCATCTCTAACTCAATAATATTTACAATATAGACCGGTTATAAAACCGTAAGATTACGTCATTATTATTTAAAATAAATAAATGTATGAACATTTACAAGTACATACAAGTGAAAAAAAGGCAACATCCGTACATTTGATTAACATTCATTAAAATAAATTTAATTAATTGCGTACTGAAAACAAAACAGCAGCCAACCACTATTCAATTTTGTGTTTGCAAACATCAAACAAACAAACAAACAAACAACAACACAATAAAGTGAACATTGTAATATACGGCAGCAAGCAGCATCACCAGCATAATTACTCCCTCCCAAAACTATCTTACACCTTCTTCGCACACAGAAACCAGGAGTCAAATTGACTTTGAGACCGACTGTCTGACTGACTGACTAACTCGCTGGCTGAGTGAATGACGAGTGACTTAGTAATGTAACTACCGATGCGGAAAGTATATTTGCTCATTTTCACATCAAAACCTTTGGAAAAACAATAACAACAACCAAAAATACTATTTTGTATTTAAAACTTTATCGAACAAAAAAAAAAAAAAATGGGGTAACAAAAACCATCAGCAAGCGCCGCCGCATCTTGGCGGTCAAAGCGAATTGCAAATTATTTTATTGTTGCCACAAAAGACCCATCATGAGATAAATATTTCGACTATGACGACGTTTAACTAACCGAATCGTAGGGTCTTGGTTACGTTTAATTTATTAAGTATATTTTTTTATATTTTACTATTTCTTTTGTTGTTGGCTTTTGTTTAGACAAACACAACTGCAACAAGAAAAAGTTTTTATGAAATATGCAAATCCACCGGATATTTGTAAGCAAAGAAATACAAGAAACTCACAAACAAGAGCAGCTAAAAGATCTTTAGAAAAAACAAGAACAAAAACAACCATCCGACCACTGAAATATAATTTTATAAGATTTCTTTCTCACATTATTCGATTAACAAGAATTTCTGATTGTTTTTTTTTTTTTATTCTCGTCGTTGTTGTAGTTTTTGTTTAAGCCCGTTATATATTAATGTAATTCATGTTTAATTCATTTTTATTCTTTTGCGATTGTTTCCTCCATTGTTAAACTTCGTCAGTCAGTCACTTGCATTATTTTTCTATAATAATTCTAAATACGAAGCCGCCACATGCAGTTGCACAAACTCTCCATTTTTTTTTTCGTCGAACCAAAAAACAGCAACAAACTCCAACTAGACAAATTTAAACTGCTGTAAAAAAAACACTCAGTTTAATTACAGATCTATAAAAATACAACAATAACAAAACAACTAAAAAGGCAACTGAGGAAACAAGATTTAATAACTATTTTTAAAACTGGCTACATTTTACCATGAATCCGAAAGTGAAAAAAGCAACAATAACAGAAAAAAAGAAACAAGACTGTTTGTGAAAATGCCATGAGAACAACTTGTCTTGGTGCAATAAAATACCACCAGCTACACAAGGCATAACACAGATGTACATATATATACACCCATAGAAACATGGCACACAAACATTTTTATAAAAAAATCTATGCGATATATTAAAATTATGTACCTGAAGCCCTCCTGTTAAATTAACTTACAATGCATGACAGGTGATATTATTACTGCATTTTTTTTCAAATTCACACAAAAGTTTGCGATATCTGTCAAATATTGAAGCGGACTAACGACGGGAGGGTACAAGTGTACTCGTTTTTATGTATGTGTGTATATGTGGCTAATGATCTCAACTAAAGATTTTATCGTAGAATGTCTAAGACATTATCTTTAGATCTATAAATATTATACCATATGTATATATATATATATTTATTCATTATAAGGTCTCTTCGTTGCTTAATCAGTAACTGAGTTTTTTCTTTTTTTTTTTTTTTGTTAAATTCATACCCTTTTTAGTTTTTCTTTCACTGCATTTTTTCTTATATATTTTATGAGTTTACAAAAAAATAAATATTTTATTTCAGTCTAATAACAAGAATTATTACTCGTCGTCTTAATCATTAAGCCACAAGAAATTTTTATTATACTTATATTTAATTTGCCCTTCAATTTGCAACATTTTCATTCAGTTTATAATTAAAAGTTATTCAATTAACATTTCAATCTAGAATTTGCTAAAGAAATAATATGCAGTTTTTAAATTTTCTCTTAATTTGGATCGTTTTAATTTTAATGGCTATTGCTTCTTTGGCTTTTCCAAACTCATCAAGATCTTATAATTACTATCGGCCACAACATTCGCGCTTTTCATCTGGATTGTACGGACGTTAAAATAATTGAAATTTAATAAAAAAATATGACTTAAAAAAAAAAAAACAAATATTTCTTTGTTGAGATTTTAATATTAAGTTGTGGTTGTAAATTTTAAAGTTATTGTTTTGGCTAAAGTTTAATAAAACAAAAACTACCAAATTTATAATTGATAAACATTCAACGATAAGAATGGCAAAATGAGTTAAATAGTAATAAACCTGCAAGATCTCAGATCAGATTTTTCTGGTTATTCCAAAATAAGAGAGCAACGAATGAGAGATTAAAAATTTCGTACTAACCAAAAATTTACTAAACTTGATTGACGCTTAAACCATGATCAAATTCATTTCTAGCTTATATTTTACTCCCACGAGGGATTGAACATCGGTCCATAAATAGCAGATTTAATTAGGAATCAACATATTAGGCATCTCTATGTGGTGCAAGAACACCCGTTCAAAACAAAAACGAGTTTTGAAAATCGGTCTAAAAATGGAGAAGTTAGGAGATTATCAAAATTTGCCCCTGATTTTCAAGACTGTAAGAAAACACGCTCAAACAAAGAAAGAGTTATGAAACTCGGTACACATACTAGGGAATTATGCTTGAACAAAGGCTCCATGAAAAGGGCCCCCAATGACAAAAGGCCCCATAAATTTTCATGAAATTAAAAATGGCTTAAAAAATTTTTCCATTGATAACAAGAATGAATATTTTTGAGGACATTTTTCATTTTTTAGTTTGGGGATATTTTCCAAGAAAAAAAAAACACGAACCTACTTTTTTTAAATCGTTTAAAAATAACGTCGATCTTGGAAAACACTACTAGATAATAAATTGTCTCAGTCAAGTTGCTGATCTTACCACAGCTGTGCCTGACTCAAATACATAAATATGTTATAACGAATGTTTTCGACTCGAACTAACAGGAAGAAACTGTACATCAGTTGCTCCGGTGCAATTACCGTTCCTTATATTTTGTCAGGGTACTGTAACACACGACAACACACAGTCTGTATCTATCATAAAATTGCTTGAATTTCTGTTATTATATTTTTCACTTTTAACAAGAAGTTGTTTTAACTTGTTGCAGCGTGATTTAAGTAAATTTTTTGCTGTTGCTGTTGTTGTCGCTGATGGTGGGTGTTTGGCTTTTTAATTTTATTTTCATGCGAACTTGAAGTTTTCTTAAGCTTTTTTTTTCATAGTATCGCATGTAAATAAAGTAACTATTACTTAGTTAAGTTTCAAATAGGAACACGAATAGTGAAAAACAAATTCCAATAATAAAAATAATAAGCAAATAAATTGCATACAATGGACTGACTGACTGTTAAATGGAAGAGAAAAAAATACACACAAAACAACATCAACAACAACCGAAAGAATGAGTGTTTCTTCCATTGGTTAGGATGCCTTGTTGCAAGAGATGGATGGATGGATGAATGAATGTAAATATGATTGCGGATGAAGGAATTGCTGTCTACGCGTATACATCTATAAAATTATTAACACACGCCAGCCATCTGAAAGAAACCAAGAAACCCAGCATAAGAGTCAGTGTGCCTACTTCAAATGGATAGATACGTCGTCAACATTAACGCCAGCGTCGTTGCATGGCATCATCATCGTTTTGGTTTTGAAGGAATACTAAAATAGTAAAATTGATAATAAGTATTTTGATATAAAGTGAAAGTAAGTTCACACAATTACAATTGGTATGTGTTTAAAAGTTTACTCGTACGTACGCTCGTTATTATGTTTGCAAATGTTGTTGCAGATGTTGTTGTTGTTATTCGCGTACATCATATGAATGAAGAATGTCGGATGGAATGAATGAATGAAAACAATTGAATGGAAAAATAATGAAATGTAATGCATACAATTAATACTTCTTTAAGATGTTTTCAAATGAATAGTAAAACATGCCCGACATACACAGGTCAGGATACAAAATCATGAAAACGGAAAATGATTTAAAGAGCAACCACAGTCGCAGCAGCAGCAGTAGAGCTAAAAAACAAAAAAATAGCACACAGCTAAAGTCCATCTACTCGTATCGTATAACGATCATATGCGTCTGTTATTAAATGAATTTTTAATCAAAATAAACCGCAATTTTAAAAATATTTAAAAAAAATCACATATTTAACCTCATCCTCTACTCATCCCCTCTATTGCTGGGAAATATGATTTTAAATAATAAATAAATAAACTTATAAAAATATTTTCATGATTAAACTCTAAAAAAGAGGCATTCCAAAGTCAATATGTAAGAAAGCAAAAAAAAAAAAAAAAAAACAAATTGCACTGTACATTTATTTAATCCAACCTACAAGCGATCACAATTGTACTCGCAAGTCACTATGATTATTTCGTTTGGGTTTTTCTTATTTTATTTTTGTATTTAAATTAAATATTTTAAAAATTTTATAATATTTATTATTTCAAATTTCACTTCCAATTTAATTGCACAACAATGTGAATGGTTGGTTTGTTGGTTTGTTGTTCTGGAGTGTAAAACAGAGACAAATCGTATTATAATTAATGTGAATAATAATTATTGTCAGTTCTCCCCATTCAGAGCTAAAGAATGTGATGTGATGCTTTTACAGAAATGAAGAAGGAAAAGACCAAATATATATATATAAATGAAAATAAACCATACCGATTGTTAACAAATATTTAAATATCAGATTTAACAAAAACAACAACATTAATGAATACACCTGAGATAAGGCAACAAATATGCATTCACTGGTTGCCAGATATCACTTGAGAATGAGTAAGCCGATCGATGTAAGTACTCGTGCACAGATTTACTTCCATTTAAATTCGAAAGCCAGAAAAATAAACATACTCTCGCACACATTTAAGTTTTACATGCAGCACTTGATCGGCCAGTTTTACTGGTAACAGACGATAATATTTTTTGAATTTACACTTGTGCCAAAGAAAGGCAAGAAATCAATTGTAAATTAAAATTGGAGAGAAATAAAAATGTCGTTCACATATATTGCAACAGCAAAAACGATTAAAATCCATATTAAATGATCACAATTAAAGATGGAATTTTAAGCACTACAAGGACACCTCGTATTTTTGGATTAATACTTTTCGAAAGAAAAACTTAAATCACTATAGCGATTTTAATTAATGCACTCAATTTGCATATAAATAGTTTGCAGCCTGAAGTGAAAGAGAGTAGACTTTTTAATTTATTGCAGTTGTCATTCGATAAAAATTATTCGGATAAAAATTATTCGAACATTCAAATACCTAATGTAGTTTCTGTAGGAAAAAACTAAATTTTTCATTTAGAATAGAAGATAATCCCGTAAATTATTCGAATAATAATTATTCCAAATTAAATTATTGGGAGAATATCGATTCGAATACATTTTTTAAATTTTTGTACGAACAAAAACTAATTTGTAATTAAGTATAAAAGATTTTTCGAATGTCCGAATACAGTACATAACGGATATAAGAAACTCAAAAAATTTAACGAAAATTTTTCTTATAAGCGTGTTTTTTATGCAATTATTTTTTATAAGAAACTTATTTCTTATAAGCGTTTATATTGATATATGAAATTTGTTTCTTTTAAATGAAATGAAAACTAAGAACCTACTACATATGTATGTTTGTACGTTCACATGTATGTACATACAAATAAATACATACAAATAAATAAATACTGTACCTGTAATGTAACACCAGGCTTCAGGATATCTTTATCGACGATGCTGTGCGGTGGATAGAATTTAGCAGCTAAAGTGTAAAGTTCAATATATTTTGCAGGAGAAACATCTTAACTTTTCATAACGAAACTTTTTTCTAGTTCGAAGGTAACAAAATGTGGTAGAAAACAGATCCATAACTCTTTTCAATGGTGCACCGACTATTGGCTCGTAAATAAACTTAAAAAACATTTGTTAAACTTTATTGTGCCAAACTAAAAAATTTGTTATTTAATTTAAAAGCTGTTTGTCTTTAAAAACCTCACTGATTTGGAGCTGTCTTTACTTTTTGATTATTTGTCGCAAAGTGCCAATGATTTGAATTTGTCTACATAAATAATCTGATCGTTATATACTCGCACATACAACCATTATAACTTTATTTTTTTTAGGTTTTTTCCTTAAAAAAATTAGAAATCCTACTCTCGCAAAGCCATGTGAGATATGAGTGTGTGTGTTTGTGTTTGCATGCGTGCATAACTTGTTGCTTGCAACAAGGTGCAGTTTGTTGGTCAGTGATATCATGACACCCGTTATTAAAAGGCATATCTAAAGTAAATACATATAAACAAATAAATGTGAAACACATAAAAAACCTGTATATGGACAATAGATACAACAACAAAAAAAGAAAGAAAAAAAAATATTGTAATAATTTATGAAATCCGACATCTAACATTCAACATCTTGCAATTAAATACAATGTGCCAATATAAGTATACGGGTATGTATGTATGTATGTGCGTGTGTGTGTGTTTGTATGCAAATTTAAATTTGTGCAATACAATACATCTCCAAAAACAAGATGCTAATAGCGACAGTAAGTTGTTTGTTGCATACACGGTTAAACAAATGAACAGACAGACGAACACACAGACCTACTTTGACATGCTCTGAATACTTGCTTTAAAGTGAGAATAATAATAGAGTACATATGGATCTGTAAATACATACAGCAAGTAGTAAAGGGTTTTCCAATAAGGGTGGTTGGTTTGGTTTTGTTGGTGTTTTATGTTGACAATCAGAGGCTGAAATGTTGGCGTATATGAAACAAAGTCGACCCATAGGAGCACCTACAAACTGTTAGTTTTTGTTGTGGATTTAAACCGATACCAAAAAACCATTTTAATCATAATATTATTTTGTCCCGGAAACACAATGTCTGTACTTATACCTTATTATACAAATACTCTTAAAAGGCGTGCCAGTTACTACTGTTTTAAATTGGGCGTGGCAATGCCGATCTTTATAGTACTTAAAAGTGTAAGTGCAGTTGATTAAGAATTCATGAGCACTGTTCTCATTACGAAGACAGAGCATATGTCTTTGTACTTTTACATAAAAAGAGCATTTTTAAAGCACACTTCTAAGTCAAAATCTGTTGCAACACCTCAACATATTCTAGTTGTTCTTCATCGGGTCCCAGCGTGTTCTCCATTTGCCCAAATTCTCTAAGGTTTTTTCCTGATTGTTGGCAGATCTACAATTATCCAGGTGTTTGGCAAACACTCAACGAAGTGTTGACAGCTGCTCTGGCTATCTCTTAATACGGTCCAAATGATGGCAAGCGGGTCCTAACGCGTTCCTTACCTCCCCAGCCTTTCTAAAGCTTTGTACATTTGCTGGTTGCAAAAAATATATTTTTATTGTTTTTTAAGAAGGTTATTATCTTGCGCCAAAGACAAAGGGGTTTTTTCAATAAAGTTATTAAAAATTGTTTTAAATTTTATTAATTTGTTGCAGGTTAACAATATCTAGATATATGTTTCGTTGGCAGCCATACCAATTCATCAGTAGATTTTTTACCCTTTATGTTTAAAAAATTCTAAAGCTCATCTATTTATACAAAAACTCACAAAAATATTTTTGTGAATTACAAAGCATAAAAACAGCTTTCAAAAATTTCTTAAACACACACAACAAATAATTTTCCATTATGAATGTGTTTACTTTTCGACACCTAGAATTAGAATTTTTTTAAACATAAAGGGTAAAAAATCTACTGATGAATTGGTATGGCTACCAACGAAATATATATCTAGATATTGCTAACCCGCAACAAATAAATAAAATTTAAAACATAAATACTTGAGTACATGCTCAAATAAATGTAAAATTTTGTTATTAAAAATTAATAAATATTTTTGTACATTTTGTATACTTTTTTTAAAAACTTTAAGTGTATTTTTTTATTGAAAAGTATGTGCAAAATATTCGATAAATATTTGCTTCAATTTGGCGAATACGAATATCTTGAAACAGGCGAATAGTCGAATAATTTTTTCTAAGCAAGAAAGAATATCTAACAACCTAGAATTCTTCATCGAAATATAAATTAATGTTGAAGCACCTGATGCCCCTGATGGAGTAATATAACTTTACCTTTAGATAAAATTCACTAAACAAAACTTCAAGCATATCAGATATAACTCATAGTGTCTGATCACTTTAAATTAATGAAAACATTCCTTTACGTACAAAAAAAAATAAAAAAATCTTATAACTTGTACGTATTCTAACGGTAAAAATGTATCTACAATAATTTCAGCGCAGTTTTTTTTTGCATATCTACACTTATACGACTTATGAGGAAGTAGGAAAAACCACAAATTATGTATATGGTACTTAATAAAAATAAAAAATAAATATTTACTCGTAAGAAACTAGCAAAAATAAAAAATATATATAGAAAAAAATAGACAAACAAATAAAAAACGCACAGAAGCAAATTAAGCAACAATTTCAAATTAGATAAAAACGATTAGAATAACACAAAAAACAAAAAAATTTTGCGTTTGTATGCAAATGTGGAAAAGAAAGCTGAATAAATACACGAGAACTTAGAAGATTTAAATGAATGCAACTAATTTATAACAATCATCATTATGAGCAACATAATTATCAGGATCATTAATCTGCAACATGTTCAACATTGTAAATAAAATTAATTTATTTTTTTACAATTTAAAATTTTTATTATGAGTAATTTTTGTTTTATTTATTTCAACCTGTTGAGCTGCTGTTGTTGTTTTTATTGTAAGCGGCGTAGAAATCGGTGGAGGGGTAAAATACACTCCACCGCCCACTTATATTTTTCCAATCTAAACACTTCCTTTTATAGTGAAGATTTTAGAAGTAAGTGTAGAAACCCCCCCACCCACTCTTGACTTACACAAAAATTACCTAACTCCGCTACTGGTTATTAAAGCTGTGGTTATTTTTATGATTGTTGTTAAATACTCGTACTCGTATCAGGTCATTCGAAAACAACAATCAAAATAGCATTATTAGCATTATTAGCAATAGCAGCAACAACAACAGCAACAACAGCAACAATAGAAAATAAGCAATTGATCCATTTTATTTAATGAACACTTTAACAGTCAACTAACAACTTTAAATCTTTGAAGGTTTTCTTTTTATATAAAATTATTTTCCTATTCATTATAATTTTCGTTTTTCAAAGTATTTATTTGCTATAATTGTCAATGTCTCGCAAGTTCGAGTTAATGGACGGATTAAGCTGTTGTTGAAATCTTTAAATTGTGATATCACAAAATTTTTAATAGTATTATTGAAACTATTATTACCTTAAGCGTCCCCTAATCTTGTAATACACAGTACAATAATATCTCAATATCTTCAGATTTCACAACCAAGAAAATTAGTAAATATGTGTTGTGCAACTTACTCTGACATATAAAGAGAGCAGAGGAAAGCGGTAACCGAAAAGTGAACGCTAAATTAAGTAAAAATTACACTTTCCTTGATTAAATGATATCAAATATGTTTTTCTTTACTTTACATTTCACAAAAGATGGCACTTATTATTTCGCAAACAAACAATTGCCACATTAAGGTAATTTTAACCTTAAACCAGTTTGCCAGTAAGCGGCCAACCTTTTAAAAAAATACTCTATTCAAATGAAAAGTGCATTAAACAAAAAAACAAAAATAAACATTTAAATAATTTATTTAATTAGTTTTTGTTGTAGTTTCTAGTGCATTTTTATTATTGCTCTTGATACAGAAGTTGTTGTTTATTTATTGTGAAATACCATCAGATTGTGACCTGTTAATACGTGGTTATTTTAATGCCTGAATAAATGTCAAAAAAGGAAAACAAAACTACAGCCAACTTTAAGGGTACTTAATTGTTGGCGGTGCCTGCATCTAATTGATTTTCAAGGAATTGTTATTGCAGTTTCAAACGAGAAAGACCATATAAAATTTAAATTATTAAATTATATGTATTGAAGTATTAAAAATCAAAAATATATTAATAAACAAAAAAAAAAACATACAGAAACTTTAAAAGTTAAACGCACATCCAATCGAATGAAAATACTTTGATGCAGAGATAAAACAAAAATTGCCGCATTTTTAAATGAGAAATTTTTGGTTTTCAAGTCTTGGCTGTTTTTTGTGCTGTTGTTGGTGAGATCTTTATTGTAACGGTGCGAAAATGACCGGCCATATAAAATGAATGAAACTTCTCAGGCACTAAAAGCCAGTGAATTATGACTGCCGCCCAAAAAAAGGCATCATTTAGCAGACAATATGAAATTAGCATTTTTTCTTTCTAAAATATGATAATCGGTTTTCAAAAAATTTCCCAAATTATTGGATTAAAATTGAAATGTAAAATTTTCCTTAATTAAGGAAATATTGAGATCCTAATTTTGTTAAACGAAACTCTGATAGGGGTTTTTCAGTTTTCAGTTTTCAAGTTTCTTCATATTTTCTAAAATTCAGGTCAAAATACTTGCTCAAGTGCCTTAAATATAATAAAAAAAAACACTTTATTCGATTTGGGAGCAATTTATTTATAAATTTTCAAAATAAATAAACAAAAAAGAGCAACACCAACCAGTTCAATTCACAGTTTAAACACAATTATACGAGTATTAAACATTTTTCTTCTTTATTCCATTTTTTTCTTTCATCAATGAGAAAAATCCAAAATAATTATTATAACTTTCATGGCTTTTTAAGTCATTCATCATTTGATGACCTTTAACAAATCAAAATGTCAAATTTAATACGAGTACCAAAAGTAAAACTAAATTTTTGTTTAAAACACTACGAGTGTTTTTTGCAATTATTCATTTCAGAATTCACTTTAAAGCTTTCACCAACGACAGTAAATACAAACATACACACTTTGAAAAAGTCTTGATACACATTGATATTTATAATTTACAAATTTTAAAAAATTAAACTACTTTGATTGTATGTTAAAAGTACATACAAGTTATATGAATAATAATTAAAATTTCCAGGAAATCATTAAATCAGCAGAACAATAAAAGCTCTTGATGGCTTTTCAAACACATACAAACACACACATACACACTCTCTCTGCCTCCCTGTCTGTCTATTTATAAACTGGATTTTTTATTCAACCTTGTTTTTCGCAAACTTCAAATGTGAAGTTTTATTGAAAAATCACGATCGCATATAAATAATTTATTATTGCTACATTGAAAGTGACAACTCAACATATTCGTTATTAATTAAAATTAATAAAAAAAAATAAACAAAAACATTTTAAATAATAAATAAAATGACACAAAACTAATCCTTGACAATGACATATAAGCATGTCGAATTGAAACATTTTTCATTAATTAATCTTTTGTTTCGTTTATAGTAATACGAGGGTGTTTCGAAAAATATAACCGACAAAAAAAAAACGAGGAGCGAAGAGCTAAAGGTTTAAACTTTTTAACAAAGATGGTTCTCATAGATCTTTACAAAAAACACTAAACATATATTGTACCAGAAATCGTGGGTGTTTTCCTAAAAGAAGTTTAATTTTGTAAAAAATCCTATAAAAAATTAATTTATGAAGCCATAAAAAATTCCGGAATTCAAACCAGCGTGGTTGGATGGTATTGGAAGAGGAACTCTGGTGGCTGATTATATGTCATACTACAGGTGGCATCATCTTATGGAGACACATCTGGCTGAAGTGATTGATCTATTTAATCCGGTAGCTTACCGGTACCCTGCGGATCTAAAGGAAATTATATTGTTTAGCAACAACAAAAAATAAGGATTAATATTGATTGTGCATAGTCCAGCCCAGCACCTGCACTGCTTGCACATAAGTCATTTAGCCAAGGCCTCCTACAGCCATTTTGACAGCAAAAAACCCCACCAATAACAGGTCTCAGAACTCTACTACCCCTGCCTCAATGGTAGATTATGCATCTCGCAGCACGTCGTAAGGTAAGCGAATATACCAGAACAGTTCTCTTAACTCACTTTAACGCTTACCGGTTTTTCGTGAATTTCATGTATGGTTACTGGTCGAGTCTACAAAGAGAGAAACTCCTAGACACGAAGCTTTTTATTTTAGGCGGATACCTTGGGTGCCTGTTTAACTTTTACTAGACTAGCGAATATCTGTTGTTATTACAGGATTAGCCAAAGATAATGTTTGGTAAAAAAACAATTACAATTTTTCCCAGCAGACACAGCAGGATGGTGTAGTTAGTCACCAAGATGCAGAACTGTGATAATCGGGGAAAAATGGAGTTATAAATCAGAAAATAACATTTTCTCTAAGAATATTTAAAATTATTTTCACAACAATTTTGGAAAAATCCATGCCAAATAATACAAAAAACAAATATGACAAAGCCTCTGCAATATTCTTAGCCAACCCTCGTATTTATTTGCACATTAATGTTGCTGTTAATTCTGAAAAGCAAAATATTTAAAAAATTTTTCTCTACAATTAAGCAGTAATGCCAAAAAATTCCAAGTTTCTCCATTTTGGGTTGATTGAATTTGTTAGAAAAAAAAAAAACAACAACAAAAACCCACCCAATAAACATTTATTTAATGGCTTAAATGACTTGAAGGTTGTTTAAAGTTTTTCAATATTTTCTGTTTTTTTTTCATGCCCATAGAGATCGGATAATAGTTTCTTCTCTTTTATAGCAAATTATATTAAAAAAACAGCAAGTATCGTAAATACTCGTATGTATGTACAACAATAAGCTGGTTGCCTTGCCATGCTGCTGGTTTAGGTCATAAAAAGTGTAGCTGGTCATACCACTTGTGTTTCCAGCTTCTTGCCTCTTTTTAAACACTGGTGCAACAAAAACAAAGATTTAATGTTTTTGTTTTGATCGACAAAGTACCAAATCATAATAACTGTTATTGACGAATAAAAATCGACAAACACAAACAAGCTGACGAGTTAATGCAAAAGGCGTCGTCGATGCCTTTACAGAGACGAGGAAAAGCAAACGTTGAAAACTTTTACGCACTTTTCATTTCAATCATCAGACTTTCATCTAAGTGAGCGATTGTCATTTCGACGACGTCAAATATTGTTTGACGAACACAAGACAAACGAGTAAATATAGCAAATACGGTTATGCATGCATACGCACACAAGAACTCATACACTTTCACATGCATACATGCATACATTTAGTATAACTACTAGCAGATATTTCTATATTTATAGGCTTGTTTTGCAATTATAATAATAATCTTGATAAAGACTTGTTAACTACTAACTGCTGTGTCTAAAAGCCAGAAAGTTTAATAACAAGATACAGCCCAGCCCGCCTGCCTTTCTGCCGCAAACCCAGCGCAACACAGTAAATAAATACGGAGCCAGTTACATTAAACGTTTAATACACATCCATATGTACATACACATTTAAGTGAGTGTGTGAAAAGAAAGTTGTGCGTATATTTTGTATTGTTTGAATGCTACAATAAGATTAATACATTAGAGATTTTATGCTGCATCTATGAATGTGTGCATGTGGCTGTGTGTCATACGTATGTGTGTTGGCCATAAAGAAAGCCGAAAACCGTAGAAGTCAGTCATTTCAATTATGTTTAATATGTTTTTCTTATTGTTGTTGTGTTATTTCAATGGCAGCAGCTCGTTTTTGCCAAAAACAAATGAAAACGAATAAAAGAAAATTAATAAATGTTTGTCTCAATATTGACACTGTCCCTGGAGATACAATTGACAATTGCGACAATCTTGATAATGACGATGAAGATGATGCGAATCAGGGATGATAAATTTAATACGATTGTACTTTTTTTCCAATACAATTCAGAATGCAAAAGTACTGCAATGAGGAATTTAATAAAATTCAAAAAATTTTTGAATTTTAAATGTTTTATAAACTCATAACAAGTGATTTCTTTAAATCCCACTCACGATCGTATCATTTTTGTACGAAAGTGTTGGAATTCTTCTTCAGGAAGAACACATGGACTACTTTTCTTAAATTTAATGTTTGCTCGGACAAAAAAAATCAATTAATATTTTAATTGAAGCAACAATTATTTTAATTTTTTTTATTTAAAACTTTGTTAATAATTTGTACAAAGTAAAATTAGTTTGAACTTGTGCCAATTCAATAGTACTTGTGATTATTGGATATTGTTTTAAGGAAATTAATTGATTTTTTAAAACATTTCAATTAATTTTTTAATTAATACTATTTTTTTATATAAAAAAACTTAAAATACTTTCGTATACTTCGTTAAGAAAACATTCATAGAAGGAACTTATCGTGTTGCTGTAAATAAACTCTACAATCTGTATAATTTATGGGCATGGCATTTCTCGTGACCCATTTGACGCTTAAATTACACAACTAGTCTTGAGAAAAAATAGTTGGTTTTGATGATTTATTTGCAGATGTGCACAATTTATTGATATATTATAATAACTAGTGCAATACGATATTCAAAGCAGAGATGGAAAACAGGTTTACATAAACGATTAGGAAGACTTTTTTATCTTCTTGCTAAAAAGAAAACTATTAATAAATTATGATAAACAAAAATTAAGTTTTGTACCCAGCCAAATACAATTTTGAAAGAGTAATTTATCATCCCTAATTCGAATAAACTGGAGAGTTGTTGGATTGGCTTGGCACTAAGAGTATTTACCACCATCACCATTAAAATCAGCAATAATATTTACTAAAACAACAAAAAACAACAGTACACTAAACACTAAGTTGCAATTAAATCATACAACCTATAGACCAGACAATGTTCGACCGTAAATGGCTTTTAAGACAAACTACAGTCAGTAAGTGAAAAATATAAATTTGCTTGTACGAGTATGTATGGGTCTAGTGTAGTTTTGTTGCTGTTGTAAACTTGTAAATTTTGAAAATTCGCATGACGATCTTCACAATATGATAATGTTTTGTATGCACGGAAAATACTTATTTCTCGTTGAGATTTTTGATGTTCCAGCAGCAATGAAATGCCATTTAACCCTTTTGAATCGTGCAGCTGAGTAGTTTTTTTTTTTAATTTTTTTTTATGTACATATGCATATGTATGTATGCATGTTTTTATTTACATAGTGAGTAGTATGTGTTGCAAGTGTATAGACCTTGTAATACAAACAATTTTGCTGAAAATAGACAAACAACCTTCGTATTGATGCCGAAACAGTCAAGAAGTGTCCTCTACCAGAGTTTTGGCGGTTAAATCTAACAAATATTTTTCGCTTTACCGTCTTTCGTGTTTAAAAGTTATTACCTTGTTAAAAGATACTCTGGACTAGTATTAATATTTGTTGCAATTACACCTGTAGCTTTTTAGCACCGACACAAAACGAGTGTTGTTAGACTTTAGACATTTGTATGAAATGATGAGAATTTGATTTTCGTTGTCTTGTTTTTTTAGTTCACTATCAAGCCATACTGTGTCTTAAATCACATAAAATTTATTTAGTCCTGGCAAAGTACTTAATTCCGGTCGAAACTGATTTCAATTCCGAAAGTTAAGTCTTTAAAACATGAAAATTTTGTTTGCAATCAAACCATTTTTACAATTCAAGATGGAATTAACAATAAATTTTTATATATTATGTTCATTTGTAGAAAACAGGAAAAGGTATGCGTAATTTTAGATGCATCAGTAAAATAACACTGTGATAGTCGAAAAAATGAACTTCGATGAATCCTTTTCGAACTATTAGGGGGGAGTCCCCTGAGTGCGAAAGTACATCTGGAAGTGTCAGATTGGCTCCGGTTTTTGAGAAATCGGTATATACCTATGAAAAATGGATATATACCGATTTCTCAAAAACTGGAGCCAATCTGACACTTCCAAATGTACTTTCGCACTCAGGGAACTCCCCCCTAATAGTTCGAAAAGGATTCATCGAAGTTCATTTTTTTTCGGGTCAAAAACTATCACAGTGTAATTAATGCTTACTGTAAGCTTTGCTAGTAAAGAAATTTTAAAGAAGCACCTATGGGCATAAAAAAATTTATCATTGTAAAACCGATATACAAAATAAACGGCATCTGAAGACTGTAAATCAAAAACGATGTCGGAATTAAAACCATTGTGATCGGAGTGTGTAACTTGCCCGATTAATTAAATATTTTGTAAAAACAAATTATTTTTAAATACAACTATTATATGTTTGACGCTTTCGAATACTAATTCGTAAGGACAAGATCAAGAGATCAGTTAGAAAGGGTGGGTCTGTATATCCCCTAAAGTGACGGACTCTAAAATCGTTGAAATTTAAATTTAGTAGAACACTCTGAATAGTTACTCCAAACTTTAAGAGGCTGGCGCGATTTTTATAAACAGATCAAAAGTACAAACAGATATGGATGCTCTCGTCTATAGATTTCGGGGGCGGAAATTCGTGCATCTTTCAGAGTGAGATCCTGACGATCTTTACGGCCGCGGAATTGGTGGCAGAAAATGTGATTAAACGTGAAAAAGTAGCCTCCCACATTATTAGTCAAGCACCGCTAAAAGCTGGTAGGAAGCTCCCAATTTGCTTATGGACAAATACAGTTTCAGACAATGTTGGGCTTCTGGTCCCTGCAATATTGTGGGAAATGAAATCACCATTGAGCTGCCAATAAGTTCGGGATTCGTTGAAGAAGTATTTTTAGACTCAGTTATCAGTTTTTTGAGGGAGTAAATAGCATTGCGGACTCAAGAGGACTCCATCAACGAAAGTTGGCTTAAGAAAATCCCATCTATCACTGGTTTCGAACAAGATATCTTCCTGGTCATAAAGAGAACTAGTACCTGGAAAACTAACACTCCCGATTTTTTTTAAAAAAAGGAGGTGTCTGAAGAGATTGCTCAGATGTCTGAGGAAATGTTTCCTTTAGGACATTAGTGATATCGCGAATGCACGATAGCAGAGGCTTTATCAATTAATCGAGTAAAAGTAAAATCATGCTCAAAAGATTTTAATGAAAATCGAGGTATAGGTGTACTAATGAGGCAGAACTAAACGCTTTAAAATTTTCAAAATTTTAAAATAATTTTTATAAAATAAACTTAAAAAAAGAGAACAAGCTTAATATGGGTTAAAAATGTATTATGTTTACTTTTAAAACTCACCTCAGGTTTTTTTCTGTTGCTGTTGTTATTGTTGTTCGTGTTAATGTTGTTGCTGCTGCTGCTGCTGCTGCATTGTCAGCAAGTTGATATGTTGTTAAATCCCATCACCTCGTAATTGTTTTTGTTTTTAGTTCGAAGTTTTTGTTTATTTTAATTTTTAAGTTTTTCTTTTTTTTTTTGATTTTTGCTTCTGTAAAAGTAAATAAATTTTTTTTTGTTTTAGGTACTTTTTATGAATGTCGCTATTGCTGTTATTTTTATTGTTGTTGGATAAGTATTTTCCAAAATAAATGTATCTACATAAGCATAAATATATCTTGAGCTGTGAGTTTGGTAGGTATGAATTTTTTATATAGAAATTCAATTTGATATATTTGTTGTTGCGGAGATTATTTTATTAAAACTTACGCTTTAAACCCTATTTTTTTCCTTAACCACAAATCTCGTATAACGTTCGGAGATACAATTTCATTAAAAAAATTTTACAAACAACGTACCTATTCAATATTTTTATATATGGAAGTGCAATAATATTAATATCAATATTTTTATGTATGTATGTGCATATGTATGTACATACATACTCGTATGTGTATAATAATTCGAAAAAAATGTTGTATCAGTAAGGAATTTTGTTGAATTATTTTTTAATATATTTGCTGTCTGTTTCACGATGTCGAAAGAGTTCTTTCTTTCTTTTATAATTGTACGAAAGAAAGAACTCTGTTGACATCGCGGAACAGGCAGTTACTACTATATTGTAAATATATTAGTTTAGTACTTTATATGCATGAATGAATTGTTTGTGTTTATTTTCTTGTGAATTTCTTCAGCTGACTTTTGCTGTGCCTCTTTTAAGTTCTTCCTTTTTTTCTCGATTTTTACTCCTAGCCTGTCTTCTTTTTCAACTGATAAAGACTTGAAGATATGAAGATTTCAAAACAAGAAAACTGGAATCATAATGCATCCATCCATCCATTTAACCAACCATCATGTGTTTATAGTACATACTCGTAATCATCCACCGTGTGTACTCGCATCGTACTTGGAGTTTGTACGTTAATACGTCTGTATACAGACTCACACACATACACTGGCACACATTTATGGTCGTAGTATTAAATCGTGGTATAAATTTATGTGTGAAGTACATAATTTTTTACATACATACACATATAATGTTAAATGTTTGTACTAAATATACTCGTAGGGTTTTATTTCTTTGTATGTCCGGTATACTTGATTCAATGTGTGTTCCCTCTCTTATTAAAGTACAATCGTAATTAAACGTATATATATATATATGTATGTGTGAATGTGTGCATCTGGGAAATGCATAAGACAAAACAAAAATATATGCAAAATATGAAATCTACACCAAATACTACAAAACACACAAAGATATTTAATACAGTTTTTTATTAGGTATATTTTTTTTATTATCAAATATTTAATTAAGTGTCAGTTGCAAAAGAAATTGCTAAAAACCATGGAAAAATACTAACTTTTTTACACGATATTTTTCCAATTACAAATTTTTATTTAACAGAAAATTTTTGATTTGAATTCGTTATCGAAATCGATGGAATTATAAATTTTCACACCAAAACAAACTCACGCACTTTTTTTCTTAACGGAAAAGTCAATTAACGCGTTTGATAAAAATCCATTTGTTTACATGACTTGGTAATCCGTCCGTCCATTCAAAATTAGTAATAATAAAGAAGAAAAAAATCAAAATAAAATTCTATTATTGTCGCTTCACTTTTTTTGTAAACATGACCGAAACAGACAAAAGCCCAAAACCAACTGAATCGTTGCTACCACTGGCAAATAAAAACAATTCCAGTTGGAGTGCAATGTTTCAAACTGCTGCTGCTGCTGCCGCTAGCTAATGTTGTTATTGGTACTGCTACAAAGACATTTATTTGTTGAACAAGTTACAACTCGCACATAAATAGCCCAGCAAACAATATATATGTGAATAAATATTTAATTTAGCACTAAACTACACTTTATGAACCATGTACTCGTCTATTATGTCCTGTGGTTTCTATTGCGACCAAAAAGACACATTCTATGTTGATTTTATTAAAATTGGTTCATGGAAAAACGAGATCGTTGCGCCATCACTATCAAACAAGAGATTGTAGATTTTGTGCTGTCCCACGAACAAAAAGCAATGTTTTGTTAAAATATTTTATTTTATTTCGTCTACAACAGATCAATTGAAGCGTCATACGAAAATTAAGCACTTTGAAATCGCTTGATTTGCAGCACAGCGATATATTTTTTTCGTTTGAATTGTTCGAATAAATAAATAGTCGAAAGTTTGTCAAAAATCAGAATTTTATCAATTCGATTGAAATTTTTTTAATGTTTGTACATGCAGAAGTTTATCAATAGTGAACCGCTTTACAAAATCCTTTCTTTTTTTTGTTTCAAAAGGTTTGGTTGCAGTTTGGTCCCATACAATTAATTGAAAAAAGAGAGAGACATCACGATGACTTTTTTGGTGCGAACTTTCGTCATCAGAAATAAGACAACCGACGGAATTGCGACGTGCGTGACGAATTTTAGTTTTATTTCTATTTCTTACGTCGACGAATAAATTTTACTGGATAAAATAACATTTTTTTTTTATTTCTATTGCAAAAATAAAAAAAAATTAAAAATCTATAATTTTAATTAAAACTTAATAAAACTTGTCGGTACAAATCATGAAGTTGATTATACCGTTAAATCACCAAAAGTATTAAGAAGAAACAAATTGTATATCGCAAAAAGTTACTAAAGGTAAAAAATGAAAAGAACCATTCAAATAAAACTGATTTTAACTTAATAGCAATACATACAAACTTAAAGACTCCCTTAAGGAAGACATCTTTTTTACCAAGAAATATTAACAACAATTGTTTGCTGGGTTACTACTGAAAAGAGATCAAAGTGCATACAATATACTCATAAATATACAAAACAAGTTCTCTCCTAAACACAACCAGGATAAATTAACTTCTTCTTGCTACCCTTTTTGTTAAAAATATCTAGACTGCAAAATATTTATTGTATATTATTTAATTTAAAGTTCAACATAAAGTAAATTTTCGAATTCGTAGTAACTTTGGCACAGCAAAAAATATGTAATACATTCTGTTAAAAAAGACTCGAGAACTTTTTATTGCAAATGGAATTATGAAATCTCATAAATAATCGCAATTATTGAACGTGTGAAAAATATTTATTCGAAGGCGCCAAGTTGTATGGAATAATCGCAGTACAGAATGTATAAAAAATAAAATAAAAAAAACAACTAAACAAAGGAAAACTACTCGTGTAAGCAATTGAAGTGAAGTAAAGATGAGACCGTGAATGTGTCTTTTACTACAGGTTCGTGATAAAAAGAGTTGCACATGCCTGCTCAAGCACAATCAATTGTTTAAAATTGATTCGAGCTTCAAAGCCACTAAGCCAACCACAGGCTTATAATACCAAAATATATTGATGTTGTAGCAACACGAATTTCAGTAAGTTACACAAAAAGCTTTGATTTTACTCATGTTACTTATTTGTTCACATAATTCAAGGATACCAAAGGTCACGCAAATCACGTGAGCAGTAACCACTTACCTCATAAGTGGAGTTACTTCGTTAAACAATTTTTATATCGACAATAAATATGAATATTTATAGCAGATATATTCTTTTGTAACTTTTGTAAAATTTCTAAATTTGCAACTCGTTTTTTTTTTTCTTTTTCATACTACAACTCTGTATCACTTCTCTCTCTCTGCTTCAACTCTCTGTCACTGTAAATTACTCTGTGCTGTTCAATAACAATATCTTCAGTTTTGCAGAAAAACTCCCCCTCCGAAAAGCTGCAACTTTACTAAACGAGCAGTAAAGATTCCCATCAGAAAATTTTTGCAGTTGGAAAGTCAATTGGGTGGTAGTAGTGGTAGACAGATGATGCTTGCAGTCAAGCTAGCTGTGCTGTATTACGCCAATTGTAGTAGTCGCTATTGGAATAAATTCAGTTGGAATAATTACACAAGTGTTTTGCCGGCATCTGAAGTTGTGCTACTGGATTTGTTGTTATTGCAGTTGTTGTTTTGATACACACATTATTCGCTTACGTACAATAAATAAGTCCACAAAAAAATATATGAGAAAAACTTAAAAATTAGTTACACTAACCACCAACACCGATACATAATATATACGAGAATGAGTATAAATACCCTGCAGGAAATGTCGTTAGTGAAATTATACTGACTCGCTTTTGACTTTGTCACCAGTACTACTCTCTATTTCCCCCAATGCTTTGTGCTATAGACATTTAGCATGTGATTGTCATTGAAAATATACTAGTAACATTAACTAGGTAGTGATTACGTAGTTCTAATGGGACCAAGTGGAGACATTCAAACCCGAATGTTACTAGTGCATTTATATAATTTTAGTCTATACCTGTTAAAGCAAACTAAAAAGTGTAGACGTATCATTCGGGGTTGTCATAGAATCCAATCTTGTCGTTATTGGATTTGAAAACGACAAAAAAAAATACTTTGGTGTCATTAAATCCAATGTTATCTGTTTTATGTTCGAACTAGAATTTGTGTCGGTTTTAGGTGCCACAGAAACCAATGTTATCGGTTTTGTTATTGGAATTAAACCAAGCAGCTTATAGCGTCGTTTTTTTTTTTTATTGGAAATAAATAAAGTATCCAAAAACTCCATTTTTCATTTTATTATTTTAAACATTTAGAGTTTTGTGAAGATGTAAGTAAATTAAAGTGGATAAATTGGTAAAAAATATTATTTATTTTAATGTTTGATGGGACCCATCAGCTAAAAATCGCAACGAAGCTGCAAGTTGCAGCAATGGCGGGATCTTAGAACGTGAAAGGTGTTCTTTAATTGTGTCAAGTACCATACATAAAGCATCTTTTTTTAAACGGTAGTAACCTATGAATATGCGCAGCAGCTTAAAGTATGAACGTAGATTATATATCAAATGTACTCCGCAAAAGTCTTCTTCTAACCTTTTCTGCACGCTCTTCCTCTAACAGCATATATGCAACAACAGCAGCGCTCATTTTATTTATTTGCATAGATATTTAATTGTTTAAAGAACAACTTTTTATATTTTTACAAAACAATATAACATTACACAAATGTAAGAACAAATGTAAATAATACAACTACAGAATTTAATTATTTTGTTTACTATGTTAATACTTAATCCTCTTTTTATAATTTTTTTAATAATATTTTTTTAATAATATTTAGAAAATTTTTAAACAAAAAATTGCATTAAAAGCAGTAAACAAATGAGCAAAACATAAAACAGCTGATTCGTATATCGGTTTTATTTGCATTCGAAAATAACAAAACCGACTTGTTTTCATGACACCAAATGAAACCAATATTGGTTTGCAAAGCCGACAATTAGCAAAACCGATTTGGATTCTATGACAGGCCCAATTGACAATGTCATCAAGAAGTCAGCACTAGTCTTCAAATTGGTGACCTGTCAGCAATAAGCCCAGGAAGAAGTCACCAAACAAGTAGACAAAAGTGCTAACTTGGAGACAATTGGCCCCGAGTTTCCCTGCAGGAAATGTCGTTAGTGAAATTATACTGACTCGCTTTTGAATTGGTCACCAGTACTACTCTCTATATTACCCCCATACAATGCTTTGTGCTATAGACATTTATCATGTGATTGTCCTTGAAAATATACTACTAACATTAAGAGTGTTGACTGGGTAGTGATTACGTAGTTCTAATGGGACCAAGTGGAGACATTCAAACCAGAATGTTACTAGTGCATTTATATAATTTTAGTCTATACCTGTTAAAGCAAACTAAAAAGTTTAGACGTATCATTGACAATGTCATCAAGAAGTTAGCACCAGTCTTCAAATTGGTGACCTGTCAGCAATAAGCCCAGTAAGAAGTCATCAAACAAGTAGACAAAAGTGGTGACTAGGAGACAATTGGCCCCGAGTTTACTACAGGGTTACTACAGGGTAATTTCACCCACACACACAGAAACACATTTGAACTGAAGGAGAACAACTCTTGTAGCATTTATATGCCCGCCGGTCAGTGGATGGGTGGGTGGGTGCTTTTGGCAGAGTAAAATACAAAAATTTTATTATATCATCATCACATTAAAACAGTAAAAACAATAACATTCTCAAAATATAATAAAATCCAACATGTTCATGCACATTAATGCAATTAATGTGTTCGTGTGTGTGTTTGTGTGTGTGCATGCTTGAATTATTTGTTATTTTGTAAATAATTTTATGCATATGTAGACGAGAAGTGACCAATTGTTTTTATTTATTTCGCATTTAACAATCTAACAAATAATTATATCAACAGCAACAACAACAAAACGAAATCTTGAAAATATAGTGGTGAAAATATAGATGCATGAATATACGTTAGGGTGACATGAAATGTTTTCGAGGTTCTAGAAATTTAATCTGTATAGACAGATCAATAAAAATCTTCTTTTTGATTGAATAAATATGAGAAGTGCTTTGTTTTTGTATTGAAAGCACGTGTCGGAAGATGATTTGACAAATTCTATTTTAGGCATTTGCCATACGGCACTCGAGTATAAATTACGACTATCGCAGAAATACCAATGCACAGTGGATACTTTTGCAAAAAAAAAAAAAAATGGTAGTAAATCTGAAAATTCTAAACTGCTGATTGGATTTAGTTGAAATATCATTTTAGAGGAAGCAGCGGCCGTCTTGTTCAAGCAGGAGAGGAGCTGCTTGGGATTAAAAATAACTTTAGCTTGGATTGTTTATGTTTATAATTAAAACATCCTGACTGAAATAAATATTTATAATTCAATTTAAATCTACATATGTATGTATATAAAATAATGTAAAAATGTTTATATTAAATAGAATATAAGTTCCTATGTAAAATTAATTGGCCTGTATAACCTACAAGTATTTGTGTTGGGGCCTTTATAATACAAATTAAATATTTGAAAAAATAATTAAAACGTAGACAGTCTTTCTATAATTATATATGTAATTAGAATGTTTTTCAGTTAAATAATAACAATTGAAAAAAATTGTTATCTCAAGAATTTATTGTCCCCATCTCAAAATGTTGTATGGAACACATAAATATCATTGGAGACGAAAATGGAGGCTACATAGTTCAATATATATTTGACGTTGTATATACCCTGTAGGAATCCTGGGGGCAAGAGTCTCCAAGTCACCAATTTTGTCTATAATATTGGTGACTATTAGGCGACATTGTCAATAAAGCGTCTACAAATTTAAATTTGGCTTTGATGACAAAAATATTTGTGGTGGCGGAAGATGGCAGATAATGTGTCGGTTAAGGTGAAAAAATATGCATTTTCATTATCGACATCTGCTTTAGAAAAGCACCAAAAGCGTAGACTATAATTTCTTAATTGAACTAGTGAATCAATGGTTCCAATGTCATATGGTCCCAAAAGAACTACCTAGTCAATAGTACCAATGTCAGTAGTGGATTTTCAATGACACGCAAATGTTAAATGTCTATAGTAAATAGCATTGTCTGGGGTATGATAAGTCACTAGTAATGGTGACAATGTCAGTAGTGAATCAGTACAGTTTCACTATAGCCATTTCCTGCAGGGTAAATATATACATAGACGTATGTATGACTGAAATGTGTATGGGTCATATCGGGATTATATAACCTCAATTTCCGAATCTAATTATGTATATGTGATCCATATAAAACTTTTTTTCTAGCTGAGTTATAAAAATATCTCCTCTGCTTACAAAAACGTTGGCACAGAACTAAAATTTCTTTTCACTGCCTTCTGCAAATTTGTTAATCCATCTACGGCTTCGTAAGATAACCACCCTAATGTACATACATACATGCATTCACACAAACGTTTTTATATTAACAGATGATAAAGTTTATATTCTATGAGCGAACACTTTAATTTTATGGATTATTTTATGTTGTTTTCATTTTCTCCTTAACAAGTATAGCAAATGTTTATAAATTAACTTGACCCCTCTATTCAATGGCGAAAGAATCGAATTAAGCCACAAAAATTGCAGACAAAGATATTTTTTTTTTTTGGGTTGAACTATTTAACATTCCTATTTTATACATTCGTTTGAAAAGATAAGACTTCATTTTGGAGTAATGTTAAATGGTCAAATTAGAAAACGTTCCTACATACATTTTACGGATAAATTAAATTGTTTTGATCAAATGTTTGCAGGTACGTACTTCATTATTGGTTTGCACTTATACTGAAAAAAGGACAAAATATGGTTTCCGTGTCCAAGTATTGTGGCCAAAGTATACTCACCTAAAATGTGTTTTGACATTTGAGGGAGATCATAAATATAAGCAGCGAAAGTAGGCGAATATAATAACAAACTGGGTTCTCCTGGGACTACCTGGTATAAATTCGCGTTGTTTGCAGCAGCAATACTTCTGATGATCGGGTGTCATCAATACATCACAAGCAGTCCTAAAAGTATCAGATTTTCCGCATCGAATTTTCTTTGAACTTTAACAAAAGATGTTTTCATATTTTTTCCCAAAAATATTTATTTATTTTGCAATGCCTGATCAAAGCAATAAACAATATGGGAATATAAATTTAATAATCTTGATATAATTGAAGAATTTAATCAAATATCTTCATCTCGAACAAATTCATAAAAAGAATTTAAAGCATATAATTTTTGATTCCAACACTCATACTCGGTCTCATACACTAACTGACTTGACTTGTACTGGCAAAGGTAAAAATATATGCACGCGAAATTTGCAAAGAAAATCGTCATAACTTAAAAATTGTGTTTTTGATAAATTTATGAGTCAAATAAACAACACCATATATATGCCTTTAAAACGTGTTTTATGCATACGAAAATGTGCAGAATATTTTTACAAATAGTGATTTTAAAGTTTTATAATATAAATTTTAAATATCAAGAAGTATTTGTATGAGTTTTGATTAAATAAAGCCAGCATGTTCTCTCTGGTAACTGCAAATGGAAATATTTGGATATGTACTAACAAATATTTTATGTACTTGTATTGTTAGTAATATATCGCACATCTTCTTCATATTTGTTTTATCCATTATATTTAAAATTTTTGGTCACAAAACAAACAAATAGCCAGAAAAACTAAAAAACCTAAATACAGTCGAAGCCCTTTATAGCGAATGATATAATGACAAACCCATTCGTTACAGTGAAAAATTCGTTATATAGCAAAGATTTTTATTTCATTTATTTATTTTATATACATATATTTATTTAAATTGAATGTTAAAAATAACTTTTATGCAATGTTAAAACTGAACAAATTTGAACAAATTATTCAAAGTTGTTTGTTTCTGCTCTAATTGCAAACTTTTTTGAACAGCTTCTTCTTGTAATTCTCTTAAAACTAATGATTTCGAAAAAGAAATATTATTTTGCTGACTCCATTGAAAGCACTTGTCCAAACATTTAATTACTTCACTGGAACTACAATTTCTTCACTGTTTTGTTCATTCTCGTCGTTTTCTTCGCCTGACATGAAATTATCATTTTGGTTCCAAACATTTAAATCTTCTGCATTAAAAAGAATCTAGTAAAGCAAAACATGTACATAAATAGAAAACAACTAAAACCAAGTGCTGTAGTTTCTTACATTTGGAAAAACTATGCTCAAAAGTCTAACACCACGTCGAAGAGAAACGAATTCATCTCCTTATAAAATTCTTGCCAAAGGTATGCCATCATCCTCATCAAATTCTGAATCTTTGTAAATTAAAACTTTGCTCCAGCATTTAGCTAACGAATGTTGATCAATGTTTCTCCAGGCAAGTGCAATCATACAAGATTCATCACGAATATTCTTCTTTTTTGTCTTTGCTTTTCTATTAAAACACATGAACAATGTTTTCTGTGTTTATTTTTTCAATCATTCGTTATACTGGGCGTAAAAATTTCAAAATATTCGTTATATAAGGTACTTAGTACTTAGAGAAAACTCATTCTTCATATCGCGAATTCGTTATAATGAGTATTTGTTATACCGAGCGTTGACTGTATGTATGCTGTTTAGTTAGCTCATATGCCATATAATACTACAAAGAGTAAAATATGCAAAAATATGCATTTAAAATATGTCCCTGAAATTATTGAAAAATAAATGAGATATTATTATTATTTGGCTTAAGTTCAGTTTTATTGAATTAATGAAAATTCAAATTAGTATGAAAAACATTAGCTTATCCAATCAGACTAGCAGAATTTACCAGTATACCTCTCATCAGCGTTCGTTGGTCGATTTTTACAACTTAAGTAAAGTGGAAAGAATATCACTATTAAACCAAGTTTTCAACAGAATTAGAATACGAGAATTGTTATAATTTCTTTTTATTCAATTTTTACATGTTGCAAAGGGGAATTTCAGGCTAAAAATTTTTCAAAATAAATAGTTGATATTCTTCCCAATTACTATCTAATTTTTTAGTGAAAGTAAATTTTATCGAAAATCAATCACTATTAATCAGTCATAAAAATATGGAAAATTATCCTGCAAAGAGTGAAATATGCCAAAATATACACTAACAAATTGATGACGAAATTCTTAAAACGTTCTGAAACGTATGTATATTTTATTTGGGTCCGCATTCATCTCACGAAAAAAACATGGAATTGCATTTTTGCAGTTTCCTTGTTTATAAACTTGTTCAAAGATTACAAAAACAATAGAAAAAAAGCTGTCTAAAGTCACATTAATTTATCAAAGAGTCATGTAAAACAAATTTCTATAATTTGATTTCTCTTGATATATATTTTGAATTTTTATCAAGAGTGAACTTTTGTTTTCCTAAAAGAATCCTCAATAACTAGTTGTGTCGTTTCCCTTGCAAACGAGCATTAACAAAACTAAAAGAAATGGCACAACATACACACACATGTGTACTCGTATGCTTAAATAATATCTTCAGTTTCATGCCACTCCACCATGACATGTCCCATAGCCATGCAATACAATACATTTAAAATTGTAATATAGGGTATGAAAATTTGTGTTATTTTTGGACTCGAATTAAAAATAAGAAAAGACGAGAGCAAAAAAAAAAATACAAAGAAAAAAGAAAAACTCACGCGTCTGGTCTAAACTGGATTTTAAGTTTTTTTTTTTGCCATTTCTTTTGACTTTAAATATGTGTGCAGGCAGGCAGCAAAATTTGTTGAACAAAAAACCAACAAACAAACATACCACCAAATAAATACTCGTACTAATATGAAACAAGTCTATCTCTCTACTAAAGTTCGTTTTGTGGCATATAGAATTCTTACCAGCTAATCACTGCACCGCCATGCCGTACTGCCAAAAGGATCCTGGCCATGCTTGAGCACAACATTTGACCAATAAAAACTAAAACTTGTTTCGTTTAAATTTTTAAATAAAATCATACAACAACAGACAGAGGAGTTTGTTCTTTCTACGCTGCACACAAAAACTGCTGATCGTTCGTACATGAGTGTAATAAAATTTTATGTTTGTGTGAATTTTTATTTCGCCATTTACACATGTATGTATGTATGTATGTTTTAAAAGTGCATATCATATGATACATAGTAATATGCCACATCTAGTATACAACAATAATACAGATAAAAGATCATCATTAACTAGTTATTAAGCGCGAAATGGCGTTTTAAAACATAACTCTCCAAGGCTATTCATGACTCACGATTTAAAGAACCAAAAAAAAAAAAGAAAATGATGATGAGGAAAAAAACAATGATCAAAAGTAAAACAAATTAAAAAAAAAAAATAAAGAAACGTTTTCGGAAAAAAAAACCAAAGGAACTTTATCAAATTTGCTTTCGTAGGCAAATGAGAATTTTATTTTAATTTCGTTTCAGCAGACTTTTTAGGTGGTCCCCATTAAGTAGTCATGATACTGATTTTTCTTGTAGACTTAATATTTTCTTCCTTCTATTTCATGGACTCATAACTTGCATTTAATATGATTTTTCATGAAATATACCTGAAAATCAATGTCATTTGCACTTTTGAATGTACTTTTTTGCAAATTTTTTTTTAAAGCTGGGATCTGATCACCGCTTGTGATATCGAATTAACTATCGTATCGAATAACATTACGATGCGTGTGGAATAAGCAAATTATGGCATTCATTCAATATCGCATGCGGTGATTTGGCCCCTGTATTTACTATAGAATACAGAAAAAAAGGCACATACGACTTCAATAACGAAGTTCAACCACACAGAAAAAATTATTTGTAAGAAATTCTTAACTAAAATTTAAAACTAGTTGCATTTAATTTCGTAATTGAATCAATTAATCAATCATGTAAACAAAAACAAAATTTTTCTAACAACTTTTACAAATTTCGGGTAATCGAAAATTTGGATTTTAGCACTGGCTTTTCACAGGAAAATAATTTCTTGAAAGCTCCATTCACGGCGAATTTAGGAAAATGTCATAAACAATATTATTTGAAAGTGGGAGAACTTGCCCCTGATTTAAACAAAAAGCAAGATGATTCAAAAGATTTACGAAAAAATATGAAAATCGCTCTATAAATAAGGGAGGGGAAGAAATTTCCCCCGATAAAAAAACATTATGGGAGTCCTGATATAATCAATATGTTAAACAATTTGCTCTAATTTTATGGTACCAAACTGCACGGAAAATTGCTCAAACACAAAAGGAATTATGAAAACCCGTCCATATATTGAAGTTAAGCAATATTTTAGCGAAAAAAAAACTTGCCTCCGATTTTTTCCAAAAAAAAAAAAAAAAATTATGAGACCCAACTGCAAGCAACGCCTTTCAAACAATAAAAAAACAAAATTTTGAAAAACAATTTATAAATGATACGAGTTGTGGAGTTTCGAACATTAAAATAACTCTTGTATTGTTTTTTGAAGTCGATTAAAAATAACCGTTGCGACAGCAAATAAGAATTAAATCAGTGGTAAAAGAACTGAACCATTTTTTCAACATTTAATTTAGTGAAGTTTTGTTTTAATCTAAATGAATTTTACTTAAGAAAACAAATTTTGAAAATAATACAAATTTACGTAAAAAATTTTCTTGAGATGTTAAGTAGAAACTATGCATTTTGTTTTCACAATCTGACGAGACAAAAATCTGGAACATCGACACAACGTCAAATTCCGTAACTATAAATATCAAACATACACATTTCTTCTGGTCTTAATGTGAATCGACCGAGTTGCACTAATTTTTTCTTTATTTTTTTTTTTTTTCTTTTTGTCTTGGAATGATGAAATATCAAAAATTATTTTAAGAAAATTTGTTCGTGCTGTTTCCATATTTTGACGACAAATTTCTCTGCAATGGCCTATTTACGAGTCTGTCCACCATATTAATTTCAATGTGGAGTAAATGGATTCATTCATTCGGTATGAATGAAATATATTCTGTCTCATACAATAATAGTTTTCTTTAGAAACAACACAAAACTGCCACACAAATTTTAATGAAAACAATATTTCAAAAGACTGTGAAATTATGTGGGTGTTGGTGGGTTGCTTATTACAAAAAAAAACTTTACTCAATCTATAGACAAACGTAAAATTAATTAATATTTTGTTTATTTTGTTTAAATTTTTTTATTTTCAAGGAAGTTTAACTTTTGGCATTTTGTAATACAAACAAAAAACAAAATTTTATAAATTCCAAAAATAAACCAAAAATGTTCACTAAATTCTTGCGTAAATTATCTGGATTTATTTCGATTAGCGGCAACACGTCAAAATTTCTAAGAAATTCCTATCGGCCATGTCCAACAACAATGACTCTTCGAAATCAACACGAATGGAAACGACAAATGAATTTGAATCAAGCAAAGCGAAAAGTTATACCAAAATTGGTGTATTTACACAGTCCAACAAAATATTTATTTGCCAAATTTAATTTATTGAAACTTCGAATGTTTTGGGATCCACAATTTGAAGAATCTGAATTTATTAGAGGTGCAAAGCAGGTAAGCGGGCAATGTGTAAAAAAGCTTTCAGTAAAAGTAAGTGCTAAATAAACAAGGAGGATTTGCAAAAGCTCAGATGATTTATTTCACCATTGTACGAGTATATTTGATCCAGTTACTTTGCCAAATGCTTTGATGAAAAATTGTTCGCTACATTTTTTGATATCGGAAGTAGATTTTATTCTCAGCAAATTGCCTTGATTACAATAAACAAATACTTTCTGTGAAAGTTTCAGCTCTGTATCTTTCACAGTTGTCGCGACATAAGCACGTGAAGGACAGATGGATGGATGGACCAGTTTTTTTTTTACTAATTTTCTCTCAGTTGTCTGCACGCAAAAAAAGCCCCAGTTTCTACAATTATCCGCCACTGTTATTCACAATAACAATTTACAAAAGTTTTGAAATAAACTGCAACATTTCTTAGCACAGACTACAACCCATAGAAAAATCAATCACAACAACTAAAATTCAATGTTAATTTATAAAAATATTTTCATTTCCTTTTTGTAGGCTGCAGTGGTCCTGACCAATATAATACGCAATCAACAAGGCATAGAAGTCAAGCAATTTACCACGCCCATAGGATACAAACAAATTACAAGAGACATGTTGCTATCACGCAACGATACCCGACTAAAACTAGTGCGTTTCGAAACGGAGCATTTACGTCGAGCCATACCCATGAATGTAGTAACAAAACAAAATTATGGTAAAATGAAAATTTGTAACAATTCGAGTATTATTTTGTAGTTTTGTTTTACAAAATTTACTTATTTTTATTTTATTTTTTTTTTAAATACAGGTCAGCGTTATTGTTTCATTGACATGTTATTTGTGGGACTTCGCAACTCCAAGGATTTCGATAGTACTGAGGAAGCTGTTGAAATAAAAGATATTTTGCATAAACTGGACAGAGATATTAAAAGTCCTCATGAAGTCGCGACAGCATTACATCGTATTCTTTTTGCTGAAATATTTATACGCTTTCGCAGGGACTATACAGAATACCCAGCAGAACTGCAACAGAGCTTGCATAATAATAACGACAACAGAGATTGGTCGGTGTCATTTTATAAAATTTTAACATTTGATATTTTAAATTATGATCCAAGAGCGGCATAATATAAAGAATTTTGAACAAATTTTAAGGTCTCTCTCTCCGTCTCTCTATTTAAATTTGCTTTTGGAACATTGAACTCCTTTAACCACCAGCGTTTCCTTAAGATCTTCGGCATTGTCTGCTTTGCTCAAACCCTTGATGATTTTTATATAGTTCTGATTTTCTTTTAACAAACGAAGCTTTTTCTCTTCCAGTGCAACGATTTCAGCCTCGGCTATAGCCTGGCGCCTCCAAAAGTTTTTCATTAGCTCTGTATTATTTTGAAATTCAGCTTCGCTTATATCTACATGTTTCTTTAGATCAATACATTCCAATTTAAACGGTTCATTATCGTTTGCAGTTTCTGTTCTTGGCTCTTGAAAGTCGCCCCAGGCCAAAACTTTCTCCGATTGAGTTTGAAATTTTCTACAGTTGGCGGCAAGCGATAATAAAAGTTCACCAAATTTGTACAATTTTTTGAATTGCTTAAGGGCAAAAATTTCATACAGATTTTGATTATTTTCAATGAAATTTGTAGAGTAAAAAGTGAGTAACGATCATGAGCGATCATGAATACTCAGGATTTAGAATAAATATATTTATGCTATTTTGAATAGAAATGTGGTCGATTCGTTCAGTCACTAGTTTTAGACAAAAACCTTTGATCTAACCATGCAATTTAAATAGTTTCGATCATTGGCTTGTGTCTAAAACGAACGACTGAACGAGATGCACACAGTTGAAACTTTGAACAAATACAAGAGAAAATATATAAAAATAGTTTTAACGTTCTTTAAAAGTCATTCTTAATTTAAAGAAATAATTTCTTAATTTTTGCAACGAAAAAAATTGGTTTTAGTTTTTTTAACATTTAAGCATCGTTTTTTTGTGGTAATAAAGTTCCCAAACGTTTGGCCGCGGTGTAAATTTATCTATTTATTTATTCGCCAATGATCTAATTTTTAGTCAAATATTTTTGAAAATTCTCTCTTTAAGGCATGATCACACATAGCTCGCAACCTCTAAAATGAAAACTACGAAGGCAAAACTTACTTTGAGGACGTTGTAACTTTCACTTGTAATAATTTTCAGTTTTTCATGAGTTTCTTCACGATTTACTTCTATTTCGTTTTCAATGGTATGACGCTTTCGCATAAAATAGGCGTGCTCCAATTGCAAGTCATTCAAATTCCGTTTATATTTTCTATCCTCTTGCGCCATGCTTATTTGCAGATCCGTAAAAGTACGAGAACTTCGATGCTCGGTGGCATCAAGCTTAAGTGACTCTGTTAGGAAATTTCTTTGTCGCTCCATTAATAAATTTATACGTTCATACTTTTGTGGATCCAGTGACACATTCACCAGAGAATTGTAAAACTCAAGTAATTGTTGGCTTAAATCACGCATTTTTTTAGTGATTGCATCTCTTAAAATATAACGTTTCTCAATTTCGCTATTAACACGATCATCTCGCTTATCCAGAAAAATAATAAAATCACTTAACATTTCGTGTTCCGTTAGAAGTTGTGTGGCATGAGTAATACTTTCACAATTTATTTTAAATGCATTTTGATATGCCATTCTTTCGTCAACTTCATTATAAAAGTCATGCAACATTTCCGATGCTTCTTTTTCATACAAAAGATGAGCGGCTTGTTGGAATGTTTTCAAAGTATCTGGGAAGAAGGTAGGAGTATCGTTTAGTAAAATGTTTTAATACAAATATTTCATAAAATAAAGCCACCCATAAGATAGTCCATCAATTGCAATTGACTCGAAAAACTTTTCTGGTGAATTTCTTCAGTGATCGCAATCTCATCTAGAATCCGTTCAACAGCATTATCTTTTTGTTTAATAACGCGGTTAACTTTCTTTTCCCATTCCTAAACATAAAATGTTAAACGAAATCATTCGAAAACGTTTGAAAAAAATCATCCACCTCTAAGTCCTTTTTCATTTCCGCTAATTTAATTTCTCGACACATTTCTTCCCAACGTTCACGATATTTTCTTGCAGTTCTCTTAGACAACTCATACTCCCGTTTCAGTGCAGTCTGAAGCAATTAAGTGTCTCTTTTTAAAACTATTCATCATTAAACACATATTTTGGAAAATCTTACTCTCATTTCTAACTTTTTAAATTCCACTTCCCGTTCAAGTTCAAGTGCCTTTCTTTCGGCCTTTGTTAGCTTTTTCTTTTTCTTCCGCCCCTTTTTCTTTCTCGTCATTTGCTCTTCTGGATCTTCCTGTTGTTCCTCAGCCACATGTGCAGCATAAATTGGATCCAATGGTTCATCGGTAATAAATGATGTCATTTTAGAAGGTTATAAAAATAAAATATGAATTGGTTGCAAAGAAAAAATTTTTATCCAAAAATGTATAAAGTTTTTCTTTGTTTATTTAATTTTTCAAATAAATGTAGTTGACTCTCGGTAAATGCTGCCAGAATTTTTTAACGATCGCTCTAAAACATAAAATAAAAAATACACAAGTTTTCAAGATCAGGTAAGTTTGTAGACTGGTTCAGAGTAAAGTTGTTTCTTATGTTATTGGGTGCGCACAATTCGCTTCTGTGGTTGATAGCAAGGCAAGCTTATTATTCCGAAGGTTTCCGCCCCGATTCCAGACAAAAACTTTGGATGTTTTCTACAGACACGCTAATCGCTTCGAAGATTGTGTCTTTTTTCAATTTTTTTTTCGCATATTCAAAGTGAGTTGAAAATATTGAACTTTTAAAAATTGTAGCCTTTTGCAAGTAAGATTATCATTTGCCAAAATAAGCAAGGACGTATATTCATCAATTCAATGCCAAAATACATTGTTCCAATGAAAATATTCATTCAAGTTCAATGTAAAACGTTTCATTGAAAGCATTCGCTTTTATTATTCATTAACAAAATGAATGAAAAAATTCATTGAAATAATAAACTTTTTACTGAGTTAGTTACCTTTTTTTAAAATTATTGCACACAAGGGGTTTGTGCTTTATCACCTTTTTTTAATTAATTTAAAGGCGTTAATCAAGTTTTAATCGTTAGATATTGTAGTTATAATTTAATTATCACCTCAAGATAAAGTTTGTTTATTTATTTCTTATTTTCTTCTCTTTAATAGATAAACCAAAATTTACACAACAATATTTCTTACAAGTTACCTATTACAGCATTTGAATTTAAGCTCTTGCAGATAAAGACACGGAAAACCATAAAACCTACTAAATTTTAGACACTAAACCTGAAAAATGAGCAAAAAGATCGCGTACGAATGATCAGCACAAGTTATAGAAACCGTTAAAGCCAGTTACTTGATGTCTGTTATTTTTCAGCAAAACAAACAATTACTGAAACGATTCGTTTTCAAAATCACCTCAATCGCAGAGTAACAGACGCATTGCATTCAGTCGTATGAAGAGACTCGAAAGCTTTAGACATTTTTCAAGTGTAAAATAAGTTAAAAACGTTTAACAGTTAAAACAAAACATATAACAACACAATATATGTCCGAAAAATACAGCAACAAACCCGATATTTCCAAAAAAAAAAAAAAAAATTTAAGAAAAAAAAAATAAACTGGATTGTTGAAAACAACCAATAAATATATTTATATTTTTTTAAAAGCCGCTCTTAGTGTTGATAATAAAGTGAAATTGACAGACACAACAACAGATTTCAATTGAGATTTCAATTGATTGAAAAGTCTATTTTACTTATAGCAAATGTGATTTGACAAACATTTTAAGGAAATTTCAATTAAGCGCAGGTAAATGTAAAAATGTTTTTTTTTTTTACAAAACGTGTATAAATCGTTAAATTCACTGTGAGTCAAGCAATAAATTTTGTAAAAATTTTGAGAGACAGTCACATGTGCAAATATATAAAGAAAGAAAATTGTGCAGTTGCTGCATTTCAACCAGCAAAGAAATAAAAATTATTTCTTCAAAAATTCTCAATAAAACAAATTAATCAAACACTAAAACTGCCTTTGTAATTGAAACAATTAATTGTGTGATTAAAAACAAAAATTTCTCAGACTTCATCTGTTTATTTGTTGTAATTTTTAAAACATGTACATATATTACTTACAAAAGTGCCAGCTATGATTTTTTTTATAAAATTGAAGTCATGCATTGCTGTCCTCTCGTTAGCTGCGCTTCTACACCTTGTGAATTGACAACAAAGTTTTATGCACATAATTTCTTGAAAACTTTCATCGTGCATTTTCCGTTTTATTACAAAAACGAATTTTGTAATTAAATATAAAATTTTCATTGAGTTTGAACAACACAATTTCTTAAATCTGACGTTTTAGTAATTGAAGACAATTTTCTATTCAATTACTGAAAGTGTAATTTTAAATTGTTATAATAGTTTTCAAAAATTGTTTACATAAATAATTGTTTCAACTACTAAATTCATTGAAACTAATTTTTGTAAGAATTGTTAGGGGAATATTTTTTTCTGTATATGCTGAAATTTTAAGTAGATAAATTCGACCAGTTGGGTCTATCTCTGAATATAAAGACTTTTTCTATACCCAACTATTTTTAAATATATAACTAAATATTGGATCCACGGCACCATGTTTTTATTTTCTATCAAATTCGCTTTTCTAATCCAAAATTATCAGAAAGAAAGAGCATGTGAAAATTATATTCCAAGTACACGCTGGAACAGAATACGCTATTTTGAAGGCTCCGGACCGGAGACGACAATAACAAATTTTCTAGACAGACTCAATAATTTTTAAAGAATCTTTTGAAATTAAATAACAAAACTTCATCTGTATAATAATTTTAAGTACAAAAGATGGGTAAATTCTTGGAATCAGAACTGTCAAAATCTGCCTTGCGGCCAAACTTGACGGTATTCTTAATACCGTCTGCAGTTAAGTGTCAACCACGATTCTCGATTTTCTTCGAACGCACACCAGGTTTTAAAGGTGGAATTCGGACAATCTAAATCTAGTCCCTCAGCGATTTGGGTAGCAGCCAGTCACTATGTGGGCTCCAGAAGAAGACTTCTACCATAACCCGCCACAGAATCCTGCCATCATTGCGGTCAGCACGGGGCCAACGGGACAGAGAGTGCATTGCGAAATACCTCGTAAGGCGCGCCGAGTGATACGGGCAACACTTGTCTAAAGTTCAGAAAGAATTCATCTGTGCCAATTACCACTTCTCGTGGCATAAGTATTTCGTTACTGTTCGAGTCGCGAAAGAAACCCTCTAGAGATTTACTTTCTATTGACTTTGGTTTTGGGGCGAAGACCCTTAGTTTCCTGTTCATAGGTGACCCCACTTCCTTTTATAGTTTGCGACACATAACTTTTATGCGTAATTGACCAAACGTAATGTTTGGAAAAAAGTCAATTACGCTTTTTCCCAGAAAGCACAGCATCAAGGTGTGAACAGTCACCAAGATGCAGATCCGCGCCTAACGGGGAGAAATTTTTGGACAATTAACACTGAAAGAAATTTACACAATTGCATTTCGGCAGCTGGCGTTTTGAATCCCATCCGGTCTTACGTCATAATTGACCTTGTGAACTTTGCGGTTAAAGAACAGTATAACAATTTGTAAATCTTTTAGCGTTTCTCTTTAATAAAGACCATTTTTTTTAATAGTTTTTGCTTTTTTTTTAAATACAAGACTTTTATCTAGGATTTAGTTAAGGATGTGTTAAATTATTATTAATTTTTTTTTTTTTTAATTAGGACCAGCACTCAGGGGATGACCCCTACCTATGCAAAGCATTGAGCCGGAACTAAGAAAATAGGTTTTGGGAAGGAGGATAAAGGGAGTAGTGTTTGTGGACATTCGATTTGAACCCTGGCAGGAAAGACCTCTGCGGGGAGTTTATTCCACATACGAACAGTACTGCCAAAGTGTGCGGTTCACTGACATATCGACCACAAAAGAAATTTGCTCTTGATGAAGAGCGTATTGTACGTGAAAAGTGACGGGTTTCGGGAACAAGTTCCCTGATTTCATTCCGTTGTAGTAGCGATAGAACAACGAAACACACCCAACATTGAGTCGATCCTCCAGTGAGTCAATAGAGTTGGCTACCCTACTGTCACCGATAAGCTTCTTCGCCCTATCCTGTACGCGGTCGAGTAACTTCAAAATAGATTTTGAAGCACCGGCCCATACATGAAAGTTGTATTCCATTTTCGGTCGGATAAAGGTGGTATAAATATTAAGGTGATCAGATGGAGTGAAGTATGTCCTACACCGTCTTAAAAAGCCGAGGCACTTGAATGCTTCTTTTGAGACATGAAAAATGTGATCATTACATCGAACATCACAATGTATTTTCATGCCAAGAACATCAAGAGCTTCTGATTCCTCAATATCTATACCATCCATATTTACAGATGGAGCAGCATGTCCAGTCATACGTCTGTGTGTGAGCATAGCACATTATATAAACAAATTATATGCACAAATTATATTGTCTCAACAGGGAAAATTTTACAAGATGACCGTTTAAGCATTAAAAAACTGAGTATTTTGTGAGAACAGCGCCTTAGTTTTAAATGATTGTGATAGATAGTGTTCGAATTGTATTTTGTAAATATTTTTGTGAAAACTGTTGTGACTGTTACGTCACCGTTGAAAGGTATTGTCTTGTCTCTTTTTTTAAGAATGGTATAAAAACAACCATACAGTCGTAAGTTAGAGTTTAAATGTTCTACAAAAATGTACTTTGAAGTGTTTCGAACAAAATTTCTAAACACATCTTATTCCATAAACTTAAGGCTTACAAGATTTCCTACAATATATTGTAGGCAAAGTGGGGGAGGGAAATGTTTTCTCATCCACTTTATAGCTGATTTAAATTTTATATTTGTGCTCTTAATTGAATTTTTTTTATGATGAAGACATAAACAAATAAAAAATGTTTGAAACCGTGCCCCGTAAATATTTCACATAAATTCTTCGAATGGCTTTTGAAATTCCATGACATTCTAAATTCAAATCTAAGTGAAGTAATATTTTTTTATTATCATTTGCTTTTGAAAAATATTTATATTAGCAAAACAACAACAACAAAGTAAATGTACTTGTTAGCTTATAAGATAAAATTAAGATTAATAAGAAACAAGCAACAATAGAGATATAAATTAATGGTTTGACACAGAGATAAAATTTTATTAGTTAATTGGTGCAAAAAAAATTATAAAAGCTAAAGCATGCACACAACAAACATACCGGAGTGAATAAATCAAGATTTATTTTTGACAAAATTATGTAAAAAAATCTCTTAAAGGCTTAATTAGTCTTTAAGTCCCGCTCACGTTATGGAATGAAAGGCATCCGCTGAGTTTAGTTAAAAATTTCTTTTTTTATCGAACTTGTTTATTTCACAAAAATAACATAATTTCACCAAATCTTTTGACGAACTATTTCAACGGTTTAACTTTCAAATTCCCAAAAACAAAACAGCTGACTTGTTAAGCGTTACGTATACGAGTGATTGTTTAAAATGGTCACCGCCTTAAAGCAGCATATCATAAAATTATGTTTGTGCTAAGAACTGTTTTCACAAGGCAACAAAATAATCAGTATAAAAACAAAAACAAATATACAAAAAATCTTAAGAAACACATTGGCAGTATTCAGTGTTAAGTGCAAATGGTCTGGCAAAAGTGCAAATGCAAAATATTGTAGATTTTTTACAAAAAAATCTAACGACAACTCTGTGATTTCGTTCGATATTTTACATTTGCACTTTCGCTAGAGCATTTGCACTAACCACTGAATACTGCTACTGATAATTAAGTTAATCTTAACTAACAACTAAAAACCACTACATATGTAAGGAAGCAGGGAAAACTCATTTTAAATTAAATAAATAAATGTCTTTTAATGTCTATTTAAATACGGAATTTTTTATCATATGAGGGTGGTGTTGGCTGAAGTGGTTAGCGCGTTGACTACTAAGCAAACAATGACTTGGAGCCTGGGTTCAAAGCCTGGCCAGAGCAAGTCTATCAACATCATTAATTTCTTTAATGTACATTAGTGAGACATTGTATTAATTGTGGTCGGACTATTTTACGTAAGTGATGAAGGCATAGCACTGGTCACTAAAAAACTGTTCCGACAGCGATTGATGCAGTTCGAAGCTAATGTACAGAACATCGCCCTCCTTCGTCGGTTAGCAGAAACATCGGCGAAGTAAAACAATTAATAAAATGCCTGCTAATACAGCTTAACAAAGTTAATGCGTCTAGTTAACACCGGAGGCGCCTCAATACTGCCTTAAAAAAATTAACATAACGCGCAAAGCAGAGTTGTCTTCTAAATTTTCAACAGCTATCTTCTCAAGCACACTGCACTGCATACGTAGGGGTCATCCCCTGAGTGCTGGTCCTAATTAAAAAAAAAAAAAAAAATATATAAATAGTAAAAACTTTCATAGCTGCCGGGTTATAAGCCCCGTCTCTTAATAAAATTGCCTTAATTGAATTCATCTGCTGTATGTTTCCTACATTGCGTAATAAAATTTCTCAGCGAACAATTTTGTGGTCAAATTTATTCAACTTTTTATTTTTACAAAAAAACAAAGTGTTTTAAAATTGTTGAATTTTGTCTTTTTTTTTGTGAAGTCACAATTAAGCATAATTTATAACAACCAAAAACAATACGATTTTTTGGGGTGATAATTTATGTTAGTTATCAAAACATATAAAATAATAATTGCCCAGCAAAAAATTGATAATGTGTTGTGTTGTTAGCAAATAACAAACTCATCGATATGAACTACAAATCGTCTGATTAGTTAAATCAATTATCTACTAGTAAATTAACAAACCCATAATTCTTTAATTGGCACTGTGACAATCGCTGAGCTAATTATACTGATGATCAGCGGTTCAAGCCCTGGCATATCTAATTGAATTTTTTTTTAACATTATTATTGTTTCTTTGAGCCATCTACCCGAAACACTCATTCGTACCTTCGTAATTTAAGTGACATATTAATATTTATATAAAATATTTAAAAAAAGAAAACAAGTTTTTCGTTAATAAAACCATTGAACTTTCTTAAGCCTTTCATTTTAACCACGTGAAAGTTAAATATTTAGGTGTGTACCCAATGCCTCCAATAAAGTTCCCATTAGGAAAATTTTAATGTTTTCCAAATGCCGTAAAAATGGTATCAAAAGCAAATAAAAAATTTAATTTATTATTTTTAAACGATATGAACCCTAATATGCTTACTGTAAACAAACTTATGTTTATATTTAATCATTACATAACTGCAATTAAAGTATGGTTATAAAAGAATAGGTATGGTTGACTGTTTTGAAAAATCTAAAAAATAATGAACCAAATATGTATGTCCCGACAAATGAAAATAAAAATTATATAATGAAGTATTATTTAGAACAATGCAACATTTATATACTATGGTTAGGTTTTAACCATACTATATTTATATTCAATGAAACATAAGATTATAATTCACCATACCATTTTTGTTCAAGACAACAATGTTACGTTTAGAACAGATGATGATTTTCATTATAGTATTATTTGACTTCAACCAAATAATTCTATCATAATATGATTAGATTATGCTTCTCCCTACATTATTTTAACAATCTTACATCTAGAGCTGTTTAAAGAATTGTTACAGAAATTTTGTAAAAGATAACTGGTAATCAGTTTTGGCTAATTGTCAATTTTAACAATATTTTACATATCTACTCTCAAATATTATTCGATCGACCCCACTGTGAAATGTACTTGCGATATCTGTATTTCAGAATACACATAAATTCACAATTAACTTGCATTGTAATGCTGTAAATAAAAATAATATTTGATTTGTAAAAAAATACCTGTTTAGTTAAGCGTTTAATTAAGTTGAATTTAAATGTTTCTTTTCGTAAATTTGTTGTTGTCGGTGTTATTCCACTCAATTAAATTGTTTGTTTTGATTTTGATCGAAAATTTCGGTGGATGATGAAACAGTTTAGCCTGCGCGAACGCAGTCCATAATTTGTTTAATGAACTCATTAAAATTGAGGCTACAAAATACAGCGTAGTAGCAATCTGTTAATTATGTTATAACTCTCGTAATGTAAATTATTTAAATCAATATTAAATGGTAAATTAGTATCTGATAGTTTGCGTGCAAATTGGAAATTTTTTAAGCTTTAATTAATGTTTTCATTTATACACACACACGCACACCTGTTTTGGAGGTTCAAATCAGTTCTAATGAAGTTTGTTTTTGCTTATTTTTTTTTTGTTAATGATCGCACCTGTTTTATGACTTTGCGTGATAGTCGGGAAATAATAATAACATGTACGTTTGTTTATTGTATTTCATAGATAAAACTGTGTGTGTAGGTGGGTTTATGGAAACTTAGTAAGCAGTACTTTATACGACGTGAACAACAAACAGTTGAACAGTGGAAAATATGAATGAACCTGTAAAGAATGGAAAAGACAGCAATCATCAATTGGAGGCATCAGTTTATAATCCGTAAGTAAATAATTTTAAGATAAAATATCTATGTACGATTATATGTATATGTAAAATGAATCTGTGTTTGTATATTTGTTTATTGGTTTGTCTGTTTAATATGTTTCTGATAGGATTGACAAACGGTTAAACCGATCGTTTTGAAATTTTGGAACCATATTACTGATGACCCTGATATTCAAATAGAATATTTTTATTTACATTTATTTATCTCCGCAACTAAAGCAATAAATATTTTGAAAATCGTTGTGAGTTACTTTTAAAACAAAATACAAACTCCTGATGCATCGAAAGCGAAAAAAATTCGCATTGGGCCACATCTAAACTAAAACGCAATCCATGTATATGTAGCTATAGATAATTTCGCATACGAAATTAATATTATTTTTTTTTAATAATTCTGTTGAAGGTGTGTCCTAAATATTTCGCAAATTCACAAACGTTTCTCTGAATCACTTGCAAACAGATTTGTAAACTTACAAAAATAAATATAATAAATATAAATGTAATATAAATATATATTACAAAATAATTATGTTACATATATGTACATATGTATGTATATATTTTTTTTTTTTTTTAATTAAAATTAAAATACTGTGACATTGTAAAATATTTAGGCAGACACTGAAGAGTACCAGCATCGAACAGTGGAATAAAGGGGAGCAAAATGCGACGTTCAAAAAATCTGCATCTATTGAACATTTTGTAAAAAAAAATTCTAAACTTAAAATAATTCATGCAAAATTTTACGTAAATCCCTAATAAATTTTTTTTTAATATAAATTTTTTTCATAACACAAATTTTTCTATATTCACAAGAAATTTTTACCATGTCATTTATGGAGGAGCATTACCCACACGATGCATGCATAATCATGCTTACTTATAAGATGTGCTTTTCATCAAATTGTCCAAAAAATTTCTCTTGATAATTTAGGGCTGGACCTCCTGAATGATGGATAAAACATACTTATTAAATTCCTCTGCCTATTAAAACTGAAAATAATACCGCCCTAATATACAAGTTGTTCTAGCTATTTGCATTTTTATTTATTTATTTTAAATTTTTTTTTTACTTGTTGCTCATAATCCATTCACTTACTGCAGACGTATTCATACAAATCACTTTCAAGTGTGCAAAAACAAGAAGTAGGAAAAGAAATATTTAAACAAAACGGCCTTCAAGTCATATACAACTAAAATTTTGCATCAGCTTTTTAGTTATTACAGTTATTTACAAAAGTATTCTAACTAACACATATAAAATATAATAGTGTTACAGTTTAATTTCTTTTTAATTTTTAGTTCATTCATTTCCAACAACATTTTGTTGAAACATTTGAAATTTTTACGATGATTTCAAAAGTTATCTAACATTGGATTTCTGTACAAAGTCGTTATTTTTCAACCGGAATTTCAGCATTTCTGTTAGTGTCAGTATTTTTTTTTTTTTGTCCCACGAAATGTAGAAATATAGAACAGCTACATTTACAACAAATGTAATTTTTTTATAATTGCTAATAAAAATTCCATTTTGTTGTTATCAAAAAAAAAAAAAATTAGGTGCAGAATTCTTTTGTTCCGTTTTTTTATGGAAGTACTCGTATATTTATTAGTTTTCTCCGTGTTCTTTTTTTTGCTTTTATTGATCTGAACGTAATCTGCTGTATGTTCAAATACTTTTTACGATATTTTTGATTAAATAATTTTTTTTTATGAAATTGGGATTTTCTATGTTCATTTGTTTTTGTATATCAAGTCTGAATAATTTAAACATTTTAATTTTAATCTGAATTATAAATCATTTTAGTATTTTGCGACAAAACTAAATGCTCTTATTAAATCGTAATGGCAGTAACTAGAGTATGGGAAAACGAAAGCCGGGCACTTGCGAAAAAGTGAAACTTTAATTGTTACGTTCACCCTCATCTTTATAAAAAATGGCTTAACAAATTAGGAAAAGACTACATTGACAGAACAATAATTCTCATCACTACCTACCAGTGTACCAAATTCCAGCTTTCTAGCTATACTGGAAAGGCCCCATGCAAATAAGGGAACACTAGTCCTTCCAGGTGAAAAGTGCCCGTTTAAAAATTATTTTCTGTAATTTCTCATCACTACATACCTGTGTACGAAATTTAAGCTTTCTATCTCTACTAGAAGTGGACCATACAAAGAAGGGGCATTATTGTCCCCCAGATGAAAAGTACCCGCTAAAAAATCATTTCTGTAATTTCTCATCACTACCTACCTGTGTACCAAATTTTAGCTTTCTAGTTATACTGGAAATGCCCCATACAAAGAAGGGGAACCCTATTCCCCCGGGTGGAAAGTGCCCGTTTTCAGATTTTTCTGGTTATTTTATCACCAAGACCTACCTATGTACCAAGTTTCAGCTCTCTAGCTTTACTGGAAGTGCCCAATAATATTGATGAGTCAGTGAGTGAATCAGTGAGTGAATCAGTGAGTGAATATGTACTAAAATATGGACTTTTCACACCTTAATATCTCGGGAAGCTTTTATGGTAGAACTTTCAAAATGTGAGGTCACCTCTGTGGGGAGACCATATGTTTCATGTTTCATTTTATTATGATCAGCTTCAAACTAAAAATATTTCAAACGTATTTCCAGAAATGTGAACAATTGAAAGACCTAAAGAGAAAAAAATACTCTAAAACATTCTTCACAGGAAAATAGTTGCATGAGAACAACAATTCAAGAATTGTGTACGTAACTATAACCACTAAATAATACTCGTATATAATGAGTGGGTGCCACTGTGCACTGCATTTATTTTTACATTTGTTGCTTGCATGCAATCAAAATTGTGGTTGAGTATTCTATTGAAATATAAATTACCTTTAAAATTTACTTTTTTTTTTATTTATTTTATTATAATTCTGTAAATTACAATTGAAAATTCTTTTGTTAAGTTGTTCTACGTTTCCAAAAGAGGCAACTGTGATAAATTGTGTGTTTCTTTCTTTACAGAAAAGTTATTAACGTCACACGCTAATAATTTTTTATTTTATTTGAAATTTATTATTTAAGCTTCAATTCAGATGATAATTATTTTTCTTGTAGTTTTGCATTTGGTTTTTCTGAAGCACAATAAAAGCAGCACTGTGCCAATTAATTGGTAACAAATTTGTATCTTTTTAAGCGCTGATCCAATTGCAAAATATTGCATGAAAAAGTCAATAATATAATACCGAAGGCGCATTTTTACAGTGACAGTTACCAGAGTAAAAATATACAATATTCGAAAATTGCTATGAATTTTTTATGTGGTGTCTCTTGAACATATTTAGAGAACACAAAATTTTATAAAATTAAGACCAGAAGATTTTTGGGTCGCGCTGCCTATGGCCTCACTTAATAAGGCCCTAATTCTGTTACCTAAGAGAAATTTAAATGCAAATCAAAAACAGGAATTAAAATTTATTAACAATTGTTTTTTGTTTAGGGCCTAGATCTTTGATCACTCTGTATATATCTATACAATCCGCATTTTTTAGAGGTTTTATTTTAATATTTGTTTAGACGTTTTTTAAGAGATCTTCTCCGTCTAGCGTTTTTTTTAAGTTTGTTGGATTAGTTTAGTTTTGCTATTTTTTTTGGCGATTTTTGATGCTACACATTTCCTTTTCGGCTATTTTTTAAATTTTTTCGCCTCTTTTTCGTTTTTTATATTTAATAGTTTCGTTAGTTTTTTTCATTCTGGCGTTTATTCCTCTGCGACTGATGTAGTAGTCTGGCAAACACCAACAAACACAAAGGAGTATTTTGTATCTATATAAAAACTAACTAACATTCATAAACAATAAACACAAATAGGTTTTATCTAGGCGCACGGTAGTGCGCCAGGCCAACTTCGGCCACAAACTGTGTATATTTACACGAAACCATTCAAGCTGTTTTTACCCCCTCATAACTTCGCTCCTCTTGATCATAATAAAATAAAACTTGGAACATAAGGTCTCCCTACATAGTTGACCTCACAGGTTAAATTTGAAAGTTCTACCATAAAATCTTCCCGAGATATTAAGGTGTGAAAAGCCCATATTTTAGTACATATTCACTCACTGATTCACTCACTGACTCATCAATATTATTGGGCACTTCCAGTAAAGCTAGAGAGCTGAAACTTGGTACAGAGGTAGGTCTTGGTGAGAAAATAACCAGACAAATGTGAAAAGTGGCACTTTCCAACCGGGGGGAATAGGGTTCCCCTTCTTTGTATGGGGCACTTCCAGTATAACTAAAAAGCTAAAATTTGGTACACCGGCAGGTCCTGATGAGAAATTAACTAAAATAATTTTTAAACGGGCACTTTTCACCTGGGGAGACTAGGGTTCCCTTATTTGTATGGGGCCTTTCCAGTATAGCTAGAAAGCTGAAATTTGGTACACAGGTAGGTCCTGATAAGAAATTAACGAAAATGATTTTTATACCGGCACTTTTCATCTGGTGCGACTGTGGTGTCCCTTCTTTGTATAGGGCACTTCTAGTATAGCTAGAAAGCTGAAATTTTCTACACAGGTAGGCCCATATAAGCAATACATATAAATATTTATACAAAAACAACCTAGAAAAAAGAAGTGAGATCCGCACAAAAACATAAATGTGAAAATAAGTCCAAGTTCCTATCCAAAAAATTTCGGCCGTAAAAAGTACTGACATCAAAATAAGGACCAAGTTGTTGATAGGTACAATTCCATCTCATTTCTAGGCAACCTGTAAGCTTGGCAAAACATTTTTGCCCTTATAATATGGGAAAGAATTCTTGGAAAAATTTTGCCAACCTTACAGGTTGCCTAGAAATGAGATGGAATTGTACCTATCAACAACTTGGTTCTTATTTTGATCTCAGTACTTTTTACGCCCGAAATTTTTTTGATAGGAACTTGGACTTATTTTCACATTTATGTTTTTGTGCGGATTAGTTTTACAAAACGGAACTAGGAAAATATAATTCATATAAATGATGTCAGGTAGTCTAACACGTCATTAGAATTGTGAGAACTATATCACGTCAGTCCTAGAGGGTTATTTTGATTCTTGCCGATTTCTTTATTTTGAAATTTTTTGCGTTTACTTATCACTGTTCATAAGATATTATGTTAATGTTGTGTTAATTTCTAAATTACACTTCTTGCTAAAATACTCTTTAATTTAGATTTTGATTAGGCAACAACTAAATAATTTTTGTGAGAGTAAAATTCATTCAAAAGACAATATTTTCTAACACACAAAGAAAAAAATCATTATAAACTAATTTGAATATTTCAATACACAACACATATACAACTATACAATTTACAAAAATAATACATCAAAAGCCAACAAAAAAAAATTTGAAAATGTATGATATCAAAAAAGAAAAGAAAAAAAAAACAACAAATACGTTTTATCTATAGAAAAACGTGTTTTAATATCAGACGACATAACGAATAGACTGACTGTCCGCTTAAAATAGTGAAAGCGAAAGTGTATTTCTTTCTTACTGCAGCTGGGTGGAAGAAAAATGGTCATACAGTGAGTGCTTAAGTTTCGTAGTCTGCTGGTTGCAAAGTCGTAAGTTCATTAGTTGGGGATGTATGAAAAAAATAATAAATATTCATACGGAATTTCATAATTTATTTTTCGTTTAATGCAAAGTTTTTGATTGACCTCTCTTGCATTTGCCAATTGCAACACATTGATAATTGTTTCCTTGCAAATTATTTAAAAAAAAAATCGTTTTAACTTTTCCTTTTTTCCCAGCAATGATGTTATTGAAAGTGAACCGCTTAGTTGGAGATTTTGGCGCAAGCGTCGCTACATTGTGGTCTTATTAGCATTTTTCGGTTTCTTCAATGTCTATTCTCTGCGTGTTAACTTAAGTGTTGCCATAGTGGCCATGACTGAGAATCGTACGGTCATCGATGCCAATGGCAATGAGTCTTGGGAACAAGATTTTCCTTGGGACTCCAAACAGAAAGGACTCATATTGAGTTCATTTTTCTACGGCTACATCATGACACAATTTATTGGTGGATTTATTGGGGCTAAAATTGGTGGCAATATCGTAAGTTGTAATTATTGAATTGCTACTATTTGTTTTTCTAATATTTTTTGTTTCTTATTAAACGAAATACTTTAGGTATTTGGTATTGGTATTGGATCCACAGCCATTCTGACATTATTTACACCCATGGCGGCCAAACATAGTTTGGAAATGTTATTAGCCGTGCGCATTATCGAAGGCATTTTTGAGGTAAGTATGACTTACAGGCCGATTCAACAACGACTAACCCCAAACAAATCTATATATCGATGGCTTAATATAAAAAATGTGATAAAGAGAAATAAAATAAATTAAAAGCACAAGATTTTGTTTTTTATTAAGATTTGTGCTTTCTCAAAAATATAATTGGTGATACGCTTTTGTTCATATTTTAAGCCATCGATATGCAATTTTCTCTTAACACGAAAAAAATCAAATTAAAAAGGGGGAAAAAATACTTTTTGGCGAATCATTCGAAAAGAGTTTTTTTCAGATGGTATACATTTTTCAAAAGTTAAATTTCTTTAAAGACAATTATTTTAATAAGGAACTATTTTTATAAAAAGCGCTACAAATTTTAAAAACTGCCTGTTTTTAATGGTACTTTCCGACAAGATGTTTTCTAAGAAGATAAACTTTACTCAAAACATACATTTTTTAATAAGTACTTTTTAGAAGGTACTTTTGTTATATAAACTTTTTTTTCAAAGAGTACTCCTAAATGGTGCTTTTCTTAACAGGTACTTTTTAGAAAATTTACTTTCCTATATATACTTTTTTTTAGAAGGCGGTTGTATTTTAAAAGGTACTTGTACATATTCTAAAAGTTACTAACGCAAACTTTTTTAAGTGCACTTTAAGATATTGTTATAAAAACTACATTGTTTGCAAGGTACCTTTGTATAGAGCATTATTTTAAGGGTACTTTATTAAAGGGAACTCCTTTAAAAGTCCTTTTTTTAAAAGAGTGCTGTTTTAAAAGACAGTTTTTTAAAAGAGCACCTTTTTAAAAAATTTAAATTTTACAAGGTCATTTAGTTAAAAGGTACTTTTTTCAAAAGCACTTTCCTGTTGGTACTTTGTTTTTATATATACTTTTTTAAGTGTGTACCTTTTTAATCCGTTACTTTTTTTAAAACTATTATCTTGATTTTATTTTAATAGAAGGTTTTATAATTTTTTCAAATTTTGTTGAAGTTTACTGAGGATTTAAGGACATAAGCGCCAATGGAATGCATATAAACAATAACAAATGAATAAATTGTCTAATAGGAAAATTACTATATAAAATTAGCAAATTATAGCTGCAATAAATATATTGGCTGACTGTTTTCATAAAAATTGATTTTCGATGAAGCTCGCATTATTTTCCAATAAACCTTAATAAAATTATTTAGATCTAGAATAAGAACGATTGTGTCGACGACATTAGTCGAGATATCTATTTAAAAAAATTTAATATCCTTTCATTTTAAGGGTGTAACATTCCCCTGTATCCATGCTGTATGGGCTCGTTGGTCACCTCCTCTCGAGCGTTCGCGCATGGCGTCGATAGCCTTTGCCGGAAACTATGCTGGCACTGTTGTAGCCATGCCATCGTCAGGTCTTTTGGCTTCAGCCTACGGCTGGGAAAGTGTATTTTATGTGTTTGGTGCCATTGGTTGTATTTGGTTTGTGTCATGGATGTTAATTGTACGATCTGGCCCCGATAAGGATCGTTTCTGTTCAGCAGATGAACGAGAATATATCGAGAAGAAAATTGGCATTGTTGGTCAACAACATATTAAGCATCCGTGGAAAGCCATATTTACATCTTTGCCATTTCTGGCGATTGCAGTGTCGCACTTTTCGGAAAATTGGGGTTTTTATACGCTGCTCACCCAGTTGCCTACATTCCTTAAAGGTGTGTTTTTGAAAATTATTTGAATTAAAATCTGAATTTTTATCTATATTTTCTTTTTTTGTATTTTAGATACTTTAAATTTCAACTTGGATAAGACGGGTTTCATATCAGCTGTACCATATCTTACCATGGGCATATTGTTGGGTATCTCTGGCTATTTGGCCGATTGGCTGCAAATAAAGGGTTATTTGACAACCACTCAAGTGCGACGTTACTTTAATTGTGGTGCCTTTTTGGCGCAGACAGTTTTTATGGTTTTGACTGCGTATTTATTGGATCCAACTTGGTCCGTGGTTTGCATAACAATTGCAGTGGGTTTGGGTGCTTTCGCATGGTCTGGTTTTGCGTAAGTTATTTGTCTGGATGATCTTAAGAATTAAATTGCATTTCAATGTTTAATGTTTTTTATAGTGTCAATCATTTGGATATTGCACCCCAACATGCTAGTGTTTTGATGGGGATTGGCAATACATTTGCCACTATACCGGGTATTGTGAGCCCACTGCTTACCGGTCATTTGGTGGTTAATCAAACGAGCGAAGAATGGAAGACTGTTTTCTTTATATCTGCTGGAATTTATCTTGTTGGCTGTGTTATTTATTGGTTATATGCTTCTGGAGAGCTACAAGAGTGGGCCAAGACGCCCGAACAAAAAGCTTTAGAAATGACTAGACAAAAAGCAATTGCGGAGGGTTACGTCAACGAAGCCATGGAATGCAGAGATGAAGTTAAACAAACTCATAGTTAATTAATTACACACTATTCGTATTTAGTTTAAAGAATTTCTCTTTTAATCAAATCTCGATACTTTTTATTGTAAATAATAATTTCTTTTTTTTTTTATTTTAAGTAAATAAAAAATTTTATTTTTGGTTCACAAACATTTCATTCTATTTTAAATAAATGTGTTTTTCTTATAGCATTTCATTTTTCTCTGCTGCAATCAAGAGGTCAATATACCGTAAAAATTTTAAAGTAAATAATCATAAAGATATACGTAGAAATTGTGCGAAATGCATTCGAAATTTTCTGAATCATCAAAAGAAATAATTAAATGGTTAATTTATGGTTTTGATGTGACCGAAGGCAGTAGCGAGCCACAAAATTTTTTTAATTATAAAATCAAAACGTAAAATGTGAAGGCGACCGGCCAACAATTTTAAGAAGAAACAAGATTTAAACAGACAATCAAGTAGAATGTTTTATACTCTTCAGTTATAGAAAAAAATCAATGATTTTGAAAAACATTGCCAAAATGTTGCATAAATCGCTCTCTAGGATGGACGGTTTAATGTTTCAAAGGCCAGCGCCACAAATCGTAGATAAAACAATTTATTTTGAATAAAAAGTTTCTGTGAAGTTTTTAAGGATTTATATAAGTCATATAAATTAAAAAATATTAAATAAATTTCTATATTTGTTTTCGATTTCAAAAATAATTTCAATAAAATTAAAATGGGATACTTAACACTAAATTAGTTTTGATGGAAAATCTGTATAATTCGACTATTGTTGTTTTGATTTAAGATTTCAAGGGACGATTTTTGAGCTGATCTAGACCTTTTTTCGCACACGATAACACACATATATATATATATATATACATATAACTTTTTAGCGATTCTGACATAAAATATTTCAAGGTGTTTTTTGCAAATATTGTATAAATTTTTTGTCAAAGCGGAAAGGCCATTTCTTTGTGATGCACTTAATGGCCAAATTAGTCAACCGATTGAGACAATACTTAGACGAATTTAAAAATATTTATTCACATAAGTGGACAAGATATTATGGGTCATGGTGGGTTCAGTATTTTGGTAGCTATAAGCGTTTAAAGTTGCTACTAATACATGCATTTTAATGTCTATGAAAATAATATCTGCGATACTAGAATTAAATGAAATTTAATTAAGAGTGAGAACGAGCTAAATTGGTACTTTTGGTACTTTTAATTTTTTGGGACAATTTCTTACTGATTAACATACAGTAAACTTTTTGGAGAAAATCCTGGTATTTTTGGCAACAATTTTGCTTTTGGTACTTTTTTTTTTATTTTTGATAAATTTGTTGTACAAATGGGTTATTTCCTACATTAATATGTAAAACGAATGCAATTATTTGGTCATGATATTCATGCACTAAAATCCTCCATGACTCATATAGTTTTTCCAGCATTCATCAAACGAAAGGAACACTAACCTAATTGTGAAATAAAAATAACTTGAGCCAATTATAGAAATTTCAAGTTATTTAATGTGTAAGAAACACGAACGAACGAACTCTATGCCATAAATTTCTACTAAGCATTCACGAATCAAGTGATCGCTACAAAATTTTTGTGTACCCTGTGATCTTTTCATATAAAGTAATAAATAAACAGTATTTTTTGGTTGGCATTTAAATTGTTTATACTAAAGCGAATGAAATATTACGACATGCATAAATATGTTAAAAAGTTTCATTTTAATAAGTACGAAATATATTTATTTGTAGTATTTAAAAATTTAGCCTTGAACAGCTTGTAGTGTAAATATTTTTTTTTTTTTATTATTAAATCACGCTTGAATTGCTACAGTTTTTCTAAAAGGAATTTTTATGAATGTAAAAACATATGAAACTTATAAAAATACAAAATGAAATTTAAAAATAAAATTAACAACAAACAAAATGCCAGCAATATTTTTGCAGCCAGCAAAGATATATAACAACAACAACAAGAAAATATATTTGAAATGAAAAGTATTTCTTGTTGCTCTCAGTCATTTTATAATTGTAGTAAACACAATATTGGAATTTCTATATTTTTTTTGGCATTTTGCCAAGAATAATTTTAATTGAAATTAATAGTCAAATTCTTAAGATTCTTAAGGTGTATAGAGATGTTTTTCTTTTTTTTTTTTTGCTTTTTGTGTGGAACAACATTATTTACATCTCAGAACTCTTCTTTCGTTTCTGGCTAAATAACAATTAAAACCCAAAGAATATTGACTGGTTGATTAAGTGGAAGCATTTTTGGGCGATTAAATAAATGTTGATGATGATGATGATGATGCCAACAAAAAAAAAACATTCACATGTGTTCATTTTTCTTTCTTTGGTCCTTTACGGTTAATAAAATAAATAATAAAATTTAAATATTTAACACTTAAATATATTTTCAAAATATTTGTTTATTCCCCCTCCCCCACTTCAACAGTCAATATTTATCTTATTTTGAAGGAGATATACAATAAATAGGTGTGAAAAAACAACTAAATACAAAATATAATAATTGATATAAATTTGTCCACATTATGTACGTATGTACATACATACATACATATTTTAATAAAATTTAAAAAAATTTCTTCATATTTTCATATATGTAAATATTTGCTTAATTCACAAGCGTAGTTATATCGCTTATTGTTGTTGTAACAACAACGCTTGTGAATTGATCAACTATATTTATGAAATATTTAAATATTTGAGGCGCCACTTAATACTATTAAAGATATTATTCATAAAAACTACGCAAAAAGTAACAAACAAAACCATGTACTGTAATTTGTTAGTATGCTGTAAATAATAAATTACACATTATCAAAATATGACTTATATAACAATAACAATAATATGATCATGATGACATGGCCATATATTAGATGACCATTTAGATTCCCGTAACTGGAGAAGCCTAAAGGGAAATTTTGCAGGAATTTCTGAGTCCCGTTTCTCTCCTTAATGAATTTAATTCGAAATAATTTTATTTGTCGCATTGCAAATAGTTTTGCTTCTATAATTGTCAAATTTTATATATTGAATTTTGAAATAAAATTCGCGACAATGGAAAAAACTTTCACATTTCAAAAACCATATCAATCCCGTATTCAACCTCGAAAATTCTCAAAAAAAAAGTATAGATCGAAATATAAACTTAAGTCAATTGGAAGTGGCAGGACCAAAATGTCGATTGTGTTCTCTGTTGCCTGTTTTTGCAAATGCAGTAAAAAAAAATTCGTCTGGAATTTTATATTAAAATAGAACGTAATTTAACTTCTTTTATTGTTGTTCAAAATTTTTATTTTAAAATTCCAAAACGAAAATTTCAAAACTCAAAAATAACCGCAGAGTACTCGTTTAAAGTCATTTAAAAAAATATTATTATAAACAAAATTTAGAAAACATAGTTTCATATTTTTGGAAAAGTTCCAAAACAAAAAATTTCAATATAACGGCACAATGAGTAATAGCGAGAATTGTTTTCCTTCCTGTTTTGAAATTGTTGGTACCTGTGCAAGACACAAATTATTTATTGAAAATTTTTAGTTGTTCTTTTACTTGTCAGATTTTTGTTTTCCTTTTTCCGATGGGAAATAAAGCATAATTTTTCTTTGAATATGCAACTAATGATTTATTTATTTTTGAATATTTATTTGAAATATATGAATTATTTATTATATTAACAAAAACTTATTTCAAGGTCAGGCGCGTAAAGATCAGACGCAACAACAAATACTTGAAGAAATTATAGTTAAACACCAGAGTTGTTCGTATCATTTAATCTTTCTTATTTTAGGCAACTATTTAATTTAAATAAAGAAAAATATGCTTTTAATCGTACTATAAAACTTGGTTATCGATCATATATGAGTCGTTCGGAAAAATGATATACAAATGTATGCTCCAGATATGACCCATAAATATTGCAAATTCGTTTAAATTTTCAAAGTGGAATGAGCGAAGATTTTTCCACTCGCTTTACTTACACATGAAACACAACAATAACTGAAAATGAAATGTTTCAGCATTTAATATTACAGTAATTTGATAAGTTACCCGAGTAAAAATATTTCACATGTTCGTTACAAAATAAATTTTGTTGTCATACCTTTTGCTTAGATAATTGCTAGCAGCGACATGGCATTAATCTCTATTGTGAACAATTTCAATACAAATTGTTAATATATTACAATTGCCAGTAACAAAATCTAAGTAATATTCACTGTTAACAATTATACATGTTTATTAAAACAATGAAAACAGTTCGTTGAAGTAATGAAAATTTTCATTAATATGATGAAACTTTATATTTAAATAATGTAATGATATAATGAAACGCTTTTTTGATATAATGAAAACTTTCATTAAAATAATGATGTACATACATTTTTTATAAACAAAAACACAATACAAGTTAAACAGCTTACTTAATACATAAATATTTTCATTTAAACAATGAAACGTGTTTATTACACTTTTGAAATTTCATTAAAATAATGAAATCTTTATAAAAAAAAACTTCAGTTAAAGCAATGAAAAGAGTTCATTAAAATAATGGAATCGTTCAGAAAAAAAAACAATTACTCTAAATTAATGGGTCTTCTTATTTTATGAACCCCCATATTTGTTCTCTCAATTTTTATTATAAAATAGTTTGCTGTTAAAGTCTACTGATGATTTGGTAAAGCGCCAATGAAATGCAGTCCTAAATGACATGATTATCCCAAAACAAATTATAGCATTATTTTGTGTTAAAAACTCCTTGTATTTATTTTTGTGGCACAGTACATTCCACCGAACCATGGCGGCTAAAAACCATTCGCGATTAAATGATAACAATTTAAATTAAAATCAATTTAGCCGTTGGATAGCTACGACACTTCAGACAGACATCGCAGCTACAACATTCCACACACATTTTAGCAAACAAATTATTTTAATTAATTAAAGTCAAACCCCTAAAAGGTCACCCTTTATTATATCACATGAGCAAAGAACAAATAACAAAAAAGATATTTTAATTTATTTGATTAGAATTTATTTATAAATCATTCATGTTTAAATAAATTTAGTACGAGTGGGTGGTTCATGAAATAAAATAACAAAATATTATAAAAAAATGTCAATAAGTCCCAAGTTTAACATTTTTCTAACACTTGTGTCAACCATTCCTTTTTGCAAATGTTTGATACAATTTACCTTGTAAATTTTTGGCACAGATGCAGCACCATTCAAATTACATTTGAATGTTGTTCACCTAAACATTCTCAAACATTTTTTACAAAATTAATACAAGTTCTTGCTCTAGTCAATTTTGAATAAATTGATGTTGTTGCAAATGTACATGTACGACATGCTGCCAACAAACAATTCGCCACTTTTATTTCACCGACCGACAAATAATAAGGAGTCAAAAAAGTGTTCACCAGCCCTCGTACGGAGGTGTTTAGTTTGGTGGTTGGTTCGTTCGTTCTTTTAATTCAAACGATTTTATTTTGGTTTGCGTGATGTTCTGTTCGAACACACAAAAAAAAACACACTCACACACAACAATTGTATCAAAAATATTGTTTTTAGAAAAAAATTTACTTTTGTTTTGAAGCATACCACTAACGAACAGTCACTTTTTTAACGCAGAGTAGAGAGGACGTGAGGCCATTAAATTAATTTGAAAAACAAAACCGATAGATTTGTTGGAAAATTTAAATTTAAGTGTTCAAAACTAATAACAAAAAACATTTTAATTAAAATGCAAATTTTGGAAGTGAGAGAAACATTAAAAAATTCTACAAATGAAACATTTGATGTATGCAGCCATCAAACTAAAGGAGAAGCTGTTAATTCCAACGCAGACGAAAACAATAATCAAAGGTAAGCGGGCAGGGGGGAATCAATAAATTTTTAAGTTATTACAACATTTTTACCAATAGGCGAAAGTTAATTTAAGCAAGGAATAATTAAAAGAATATAAATAAAAAACAATGGCTAAAAACCCAAAGAACTTACACGGTTAAATTGTCTTGTTGTTGGTCAGCAACAATTTCATGGTGTGTGTGAGTGCGAATTTCCCTCGTGTGGTGTTTTCGCTTTAAAATTTTTCTTTTCATTTAGTTGTTGGTGTTTTTTTAAACAACCCTCAATCAAACGAAACGCCATAAAAACAAAAAAGGAAAACAGAAAACAAGAAGAACACATTCCATTCTACTCCTCCAACATTCAACTGGCGACAATATTTAGTCGTCACGACACAGTCACCACCAACGGAAACAACAACATTTACCTGACATAAAAGAATTGCGAACTCGTATACAAAAATTCCATTCTAAATTTATATTTAAAATTCGAACAGAAATATGTACATTATTTTTTTTTTTTAATTTAAGAATAAAATGAAAATTTTCATAGAGAATTTTGAATTGAAACAACAATTTCCAACCAATTCAGTCACCTCATGACGTAGATTTTTTAAATTTTACTTTGCATTTTGTTTTAGCCCCTTTCCACTATATGAAATAAATAAAACTACTTTTTTGCTTTTAATACCACCCGCCAAAACGATTGCGATGTACGCTATAAAAGTGTGAAGTTTTTATTTCATTCAATTAAAATTCTTTGAATTTTTATGGTAAATTTTTGTGTGAAAATAAAAATTATCTAAAATCTAACTATTACAATCGAAGTTTTACCGCAATCGTTTCACTTCCTGCCCTTCCTCTCTAACCCCCCTCCCCCCATGGAGCGTTACGTAATGTAATAAAAACAATAAAAATTTAATAAATTAAAGTGTTATTTAATAAAAGATTTAAGTATATTTTATGTGGCATTTTATTGTTGAAGGCTTGTTGAATTTCCAACTATTTTTAAATAAAAATACTTCAATTGTGTTGGTAAAAACATGAGAGTTTCTAAGTTGTTGTTGTGTTTATAAACCCAATAAAAATTATTTACATTTATAAGTAATTTTAAACACTCATGTTGCTGTTAGATGTCATGGAACTGTATAGTTTAGTATTGGCTGTAGTAGTGGCCAAGCAACTACATTTTATTTACATTTCACACAATACTGCAATAATTATTGTTCCCGAGATATACTCCAAAATATTTTAAATTTTAATGATACGCCTAACAAAATATGTTTTGCTCTTATAATAGCCTCTTACAAAAGAAATAAAAAACGCAGATTCTTTGAAAAAAGTTAAACTACATTTAAAGTGGCATCAATGTTATACAATAATATTATGTCGCTGCTGCTCTCAAAATAATTAAGTAGCTGACTACCGGCTACAAATGTAGATAGCAGCATTTTGTAGTCGTGTGTTTGTGTAGCCTGCTGTGGTGAATGTGTTTAATTGGTATTAAAAATTACCTCATAATGGATCACGCTTCATACATTTGGTTTTTCAAAAGTACCGCCCGCTTTTATCTGGTATTCTTATAATTAAATTAATAAAGTCAATTTGGAATTTAATATTGAAAATATTTTTATAGCGTGCCGACATGACAAATCGAATGCAAAAAAAAACAAATAAAACAAAAATCGTAGGCCAATCTACTCTATACGGCATTAAAATTAACCGTGGGGATGGTTTTAACCAAATATTTTTCCTAAACATGCGACAACGGCGTCAAATCATACCTACATAGCGCTTCATTCACCCATTCCGTAGTCCACCACTCTACATTCAGTCACCAAGAACTCCTCATCCTGGTTCCTCCTTAGCTGGTTTCAGTTTCTCACATTTATGAAGAAGTATGGAATTAAAAACTCAACTAATTCCCCTACAAAAAAGTGTCGACGACTTCCATTACTTCACCGCTATAGTCATCAATCAGCGTTTAGATTGCCGAACATATTTGAGGAAATAATTTCTCGCATTGCAACAAACAAGTAATAATGTAGAGGAATTCCACCATGCCATTAACAAAAAAAAAAAAAAAAATATGTTCAACTGTCTGTCGGTATGTAGGAGAATACATGAAATGCGGTAATCCACTAATTATTCATTTCATTCAATTTTTAAATAAAAAAAAAATAAGAATTTAAAATAGCCAAAACAAATGTGGAGGTTTTTGATGTTCAATGATTTGCTCATCAGTTCAAACAAAACTAAAGAAAGAAACAAAAACAAAAGGAAAACATTTAATTTTTTTTTTTTGCTTGTTTGACGTCAGCCAGGATGGTGTTTATTTAACGGAATATAATGAAAAAGCTAATTTTAAAACTTAAATAAATAATGTTTACCTTTTTTGAAACTAAAAATAACACAATATTTGATTTTTAATTTATTTGCAGTTTTCAAATCAACGCTACCACTGCCCCCCCAGATTTTCTTGGTGTATCACAACTTTTGCCCAGTTTATATTTGTGTGGGGCCAGTGTTATCACACCTCAGATTCTAACACAGCTCGGCATTAATTTTGTCATCAATTTAGCCACCGAATTACCAGACACGCCTCTACCAAGTCCAACAAAAATATTATATTTACGTATCAATGTTATGGATAGCACTCGTACTGATCTGTCAAAGTATTTCGATGAGGTGGGGCAAATGATTGAAGAGGTACGTCGGAATGGCGGTAAGACCCTGATTCATTGTGTTGCTGGTGTCAGTCGCTCGGCAACCTTGTGTCTGGCCTATTTAATCAAATATGGCGGCATGAATCTTAGAGATGCTTTCTTGCATACGAAATCCATACGTTCACAAATAAGACCGAACTCGGCATTCTTTCAACAGCTTCGAGAATATGAAGAACGTTTATTGGGTCTGGAATCTATTAAAATGATTTTTATGGAATGCTTACAAAAGGAAATTCCAGACGTTTATGAACCCGAATACCGTGCCATGGAGAAGTTCTATCAAAGTCAACGTATATTCAGGAGATGTCAAAAAGGCAAATCAATGACAGCATAGAATCACTCACAAAACGTGTTGCTAAATTCAAGAACAACTCAACACAAAGTAAACTCTAGTAAACCACAGGGATGTGAAGGGCTTTCAAACTAGAAACTTCATCAAAATGTATGAAACTTTTGAATATGTTTTTTTAACTTTTGTTTCTAGTGATTGAAAAAGCTACGGAATTTGCAGTGTGACATCAAGTTCCGCAAAAGAAAGTTAAGATTCTTATGAAGAAAGATTTTTATGGAAAGGATTTTATGTATATGTGTATGTGTGTGCTTGTCCATGTTCTAATTTATAAAACAATTAATGCTTTCACGAAATTTTTAGCATTTATACAAAATTTTAGCACATAACAGTTATTTGTATAACTTTAGAATTAAATTTTGTAGAAAATAAAATTTTTTGCTAAAAAAACTTTTCTTCAATAAAAATAAAATTTGAATAACACTTTATTTTTATGTGTAAATTCGTCTAAAATGAGGTTTTAATTTGATCATTTCCCTCTATTAGAGAGCAATTTTAAAAGTTAAAAAAAAAAAATTCTTTACGTCCTCCCAAATCGAGCCATTTTATGTACGATCACAATATATACGGTATTTAACCTACGCAGCTTTGTTGTATTCAACTCTCTTTTTCAGTGAAAAAGAAGGCAGAGAAGATTATTAAAATGTAGGTATACATTTCTAGTTCAACACTCTCAATTCAAATGAAAATTACATGCAACAATGCAATCTTGGTTAATAGTTTGGGCTTTTCGGTTTTTGAAAAAATTGTATAGATAATATTCCAAACGATTAAAATTTGTATGTATTTAAAAAATAAGGCAAAAATATTTTCCTTAGAAATTTTAAATGTATAGAAAGAAACACTTAAGCTAATTAAGCAAATGACGCCCTAAGTTCTAGTTTTTTCATTGATCCGAATAAACGTTCTTCATTATCAGTATGGTCTCATATAAGGTTTTGCAATAGGGATGATATGATTTTGAAGTGACGTTTCGGCCAATATGTCATGATCTGTAATTTGTTTTTCATTGTATTTAGTAGTGTTTACAATTTCGTCATGCAGAGATATACTCAAGAACAACGTTTACAAATTATCCAGTTTTATTATCAAAATAATCGTTCTCCAATTGCAACTTTTGTTGCGCTTTTGCCATTTTATGGTCGTAATAATCGTCCAAGTGTGCTCGCTATTCCTCGAATTGTTGAAAATTTTGAGCTTACATTTTCCTTACATAATGCGCTCAAGTGGCCATAAGATAAAGAAGACGTTCTCGACAATTGGGACTGGCTCAAACCACAACCTGGCGGATTTTGAGAAAGGATTCGGGTTTGCATCCGTATAAAATTGTTCTTACTCAAGGAATGAAGCCATTGGACCATACGTGGCACACAACAATTGAATTATTGCGAGAAAAGTTTGGAGATTCGATTATTTCAAGAAATTGTGATATTGAATGGCCTTCAAGAAGATGTGATTTAACACCATTAGACTATTTCTTGTGGGGTTATTTGAACTCATTGGTCTTTCGAAATAAACCATACTCTCTTCAAGCTTTACAAGTCAATATTGAACGTGCTATTGGGTTCATCGAATTTGTTCCTACGGAAGAAGTCATGAAGGCCAATGACGTTTTATTTCGAAGTTAATTGTATCGATTGTACTTCACATTAAATAAAAACTTTTGAATTTCCTTAACAATAAGTGTATATTTTTTTAAGGATATCATATCACTCTTATTGGAAAACCTTTTATATATTAATGTATTTTTTTTTCGGTGAATATTATTTAAATGACAATATTGATGGAAATTGCAACAGAAAGCAATCGAATACGCAATAAAACTGTTATATTCAGTTTTCAAAATAAATACAGACTGGCGCTTCCAATGTGCAATCGACATTCAAGGAATTTCATTTTATTTTTTAAAACTACTTTTAAATGGCAGTACTGTCATGATCAGTACATGATCATTAAACATTTTATATTGTGTGCATTTAGGCATACTTATAATACGCGATCTCTTGAACACTTTCTTAAGTGTCACTAACAATAATTAGTTATAAAAGAATAATTTGATATTAATGAAATCTAACAGATAACAATTAAAATGTTGTTTAAATTAAAACATTCGAAAGTTGTTATCGTTCAAACAATTTTCAAAAAGCACTTTTGTCAAAAACTCCGAATAGTAGTAAGAGACCAACATTCGAAAACATGGCTCTGCAAAATCGCTGCCAGATTTTCACCCCAATAGTGATTTTAACAATTTTTGGAATTTATGTAGAAGTGTTGATTTTTGCATAAATAGTGCTGACTTCAAGCAACGCTGTGAGTAGAGAGAAAATATTTTTCTGAATTGTTGTATTTTGCTCATGTAGAATCAGCGAATTTTACTTGGACGTTATTCACGTCACATGTTAATAAAAGAATAACCTGAATACCAAATTAAATAAAAACACAAAAATTACCAAGAGCAAAAAGTACCAAAAATAACAGTTCCTGCTCATTTTACCCCCGCAAAGTACACTGTGTGTTTATGTAAGACAATTTAAAAAATTTAAATTAAAAGTACCAAAAGTACCAGGTTTCCTTATTTTAGCCCCAATATGTCAATGTAAAAATATTTACTGAAAAAACAATAAGAACCATAAGTACCATTTCGTCCCGTTTTTACCCCTTAAAAAGTTTTCTTTATTTTAATATCGGTCAAATATTATCCGTCTATCAAATTTAATCCTTAATGGATTAAGCAGTTTTCGAGTTTAAGTACAGTTAAACATCCTAAAATCCAAAGTTATACATTTATAATATTAGTAGGATATTTGAGATATTAATATAATTTAGGTTTACGTTCAGTTTTATTTTAATTAATGAAAAATGAAATTTCTAAAAATTAAAATTTCACAGAATATTGAAATATTTTTTGTGTTTTTAGGACTGAAACTGCATTTTCGGCTACAAAATTTTTTTTAAACTTTTAATACAACTTAAAAAATGTGTTCTCTATTTTTTCGCAAATTAGTCTGGCACCCCTGTTTGCAGATATAAGCAAATTATTAATATTGTAAAATATGCTGCATACTTTGAGGCCAACGATTTTATATTGTTTTATTTTAATACAATTTGCTATTAAGACAATATCGTTACTAAAATCCAAAAGGCCGTAAATGACAAAATAACCACAAATTTACTATTTGAAAAGGAATGATGAAATAATTAACAAAAAGATAAACATGCTTCATTAAAATTTCAGCCATATATTATCAAAAATAACGATATTATTAACATAATTTAAATGTACAATTATTATATATAAACAGTACTGAATTTAATTACTAGCTTATCCCGGTGTGCTTCGCTACCCCCTCGTTATAAAATAAATTTAAAAGTATTTATATATCCTATTGTGAAAATATAATGACGATCGATCCAGTAGTTAAGACTATATTACGATTTTTAATTTTCCAAAAAAGGGGCGTGGTCCCACCCACTTTTCTCCTGGTACGTATTCCAAATTATGCCAATACTATATGTACCAAATATCATCGACGTAGGTCAAAAAATTTCCAAAATATGGTGATTTAAATTTTTGGGTTATATGGGCGGTGCCACGCCTCTTTGTCCAATCAAAACTTCATATAGCCTATTATTCCTTCCAGATTCACAGTAACATGCTGTGAAAATTTCAGGAAGATCGCTTCAAGGGTTTGGCCTCCTATAAACAAACAAACAGACAGACAGACATTCATTTTATATATATAGATTACGGCCTTTTGGATTTCCTTTCCTGTTTACAGTTAATGCATTCTATTCCCCCATTACAAATTCTGACTTTGCCATGGCCGATTGTTATGAATATATTCAAAAGCATTAAATTTCACTTTTGACAAATAAGCCAAGGAACATTTTAAGCCTGGTTTAGGTAAACTAACCTGATATTTATATTCTTGTTTGATTTATTCAGCTCTATTAGATGTCTATTTTAACAAATAAGAATGGGAGTAGTACTAAGACACACGTCACAAGTTGCTCTTTTTTAATTTATATTCATTTTACGCACAATTCGCATTTCACGATTTCAAAAGTAGGCAGTGCCGTGCCTATAATAATTCAATATCGCAATATGTTCGATTTGTTTAAATTACAGTAACAAGACTCTTATTAAGGAAACTACCACGGGTCTTTCATAAATTAAGTTTCATTGCTGGGACCAGTACCCACCTGAAATATCTGTTGATAGCTCATCTTGCCACTGGCGATATTTAAGCAAAAAAGATCACCTGACTGACAGTTCAATATTTAAATCGAAGTAAAATTAATCTGATATTTTTTTTTTTTTTTTTGGAAAATTGTGCTTGAAAAATCCATGAAAATTTTCGATAATCACATTTAAAACAGAGCTATCAAAATTTTCTTTTTCATTATTTTTATCTCTTAAAGAAAGCAATAAAAAATATTATTTTTTTTTTCTGATATCCACCAAGTGCATGTGTGACTTCTTCATTTATATGATTTGATTAGAGACAGAGACAGAGACGCTTTTGTGTATCACAGACAGATCAGTGTAATTTCTACTTTTAAACCACATCATAATTATTTTTTATTCTAATGTTTTGTTTTAAAAAGTTTGTTATTTCTTTCTTTTTTTTATCTATACAACAAATGTGTAGCACACGGTCAACGACCCAAAAGGTGTTTGACATCCGCATAGAGAAAACTACGTAACAGTGCGTTAGAACAAAAACAAAATTATACATGAAATTAAAATTAAAAAATAAAAACGAAAAACGAAAAACTTTAAAAAGTGGAAAAAATTGTAATCTCGAAATGCGAAGTAAAGTTTCTGTTTGCTGGTTGGCTGTTGTTTGAATAATTTTTTGTGGTGAAGGGTATGGAAGTTTCAAACATTCAACAGAATACCTACAACAGCTTACAATGATTATTTTTACCACCAAGTTCAATGACATGCTCTTGGAAAAAGTATATTCTCAAAATTTACGCTTCTTCTATTCTTCATCTACAAATACAAAATTTCACTTTTACCGGCCGGTATCCAAAAAACAGTCTACTACAACGTTAAATTGTATACTATTCCCCCGAAAAAAAATTTATATGAAATATGGCTTAAACACACACTGACGGGCGACTCTCTTATAACAAAATGTTTAATAGTCAGCGTTGTCAACTTGGTGCTTGGTGCGCTTTTTTTAATTTTGGTGCGTTTTTTTTAATTTTGGTTGGCTCCAATGCTTATTAAACACAATTTTTTGTTTCAGTATTAGAAAAAAGAATTTTGTACAAAATATACAACTGTTTCAATACCATTTCATTCAATTGTGTACAATTTTTACATTCAATTTTTAAGACCATAATAAGAGCAACCATTAATGATGTTTAAGAGGTACCAAAACACCTTCACAAAAACCGTTAAACCGTCTTGTTGTTATAGATAATTTGTAACATTTTATTATAAGAAATTTGTTGTCCCTCTTAGATTTTCAGAGTACATAATTGTTTGTTGTCGTAAAAGTTGCTGTCAAGTCTTAAAGAGCTTAGCAAAAACACAGTATTCTCGAGACCAGCGATCATTGTTAGATTTTTATAAAATGCATAAAAAACGCGTTTATATAAAGTTTTGTAACACTAAAATTAATAAAATTTCTATTTACTAAAAGAAATATTTAAAGTTAGTGTTAATAATGGAGTCTAAAAAAGGAGATCATGAGCGAAATACAAAAAGATTTGGGAATCGCAATGTGAGTTTAAGCAATGGATTCGGCCTTGACCAAATAATAACACAAAAGCAAGATTTTTTTATTGCAAATGCGACATCACGCCTAAATATCCAACCTTGTTCGGCATGCTGGAATACGGAAACACATTGCAGCTTTAAGCCCATTTAGCTACAAACGACATCAAGAACCAACATTGTACAAAATGTTTTATCCCATTACAAATATGATATCAATCCATTAGCAGTACATTTTGAATCCGATGTCGAAATATTATCTAGTATTGAAAAAGGGTGGAGAATGATTCACTTCATGCAATGGCACAATATTATATCAACATTAGAATTTTGGATTTTGTAAAGACGCAAAATTAATTCAATAAAAATTTTCAATAAAAAAAAAATTCTGAACTTGGTGCGTTTTTTGTTGAATGGTGCGTTTTTTTCTCCATTTTTGTGCCTTTTGAAATTTCAAAGTTGACAACGCTGTTTAATGTCTGTGAGTGAGCACTTTTTTATATTTTTATAAATTTTTTTTTTTTTTTTGGTAAGAAAATTTAACAGCTAAAAGGTCGTTGAAAATATTGTAGAATAGATAGATGATGATGATAAATTCAACTAAACTACGCACGCGCACTCACACTTGCGCACGGACACAAACACACAGGCAGTAAAACTACCAATAATCTCACTACAAATAAAAAAAATTAATTCAGAATTAAATTTGACTCAAACAAATCACCTTTTTGGACATTTTAGAAAGAATTAAATGAATTTCTTTTACTGCTGCGATCATCATTATTTTATGTTGTCAGCAGTAGTTGTTGTTTTCTAATGCCAACATTTCGCTAGATAATTTTTTTTTTTTTCGCTTTTAATATTTACGTTCAATAAACCCGCTAAAAGAAAAAAAACTAATGAAATTTTTTTTTAAAGAAAAGAAATAAAACTTTCATTTTAATTAATTGTACAAAAACATCAAACAACACGTTACAATTTCATAGAAAAGAATTGCATTGGAAATTTCGCCATTGGTTGGTTTGCAGTAACAAACACACAACATGAATGCAATAAATATTGTTACATTAGGAAATGATTATTAGTTATAAATCTTTAAAGAACAAATGATCTTTAGAAATTGTGTGATAAATGCTCGTATTTATTTCATTGGGCAAATGAACCTTGTTCTATTAATGTTATGCATTAAATAAAATTACACTGAAATAAAAACTCACAGAGCAAAAGTTCAATGTTTTAACGAATCGTTCATTAATTTTCATCATTTTATGTAGGTTAAATAAAAAAAATTGTTTATTAATTTTATTGTAAATTAACAACAACTTAGGCATGCAATGAATCGTTTTACATTAAAAATTTAATTAATATTTTCATTGAAACAATGTATGCGTACACAGCATCAATTATTTTACGTATTTTTAGCGAATAACATTCATTAATCTAGATTCATTACTATAATTCAAAAGCACATTGATTCAATGAAAATATTCATTGAAATTCAATGAGAATATTTAATTTATATTATTCCATAACAAAATTAATAAAACAGTTAATTGATTTAACGTAAATTGTTGCATATGTTATGAAATTATTGAAGAATTAATTGAAACAATGAACATTTTCCTTAAATTTCTTATTCACTATATTTGGGAGACTCTAAACCATCAATTTCAAATGTTTTAAAGTGTTATCGTTGTTGTTGTACCAGCACAAATGACGCCAAATATTCAAGTCACCCTTTGAGAGGTCGTCACTCACTACAGAAATAGTCTATAAAATTTTTAGAATTATATTAGATGACAGCAGACTCAAATTGTGAGAGATGAGATGGCTTGCATCTCAACCGATTAAGTTCGATTACACATTTTGCATAATTAGGTGAATAAAAAATATTTTCATGCGATGAGCGCCGCGATTACTCACATTGGACAATAAGCGCAACTAAAAGAGTGTGTGACAATGTTCAGGTACAATTCGAAAAATTTGGTGCTGCAACAAAAATAAATAAATTTAAACAATATGATGGATGAATCAAAATCAATTTAAATTCGAACGTACACAGCAGAACAGACAATATTGTTTTGGGAACATCCCGCACTTTCATCGCTAGTGGGCGTGAGTATGGTCGTATGTACTCTTATTTTGAAAATATTTTATAATACACAAGATGTACAAAAAACTCCCAAACATCTTAATGAAAACTAAATTAAGATGGAACATTTTGTTTAATTCTGCCAACGACACAAGTATGTACTTATTTTTATATTCGTCTAATTATCTTTCAGTCTAATTGTCTGTCTGACTGACAATCTGTCCAACATTTAATATGTGTGATCATTACCAGTTTTATTTTTTAAAGCAGCAATGAATGCAACACTACGTTCAACATTACTGTACATTCACCCACTTTTGAAATTTTGCATCTACTTTAAAGAAAGAAATAGGAAAAACTAAAACGTTTCGAAGAGAAAAGAAATAGAAGAAAAAAATCAAGAGTTGCAATAAATTTAATTTTAACCATCGCAGATGCAAACTCCTTCTTAACTCACAATAGACAAAGACGTAGTTTGAATTTTAGTAGATCGCTTCAACAAGAGGATGGGGAAAACATTTAGTCTCAGTTCGGTCTCTGGTTTGCAACAATAAGAAAAACAAAACTTCTTAGAAATAATTACAAATGTTGCTTTCTCTATCGCTCAGTGTTTTGTGGCATCAAGTTGCATAGAAAGAAAAAAAAATAGTAAGAATTCTTATAAAATTAAATGAAAAAAAGATGTCGGCGGTGCAGTGAGGAGCAAAATTTAGCCAAGTTGTTGTTTAGTGACTTAGCTATGATTTTTACCGTTATGTTGCATGTGCAAAAACAGTATTATGCATGTGTACAACCATACATGTATTACCAGCAACAACGTCAAACAGAAAACAAAAAAGAGGAACGAACAACAAAAACTATTATAGAAGGCGTATGACTACAACAACAATACCAATATTTATATGCAACTACGATGACAATAATCAAATACATATAAAAAATACCGTTAGATCTTTAAAAGCAAACAGCGATAGAACAACCAACCACATTATGGAATGTCTATATTAAACCAGGAATGAATGGGGCAACAAATTGAATGAATGACGGACCGGCTGGCTGACTAACTACGCTGGTAAATAAGTTAAGTGACCGACTAAGTGTGAAAAAAAAACTTTAGAATAAAATGAAACTCGTATCAGTTGCATGTGTGTGCATGTGTGTGTGTATTCCCATTCCCGTTCTATTATTTTATATGCCTGCAACGTTTGCTTTGAATGCACAATTACAACTATAATTTAGCTTTTCACGTTTCATAAATCAAAGATTTAGTTACTCGAACACAGACATACTTGCGGTGTTCGCTTTCCTATTTTTTTTTTTTTTTTTGCTATTTCATTTTGCCAAATTACTCGTACATAAAAAAACAGAATAAAATGAATATAGAAGAGATTGTGTTTTAGTGCACCAAACAAACAATTCTATTTCTGGCCTGATGCAATATTTAAGTTGGTTGCGCATGTGCAACATTATAACTTCCGGGGTAAATACACTAAATATAGGTCAATGAAAATATTGCCAGGTCTTTGCATTTCTATGCATTTCTCCATTTCTTTTACTCTGCTTCTTTCTACTGTCTTTTCAAATACATGCATACAATTTTAGTGGGTAACCTGAGCTGCAGCAGCCACAACTGCAACGCAAGTAACTGGTATTAGACGATCATGAGGACGCCGACGACGACTGCTTTGTCTTAGAACAATCAAAAGTTCAAATTAAATTGCTTGACTTACACAATATTTAGTGGTTTGATAAAACAAACAAAAAACAAGACCTAAAATAATATTGGCCGGCTACAAAGAAAGAAATTCATAATTGCATTTTATTGCTTCGGTTTGGTCGGCTGTTGGCTTTTATTAGCAAAAAATAAAAAAACTATGCTTTTTTTAAGCAATTGAAAATCAAATTATATTGCTTGAACTCAAAACTAATTGAAATCAATATAATTTCAATTGTTAACATGCATACACACACACACACACACAAAAGATCTTCGCTCAAGATTGAGGTCAAGAAATTTCAATCATTTTCTAGAATTTTGCAAAATAGAAACAAAATAATTCTAACTTGAATAGAGCGTGAGAGAGAGAGTGAGGGAAAGGCAGAGAACAAAAGTACTGCATTTTCAAAAAAGGTTAATTAAATGTGGGCTATTTGCTGTATTAGAATGCGGTTGGTTGGTTGCTTCGTGGAGCCTACACAAAGTTATTTGAATTTTAGCTGGAATGTTAATAACCATAAATACGGTTTGCACGAAAAATCACTTATCTTGAAAAATCAAAAAATAAAAAAAAAACCTTCAACATAAATACGTAGGAATCCGATTTGAAATTTTGTTAAAGATTTCTTTAAACATTTTTTAATATTTGATATACTTTAGAAAACAATATCCAACATAAAACAACACGATTGATAAAAATATGCGTGTCGCTGCGTTTTGAAAGTTAGCGCACGGATCCCATTTTAGTAGCAGGCTAAGTTCCACCTTTTTGCCTATTTTTATAATGAATCGTAATACCCATAAAAAACGTTTAGAAATTTTATGTAAATCACCATGAGAAACATTTTTATAAAAAGGGGCCAAAACCATACCCTCAAAATTGACGTAGCGGATTAAAATGTTTTACAAAAATGTTTGCCATAAAATATCTAATACGAGTCTTTAAATACCCCGAAGCTTTAGACTCGACCTACAAAATCTAATATAAGTCTTTGAATATACCAAAGCGCCAATTTTGACTCCATTTTAACACCAGATACCATACAAGACTTAAAACACGCTAAGGGATTAATTTCCTACTTATTTAAAATTTTTACCAAAATATCGACGAAAAGCCAGGCTTGTATTAAATTATTTCTTAAGTAAAATTTTACTATAATTCAACCTAGTAAAGAGTCCTGAAGACATATTTTTTTTAAGGATGCTGTAGCGCTAAAGTTAAGAAATACGAAAATAGAACTTAAAAAATTTTAAGTCTTGAATCATTTTTGGCATTGAAGTTTGATTTGACGGCTATATAAGTCTTCAAAGACTTTAATGAAGACTTATAATAGAAAATTATAGAAAATTTTAGGTCGGTACCTATATGGTCGCTAAGGTTGGTTTTCGAACATTTCTTTTAAAAGGACTTTTTCCAAAAATAGAACAAAAATCTTGTGTTTTTTTGTTTGTTTATATTCAGATTTTTGCAACGGATAATGTAAAAAAATGTATTTCAAATTAAATTCTCGTTCTCTTAATTCGCCACCACACGGTCCTGCTCGAAAAATAATTAAAAATTTTTAAGGTTTACTTTCGAATTCTTAATTCGACGATAAAGAACTACTAATTCGAGCCATTTTGGACTGCTGGCATGGGAACTATTTAAAATGATTGAAGAAAAAAATCATATACTTGACGTTATTTTAAACAAGGGAGGTAGCGCTAAATTATGTTTAATTTAATTTCATTAAAGTATTCTAATAATATGAACTAAAAAATTTCTTTTGCTGTTTTTATAGTCTTAGGAAAATATGCTCTCCGATGGATGTAAAATTTTAGCTGTTGCTTTTTCAAAAGTTCGAGTCTACCTAAAGTAGAGCTTAAAGTGTCTCTAATCATCTGACTCAGATTGTATAGATGAAGACATTGGTTTTTAACTCAAAATAATTTTTAATTAAAAAAAAAACTTTGCTAATTAAATTAAACATTAAATAATATAATAAAAAAATTTGTCTAAATAATAAATCTTTTTTAAAGTTTAAGAGTAAATATTTTCACCAATTTCCTATTAAATTTTATATTCCATCTCTCTCCCTACCTGGCAATCGCATCTACAGCAAAACAAAACTTTTTCCAGTTTTATTCTTAGTTTTGCATAAAATAGTTTGCACACACCCATACACACATAGATAATAACAAAGAATTTCAAGCAAATGTATAAAGAACAACAGCACACATCCAGAATGAAGAAAAGGCATAAAAACATGATCAAAGTTTGCAAAGACAGCAAACAGCAGCTACAAATACACAAACGTTCACTCGGCCGCTTAAGTTCATTGGCATACTTTTGCGCATGCGCAAAACCCACAATACGACATCGCACAACAACAGCAATAATAATGGCAACAGCCAGCAACAAGTCATACAAACATCAGTTAACACTATTGACTTTGCCAATATGAAACTACGAACCAACTTTAACAACATTAGCAGGAATATGATAACAATAATAACAACACTTGCAATAACAAGAGCAGCAAAGTTACATCTTATTTGTAACACAATTGCTGATCCATCCATTTATTTCCAGAAAAAAAAAAAATAATAATTTTAGAAGGAACAAAAATTTGATAAATTTTGCAGAAAAATGCAATGAAACTTTGGTCACAAATATTTGCAATAAAAAATATTTGAAGCTAATTTTAAGTTAAAATTCGAATATAGTGGCGCTTAAAAGTCGTTGTATATGTCTCAAAAGTTATGATAAAGTGGAAAAGAAAAAATGGACATTGTCTGCCTCTTACCACCCCGAGACAAATAAGGGGTCTATAATTTTCATTGCATTTTTTATAAATTTTTTTTTAAATATCAATTTTATTATAAAATCTCCCACCTTTTCGCTCGATATAGATTGTTTTAGAAATTAAAGAAAATTTTTTTATCAAATTCACTGATTTTTCACTATATGGAATCCACCAAAAAATTAAAGGAAAAAAAGTTCATTGTTTCCACGAATTGTTCATTAAATTTGACTAAATGTACTAGTACGTTAAATAAACCGTTTTGCCTTGAACTGGATTAATATTTTCATTGAATTAATGTATTATTGCAGAAAATTAATGAATCTAGCTCAATTAATGTCATTTATTGAAATGATGTAAGCTAAAAGTTTTTTCTGCGTAAGTAGAATAAAGTCAAACTATGATTACAATGTGTCTGAACTATGGTCTGACTATGATTAGACCTGACGAGACTATGGCTTACGGTATGTCTAGACTGTGACAAGAATATGACTAGAGAATAAGACTATGACTACACTATATGATTAGACTATAACTAGTTTTCGACTAGATTATGAATATAATGTGACCAAGCTATGATCACTATATCACTAGACTATAGCTATACTGTAAATAGACTGTGACAAGATTTTGACTGCAATTTACAAGATAATTCCATGGTCACATATATAGTATATGACTGCATTAAAAGAATGCTATGAAGAAACTATGACTATGCTATGATCACACTACTATGACTATGACTGCTTTATGTCTATATACTTTAACTGGCTGCTGGTCTTAATAATATGAGAAAACTAACTGTATTAGACTGTACAGTATCTAGACAATGTAAATAAAGTATGACTAGACTATGCAACATTATAAATAAATGAGTGGACTATAAATCACAACATTTTGACCAGCCGATGACTATACTTTGAGAATGACTCTTTTTATATCTTGGAGGATGTGATAGACTGGAAACATAATATGTTTAGGTAAAATGTATAGTCATATCTTCTACTCTGTTTAACAACTATTTCTTCTCTACCAAATGTTTTTAATAAATCCCTTGGAAACAATTTATTATGTCCTTTCAACGAAATAAAAACACTGTAATTTAACTCAAACATTTTTATAACTTCATTTTGACATTTTATACATTAAAATTAATATAGAACTTAAAAACAGTTCTTAAAATTGTTCTATTTATTTATATAAGATCACGTTTTATAAAAACATTTTCCTTCAAGCATACTAAACAAAACTACATATAAAATGGTAACAGGATTCGTAATGTAATGACTCATTTATTAAAATGAATGAGAAGAATTTGTACTTTATTTTTTTTTTTTTTTGCTCATACCGTTATTGTGGCATCTTTATTTTTTCACAAATTTATGGACGTTCTTTTATCTGATTAATTTGCTTGCAAAAAAAAACACAAAACATTAAGATTTTAATAAAAATAAACAAACAAATATTAAGGAAATATTTTTGAAACCTTTCTCTTTTATTTTCCAGGAAGCGAAAAACGTACAAACTCATCATCAATTGGTTGCAAAATAAACTTAAGAAAAAATTCTGCGCGAAAATCTTACAGCAAAAGAGAGAACTTAATGCAATTAAAAAAAAAAAAAAAAAAAAAAAAAAACTCCCGCATCCAACAGTTAAAATAGTGGCAAAGCAGCTTTGACTATTTATTAGATACAAGTATGTAGTCTTAAAATTTTTAAATTTTACACTCCGCCAGCCAACAAATGTATACTCGCAACTCTTGTAGTGAGGCAGTCAGTCAGTTAGTCAGCCATGGACTTGTTTATGCTTTCAAGAGTTTTCACACTATTTTCAAATGTAAGTTACTTGCGGTCATTGGCTTTTTGTGCAAATAAAAAAAAAACACACCAAGAAATAAAACTGCATCTCAAAGATACCAACAGACAACGAAAGACGTTCACAAGCAGCTACAAAAGCTACTTGCGCCACTGTCGCATTTCTTCTTCTGAGCTTATGCATTTTTTGCCTTCTTTGCCATCATCATGGTTGCAGAAAAAAGCAGGTTTTTATTTTTTTATTATTATTATTTTTTACTCCTCTGTTTCTAAGGTGAGTGCAGGCCATTGTGCTGATTTCCAATCGTCACTTGGTATGAGGAAGTTCAAAGCATTCGATCGATTTATTAATAAAAACAACAATCATCATGTTTTTTGTTGCGTATTTTTGGAGGCTGCAGCTGGAGTTTAATTTTAATTTTATATTCTGAGCTATAACTGATAAATTAAGGCGCTTTAATTAAGAATTTTATGTGTTTTTTTTTTTTGTTATTATTTTTCTTGTTTTTTTTTTTGTGGGAGGGGAATGTTTTTGTTTGTTTGCTTGCACCAACAATAAAATCAAGCGCGAAATCGAGCTGTAATGAATTTTGATGTTCACAAACAAAAGACTTAAGAAACAAGCACAATTACTGTGAATACTTTTGGTTGGAAAATAAGAAAAAGATAAAAGAGAAAATAAACAAACAAAAGCCAGATTTGACGCATACAGAGAGCCACCAGCCACAACACTCTTGTCAATATTTAAACTCAAAATTATCAGTATAGACTTGTTTCTCTTTCTTTTTCCATTGAAATTCTTTTTACTCATTTTGTACGAGGAGCGCCGAGGCAGCCAGTGTGAGCCATGAACGAGCCAACAAACAACCGCATTCGATTCTTTTGCCGTAAGTTCATCGAACTTAAACGTAAATCTAGGCTAAACACTCGCTCTGAGTTGCAATGAAAATGAAAAGTACCGCAAATTTACCGCTATTCCAACAAAATGAAAAAAAACCAGCTATAAACACTCAGATACAAACAGGCACACAAACACACACATACACAGAACAACTTTTATCGATTTAAGTCTATGTTTTCAATTCTGTTCTGTACGTTCTTTGACTTAAGCCTGCTTGCTTGCTTGTCTTACTCGTAACTTAGCCTGGCCTGGCCTCGCCTGTCTCTATACATGTCCGTCTGTCTGTCTGTCTTGTGGTGTATTATTGTTTTTCTTTTATCAATATATGTAAGTTTTTCGTATTTTTGCCCCCTCCGCAAATGTGAATGTAACCTAAGTGTGGGTTGATAGATTACTGTTGTTGTTGACTTTATTGGCTTTTTTAAGAATTTTATTACGCTGGCTGAAGTACATATAATGGAAATTCCATTTTGTTCGGAGTTGCAAAAATTTAAATCCAATCGCATTTGCCTTCACTTATGTTTGTCAAATGAATAACGAAAATGTTTAAAACATTTTCGGAAATTCTCAATGATTGCAGTTGCAAGCAAACGGTAATAATATTTAAAATTTATTAAATATTTCAATTTGATAGTTATTTGGGAGTAAATTTAGTTAAAAGTTTCGTTAAAATTTATAAAAATTGCTAAACACAGATAATATTACGTATTAACGATTTCAATTAGGAAAATTGCAGATTCAATTAATTTCGATGTTAAATTACAACATGCGATAAAAATTTCGATTATTCAAAATTTGTAAAAATTGTTAGAAAAATTAATTTTCAATCACAAGATCAATTAATATAATGGCATAATTAACAAGTTTTAAGTTTTGTTAAGTTCGTTAATTGAAAATTTTTTCAGAAATTAATTTTGCTGTATGAGAAATTTATTTTGCCACAAAAAGATTGAAATTTCGAAACATAAGATGGTACATCCCTTACTAGGATGTGAACCTTCTAAGCAGATGTGCTATAATTGATTAATTAGTCTTTTGTAATTATTTTTGTCTAGAAAGAACACAGAGCCAAGTTGAGCATTTTTTTTTTCTTTAATTTAATCAAATTACCTATCTTAAGTATTTCCGTTATCAATCTACTCTACACAAATGGGTTCTTTTTTTTCAATTATTATTCGTAGAAATAACTTGTCTTAAAGAATAGACAAAATGTTTGTAAAACTAAAAAAAAAAAACACACACGCGTAGAGAGTTCTGGCCAACACATATGTTACATTCAATATTTTTTTTTTATAAGAAAAAATAAAAAACAAATAAACAACTTCAGCCCAAGTAAATATTGACGCAAACGCACAAAAAAATCTTCGAAAGCAAAACCAATTGGTGAAAGTTCTGCGAAGATTTTGTTTACGTTCTTTCTGGAGCTCTCCAAAACGTACTTTTGCGTATTAATGAGTTGTTTGTTTAACTTTAAAGCCAGTAAGCAAGCGATTGAGTGAGTGAGTGAGTCAGTTTGTCAAGAAACAAAAAAAAAACAACCACAACAATACAATTAATATGGCCCAATAGAAGCAAAAGAACTAAAGAAGAAAACAAATTATAAGAAGAGACGACAGTACGTAGTGTTCATTGTTGTTGACATGGCTTACAAAAGAGCATTGAACTTTTGCTTCAGCTTAAACGCCATTAAGAACACTTACATACGTACATACAAACTTACACACAAAGCAAACAAATGATGAAACAAACAAACAGACAAAAACAATTATGGAACAGAACAGAAATTAATTTACAACTCATTTTCTGGTGAAAACAAAATTTCGAATAAATTTATTTGTGTCTTTTTCAAATCTGAGTAGACTGACAAACGGTATTTGTTACAAATATTTAACAGTTGTAATTTTTTAAGTTTTATATTTCCCGAAGAAACATAGTTTTTTTCTGTTTTTTTTTTTTTTTTTTTGGTTAAAGATCATTTCTTTTTTTATGGGATATTTTACACGACTGACTATTAAGGAAATAAAAAGTCAATAAATTGGGCAGCTATGGGTTCATTACAGCGAATGAAACGTGATGACATTTAAATATTTTATAAGCATAAATGGACTTTAAATCACTATTAGAGAGTTATTAGCTGGTGGGTAGATACAACAAAAAACATTCATAAATTAAAAAGTATTTTAAAGGTATTTTATATGAATGTTCATATAGTGAAATATTCTTTTCGTATGTAGAATTTTTAAGCCAACATTTTTGAAAGGACACCCACCTTAAGACAATTAAAAAAAAAAGTCTACGTTTTAACGTACTTTTTGTAAAGATATTTTTCGAAGGTACCTTTTTAAGCTTTCTAAACAACTTTTTTAATTATTTTTTTAAAGTATTTTCCCAAAGTATAATTTTCGTATTATTTTTAAAGTTATTAAAATAATCTGCTTATTCCACTATGTCGAAAGAAAATTTCCATATGTTTTCATTTGTATAATTACATTTGAAGCAAAAACAAATTCTAAAATTTTGTTTTTGTATCAAATGTATTTGTACGAATGAAAATAAAATTCAATATTCTTTCGACATCGTGAAATCGGCAGAATGTTTTCAAAACATGTACTTTTTTTTAAAAGTAAAAATTTCTACTATTTTATAAGTAACTGTTTTGAACGGTACTTGTTTAACAGGTAATTTTATAAATGAATGTAACTTTCTTAAGAAGTTCCTTTTTTAAATGCACTTTCTATTAAAGTTCCTTTTTTTATATGTTCTTTTTTTTAAATCTACATTTTTTATAAGTATGTACTTATTTTAGAAATCGTTTTTTTTTTTTTCAATGTGCATTTTTAAACTGAAATTTTTTGAAAAGTACTTTTTTGAAAGGTCCTATTTTAAAACACACTTTTTTTTAAATTTACTTTTTTTAAATGGGACTTTTTCTTATTAATTTTTAAAGCTACATTTTGAAAAGGTAAAATTATCTTATTTTAAATGATACTTATGTCAAATGCTCTTTTTCTGCGTGTCCTATCTTTAATAGATTGTTTTTTTTTTAATTGCGCTCTATAAAGAATACTTCTTTGGCAAGTCACTTCCTTTAAATTGCATCACATTTACATTTAGCATGCTTTTGTTAAAGAGTTGTATTACGAAGTTTCTACCAGATTTGGAACGTTTTGAGGTTCTAAGAACACCAACCCTAAAAATTACCGCCCAATTGCAATTTGTTCTGCGCTTTCAAAGGTAATGGAAAGTATGTTGAATTTCCATCTTGTGAGGTATTTCTAGTCTTTTGCAGATGACAGCAGCTTAGTTCATTCGCATTCATTCAGTAACAGGCCAAACCGTCGGAGATCCGGGCAATGCGGCAAAATATGAATGATACACTAAATCGTGATCTCCTGACAATTACAAATTGGGGTCATTCTTATAGGGTCAATTTTAATGCACGAAAGGACCAATGTGCTATGCTCACACACAGACGTATGACCGGACATGCTGTTCCATCTGTAAATATGGATGGTATAGATATTGAGGAATCAGAAGCTCTTGATGTTCTTAGCATGAAAATACATTGTGATGTTCGATGTAATGATTACATTTTTCATGTCTCAAAAGAAGCATTCAAGTGCCTCGGCTTTTTAAGACGGTGTAGGACATACTTCACTCCATCTGATCACCTTAATATTTATACCACCTTTATCCGACCTAAAATGGAATACAACTCTCATGCCGGCCGGTGCTTCAAAATCTATTTTGAAGTTACTCGACCGCGTACAGGATAGGGCGAAGTAGCTTATCGGTGACAGTAGGGTAGCCAACTCTATTGACTCACTGGAGGATCGACGCAATGTTGGGTGTGTTTCATTGTTCTATCGCTACTACAACGGAATGTGTTCTAAGGAAATCAGGGAACTTGTTCCCGAAACCCGTCACTTTTCACGTACAACACGCTCTTCATCAAGGGCACATCTCCTTGTGGTCGATCTGTCAGTGAACCGCAGACTTTGGCCGTACTGTTCGTATGTGGAATAAACTCCCCGCAAAAGTCTTTCCAGCCACTTTCAGTGTGTTAGGGTTCAAATCGAATGTCCACAAACACTGCTCCCTTTATCCTCCTTCCCAAAACCTATTTTTCTATTTCCGGCAGAATGCCACATTTTAGAACAGCGTCCCAAAAAGCATGATTTACAAAAATTATAAAATTTTTATATTGAACGTCAGACAAATTAATCAGATTAAAAAAATTCATATTGAGACCAAATTTAAACAATCAAAAACCATAAAAAACGAAACCACTACAAATTCATTAAACATTTAAGACTTAAATTCAACTTAAAATGGGTATCATTTTCAATAAAAACTCTCTTCTTGTTTCGTTTTTAGAATGTGCTTGAACGACACTATCACTTTGTATTCAGAAAAAGTTCAATAAACTCTTTTGAACTCCAATGCACCATTTCCGCGTTATTAGACATTCTGATGCAGCTAAAAAAATAAACAAAACAAAACAAAAATATTGTGTGGCTGCTGATGTAAGGCAAAAAAAAATATAATATCATAATAATAGAATACATATACAAACAAGCAAACTGCATACTTTCGTTGCGAATCGTGTTTCATGTATGACCAGTTCTGTAAGAAAATTGCAAAAGAAAGCCTTTCTCCTCATCAAAAAGTGCAGTATGTATATTCATTCCTATACCCATAAACACATACACACACAAACACACACACTGAGATGCACATCAAACATGCAGTTAAGCAAATACAAGCAACAAACGAAAGACTTAAGAAACAAGCTCAAGTCTTTTGTAAAGAAAATCAACAATAAAAATTCTAAATAAATGGAATGCATGCATTTTAAGAAATATACATTATTTTTTATATTTTTTTTTAATCAAACATTCTAATTCTCTTTTCATCATTCACTTATTTATTTAATTCGAACTGCTTTTCATGGGCTATTTTTGCTTTTCTTTCGAATTGACGCCAACAATTACTTGTCTGTTATATGCTGGTGAATATACCACCGACCTATTGTTAAATATTATTTGTTTCGTCTTTGAATGACTATTAATTTATTTAATTGTTAATACATTTTAATATTCTGTTTTTATATTAACGAAATTCTTATACAATTTTCAGAAAAAAAAATGTTTAAAACAAAAAAAAAAAAAAACTAGAAAACTTCTTTTTTGTTAAACTTTAATGTATTTAACATTTTGTTAAGTTAAACAAAAAATATGGGGTTTTTTGGTGATGAAACGTGTTACATTAATGTAGTTATTTGTATGCTTTATGATGATGGCACGATATATGGGATGGTTGGACGAATGGTTGGTTGGTTGCTTTTTTTATTCTTTGTACTCTTTCATTTGTATGCGTTTAATAAGTGTTAAGTTCAACTGTAGGCCAATGAACTTTTTTAAAGTTTTGTTTTTTGTTTTTTTTTTTTCATTATTATTGTATTTTAACTTTTGTTATTAAAAAAAGTTAACAAAACTATATTCTTTTTTTAATAGTCCAAATGGAGTTCAACAAACTTTAGAAACAGCTTGAAGAAAAACAAAATGAGTTTTAGACAAAAAATATCAAAGTTCGTTTACATTAAACATTATAATTCTTTCTTCTTTGTGTAGAAACGCGCACTACATTTATAAAAATCGGTTTTAATTTAAAAAATTTCCTTATCTGAATTTTCGTTTTTATTATCAAAAAGAATTTATATAATTGTATCTGCTGCTGCTTGCTGGCACTTAAACACACCCACTTTGTATATTAAAATATTTACAAAATTTAAATGAAAACTTATTTGTAAGTGGCTCTCTTTAGTTTGTTTCATGTTTGCAATAAAAACCCTTTTAAGGCCAAAAATCAAACTTGTTTTTTTTTTTTTTTGGTAAAACTTAAGAAAATTTGCAACAACAGTAAGCAAAAATCATTTAAGATCACTGGGCTACATACATACATAAGGATTAAGTATTCAAATAAAATAATAATAAGCGAATAAAATTATTCGAATAAAAATATTAAAAGATCTCTTATTTGGATAAAAAGAAATTTGTCAAATTAGAATGAAAACTATTTGCGGAAAATACATTGGATTGAAACATATAAAACAGAATTAACATGAAAATTTTTCACGAAAAACTTATCATGTACAATTTTTCGGAATCAAAAGAATTTAAATACAATTATTCAAATAAAAAGTTAAAGGTAGAATTATTCGAATAAAAATTATTCACATGAAAATTATTTCAATAAAAATTATTCAAATAAAAATGTGGCATAAAAATATATATTCTAATTAAAGAAATTAATCGGAAGAACATCAAAAAATATTCGACTAAAATTTTTTAAAGAAAAATTTTCGAATGAAGTCATTTCAGAGAGGATTATGTAAATCGAAGTGTTGGCATAAAAATGCTTACATACACTTTTACGAATAAAAATTATTCGTACAAAATTTTTTGAATAAAAGCTATTCAAATTATTCGACTAAGTAAATATTATTCGAATGAAACTAATAAAAGTGAAAATATATCAGAAATATATTATTCGAAGAAACTTATCGAAATCAAATAAAAGTTATTCACTTCATATATTAGCTTTAAAATAGTCGAATAAATTATTCGATTAAATATCCCTAAATAGCTGAAATAAAATACATAAATGTTAGTTTTCCAAATTTAAATAAAAGTAGCAAAACAAAAGAGGAGTAATAAAAAAATTTTATAGCCTAAATGAATGAATAACACTAGTTTATTGTTTTATTTTGTTCAACTCTCGCACTCTATCGCTTTCATAGTTCACATATTTTAATAAATATTAATTGCTTTAAAAACCAGTTGATACTTTTAATTAAGAAAATATTTATGAAAATTTGTTTAGAGGTGATTTACCGCCACTAAATTCTTACACCAGCGGTTTAAGCAGTAACTTCCGACTGACCTCGTAGTAAAATTTTCTACCAATTTCACAATTCAGCCCACTAAATTATTGCCTTTAAAGGGGGAGTATGTTGCTCTTTATTGAAACAAACACTTTAAAATTTTTCTTCTTGAAGCAACTTTAAATGAATATACTTGACTGTTATTGAAAAAGTAAAACACAAATACGCGTGTGTAATATATATTTTTGTTTTTTGTTTTTGTGTATTTTCAGGACACGTTAATAAAAGTGATTATTATTCTTGGAAAGTGATCGTATCAAACAAACAGTATTAAAAATCCAAAATAATAAAAATATACATAAAAACGAAAACCTCTCATTCTCTTTCTTATATTTTCCATTTCAATAACGAGCAAAGCAGCAACGTATTCAAATATTAAACAACTGTTCTTTTTGGAAGTTTCTTTTGTTTTTTATTTTTTTTTATTATTTTATACATTTCTTACGCAAAGGGTTAATGACACCAACTTGACCAGTGGGCACATTTTTTTTGCTGTTGATGGAGAATTTTTGGCGTTCAGTGAACCCAAATGTTGTAAATTTCCAGCAAGAACGGAAAAAAACAAACTATTAAGAGAGTAGCTGAAGAAAGAAACCATAACTTTAATGGTAAAGTTAGTGTTGGCTGGGTGCTGTTGCTGGTATTGGTGGTGGTAAGTAAGTGTGAGCAATAAAAACAAAAGACTTAAAGAACAAACTTGTTACTTGTATAATTTTTGTGAGATATAAAATTGAAAGAAAAATAAAACTATAAAAAATTCAACTATTTAAATAAATGTAAATTTCCTTTATTTCCTTTAGAAAAAAAAAATGGCATAAAAATGCCACCAACTAAAAAGGATGCCGCAACAATTAAAATTACAGTGTTTACTTCTAAATTTTAATAGTTTTCTTTGCATATCATATCCTGTTTTAAAGAAATTGCATACGTGCCTGGCTCAAGATGACCTTAACACAAATTAAATTAATTTTAATGCTGCATTGCCTTTGTAAGACGAAGGTCAGGTCATTGTTCAAGTGATAAAAATTTCGTGATAGCTAAAAAAGTGTTGATGACACCCCATTCAATTCAAAGGAAAACACACATATTTTATTATTGAGCTGCTGTTTAAATGTCATGCTTGAAAGAAAATTATTATGATGATAGAAAACAATTAAAGAGGAGTGTCCTTGCTTTACTTTCTTTACCATGGATTGTTTGGAAGACAATGAATGCATTGTGCATTTTCCTGGTAACAAAGATCATTTTGAAAGGCTTAAAAAAGAAAAAGACTTATATGAATTTGTTGTAGTTAAACTAACTAAATTTTAATGGTAATTTAATTTTTATTCAAATGTTTTTGTCAAAGGATTACAAAAAGGGCCGTGTTTATTTAGTCACATGTGGAAAATTCTATTCAAAGAAGTACTACGTCAACAAAAAAAAAATACCATAAAGATATTACAGGAATGCAGATTCATACTAAGTTTGTTAGAACCTTTTTTACAACAAATATTTTTCAAATCTTTAAATTTCTATTCAAATGCATTTTGAACAGGACAGTGCGGTAAAAATGTAAGCAACAGTACAAAAGTATTGAACAAACTATATTCAAATTGTCTGATTTTGCTAATTGTAATCGCTGTAGTATTACAATGAAATTGGTGTTATACAGAATCTCTCTGAAGTGGAAAATTAGAAAGCAGTTTAAAGCAAGTTTTTTAATGTTTAAGATCATCGATTATGGGAATAAAACATCACGTATGAAATTATTTCAAAATTCTAATAAAAATACAAAAAAAAAAAATTGTGTATATAAAAGTTATTCGAACAATATGACACGAAACAAATTATTCGATTACACACGAATTGTGCCCTGTTAGTCGAATAAAATAATAAAATTAGGAAGAAAATATTCCAATAAAACTAAAATTGAAATTCAAGTAAAAAGAATCAAATGAAATTTGTCGAATAAAGGCTATGCGATCATATTTATAATCATAAACGTATTCGAATAAACTTGATATGATTTTGCTAATGCAATTACAAGCAGCTCAAAATTATTCATATATTTAATATTAAACGAAACTATAAAACTCAATTAAAATCAGTCGATTAAAATGGCAATACTTAAAATACTTATAAAACTTTTCGATTCAAAATTAATCTGTACCGCAGTTATTCGAACAGATTTATCGAAATAAAAGACATTAATACATAATAATGCAAAGAACAAAAGAAAAATCAGACAAATCATTCAAAATAATCGATTAAAATTATTCGAATACATATATTTTTTTTAATGTTTGGTTGTTTTAAATGAGAAATTATTATTATTAGGCTTAAGTTCAGTTTTATTCAATTAATGAAAATTCAAAATTACTATGAGTTTTTTATTTTTGAAAAACATTAGAATGTGCAATCAGATTAGCAGAACGTATCAGTATATCGATTACAACGCCGCTACACCTCTCATCAGCGTTCAATTGTCCATCTTTACAATTTATGTAAAGTGGATACTAATTGGGAAGAATATCAACTATTTAACCAAGTTTTCAACAGAAATAGAATACGAGAATTAATGTAATTCATTTTTATTCTGTTTTTACATATTGAAACAATTTTGGTTAGTATGAAATTCCCCATGTCTGATTGATTACTACTAATATTCAACAAAATCTTATAGTCCGTTGTACTCAAAATATTTTACTTTGCAATTATAACGTATTGTTATTTTCTCACAATATTTGGTTGTTTTCTAAAAAAATTTTCCTTTAAATTGACATTAAAATCCACTAAACCGACCACTGGTCAATTAAGTTATTAGTTAACAAGATGAGTTCACCAATTAAAAGTTATCTTCAGGTCTTTTTAACAATTTCCTTTATATCACCTGACACTGATATCATCACAACCTGTTATGAGAAATTTCTGAACGCTTCAATCTAACCCTAAATAAACAGGTAAGCAAATAATACCTGCCTGATTTGAAGAAACATGTTTGCTTATATTCTTTGCTTGCTTTACAGCTACTGATTGAAATTGTTCCTAGTCATGGAATATAATCTCTTTCCGCCGCCAATCAGTCCTTTTTCAAAAAAAAAAAAAAAAAAACTATTCGAATAAAATTTTCTAAACTGTATTTTTTACACGTTCCCATGCAAAGAACAATGAATTTGAGAACACACACACAAAGCCATACAGCTACTCTTACCAGCGTATGTATACAACATATTTAGTGTGTTCAATCGTAAGCGAAAGGATTGATGACGAGTAGCTGAAGCTGCTGCTGTCTTATGCTACACAGAACAGTTAGGAGTGTAATTCTACCTTTTAGTGCACGCACTTTCGAGGTGTTAAGGGGGATGATATTTTTCTTTATTATTCGATTTATTCATAATAGTTTTTGATTATGTTTTTTTTTTTTTTTTTAATATTTGATCAACACATGGTACACAGAGTCTCATACGTATCAAACCCTTTAAGTGTTTTCTTACGCACATCAAAAATATTGTGTGATTCTTAAAAAGAAATTATATTTTTATTCATTCATCGTTATTGTTTTTTTTTTTATTTTCCATTTAATTATAAAGAAATATGTTGTGTTCAAACGGATATTCCATTAACCATTAAATTACTATTTTTATCATTTTGAAGGAAAGGATCTCAACATTTGTTTATAAAGAAAACAAAAATAAATTGTTGGTAAAAGATGTTTTATTATAAAATAACGGTTGAAAATATTTCTTAATACCGGTAATATCCGCCAACAACATCTGACACAAATACCAACTCATTTACATATAAACACCTTTTCTTTGACTACAATTAAAATGATTTGACATGCATATGATTATGTCATATGTTCACTCACTCGTACTCATCATTCTGTATTTTTCATAATTAAAGGATTCATTTACAGTTATAAAATATTTAAATAATGGAAGAATTGTTTAGAAACAGATGGAGAAAAAGGGTTTTTTTTTTTTTTGCTTATGAATATTTAATCAAGCTCAAGTAATTTATAAGCCAGATTTTGAATGATTAAAAGAAAGATAAAAATCCATTGAATTGAATAAGATACAAGAATTATTGAAATTATAACAGGTAATCAGTCAGGTCTAGAGGTCCGCAGTATAGGCGAAGATTAAAGAGTAGCAAAGTTGTTATGGTAATTAGTATGAAAGTCAGTACAGAGGATCACAAGGAGAGTAATAGCTGCCTCACACTACAGTTTATTATATTTTCATTTCCATACAAAATGCATTCATTTTTCATATCATAAACTCTAATATAGTTCAAAGGTGTATTTCAATAGCTCGTTGCAAGAAAAATTATTCGAATAAAATTAGTGGACCAGAAATTATACGATCAAAAGTGTTCGTATAAAAATTATTTACATGCTCGTACATATTTTGCTATTGAAAAAGTTTGACCTATTCGTTCCAATATTAAAAAAAAACTTGTACTTGTACGAGCACGAAAATAAATCGAATAAAAATAGTCGAATCAACATTTTTCAAACAAATGTTATTTAAATCATTAACAATTAAAATTAATTAAAAAAACTTTTCGTATCAAAATCTCGATTCCAAATCAAATTTTATTTTAATAACTAGTTAATATACATACATATTATTCGAATAAATTTTGCCGAATCAAAAATCATACGAAAAAACTTATTCGTATAAAATAAGAAAGTTTGAGCGGAATTATAGATTCGAATATTAAATAAAAAAATTAAACAAATTTATTGACACGTAGTATGTACCAACATTATTCAAATAAAATTAAGCGATTCGAAAACATTCAGTAAATGATGTTGGACTTTGAACTTTTCCTTTGTTCCTTGAAATCTTCAACTTATCCTTCAAAAATCATCACAGACTAATAAGCAGTTTGAAGTAATGAAATTAATGTAATTGTGCACGTAAATTATTTCCCCAAAAATTATTCGACTAAAAATTACGTTAATAATATTATGAGTCGCTGTCTGTGGTGGCCTCCCAAAACAGCTTCATTATTATGTTTTGCCGTATAGTTTGGATTTAACTGATGTTATTTCTTCATTACTGAGTTCCTCAGATTTATGCCACAATGCCTATTTTGCCATCAACTAGACGTTAAGGTGTCCTGACAATTTCCCACTGTCATATAACTCAAGTTCTCCTCTGTTTAAGGTTGAAAGCAGAAAATTTCAATATATATATGTTCTTGTATAGATTGCTGAATTACACTCAGACTACTTTTACTACACTAAATCCCGCTTAAATTCGCCACGTTTAAATAAGAACCATCATTTCTTAATTCATTACCACCTACTGTTACAAATGCCTTAAAAATGATAAGATTTAATGTTAAAAAAAATAAAATTTTCTCTTCATTTTTTAATAACGGCAGAGTGTGTTTCCTAATAGGAAAATTGTCAATCATTGCCCTGGCAACAAATTAAAACTTGACCAAAGACAAAATGATGTGACTCGTTCTAATTTTCATGTTCAGTGGTATCAACCTTTGAACAAAATAAAGACTTTTTTGTACAAATGAGCGATTGGTGTTACCAGAAATTAATTATTATTTTTTTTAATTTGGAAGAAATTGCTTGTAAAACTTTAAGTACACTGGTGTCCCATATGCGTCAAAGGGTTAATAGTTTCTTAGTTGCATTAAATGGCGAGTTCTAAACTTTGTTGTGGCGTGTATCTTATAAGATAAATTTGCTCAAAATTGGTAAAATTAAATGTCCTTTGCACATGTAAATCTTGTAAATACATAAGACATATACATACATATAAATAATCGCATATAGAATAAGTTGAGTTTGGAAATTTTAAAACTCGAATGGGAACAAAATGTTCCATTATCAGTTTTACCTTATAAGGACTTCTGAGAAGTGCATAGTAGGAACTAATGCAAATGTAATATTGAAAATTGTATTAAAATAAAATATACAATTTTTTTTTTTAAATTTTAATTATTTGTTGTGGGTTAGCAAATCTATATGCATTTCGATGATTGCTAAATACCAACTCATCAGTAGATCTTTACCATTTATGTTTGAAAAGTTCCAAAACTCATTTACTCATACATAAACTCGTAAATAAAATTTGCGAATTACAAAAGCACAAGCAAAATAGCTTTTCAAAAAAAATTTACAACCATCACAACAAACAATTTTCTTCATTCAATATGAATGTGTTTACTTTTCTACAAACCAATACACAATTAGACAACTGATGAGTTGGTATTTAGCTACCAACGAAATGCATATAGATTTACTAACCCACAACAAATAAATAAAAATTTTTAAAATCATAAATTCTTGAGTATTTGCTCGACTAAATGTCATATTTTATAAAAAATACAATATTAAATGTTAAAAAAAATTATCGCTGATAAAATAATTAAAGCGATTTTTTCCCCATTTTTGATTTTAAGATTTCAAAAATGTTTAATAAAAAAAAATTGCGACAATCAAAATCCCTTAACTTGAGTATTTTCGTACTTAAAAGATTTCTATAAATAACTGTTTATTTTTATTATGACAAAATTTCTATTGAAATCTATTTGCTTGTATTCAATTTTCAAGACATCTGCAGTACAAAAAAAAACAGCAATTTTTTTTATGTCCGTAACTGTTCCGTTAGTTTGCTTTGAAAACGCGAAACAACACATCCTGTAACATAATTATTTAATATATCCATCATCCTAGAACATTCCATATGGCGGCTTCCTACCAATAAAACGATTGCTTTCTTCTCAGTCATTTCAATTCGAGTACACACGATGTTCATCTCAAATGTATAATTATAAATAAATGATATCGAAGATACGAACGAATACATATATGAAAATTGTTCCTAATCACAAGAAAAGAAATTTATTTTCATTAAGAGAAAAATAAAATTATAAAAAACATGGAAAGACACAACATCATGCATTTTCAGCTCAATTATGTGGTACCGCTCGCTAACTGTGTAACTAGAAAAGAAAGGATTTCTTTGTTTAGTAAAAAAAAAGCAAATTCTTTTTTTTAATAAAAATAAAACAACGCCTTCACGATTTAAATGATCATGTAAACAACCACCTGACAGTATTAAAAAGCAAAAGGAAACAAAACAGTTTGTCTTTTTATGTCAGACGCAACGCGAAAGAGTGAATGAAAATAACATCCTGAGAAATGCACACACGCACATACACATGTACACTGAACACTTTGCTACTCTTGTCTTGTCTTCAATTCCATGATGTGTTTTTTTTATTGAAAATGTTTTTTTTCTTCTACTTTTTATCAATTTGATCATGATGTGGGGGCACATCTGTCATGTAAAGAAATTCCAAAAGTCTTGTAATAAAGAAAAAGCGAGAAAATCTATCGCCTTTTATTTAAATGAAATTTTTGTGTGGGAAATTTCTATTGTAGTGGAATATCCTTTTTCTCTTATTGTTCTATTTTTTTTTTTTTGGTAATTATGATGTAATGCGATTCTCTAATAACGGTAGTGTTGTTTTTTTTTTTTTTTTTTTCTTTCTGTCGACATTTGGCAAAGGGAGCAATTCACAGTGTTTTTGTCTTGCAGACAAAAATTAATAAACTTGTCTCGAGTTTCAATAAAAATTTTCTTGACAATAAAAGAAATTAATAGTAAAAAAAAACATTATCTTTTAATTGTATTTGGGATCAGCAGCATTCATTGAAATCGAAAAAATTTTACGTGAAACTTACTCAAGACTGTTAAGTAATTTTGTTTTGTTTATTTCTATGATCGGAAGGGAAACTTATATTGTTATATTGAAAAATGATTTAAGTGAAAAGCTTTTTAATTGTGTTAGTAAGTATGAATTTCAATTCGTTAAGTAGAACGGAAATGAAAACCCTCACATAAGTGGGTCATTATTATACGAAGCTTAAACAAAGGATTAGAAATTTAATAGGAAAGAAAAGGAAACTGGGTCATTTCCATGTAAAGAAGAAAACTTCAATTGTCCTTAAGCCATAAAAGGCTTCCTGCGACAGTGTCAGTAAGTTTTGCTTTATGAAGAAAATGATTACAAAAAACAAAGCAAATTGGAAAAGGATATAAATGGAATTTTAAAACCTTAAAAAGAAATTTAATTCAAGGATGTTGAGTACTAAAATTTCATGACGCAATTTTCTTCTTGTTTTATCTTGAAAAAATATTCTTGAGATAAATGTTCAGGTATAATTTGGTGGCCTGTTTGTTAGTTACGATTTAAATATTTCGGTTTTCTAATGTTCCAAAAAAATTTTCTTTTTTTAGATGTCACACCAAACAGCACTCAGTTTTAGGATTTTTTTTAATGATTTATTTTAAAGAGACTTTTTACAGGCGCTGCGTGATATTTCAAAAGGGCTTGTACCTGAATTTATTGAGACTAATTTTCGCTTTTTAACATTCGTTTTACTAAACGAAAAGTGTTTGGTCATTAATCCATGTGTTGTCATAAAATTATGATTTATTGTGTCATTTTTAAAGAAAAGAGACCAAAAAAATACCTACTGGCCACATTGTTATGCAATACATAACGTTTTTGTGTTACGCAATCGTAAGGAATAAGCAAGAAATAACTAAAAACAACATCAACAACAAAATCAGAGATAGAGCTAAAGACCAGAAGAGACTCGTTGTTTAAGAAAAAATTTTCTTGTACTTTCACATTTTGACACTCATTGTTTAGGAATTATTTGTTTGTTTGTTTGTAACATGCAGCCATGCAGAAAAAAAAAATAGCCGTGAAAAAATTTAAACTAAATCATCAGCGCAGATATTTGTTAAATATTAATTTTTTCTTTAATGGTGTTGTTTCTTTCGTAAGCGTTTTCATCACATTTGCTACGATCGAAGGTCAAAAGTAATTTTTTGATATTTAGAAGAAAAAGTAAATACAAATTTTCTTTTTTGAAATGTAAAAAAAAACTTAATGAGAAAATTTAATATCAGATGGTGTTTTTATTATAAAAAAAAGAAAATAATATTTACTCACGATTTGAATTTGCACGATCCTTAATCTGTAATGAAACAAATAAAATTATGATTAGCAATTAATTTCTTCCTAAAAATTGTAATCACAAATAAACAATTAAAATTTATTAAAGTTTTTATTTTTGACACGTAGACTTTAAATAAGTTGCAGTGATTTTAAGCCCCCACTATTTTTGGAAAACAGCAAAAAAATTAATCTTTTAATTTTAAACTTCTTTAAATAATTAAATTTTACAAAATTTTATAAGTTCCAGATGAAGCCGCTCATTAGAAATATAAAAATAAATTTTAGCTTAATATGAGAGTGCACAACAGCAGAAATGGATGTAATTCATTAAATAAAAAATTATAATTATCCATTTCATTAGCATTGATTTATAAATAATGCTAATGAAGTTTGTAGCATTACCAATTATATCAGATCAATTATAATACCGTTGTTTTGTAGTGGCACGGTTTTATTGCAATAAATTGAAAAATAAATACAATTTGGAAAATTTGGTTTTAGAAGATTTTGGTATTCTCAAGATGGCCCGATGTGATTTCGAAAATGGAATATGTTCTGGATTTGGGAAGAATTATAAAATGAAACCTGAAGAAAAATCAGAAAAACCACCAGAGATCCAGCGGATGCCGTTGCGGACCGAACAAAAAAGGAATTTAATAAATCGGCCCATAAATGGAGGAGTTATTTGATATTCGGCATTTTGGGGGGACAAATTGCCAGCCATATCGATTTTCAGGGTAGGAAAATGGGACAGAATGATCAAAAGAAAGTCAAAATCGACTTGAAAGAGTCCGTTACATGCATACAAGTGAAGTTAATATTAAGTGTGTTAAAAGACTTTGTGCTAAAAATTATTTTTAAATAATGGACTTCCATCCCGAAAATAGCGAAATATTGAAATCGCTAAAACAAAGAAAACCTTATTTTGGCAAATTGCGTTCAATTATGTGGATATTTTGGCATTTCTTGCAATTTTTGATATTTTTAATATAATTTACGGATAAAGATAGAAACAACCGTTCAGCTATTATTTTACACTTGTGATATTTGTTGTAAAATATAATCAATTAAAATAAATATTGATTCAATTTCAATTTTTAACTTTAGATAATAATTTCATATGTAAACATGGATACCAATATTTAATACTAATATTTATCGCTCTGCGAAAATTTAGATCTGTGTGAGAACCTCTTACTGGCATCTATTACTTCTTCCCGGTATTGCTAATACTGGTCGAGGATCCAATTGAGAAGACAAAAGCAAGTTTCAAAATGTTGTCTTTCCAACAGCAACGATGTTTCTAATATTTTGAGAAAATTTTGTCAAAGCGAATTGAATTCGACAAGTACTTCTTCTTTTACAGTGTTCAATATTCTATTATTTTTTAGATGCAAATAAAAAAACAAAGAAATTAAAATAATTTCAGTGAATTTCGATCGTTTTTCTCTAGAAATTTTAATATTTTTGTGTTCTAAAATATGAAAATTATGATATTGGTGCAGCACTTACAAACATACATTTCTCTGTATGGGTGTATGCATTTGTATAATATGAATATTTATTTGGTATTGTGACTGTATGTATGTGTGTGTTAAACAGCATAAAATCAACTGGCAGCCAAGTAGAAAATACTTTTTATGCCCTCACATACAACTGCTTCAAGAAGAAGAACAAGAAGAACATGAGGCACAATAAGTATAAAAAAGAACCGTTAGCCCAGTGCAAGCACAACGTCAGTCAGTCAGTTCAAGTTTTTGTTTCGTTTTTATTGTTTGCAGCAACTATCGGTCATTGGCTTAACACACATTTTTCATTTCGTTGCGGAAAGAGAGTGAATTCTTTTATTTTAAATTATTTTTTTCTTTTCTTTTCTTTTTTTCTCTACTTTATCTTTTACAAACTATCATAAGGAGAGAGGAAAACTATGTTGAGAGCTTGAAAAAAATGCACGGAGAATCATTGCACTAAGTCTACTGAGTAGCCGCAAATACATGAAAGTTAAGCGCGACTAAAGTTTGAATTTATTATTAAGTTTGGCTTACAAATACAAAAGCAATGGCATTTACAAATGCATTTCTTTTACTTGTTTTCTGCGTTTCTTTCATTCTTTCTTTCTCGTTCTTTCTAAGCATTTTATTAAAGACTTTTCTATTTTCTAGCGAGAGCAATACGAGTTGTAAAGAACTAAAAGTTGCAGGCAAATTTAAGATGATTTTCTAATATGAATGTTTTTTGTTGTTGTTGCTATTCTGTGTCTTAGACACTGGCGTTTATATGAGTAAGGACAAAATTTTTTGTTTTTAGTATTTTTCTTTAGTAAACTGATGATCATGATTTAACGAAACAACACCGGATTTATTTTAGGTTGAGGCATATTCTTATGGAGTATACTCATAGGAAATCTCGTAATTCTTGCGGTCTAGATATAAAACAAGTAAAGTGTGTTTATGTAAAACATCAGGAGAACAATTTTTGTAAAACATTTGATTCTTTTAACTCTTCCCTATAAGGGTGTTTTAGTCAGTTAATTAATAAAATCGCTGTAAACGCCAGCTTAACCAAAATGTAGCGGCTTGAACAGTTTTACAAAAATATATGCCATAAAATTCTACTAAAACTCTTCTAAGACTGCAACACAACTTGAATGCCAGAAATCTTCTAAAATTTTAAATTTGTTTCTGGATTAACTAGCGACTTATTCACGCTTAGTACTAAAATATTTCAAAATATCTTACCGTTAGGCAGGTGTATAGCAAACTAAAGAATTAATAGCCTTTTTCCACTAGCATACATTTTAGAGGAATGAATGGAATATGTTGAAAATGTCAAATTGCATTTCCGTTGGCAACATCTAACATCTACCATCTTCTCAGCTGTCAAAAATATAAAAATACTTACAGCATAATTTATTGTGGAAAAAATTTAAATAAAATTAAAATGGATTTTGAAGAAGCATTAATAATTGGACTCGTTCATAATTTACAAGAATGTTAATGAAGTCTTCAGAAAATTTGCGATCTATTATGGAAGAAGACGAATAAGAAGAAAATTTTTTAATTGACATAGGTGTGGCTGTTCCTCGAAAGGTGTGGATGTTTGTAAGTCGCAATATAATACGAATTTGTATGCATAAAAACTTATATATATAAATACATACATATGTACCTATTTTAGAACCGCTATGGAACATTTTGGGAGAAAGATGTACCAAATAATACCGAGGAATTCTTTAAAGAAAGCTTTCGCGTCGAACGACAAAACCCTTTTGTTTATTAATTCAAAAATTGACATTTTAAGCGAATCGCAATTGCTTTGTACACCATTGGATCCTCAGCAGAATATCGTGGAAAAAGGCTATAAGAAACATACTTGACTGCCACTAACAGAAAATTAATATTATTTTTAATTTTTTTTTTCTTTGCCATTAATTGGCCGATTAAGACATTTTCATTTTGTAAACAAGGGCGTACTGTCATATTACTTCCGCTGTGAAAATTTTTCTACTTTCAAGTTAGTCTCCATCTGTCTCCATCTCTCTTTTTGCCACTCTCTTAAACAAGAAATATATTTTACCTTAAGAAAATCTTACCATTTTCAAATATTTCATAGTGTAAATGTGTGCATGTACGATGATTATATGGATTAGGGAAAAATGCGAACAAAAGTTCATATACAGTTATTATTGTTGTAATTGTGGTCTGGAAAATGTTTTTTGGGTTCTTGGTTACTACTTTGCCGTGATTGTGTAGAAAATAACAAAAATAAAAAGTACTTTTTTTTTCTTGTAACTAAATTTAATCGAGAGATTAAAATCAACTTAAAAATAAAATGCACTACAGCGAAATGTATATTTAAGCAGCATTAGTGTATGTGGCAAATGCATGTTAGAAATGTTAGAATTGCAATTTCGGTTTTGGTTAAGAGAACCAGCCAAATAAGCAAACAATTTTCTTCAACTTTGTCTGCGAACGTTCTAGTCTGTTCTATTCTGTTCTTTTACTGCAGTACGCTTTTCTTTGGAAGTATTTGCTAAGCTTTAGTGTTGTTGTCGATGCTGCTGCTGTTGCTGATGCTGCTAGTTAGTTAGTGCTTCTGCATTAAAGGTTACTTCAGGCTGTTGAACCAATTACCTAGTGCCGATCAACGACGTGTACATTATTCGATTGTCAGTGAGTGGCAACAGCACAAGAACACATATAATTTTAATGTTTGGAAGAAGCCCCAACACTATGAATGAATGAAAGTGTGAGCATTTTTGGTTAAAATGTAATCTTACAAAATTTCCATAAAATTTTTGAAAATAATTCCAAATAAAATAAATAATATTCATTAATACTCGTATTAAACAATTTATGCAAATAGAAATCTTGGCAAAAATACGAACAAAAACCATCAATATTCGTTTGGTAAATGCATAACAAACAAAAGACTTAAGACACATGCTTGGCAGTCACAAACAGAACATTAACAAGAAGAGTGTAAAGATGATGATGATGATGATGATGATGATGATTGTGACGATAACAATTGAAAACTTTGTTTTTAAATTCCAAAAAAAAAATCAATATTAAATTTAAAATGATGTACAATGAATGGCGGATAAGATGTGCGAAATTTCTTTATATTTTTGAGAAAAAACAAAACAGAGGGTGATTAATTAAGAACTACTTTTTTCCTTTAGCTGAAGGAGGAGTCGCAGAAGAATAATTGATTTTTATATATTCTTACAGATTGACGCGGCGCCGGTATTTTTACCCAGTTGTTTTGGGCCTCGTTTAATTAACACTAAATTAAATCAAAATATTGTTTAATTATTGCAAATTTTTTTTAGGAGCAGACTTTAAAAATTTTTCGGCACCTTAGAGAACGTCAACCATATAGATTATGAAGTTGATGTGTTTATTTGATGAAGAAGAGTGGATTTCATTCAATACATCGTCTAGATCATATGATCTTGACGAGATGGATCAAATCAAACTTACGAGAATTATTGTTATTAGAATGTTTTAGAAGAAAAAGAACTTTGTGATTAGAAAAACGTAAATATTAGTTCTTTTTTAAAGAATCTTAAATCAATTGCACACACATACGAAGTTCTCTCGACAATTACATTTATTGATTAAAATGAATATGGGAAGTGTCACGCCCATTTAAATAAAATATTTTCACTTAATTTTAAAAAATGTTTACCATTAAAATGTTCCGCGCCTCTTGATAGCATTTATGACTTTTTAATTGCTGCTTAAACATTCGTTAGGAAATTTATCATTCATATTTTAGCAATGGAACTAAATGTACGGTGCCACGTCCATAAAAAGAAAATTTAAATTGTAAACTAATATATTTAAAAGATTCCTATGAAACTCATGGCAAACATTGAATTCTTTGCAGAATAAGGTAAGTAGTATGTGCCACGCCCACACAAAGATTATATTTATATCCACTTTAATGAATCGTATGAAAAATCGTAAATGATGAATGAAGAATATTTTGTTTGGCTCATGTTTTAATGCAATACCTTCTCACAACAGGACTCTTTATACCAATTTGCCGATGGACAGGAGCTTTAAGTGCCTCTTAAATCAGCCATTGGAATCTCGTTCCTTTTTCCCCTGTGTCGTGAATTTTAATTTAATAGAACTCAATAACTTTCAAATAAAGTCCCTTCCACAAAAAGAAAACAAATATCTTTCAAATAAGTCACCCTTTGGATGTTGTGCAAAAAAATTTAAATTTAAATTTTAGAGTAAAGTGATTATTTGCTGGTCATAATACGCAAACAACTGTTGCCAATAGCTTATGGTTTATTGCTGTCATTATTCTTTTTGAAATGCGCGCATGTTGGTGTGATCTTATCTTCAACGCGTCATACCCCTTCACATGTGCACTTGCGTACTTAGTTATGAATGCGAAATGACTAAATGGCACAAAAAGAAGCAATTTGCAAAAATAATATATCAAAAAAAAATCATGCGCGTGCATACATATAAGGTGTGTAAGTGTTAGCAGTGAGGTGGTACTTAAGATCACTAAGAAGTAGAATTGGGTCAAACTAAACACAGATCGAAATCTAAAGAACTGGAATTACCATTTACGCTTACGATATAACAGATAAATATAAAATGAAACTTTGCACATGAAAAAAGCTCATATAAACTATAAAAAGTTTTTAGACTTTAATCTTAATAAGCTCAAGTAACCAAAACAAACTTCGTCTATGTCTTTCACTCTTTCTCTATGCTATTGTACAATTTTCTAAATCATTTATGTACATTCGTATATCATCAATCATATAATAATATATATTTCATTATTCTTATGAAACTTTGTATGAATCGCGCTTTTTTCGTTTGCTGGTCAATGAACCTAACAATGAAAACGAACTCATATTTTAAAGCTACGCTTATGGCTTGTGCACAAAATGAAAATATAAAAGCCAATATGAGCTGGCAAATCATTTAACAACAGAACCCAAAAATAAAACAACAAGCAACAGCAACAACAAAATATATATCGTTTAAAAGAAGTCAATGAACTTGGCCGAAAAAATTATAAAGTTTTTTCCCGAAAAAAAAAGAAAGAAAAATAAAACGAGAATAAAACTACTAGTCACTCTTTAAAAATATATGAAGAAGTACATGACAAGTAAACAACAAAAAGTTTGGGCCACTAATAAAGAGTTTTTAAAAGAATTCCATATAAATAAATAACCAAAAAAAAAAAAAAAACGAGGAAGAAATACACGAAAGCTTAAGTTTACAGCTTTTAACAGTTTTCGTTACAAGATAAAATAAAAATTTCGTTACCAACATTTGAATGTGTGAATGTGTATTAACGTCCAAATATAAAAAGAAACAAAAATGAATAAAGTCAAAATTTTGTTCAACCGATTTAATTACACGCCATGGACACGACAAGAAACGCGGAAATATATTTTTTAGATGTGTAAACATCTCAAAGATTTGATAAATTGGGATTTTTTTAACATTTTGATTGATTTTTTTTTTCTTCTTTTTCACTTATACTCTCTTTAGGCTGCCAAAAATTGAATTTGATTAATTGTTATTGTACGAGTATTTAAGAAATCGTCAAAATCGAAAGACTTAAGCCACGAACCTATATTCGTAAGCTTTGCAAACTACCAATACGAACGAGAAGAACGTCAACGTTTGTTTAAAATTATTGCCCAGCGCCATAATTGGAATACGAGCAAGTATGTTTTTTACCGAACGTGGATCAAAGATATTTATGCAAAAATTTCAATTTCATCTTCAAACCAAATGAAATAAATACACAAAGAAATATTAATAATCATATACAACAAAAAAATAAAATAAATAAGAACTGTTAATTGGCCACTCTCGATATAATCAACTTTCTAGAGTCTGTAGAACTTTTGCCAACAATTACTCACTATGACCAACATTTTTGACATAAATAGAGATGCCACGCCTAGATGCTGGTGTAACGCAATCTATAAGGAGTAGACAGACTCTTTAGTGGTAAGTCTGGAAAGGAGTTGAAAGGAATGAAAAGTCTGCTATATTTTTTTACTGAAAATTTAGTATAATTAAAAGCTACAATGAAACAATTTACAAATAATTATAACTAAGTTGCCGAAATTATTCATCTAATTAGTATTTGAATATAAAATCATTTGACAAACAATTATTCGAACAAAAACTATTCGAATAAAAATTATTAGAATAAAAATTATTAGAATAAAAATTATTCGCATAAGATTATTCGAAAAGAAATAGTTTAACTTTTCGAATAAAAATTGTTTAAAGAACTTTAATGCAATAAAAATTATTCGATTAAAAACTATTCGAACAAAAATTGTTCTATTAAAAAATCTTCGAATAACAATTATTCGAATTAAGATTATTCGATTAAATTTCTATGAATAACATATATTAGATCAAAATTCATTGGCAAAAATTATTATTAAACTTATAATTATTATGTATAGTGTAAAATTTTTCTGCATACAATTTTCTTAATTAGATATGTTGAGTATAAATTAACCTAAATAATGCCAGTAATAAGCAAGCCAGGAACAATACGAAGAAAAGCTAAGACTCAAAGAAAACCTAAACCGTTAGCAAAAAAATTGTTGTGTTAAAAATACAAAAGTACTGATAATTTAACTTAAATATTTATCACACGAAAAAACCTCTGACTTTTTTAGTGCCTTATATTTTTTTTAATCATGATATCATTCCCCTCAACTACATACTTATGTATATTACATTCTTGTACAATTTGCTATAGTTCAAGGTTAAAACACATTTTGTCTGATGGCCAACATGACGGCAAAGAACAAAAACTGTGGCCATTAAAAGCATAATTATGAAAAAGCGAATTGTACGAATTTAAATACAAAAAGTAAAAAAATGTTACATCAATTTTGTTCCAAAGACTTCTTTCTTTTCGTTTTTATCTAATTTTGCGATAACTTTTGGCAATACAAGCAAAATAAATAGTTATTATTTGGAAGTGTGCACGTGTGTTTTTAGTACATTAAGCGTGAGGTGGCATATGAGCGATGGTAGGAATGTGACAATACGAATAGAAATTGGGATTACCTTTCCCGCATCCCGTAATTTCTTATTCCAAAATAAAAACTTGAGTAAAAATGCCACTCACCTGTTCATCTCTATTGTTTATTATAAGGCGTTTCTAAAGAATCTTAAAGAAAAAGAAACTAATTCACTTAGACAACCGAAGAAACTGCCTTTTTTAAATATCTATTGCCATTCATTCCCTAAAAAATCAAATTAAAAATGGAAATTACGAAATAGTTATTTGAAAAAATAGAAAATAAATAAATAAAATATTAATAATTTTAATTTATGGCTTTTCATTAACAAATTTTATTTTAAGGCTAAAAAAGCAAAAGTAGAGAAGAGCAATGACCGGCAATAATGATGATGATGATGTTTCTTCTAATTAAATTTAATGAATGTTGTTGTCTGTACATACATATATACATATACACTGGTAGTAGTGCAATCGCTATTATATCTGAAATAAAATTTAGCAAAAAAAGCAAAAACACCAACACCTTTCTCTTAAAAATAAATCAACTAATTAAAAATGAGAATATCCACAACAAAAAAACTAACGAAAATTATTGAGAGGCTACTCGATATTTATCGTATACTTTAAGTGTTAAAAATTAGTCCACTATTTGTGGGACTAAGTAAACACACTCACACACGCACGCACACACACACATACATAAATTCACATATATACATACATATACTCATATATTTACATTGTATTGGCTACAATTAAAATTGCTTTTTTTTAGTTCGTTATCAACCATTTTAAAATTATACAAAAAATAAAAAAAGACTAAAGCAAACAATTGCTTTTGTTCTACAATTGCATTCATTACAATACTAATTGCAACTACAATTTTCGTTTTGTATTTTTTTTTTATAGTTTATTCTATTTTCATTCTCGTTTGGAGAGAACAGCAGAGAGCTTTTGTGTTATTTTATTAGACTGAAATCTCAATTGCAGCTGCCTGCCATTAAAATCATTGTCAAGATCATTGCCATGCAATCATAATGTAACGATGCTTTTCGAGTATAAAAAAAATACAAATGACAAAACAAATGCTATTCTCCTGCGCAGCTACAAGAGTGCAACCAGCCATTATGAAGAGATTATTTCAAATTTATTGCAATTGCAATAAATTGTCGTTGTGCTGAAGCAAAAAACAAATAGAATATTGCATTTCATTTTTGTTTTTGCAAACAGCCAGCAAACTAGACAGCATCAGACCAATCAAACACATTTGAATCGCTTGTAATTTTTTAATTTACACTCTTTGCGTTTCATTGTATTTAAGATCATTCTTTTTTTATCTATCATATGCAGAGCTTTGACATATTGGTTTAAAGAACTTTATTTTATTAAGATATTTACTTTGATTTATTTTTAGGCAATATTGCAAAATATATTTCAATTAAATTTTTAATTAATTTAATTATTTATATCAACTAATATAATTAAATTTTTAATTATTTATAATATTAAGAATTGTTAAGGCAGTATTAAGGATTTTAAAAATACACACACGCACACTCTCAAACACAAAAAATATAATATATTTGCCGGCTAACGCTCACAGAAGAATATATATTTTTGTAGTTTTGTAACAGTATTCATGTTTGAGATTATGCCTAATAATTCTTATTCATATTGTGAGAATTGTAGAAAATAATTATTCGAAATGTTTAATTTGTATAATAAAATCTTATCACGGCCCTTTGTTCCAACTTGGAACCATATGAATCAATATATATATGTTGTGGTGTCACATGAACGATAATTTACTTCGGAATGAACATATCGAGTCGTAGCAAAATAAAGTCGGTTGAACTAATCAATTTAAGAGTGTGTTAATTACAATTGTGGTCTTATGCTAATGAGCATGGATGGTTTTTTCGTTTCACAGAACATTGATAGCGCTAGCTGAAATACATTTTCAATTGCATCAAAATTTCATCGTCATAATCATTTGATTTATAAGAATATTCAATCAGATTAGCTGAACGGATCAGTGTATCGATTTTAACGCCGCTGCACCTCCCATCATCACATCCGTAGTAATTTGAATTTACATCAATTCAAGCATTGAACTCAAGCCAAAATAATATTAATTTTTACACATACGTTCAGGTTAACATAATAATTTTACATGTAAAAATAAAATAAAAATTAAAATTTTTCCTTTCCTTTTTAATGGTTTTCCATTTTTGAATTGAATTATTTCAATTAATATTTGCAACAAATATTTAATTGATATTAGCAATTTGGTGCAATTCGATCAATTTCTTAATTAATATCACGAAATTTTCTATATAAAATTTCTTTTACATTTTGCGGTGACTTGGCAAAATTTTGAAGTAAAAAAGTGACCGTTATTTTTGTTGCGACAGTTTACAGTGGTTGGAGGAACCATACTTCTGTCGCAAGTATCAATTTTTATAAGTAGTTTAAAAAAATAAAGTTTTGTAAATTAGCGAAATCTACTTAAAATCTACTGATGTTTTGATAAAAGCACGAATAAAATACAGACATACAGAGAAGAACATATGAAAAGTTTTCTAAAAAGTAGCTCGAGGCAATTCCATATTTTTACTAAAGAATAACAGAGAATAATCACTCGTGTCCTTTAACCATTCTCCAATAGGTGTACAAATAATTGATTTTGCTGCCACAAAGTTCGTAATTTGAAAGTAACATTAACTTTCAAGATATGTTTCAGTTCATGGAAAGCATTCATTACAAATTAAGAAAAATTTTACAATTATTTACATTCTCTACAAAGTTAAAAAAAAAACAAATAAGAACTAAGAACGTTACACAATCACTATTTGAAACAAGTAACAAGTGAGTGTTTTTTTTTTTTGTTGTGGTATAAGTGTGCTGTGAAGACTATCGAAATATGTATGTATGAAAAATTACAAACAAAAAAGAGAGTGTATTTAATAACTCAACAGCAACATCAACAACAACAACAACAATTGTTGTTTGCTAAAGAAAAACAAATGTTCTGGCTATTCAACAATTGCATTTGGGTTTTAGACAAGTTTTCTTAAAATGGTAAATCAGCATTAGAAAAAGTCATAGACTAGTAAAATTTATGTGAAATTGTTAACTCTCCCTGTTATTTTCTCTGGAGATTCTATCAGAAGAACCTTTAACACCAACACCAGCAACATTAACAACAAACAACTGCTGAGCACAAATAATGTATTAAGAAAAGTGAGCGAGCAGAACATTGAGTTTTATTTATGTGTGGTTGTGTTTGTTTTAGAACACCTGAAGCCCTGACTGACTGACTGACTGGCTCTTTCTTCCCATACAAATTCAACAGTTTTTGAAGCAAAAAACTAACAACGAAAAAAAAGAAGAAGAAGTGGCAGTAGAAGAGGAACATTTCAGATGTGAGCGTTTGTTTGCGTGTGTGTGTGTGTGTAAATGTTTAAGTATTGCGTGTATGTAAGAAAAAGTCTAACCATTTTATATTATTAATAATGTTATTCGAGTTGTAGTATTTTTGTCTCTGCTGCTGCTGCTGCCACTTTCAGAAGTCTCACACGGCTCGACATTGAAGTTGCGATACGACTCATCCGTGAATCAGTTTTCCGTAAGCAACAACGCGATCGACACACGGTAGCGTAAAAAAAGTTCTTAAATATAAAAAATTATACAACACACGACCAAAAAGTAAAGAAAAGAAACAAACCACAGAAAGAAAGTTTACACAATGTACTCGTACTAAGCTCCAACTAAGACTTGTGAATTAAAGAAAAGTGTCTGTGTTTTTTTTTTTTTTTTTTGATTTGAATGTTGGAAAAAGAAAGAAAATAGAACAAAGATATTTATTGTTAACTAAGAAAATTATATTAGAAAAATTTAAACTGTTTTTATTTTAATTTTTTTATTTAAGAAAATGAGTTTATTAAGAAAATAAAAAGAGATCAAATAGAGATAAATAAATTTAGTTGTGTTAAGAAGCAAATATATGTTTCAAATAAAATTGCATTTAAGTGTTAAAAATAAAGAAGAAAAAATTAAATCAATTATTTAATTAATACTGGAATTACTGGAAAAATAGTTAACAAAACTTTTTTTTCGTCTGGAATAATTAACCACTTATGGATTAAATGGATTACAATTATGGATTAATAGCAACAAAAGCAACAATGATGGTAAGCTAAGCAAAATATAAAAACAAAAGACTTAAGTAGCAAACTTATTATAAAGAATATTTATTAAAGCCAACAAAAGACTTGGCAAACAAACTTGAAATTAAACAACAAAAAATAAATGTTTACCTTCAAATTGATGGTTAACAATTTGTCTCTTAAAGAAGAACAAGAAGTAGAGAAGCTGTTTTCAGTATTAAATAATACAAAGTAAAATGATTAATTATTTTTATTTTTTCGTATTAAAAAGCTGAGAAATTTGTTGAATATTTTATAAAATTAATGATAGATGATTGGAAATCTATAAAGCAGAATATATAACCAAGTCATGAACAGGGCTTACACTAGCACTACAACATCGTCAGAGCAACAACGCCTTAATCATCACTTTTTTCCTCTTTTTGCTTGTTTATTATTTGTTTATATACATATATATTTTTTTTGTTGAATTGTCTTTTTTTAATTAGAAAACTGCTTAGAAAACAGGTTCTCTTTTTGCTGCAGAAAAATTACGTTTATTAGATTGTTTAAACGTAAAGCTCACAACAACTTTTAAAAACCTTGACTTTGACTTGAAGTGACTTTTTTCACACTGTTGAAATGTTGATTTTATTTTTAACGAAACCAACGAAATTGTATAGAAAACAGATATCTGTAATTATTTCACACCCTTAGAGCTGTTCGGCCTTTTAATTTAACTGAGCAAGAAACTTTTTTTCCAAGGGATCTAGGTATAAAAACCCGAACTTGTTTAAGATCTCAAGCTTTTATCTTCAAATTAATTTTAGAAAATCATTAAGATTTGTACGAGTTTTAAATAATTTATTAATGAAATTAATTAGACACGTGTACGGCAAGCAATTAAATTTCAATTTCAATTAAAATTTGAGATTTTAATATCATACGTCATCATTTAATATCGCAACCAAAACTTATTGCCAACTTAACACTTCCTGATCATATTTGAGATCTCATTTTTAATAATAAAAAAATTAACATTTGAAATATATTAGTCGAAACTTTCACAAACTTAAATATTTGCACACTTTTGAATTTGCAATATTTTTAACAATTATTCGTGAGTTCTAATAAAACCAGGGATGGAAAAGTTGGGATAATCGAAATTTTAATTCATGTTCGAAAATGATGTAGAAATTCGCACACTCAAGTATTACTCTCAAAATAATGCTGTTATTTTCGAAAGTGTCATATGTCCACTTTAAAAAAAAGCTGGTTAACGATAATTTTGATATTAAAAATACAGTTAACAAAAAGCCCGAAAAAATTGGTCTTTGAAGAACAACTGAACCATTGTATGGAAAGAACTAATTATTGCAAAACACAAACGACTAAAGTCAGACACCGAACTGCAGATTGAACTTGAAAAAACAACAACTTTTCTTTGATAATATATATATGTGACGCGCAAAATAGAAAGGGACCTAAGGGTAAAAACCGGTTTTGTTCAGGAGAGCCATTTTAAAGATATAAATACGTGTATCTTTGGTGTACCATCACTTGCGCTGTCACATATATATATGATATTTCATTTTAGTTTTAGGGAAAGGTTCCCATGAAGACAAGTACATTTAGGAAAAGGTAGTTTAAAAAAAGTTACTTTAAAAAAAGCTACTTTTGGGAATATTTGGTTTTTATGAAAAAGTACGCTTAGGTCAAAAAGTAAAAAAGTACTTTTAGGAAAATATATTTTATAAGCTTTTAAGAAAAAGTGCTTTTAGTAAAAGTACTTTTAGGATGAAGGTCGAAAAAGATTTGAAAAAAATGCATTTAGGAAAACATACGATTAGGAAAAGGACGGTACAAATAATGGACTTTTTAGGTAAAATGCAGCTAGGAAAAGGAACTTTTAGCAAAGAGTATTTTTTGGAAAAGGTACTTTTAACAAAAGGTAGAGTTAGCAAAAGCTGCTTTAAGGATACGACATTTTTAGGAAAAAGAACTCAGAACAGAAAATACTGCTAAGAAAATATACTTTCGGATAAATGTATGTACTTTCAATAAAAGTTACATTAAGTTTAAACTAGTTTATGAAAAAAGGATTTACTCAAAATTTTAATTTTTGAATAATGTACTTTTTGAAAGATATAAAGGCCAAAAAAGGTCTTGTGACAATACAAGCTTATTTTTTTAGAAGTTTTTAGTTTACTATCTTTATATAAAAGCTCGCAAGGAACAACTGAGAATTATTAAAATACAAGCATAATAGTTAAAAAAACGTTTGCAACAAACAAAATATGTTTAAAGTGAAAATATGTTTTCTAATCGAGTATGAGTTGTTGGTTGTTGGTCTTTTTTTCTTTTTTATCTTATTACGTGCCTAGTTTTGTAATTCTGATGCGATCTTTGGATAATATTTTGTAAATAAACAAAGTGGGAATATTTTTCTAAAACATGATTTAAGGTTTAATGATGATCTGTCATAATTCAGTAAATGATCTTTAAACAATTAAAAATTTCTTAAACATGTATCATAGAATACCGCTAGCATTTAAATCTATATTGTTGCATCTTTAGCACCCTTCTCATTTTATTTTTTGTTATAATTGTCAAAAGTTATTTTTAAATTTACTTCCACTAAACCCACCTTTTAACACACAGAAATTCGTTTTGAGAAAATTTCCCAAATGCTTTTACGCGGGTAGCTTGATTCAATAGCCTGTTTTATTTTATTTATTTTTTTTTTGTTGGTCTAACATGATCTCCTAAGCGGCAAGGTCTTTAACTTTCAATTTATTAGACAATCTTAGAAAAGTTCGTTCATTCACTTTTTCTCTGCAGTACATTAACCTTTAAAGCATAGAAAAGCCAGGCTTAAACTCAACTGGTGGAAAATAATAAGACACAGAAAAAAAAACACACAGAACACAACCAACAAGAACAAGACTAAATTTTCATCTACCACACCACGAATAACACAGTAAGTTCTTTAACCTGTAGCTAACATCATTAAAAAAGAAAGAAAAATATAAAAAAAAAGAAATAAAGTAACTAACAAACTTTCAATATCGTAATGATGATCGCCAGCGTGATCATGATAGAAACCATGATGATGATGATGATGAGGATGATGACTTTTAATAATAAAACCAGGTACAGTGTTTTTCTTAAGATTCTTTGTTCTTCTTTGGTTTCATTTTCATTTGAAAAACACATTTGAGCCAAGATTTTCTAAAAAGATGTTAAAAGCAGTACCAAGAAATAGTATAGGAAAAGCCAATAAACCTTAAGCTGCATTAAAAGTGACATCAACAGAGCTTAAACTGAGCAGCAGAGAACAGGCATTATTGAAGGAAAAAGAATCACAAGAAAAAACTGAAAAAAGCACAAAAGTGAATCTTACTTAACAACCAAACGAAACACGTGTGTTTGGCTAGCAAAGCTGGCAAATATCTCATGTACATAAGCTGAAGATGTTGGCTGTAAGAAAAGAAACCAGTTCAGATCCTGTGTCAGCTAACAACATCATTATGTTCACAGTCAGTATATCAAGGTATTTCTACTTGTTTTTTTTTTTTTTGTTGCTTTTATTTTGTTATTTAACAGAATCATCAAGGCGTGAAAAGGTAATCAACTTGATTAAGGTTTACGTGTTTCATACCAAAAAAAATTAAATATATAATAAAAATTAAAAATACATATTCAGATGTTAAATTATATAAAAGGGCTCTCTGGCCATGATCTTCATAATGATCAGCAACAACATTATGTGTGTTCAGAAGCATAATATATTTATGCCAGTACATATTTCTCTTGACATTTCCATAAAAATTTACCATAAAAAAGCAAATCACTCTTACTCTTATTACTTCCCCCTTTTTCGTTTTTTTCTTTTATTACTGAACATGTGTGTGTAGGTAGCATAATTGTGAAGGGGCAATGGCACTCAGTGAATTAAATTTATTTTTTTTCTGTATTTTGTTAAAAACTTAGGAATACACTTGAAGGTGTTTCTAAATAACATTTGAAAATGGAGAAGAATTACAATATCATTCGTTTTTTTACACTAAAAAATTTTGTTCTTAACTTTATGAAAATCAACCGTCAGACCATTGTCGTTCTAAGGTTGCAGACTGTAAAAAAGTCAAATTTAATTCGAAATAAAGCGATTTCCACCAATTTTAAACACTCTTTTTTATTTTGTTCCAATTCTTTATTTTCCCCTCTTTGCAAATAGATTGTAAGCCAAATGCCTTGTTTAGTTTGTTTCCATCTTACATGTAAGTGAAATTTTTAACGATTGCATCTTCCGAAATACTTCAGTAATTTTAATCACATAAAGATTGGGCACGTCTGAAAACAATTACCTTTCGATGTATATATTTTTTTTTCTAAATTGGCTGCTAAATATGAGTAAAAAAATGCATACAAAAAATTTGTCTAAATTAAACGTAATTAAAATTTTCAAAGATAAAAGAATTTATAATCATGCAAAAAACTTAGGACAACAAATGTGATCTTTATGATTTTGTATACTTTTTGCATATTAAAAGGCTTAAATAGTAATTTTTGATGATGCTACAGGCATTTTTCGAATAAACCAACAAGACTTTGACAGCAAATCTGCTCTTTGACGAATTTTTTTTTATGGCTTATGCCTAAGTATACTCGTATGTTTATGTTGAATAATAAACAAAAATAAAATTTAAACTATATTATCGCATCTACCAAAAGAGTTATTGGAATGAGAAATTGAAGAAAAAAACACATAAAGAACAAAATACTATTATTGATAATTAAAATTTAACAAAAATTTAGTAATCAATAAAAAAAAATAAAATCGAAACCAGTTGTATTTAGAAAATTTAATATGTATGTATATCATTTTTAAAAATTGTGCGTGCACTTTGTACCCAAAAAATCAAAAGACTTAGACAGTAAACCTGATCTTTAGTTTAAAATAATAGGGTCCTAAAATAGTAAAATACATATATCTATTAATCTAAGAAAATAGTTGATGACCCATCAAATTAAAGAGCTTAAAACAATATATTTTTCTTTAATTGAAAATATTTTGATTTTCAAAAAATACTCACATGTATGAAGAGAATATAAAAATATTAAATAAGATTAATAAGTTTTGAAGATGGGCTTGCTAATTTTTTTCTTAGCATATCAAACAAAAAACCTGATTTTCCATTGAACAAACAAACTACATTCGGCTTATGTACAAACAATACAATATTCGAACAAATTAATAATAAAGTGACAAAAACGTTGAAATATATTAATAAATATCTGAAGGTACGGTCACATCTGGCAAACATTTGCCCAAAAAAGGTAACCACTAAATACTAATGAATAAACTTTTGATTTAGATACCTGTTTATTACGTTAAACAGTTTCCTATATAATTTACAGAAAATGTAATAGAATCTTATCTTATTAGATGCTGTTTAACTTAATAAATAAATGCATAAATCAAAAAGTTTTTCATTGGTATTTAGTGGTTACGTTTTTTTTTGGGCAAATGTTTGCCAGATGTGACCGTACCTTAAGAAAAGAATTTACGACATGTCAAATCAAAAGACTTAAGCAATAAACCTGATCTTTCTATTGAAATTTTTGTAATTAGAAAAAAAATCAATACCGCTATATCTTTTTTTTTTTGTTGGCAATTATAAAGATTTAAAAAAACCAGCAAGTAGCCAAACATGAACATCTTTTCTTATGATAAAATGTATCAAATTACCAATCAAGCAAAACATTTTCACACTTTACAACTCACACAGCAAACCCTTACACACGTACCCAAGAACGTTTGTATGTACATATGTACATATATATGTACGTTCAATGACCTCTTGTTTGAAATCGTATTTAAACGAAATATTTCTACTTTTTCAGCATCTTACTTTCTTTGTTGGTCTTTATTAATATAATCGCTGATGATTAACAATGAATGAATGCATAAAAGAAAGCAAAATAAAATAAAACCAATTATGTCACTTAATATCATAATGGCATTGAATAAAAGGGCGACACCACTACTATTTGCCAGTTAACAATCAAACAGCCAACAAACCAAAACCAACAATTGCATGAATATTTATAAATATTTCATGCAGTCATCATTGCGATACAACAACAACAACAAGGCGAGTAAAAGTACAAGCAAAAAAAAAAACAAAACAAGTCAAAAACAAAAACAAGTGCATTTCCGCAAAGTTATAAAAAAATCCTTTGCTTCGTTACCCCATTTCGAGAAAAGAGAATAAACTAAATTGTAACGAAAAATAAACAAATAAATAAATGCATAAATGGCCAGCGACAATGACAGCACACGGATAATAATGATGACGTTAATGACGAACATAATAAAATGGTTAATGGTCATTTTTGTTTTATTTTAAAAATTTAACAGTAAACAGCCATTGAACATTTGTAATGTAAGCTTGAACTTAACAGAGGTTTTATGCTCTAAATTAAAAATTTACTCTTATTTTAATTCAACATACGCTTTTACGCAAGCAACAAAGAGTCACACACTCATACTAATATAACTGTGTATGAAACAAAAAAAAAAAAAGAAAAAAAAAACAAGTCAAGCCTCCTCAAAACAAGAAATAAACAAAAACAACAGGTAGATTATGCTCTGCTATCTTGTGATGTTTTGTTTGTGGTTGGATATGAAATGTTTTGCTTCAATATGTTGCATATCCCTGTTTGAAACTGGTAAAATGAACGAACCAACGAACCAACCAACTAACAAAACTGTGGAGGCAAACAAGTCTTGTTGTTGTTCCTGTTGTTTTAGTTAATGTTGCAGTTATGTTGTTGTTTTGTTAGTTCAATGACCGACCTACTCAAGCGCGATGGAAAACGTGTAAACAAAGAGAGTTAATTTTTGTTTTAAGCAAAGAATCGTAAGAGTTCTTATAAAGAGAATTAATGTTGAAAAGAATATAGGTATAATCACTAAACTGAGAGATGCATATGAGAAAATACACAGGGTGACCATGAAATCAGCAATTGAGAATGCATTAAACATGTGTGAATGGGAAGCGAAGTGAATGTCAAGGCGGTCGCTATTCGCTATTCGCCATGAACATGAACTCTTACTAATGAAATAAAGCTTCTCTTTTATGTGTATGTATGTTTTTATTCAAAAATATTACTACACATTCATATAGTTTTGAGTGCGTGTGAGCTGAATGGTTTGGGTTGGGTTGGGTTGCATTGCGTTGGCGATACGGGTGTCTATGCATACACACATGCATACTTATCTGCACATAACACATGCATGCCTGTATGAGCTCACTTTGGTTGCCTGTTCGATTTATGTTTTCGTTAGTGAGTTGCATATTTAATCAGTAGAACAACAAAAAACACATATGTATGTATGTATGTATGTATGTATGTATGTACATACGTATTGAAATATTATATGAATAACGGTTTTTAGTTACAACATAATAATATTGTTAGAAATAGAATTAAAGAAATTGATAATTTTGAATATAAATTATTACTTCTTTATTCATTAATGTATATGTAGTATATGTATATGTACATACATACATACATACATACATACATACATACATACTTTTTATTTTAAGTACATACATACATATGTATGTACACATGTATGTATTTCTTGCAATAGATACTCTTGTGTGTATTTTTTTTTTAGTTTAAAAGAAAAACTGGACATTCTTACACAGACGATAACTAATAAATGGGTTTAGAGACGAAAGTTGCATACCAAATTAATTTCTTTGTTAAAGTTTAAGTTGCGACGAAAACTGTGTATCCAAAAATTAGAATGTCGAACGAAAAAATGAAATCATCGTACATTTTCAACAAAGAACGTGTAGATATGAAAAACCAAAATTGATTTTAATTAACCCTGTAATTGAATCTGTTGTATGTGATCGAAAACGATTACAAAATTTTTTAGAAATTTTAATTAAAAGAAAATTGTAAATTTAAGAATCAAATAAATAATTGCTGATATCTGTATATTAAAAAGTTTTAAAAGCTGATTAAAAATTTTGTTTTCAGTTACATCAGTAACTAATTAATTCTCGTACGAAGTTCTATGAAACAAATTTCGATGCATTTGTTTCGATAATTTGTACAAAATACATTTTTCTTTTGTAGAATACGACCATGTATTTCTAACAGCAAACATATACATATGTACATAAACAGTAAAGGAAAAAACAGTTTAAACATATTGGGTTTTAGAAGAATTGGCACAGAAAATGAAATGTTTTTATTCATTAAATAAATAAGTATTTCAATAAAAATCTTAACACAAAAATAGCCAAAACACAAGAAGATCATAATCATAATCTCCTGTTAATTTCAAATTGAGGTCATGCTAATAGGGTAAATTTTAACGCACGAAAGACCCAATGTGCTATTTATTTATTTATTTATTTATTTATTTATTTTCATTTCCTGCACATCAAGACTGAGATTTTTGTGGTTAATAAATAATACAACTTAATAAAAATATAATAACAATGTTTGTAACAAAAATAAAAATTATATAAAGGAATTAAATAAAAATGTTTTGAAACTATTAGCATTGCTGTTTTGTTGTATAAAACTGTTAGGGGTATTCTCTTATTTGGCCTATAAACACAACCCACCAACAACTTTTTGCCAAATGATAAAATTTCAATAAAAATGAACTCAAGAACTTGTTCAGTTGAGTGATTTGCAACAGGTGACTTGCAGCATATTTTGCAACAGATACTATTTTTTACAAATATGGCAACACCTCCACCATGTCTTTCTCTGTCAAATCTAAAAACTTTATAGCCATTAGGACAAATAAGGCCATCAGGCGTTGATGCTACTAGCCAGGTTTCCGACAAATAATATCAATGTCTGAGTTTTCGAAAACTAATTTAAATTCATCGAGTTTGTTATTTAGGCTTTGGGCATTTATATGAACTATTTTAGAGCCTTTTTTATACTTAGCCCAATGTGCTATGCTCACACATAGACGTATGACCGGACATGCTGCTCCATATGTAAAGATGGATGGTATAGATATTGAGGAATCAGAAGCTCTTGATGTTCTTGGCATGAAAATACATTGTGATGTTCGATGTAATGATTACATTTTTCATGTCTCAAAAGAAGCATTCAAGTGCCTCGGCTTTTTAAGACGGTGTAGGACATACTTCACTCCATCTGATCACCTTAATATTTATACCACCTTTATCCGACCGAAAATGGAATACAACTCTCATGTATGGGCCGGTGCTTCAAAATCTATTTTGAAGTTACTCGACCGCGTACAGGATAGGGCGAAAAAGCTTATCGGTGACAGTAGGGTAGCCAACTCTATTGACTCATTGGAGCATCGACGCAATGTCGGGTGTGTTTCGTTGTTCTATCGCTACTACAACGGAATGTGCTCTAATGAAATCAGGGAACTTGTTCCTGAAACCCGCCACTTTTCACGTATAACACGCTCTTCATCAGGAGCACATCCCTTTGTGGTCGATATGTCAGTGAACCGCACCACGCATTACAGAGAGAATTCGTACTTTGGCCGTACTGTTCGTATGTGGAATAAACTCCCCGCAGAGGTCTTTCCAGCCACTTTCAGTGTGTCAGAGTTCAAATCGAATGTCCGCAAACACTACTCCCTTTATCCTCCTTCCCAAAATCTATTTTCCTAGTTCCGGCTCAATGCTTTGCATACGTAGGGGTCATCCCCTGAGTGCTGGTCCTAATTAAAAAAAAAAAAAAAAAAAATCGTCTCTTTAACTGCAATCCCAAGAAAATATTATTTCGACAACTATATCACACATCTGTACATGATAAATTTTAAAACAAAAATAGGAATATCTGTTATTATATTACACCGATTTTCGAAAAAGAATTTTAGTCAGATCTTCTCATTTAAAGATGGTGTTCGCATTGAATGTGAATGAGGTCTGATAAGCACATCTTGGTATGTCCTTGAGCTCTCTCATTGATTCGGTTTTTATCTTTTCAATCGTTGCAAAGGCCGGAAATGGATCTCTTTAATCTGGCAAACAAGAAAAGAAGCAATTCGCTGTCACGCTCCACTTACTATCATCGGTTTTTGATGAGCTGGGGTGCCCAGGACGAGCGGGATCATTTACATCTCCTAGACCTTCTGCAAAAAGCTTTTTCTGTGTAAACAAAGTAAACATGCTAATCACCTGAAGTGTACGTAGGCGGCGAAATTTCCCAAATTCACCATATTTTTTTAACAGACTTCTTATATTAGCATGTATGTGTGTATGAGTTTGTGTGTGTGTGTGTGTGGCGACCTAATCTCTATAGTTTTTCAGACGCAATTTATTCTTTTAATGTTTCAAAATATCAAAATTTATTTGACCACTTATATGTATTGTAGTGTTAAATATCACCAAAATCATTTGAGAATTACAGAAAATACCACACCACCCACAAAAAATTACAACTTTTTTAAATTAGATTGGAAAAATATCCTAAATAATAAATTAATTAAATGCTTAAATTTCAACTTTTATCAGCTGTTGTTACTTTAAATAAAAACAATGACTATAACTTAAATAACATATCAAATCCCCTGCGAATTCCAAAGACAGTGAAAGAAGTTACGTAAAAATGTTAGTTTCAAATTAAAAAATAAATTAGTCACCTACTCGTCAATAAAGTTCTCGGTGTACTTTCACAAAATCATTTGCTCCAACAAAGGTTATCAACCTTAACGAAAAGGAAGAACTGTAAATAACTCATTCCTGCAGTTTGCAAAAGAATATAATACCAAATTTATACATTAAACAGAGAATAGTACACTATGCCCGACCAGACCAGACCAGGCCATGCTATGCCAGACCGAAGCAGGAGTCATCCAACAAACAACAATTCAATTCTATGCCTATATGTACTTTCATGGTGTTCAAAACAATAACAACCAATGCAATAAAGTCCTGTCTGTGCTTATGGTGTTGAAAACTTGAACAGCAGAAAAGCACTCACCCATACATACATACATTCATACTCGTGTATACACACAATGAACAGAAACACACCCATACACTCAGCTGAATGCATGCTTTTACCACCATCATCGTTAGTCTGTCATCGTTCCTTAACAACGATTAAACACGATGTTATTGTTTTGTTATTGTATGGCAGATTCCTTCTTCTTTTCTGCATAACGGCATAAACGAACGAATATTCTAACAAGAACATTTAGTCCTATCCCGGGCTACTGACGAGTAGGGCAGGTCATGTCTAATACAAGTAAAAACCAAATAAAGAAAGACTGATTTTGTATATTCAAATAGATTTAAGATACAGTAAAAATAACAATAGCTTAAAATCAAAAAACATAAACCACACAAAACGCAAGTTCCAACCAAAAAAATATAATAAAATCGCATTTTAGAAATAGACTGCAACGGCTAAATTAAAATTAAACAATTTAGTGTTTAAAAAGAAGAAATTTTGTTAAAAAAGAATCCAAAACGTGCTGTTTTACGGTAAAAGATATTGTGCCACCGCAATGTGTTCAGTATTCAGTAAATTGTTACGCCGGTATCCACTATACTTTCGCGATATTTTTGCATTTGTTAATTTATTTAAATCGCGTTTAAAATGAACTTAAAATTCGAAGAAAAAAGTCAGCTAAAATATACAGGCTGAATAGAAACGCGTTTAACCAATAAAAAAAATATACTCCCATTTAATTTAAATGAGAACAAAAGACTGATTTATTTAATATTAAGTTTAATTAAAACAATAAATTAATAAATAATTATGGATAAGACAGTTAAAGCAAAAGGTAAAGTTCTGTTTTAAAAATCTTTTAAATTTGCAAAATTTTATACTTTATATTTTATACTAGAAATCCCAATAATTCCCATAGAGAACTTTTTCCATACATATTGATTTGCAACAACATCAACAGCAACAACAATAACAAAATTACTAAAAACGACGTCATCCATTCAGCCAACTTTCTTTTGAAAAGAAAAGCAATCAATTCAAAAAGTATTGTGCAGGTCTGGGCAGCAGCATTTAATTTTATTTCTAATATTATTTTTGCTGTTGTTGGTGTTGTTGCTGATGTTGCATTATCCTTTTTCGTTTTGAACGTTGACGCCATTGCCAGGTTCAATGACCGTTTTCCCAAAAGCCACAACAAAGTACGGCAATAATAATAACAACAACAACCGTCAAAAGCAACACCAGCAGACATCAAACCAAAAACAAATAACATTTATACCGACATGCCTACAAACACACGCACACATATATGCAACATAACGGCAAATTACAACTCGTTGTTTGTTGTCCTCCAGAAGTCTGCAAAATTTATTCAGAGGAGGATTTAAATAGCGCATGTCTCCATCGTGCTCGTGAACCTTCGACAACAATTATAATAAAACAACAACAACAACATGTTGTAGAGCTGTAGGGACGTTGGAGCTGCTGCTGCTTGCTGCTGGTGGTGGTGGTTGTTTGGTTGGTTGGTCGTAAACACTTGTTTTGAATGATGCAAAAATTAAAAGTGAAATTTTGCTCAATTTCTACAGACAATCAGCAGACGTACTACGACGCCTAAAAGTTCACTGAACTTTACAACACCAACAACGATGGCAAGCAGGCAGGCAGGTTGTTGTTTTTCTACAACAAATATTTAAACTAACTGCTCGAGTAGAATAGGGAAGTCTCACAGATATTTCTAGTCTTATTATGCTGCAATAGCGGACCTTGTCCGAGGCGAAATGAAACTACCAACTGCAAGAACAACATCAACAACCGCAATAAATTGAAATAAAAAGGAAAGAATTAAAGTCAACGCCCGTGTGAAGTTGTTGTTATTTTTTTTTTTACTTTTCGCGACTAGACGTGAAGACTAGTACAAGTTTTTGTTGCTGTGGTTGTTGTTGTTGTTGGTTTTTTGTACATAATGTTTCGCTTTTCATTTGGGTGTGTATACCCACGAGACTAAAAGGCGACGACCGGCGTCAACTTTGGCGAGGTCAACGACCAAGACTCGACAAAATGAAACGACAAACTCATAACGGCAAACACACACATGCCTACATTAATATGAAGTTAAGGATTTATGCATTAAAAGCGAAAAGGATAAAGTCAGCAAAATGCTGTCAAGTATTCAATATGATTACAACAACAATACACCAACAATCATTTTCACATGCTGTTGACATTCAAATGGGTGCGACTAGACAAAAAAAAACGAAGTGTTTGAATGAAAAAATAATTTTAAAAAAAGAATACTTTGGATGTCTAAGAAGAATTTGATTAATTACAGAAAAAAACAAGAACAACACCAACAACTATTGAAACAGCAGCAGTAAAACAAGCTTAACATATGTATATGTATAAAAGCCTACAGAACCAAATTCAGAAAGACAAACAGACAGACGGCTAAAAAGCAGTTCTAATACAGACAAAGAGTTGGTTGGTTGGATGGTTTCCTTCTTGTTGTAACTCAACACGCAATTAAAGTTCATTCAACTTTGACTCGTACAAATCTCAGACATTTTATTAGAATTTTAAGTTTTTTTTTTCATAGTTTTTTTTTTGTTTAATCCTGCTTTTTAAAAATTGAAACGTACTTGTAGTAATATTTTGTTATTTTAATTACTGTTTGTAATGAATTAAATGTAATTTATTATTTATATTTGCTAATTTTTTTCTAATCTTTAAAACAAATAAACACTCTCACTGCGTATTTTAGAAAAAATGAAATTTTTAATAGTTTCTTAAGTTTTTAGTTTATTTGTTTGTTAAATAAATATAAATTTTATTTTAACGCCTGTTGTTCATTCTTATCACAAGAGCCGTTTATAGTCTAAATTAATTATAAATTTACCCATTACGTCAACGTAATTGCACATTTACTTAAGAATTTTACTTTATATATTTTCACATAGAAAATTTTCAATCATGTGATCTTTTTTCTAATCAAAAAGTCAGCAGATTTTTAGGAATTTTTCAGAAATATATGAAGTAAAATAAAAGGTTTTTTAAAAAATAAATTATTTTAACAGTTCCATAATTTTAACGAATACTTTGTCTGGCATAAAATAATAACAGAAAATAGCTCTGCGGGCTTTTGAAATTTTAGTTCGTGTAATTTTGTGCTAAACAGCAATGGAAAGTGTATTTTATTTTAAATAATTTTAATAAATGACATTCATTAACCTATATTCATTAATTTGATGCAAAAATACATTGATTCGATGTACGAATATATGCAAATACATTCAACGTAAAACAGCGCATTGAAAGTATTCCTTGTTGATTTTTAACAAAATTATGAGACAGTTTATGTACGTAAATTCGTTAAAAACTAATGAACAATTCATTAAAATAATTAACTTTTTCTTTGAATTTCTAGTTGATTGTGGACTGTTAATCTGGCAATTTTAGAATTTAAGAAATTGGTATATTGGAGCCATGTCAATATGCATGTTTTATTTGATTTTTTTTAATTTTAATGGAAAATTTAAAGTTCAGCTTCATTGCTCTCCCTCTCTATTTATTCAAGTTTCTGATAATTTTTAAAGCACTCATGAAACGTATAAAGTCATTAAAATTTTAATTGATATTGAGCACGTCTTGACAATTGAAAATTTTGGACAACTGAGCAGCAGTGCCATGCATGAATATATTAAGGATTTCATAGCACTGAAATGTTGCGTACGTCAACGTGCATGTATACATGCAGGCACTTTACATGTGTATGAGTGAATTGCATAAATACAATGTCTACTTGAACAAAACACACAATCGAAAGTGACAATAACAACAAACATATAAGAATAAACGACACAAACACCTTTTGCCACCCAACTTTCCATGAACTTCTTTCTGTACGTTCGTTGTCGTCTTTTCATTTATAATTCACAAAAATTTTTGTTCTCTTACAAAAGATTTTGCTCTTTTTCGCAATAATATTCATGGCAATTTTCAAATTAGTAAATACAAGTAAAAGCTAATAATTCATGTACTCAGATTTCTCTCTCGCAATCTGAAGTCATGCGCATTATTAAAGTTTACAAATGCAACATTTCAAGGTTAAAGTGCAATGATACCTGCAACTAAATAAATGTGCGAGCGAGTAACAGCAGCAGCAGCAACAGAATTATAATAACAACAACAAAAAACATAATCAAGATTATCATGCAAAAAAAAAAACAACAAACAGTCATGACAAGTGTTAAATAACATACACAGGGAAAAGGAAACAAAGTAAAAATGCAGCAACGACAACAACAAGAAAGTTAAACAAAACTGCATTCAAGGTCAATTAAAACAAACCATAAAACAACAACAGCAATAACAGCAGCAGCATAGAAACATTTCCAAAAGAAACAAAAAATCATATTAAAATAACAACAACACCAAAAACGAATAAGTGATCACTATCAATGCAATAGAAAACTAAAAAAGAAAATGTTAATTGTCAAGTTGGGCGCAAAGTACGAGAGAAGCAGCAGGAAAAGATTTCTAAAGCTACGTTCACATTTATCAAATATTTGTCCAAAAACACGTAACCACTAGTTTTGCTAAGTAATGGTGTTGTTTAACTTGGTTTTTATATTGAAAAATAAAATTAATTATTCTACAAAAAAGTGTTTTTATATAGTTTATAAAAAATGCGACACCCAATTAGAAAAAATATTGGATTTAAAAGAAATAAATTATAAACTTCTTTCTCGGTTACGCTTTTTTCGACAAATATTTGATAAATGTGAACATAGCTTAAGGGAAAATAAGATTTCAAATCAAAAAAAAAATAAAATAATATGAACAAATGAAAGTTTATTGCGAAAGAAACTATTTATTAATACAAATAATTAATTGATAATATTGCAGTATTTTTTTCCTATAACGAAATTTGTTTTGGTTTCAGTTCCTCTATTGCCGCTTTGCAATTTTTATATACTCATCAGCGGGGTGCATTAGAATTGTTGGCCTTGAAAGCTTGTTATCAATTGTTTATTTTGAAGCTTTTTTTCTGCTTTTTGTTTGCATAGACTTAATGCGTTTGAGATAAAATTGCATTTCGTTAGTCAGTCAGTCAGTCAGTCAGCTTGGAACAAGGTGGCCAGATTGTAATTCAATAATATTTTGACGATTTTCATATTTTCATTTGGCATAAATGGTCAATAAGCATGACATGTGTCATACATGTAAATCGTTATTTTCTACTGTCGTCATGTCACTCTAAAAATATATTGATTAATTTTGTAATATCTCAATATGAAACTTAAGAACATTTTAGCCTTACAGGAATTGAAATAAATCTAAGTAAAATTTTCTTTAAAAACATTCGAGACATTTTCCAAAAATAACACTGTACACTTTAATACAAACATTTAACGATTTTATAAAATTTTTTATCCGGTAGCCTTATCAACTGCAACAACTTTAATACTTTTGTACATTTGCATGCATTTTGAAGGGTATGAGAGTGTGAGTGGCTGTGTGCCTGAGTGTTTATATAAAATATGTACAAGTGAGAGGCGCGCCAAAGAGCGAGTTAGTGGGTAAGTGAGTGTGAATAAAATGTTCATGATGAAAATCGCAAATAAACTTACATCTGCTAGTAAATAAAATTATGAGAATAAATATGTGTTTTTTTTAGTTAGAAGTAATTTAAAAATGGTGTGTTGATAAATATTTTCAGAATAATTTTAGTAGTGAGAATTCTCGTATTCCATTTGCATTCGAAATGTGTATAAATGAAATATTTAATCACGTATAACAGAACAAGTAATGAAAGTATTAGCACATGAATACTGATAAGGTTTAGTGGCTTCTACCGAAAACAACGTTTGTTCTATAACGCCGTGTAGTTGAAATCTAAAGGGATGTTTAGATATTAAACTTTTCATTTTTTGCTTGAAATATGTTACCAATGTCTATTTAATATACCTCTGATTATTCAATTTTCGAACTTTAGCCTGTATAAATATCAACAAATATTTAAATATTAACTGAAAAAATAATACCAGTTTTTTTCAACTTTGATATCCATTGAAAATTTAACTTAAACAATAATATTGAAGTTACACTAGAGAGAAATACAAAAAAGTAAGACATTGAGGACAAAATTGCAAGACCATAAAGCTTAGGATTCCCAAAAAAAAATATCTAATAGATAGAGTTCAGTTCATATCTGAATCGACGTCTAGGACGATATTATTTGCGAGAATCTAGCAAACTGGTTAAATATTTTAGACGGTAAATTTACACCCACTGAAATTTAAAGGTTCACTCGAACTAATCACACCTCAAAACTACTTTTAGATTATTAAAAATATCTAAAGAAATAAATAATATACAGACAGTTTAGATTGATATTTTCAGAATTTATGATTTAAAAAAAATTATTTATTTGTTATGCTGCATTTAAAATTATTTAAATATGGTCAAAGGCCTAATGATGGGTTGTCATTACATAAATAAGCTAATAAATAAAAAATTTTAAAATCTAATTTGACATTAAAAAAATACTTTTGATTTCTTGAGGACTAATAATGTTAATTTCTCTACAAAAAACGGCAAAAAAAATAATCATAAAATAATTTATAATTAGTACATATTTTAGCTTAACGCTTCGAAATAAGAAAATGTAAATATGTGTAAGTATGTGACTATATTTCAAATATTTTCTACAACTATTTTATATTTTCTCTTCAATGTACTTCCTGGTTTCGATTGCATCAACATTTTTGTAGAGACGATCTCATGCATGGGTACATATATATGTATGTAAATACATTCATGCACACACACATACCAATGTACAAAATATTTGCATATTATGTGTATAAGTTATTTTTTTTTGCATATTAATTTTATGTTATTAGAAATATTTACACAGATTAGATGAGCAGCGAAAGGGAAGCAGGGGAGAGAAAGGGTGGCAGATGTTAAATATTCAAATCAATTAAATTTTAAAATCTTTGTATAAAAAGGTACGCAATTTTTTTTAATAAATTAATTTATGAACGAATATTTTAATTTTGTGCGTAAAGAGGGTTCCGGCTGATTCTCTAACAGAAAAAAAAAATGCAGCAGCATGTGGTGTCAGTGTCACAGTGCCGAGCAGGGTCTAGAGCACTCCTTAAATTTTGTAGCAATTCTAGTTTAACTTCACCCCTCTGGAAGAAAGAATTATTCAGCTGAAATATAAATTTCTTCAGGAACCGTAGACCCGTTAGGTAATTCTAATTAAGAGTCAATATGAAATGATTTCAAATAACAAGAAAATTGTAAATGACTACTGATTCTAATAGAGGGTATAAAAAAAATTAAGTATATTAATGATTTTAAAGTTTATAAATGGAATTATTTTAATGGAGAATAAAAATTACCCCCTTTTGTGAATCGGTATAAGAAGTCTTGAAATTCTTTAGTTTAATGTCCTAAAAAAAGCTCAAAACTTTTATATAAAACATCATGATCAACATTTTGTGGAACATGTTAAACCTCTAACTATTCGTCATACGGGTATTTTGGTCACTATCTCAGAAAATGGGGAAAAAACAACTACCCATCAAAGGCGTTGTAGCGGTCTGAAAGGTTTTACTAATTCATTTGCCATAAAATTCAACTTAAAGTCTTCACAGTCACCAAAGCACTAAACCCAACTGGAAGGCTACAAATCACTTAAAATTTTAAATATGTTTAAGGATTAGTTTCATATTTTCAAATCCCCTTAAAATTAGTTAAAGTTCTAAGCTTTCGGAACACCAATACATGGACATTATTTAAGTGTACAATTATTCGTCAAATCCTTTTTCCTATTTTGGTTTGCGTCAGACAGTGTTTTTTAATATAATCTTGTAGCTTCGTACAAGAGAGCCTTCTAAGAGGCCTGCCTATAATATGTTGCTAATGACTAATCATCGGCGTCATTAAACACGCCTGCCGCGATTTTTCATTTCTTGTACTATTTTTACATACTTGAACACCTACATCTATCTATGTACATATATGTATATAAATAAGTACATACATACAATACAGATTGACGATAAAATTAATAATATATTTTTACAATGCTAGAGTAAAATTTGTATTTTTTTAATTAGCTACAAATGAGTATGAAAGCGTTTTATTATTTTGCAGCAAAATGCAGCATATATTTAATTCAGTTCATTGTTTTTTGTTGTTGTTGTTGCAATGGCAATTGATTTGTTGTGGCTTTGCACTTGCACTTGGCACGCATATTTTTATTTTTTTTTTTAACAAAAACAAAAAGGAAATAAAAATTTAAAAATTTTAAATAGGCGACACTTGAATGCTCTACATGAGTCTACATAAAATTGTAGGTTGTAATAGATATTTATTTAAATTACAATTATGACTTAACTAACAATCAATGGGAGTTGTTAAAGAACACCTCTAAAATGGAAAAAAAATTAAACGCACAACCAAAAATTCACAAAGTCGAAAGAGAAAACTTTATTACTTTTTTAGCTTCATACCTATATAGTTATACGAATGAAAAATATCTTACGACATCGTTCAATAGTATTTTTGAATTAAATTATTTTTATTTAAGAAGCTTGAAAACTATTTAGAAGCACAATGACGTAGTGTTGTTGGTTTAATAGGCGTTGAAAAAAAATAATCAACGAAAAAGTTCATTGTTTTAATGAATGGTTCATTAATTGTGACATCATGTCGTAATATACGTTAAATCACTAAACTTTTGTTAAAGAATAACGATAACAAAGGCTTTCGCAGAATTTTTTTTTACATTGAATTTAAATAAATATATTTTATTGATTTATTGTAGACTGGCAAACAAAATTTTGTAAAAAGTGGCGTTTTAAAATCTACATCGATTAACACGCAATAAGTATCCCATATTAAAACGCACAGCCGTGTTAAGTACAACAGTTTTCACTTAATTTGGTTACAAAATTGCCATACAACTCATAAATGCACGTATGAACTTTATACAGACCGATGGACTTAAAAGAAATTGATTGCAATAAACACACAACCACTATTTTTATAAATAAAACTATTTTTCAAAATAACATTTCAGTCAAACTGTACTCATTAAATACATGCAATTATTCTTAAGTGTTGCAAGAATTTTGCTTTAATTTGTACACCACTAGAGACCACAGTACGTATGAATAATATTTTGTGGCAAATTCTAGTATAAGTTTTTTAGAAGAAAATTTAAATAATTTTTCTTTTAATTGTTTGCGTTTGCTTTAATAGTTAGAACCGACACTTGAGAGTCAGGAAAAACTAAAATACACATCATCTTTATTATTATGATCATTATCGCGATCATCATGATCAACGACGACGTAATTATTACAGCCGGCATAAGCCAGTTAGTTAGTACCGATACTATTTAAAATGCAATTGTAGTTGTAGCACTGACTCGAGTGCAAATAATGAAAACCTGACGCTGATAAGCAAATTACAAAAACAGCAACAACAACAACGATAAATAAAGAAAAAAAAAACTAACAAAATAAATAAATAATAAAAAAAGTGCAGCAGACAACAATGACAACAACAACAGGAACAAATAGTACTACACAACAACAGCAAAATTGTATGAGGAACACAATAATAAAAAGCAAAGCGCATCATGACCTTGAAGGAAATGAAAAAAAAAGCTAAAATAAAATTTGTAAATGTATGCACATACGTACATATTTGTGTAAACATTTAATTATAATGAACAGTGGGTTCAAATAACTTTAGAAATAAATGAATAGATTATTATTTGTTTTTTGTCTTTAGTGATGAGAGTCTGAGAGTCTTCCTGAAAAGGTGAGCGTACATTTTCAAGTTGAATTTTGTCGAAGTGTAAAATTGTAAGAGCAGTTTTTTTTGAACACATACAACAAACATGCATACGAGTACGTATTTTATATGCTTATCGCTAAATATCATGGGCGTAGTAAGTCCAGAGCTATGAAAAAGGAGGAGGAGAATCTCTGCATCATATTAATGCTTAAATTTTTAACATACAATATTTTTAAAATCGAAATTTTGCCGCAATATGCTCAAAAGTCCAAAATTATATTTAAAAATTGGAAAATGATCAATATTTTTGTATGCAGTTAATACTAACACTGTCTCACAGACGATCTAGCTAAATCTACCGGAGATTTCGAAGGGATTATTTGCGTCTTGAGAATCTTTCTTCATCAATAAATCTTGATATTGATGTTTTTGAAAAAACATCCGATTTGTAAGGAAAATGTACAAGCGTAAGTTTTTAATTTTTTCAAGTATGTTGTCGTTTATGTGATAAAATGGGACCAGAGTTGCCACAAAACGAAAAAAAAAATCAACAAAATTTTTCTCCAAAATATATTTTATTTCATTCGAATTCATTATAGAGCTTTTCAAATCCATAAAGTTTCCGTTTCAAATAGATACGTGAATGCATAAGAACATTCACATTAGGGTTAAACAATTGTCCTTCAAATTAATTGTTTTTACTTATTGAATTTTTTTTTCTTTTTGTATTTGTAAATATGTAAAACAACAACCAAAAAATTAATTAATATTATACCACTAAATTTTAATCCCGAAAACATCCCAAGTGGAGATGAGGAAATTATCTACATGCAAAATTTTATGTTTATCAAATGTTTGGATCAGGTTGATAACGAGTATATGATATATTATGAAAGCTATCCAGATGGTAGTTAAGAAACAAGTATTAATTGCATGCCTAAAATATCGGGGGAGTTTTGGTGAAATTCAAAGTCCTTCCAAGCAACCTAAAATGCTTTAGAAACAAAGAGTTTCATAAAATACGACCCTAAATAGTTTTTATAAAATAATTTTAAGCAAAAACTGAGGAAATGTCAGTTTTGAATGTTCCCAGTATTTTTTTTTTTTTTTTTTTTTTTTTGTTTTATTTATTTTTTTTTTTGTTGTTAAATCTGAAAAATTATTGAAATCGAATTTTAAAATACGTGCGATTTTCAAACGAAATGATTTTCACCATCGATTTCATTTCGAATATACTAATGATTTCTTTGTGTTGTCGCTGTCGCCTTAATTTTCAACAATTCAAAATAGTTTTATTTTTATTACAATTCGTTTTCATTTATTTGAGCAGGCGACCGTTTACATCTTCTCATTTTGAGAAATACGTATTTTTCTATGCTTTTTCTTCTTCTAATTTCTTAAAATACTTCCTTGTTGCTTTGCAGCAAGTTTATGTGTACAATAAAATTAAAAGTATAAAATATTGTAAATGTTTGCATTGAGAGTGAGCGTGAGTGTGTGCTTCTTTAAGGAATTAAATAAAATGTGACAAAAATGGCGCCATTCAAAAGAAGAAGAAATTTAATTTGAAGTGCCAACATTTAGGAAAATAACAATCATTTTATTTCGAATCTATTCGTTTGTAATCAACGTTTTACTTCGATAAAATTTCAACAAAAAGCGAAAGAAATAATCATAACCTACACCACCAACAAAATTATGTTGAGTTCTTTTTTTGTGGTTCGCACCAATACCACTACTGATGTAATTGCTATCAATCACCAACACAATTAAAAACCAGCAACTGCTGCTCTATTATTATTTATTTAATGTTTTTTTTTTCATTTTACCGAATAGTTTTTATTATGTAGTGAAAATGTTTCGCGCTTTCGCAGTTTTCCGCATGATTTTGGCACTTAGAATATTTTGACAAGTGGTTCGGTTATGTTTCGTTTATTATTGTATTCTAATCGGTGCGTCGGAGAGCATTTCAGCATTTTTTCTTTCGATACTTATTTATTTTTGTTTATCATATTGAACTTGAAAGTGATCTAAACGGTTAAAAAATATATTTAATATTGCAAAAAAAAAACACAAAATGAAATAAAATAAAATAAAAAACTAAATAAAAAAAACCGTGTAAAGAAAGATTGTAAAAATCAGAAAATGCGATTTTCATATAAAATCCTTTTAGAACGAGATACTCAAGAAAATTTCACAAAATGTAAAAAAAATCTACAGGTGAGCTTTTTTCAAATGGTTTTAGGCCGGCTTTTAATTTCGAAGTCGTGAATTTTTTAACCAAGGTCAAGGATTGTTCTGTGCTTGTAATTTTCGACTTGAAAATAATTTTAAGAATTGTTAAAAGTTTTAAGTAGGGGAAAAAGCTTTCATTCGAGTTTTCTTACAACACGGAAGAGGAAAAAAAGCTTCAAGTTTTCAACTAAGACAAAAATAAATGCAACCCTAAAAAATTCTTGACATAAATACAAAAACACTCATTTATAGTTGCACTCACAAGCTGCATTTAGAATTTCTTTTTACACTCTCATTTATACGCTACAATCTGTGTTGCCACATCTTATTTTGTATTAAATTGTTATAGTCTGCATATGAAATGGTAAAACTCGTCAAATTGTTATTGTAGTCTATTAACATAAGCCATCCAATAAAATAGAATGCAACAAAAGTGTACTAAGTCCATGTGTTAATAAAATAAATTCTTCCGGGATACGCTATGGACGAACCAGAAAATACATTAACTTCATTAGAAAAATTTAAATCGTAAAAATCAACAAACCTTTGAAAATTTCACATAAAAATATTTCTCTTGAACTCCCCAAGTTCACAAGAAACGAACAAATTTTAACAAAAACAAGCAAAAAATCGCGAAAAATTTTTGCTTTCCGCATAATAATTTAAATTTTTTAATTTATTTTGTTTTAGTTTTCAATATCGGCATTAGACTTCATTCAAGAAAAATCTCAAATCTTTTTGCCATTTTCAAATATTCGAATAGAAGAAACAAGAAAAAATACTACAAACACGAAAGTATAAAAAGTAACGTAAAATTTTGCGAAAATTCGTTGTGTTAAACTCTTTTGAAAATGAAATTAAAATAAATATTTTCAAAATGCATAAGAAGTGAGTTAAGTTTGTCATATAAACACAATTCCACTAAAATTATCGAGTTCTCCAACAAAATCAAAGTTATTTCGAAACTTTTTTTAAATTTCGATATATAAACTTTTTCTACTCATTAAAAAAAATTTCTGATATCAAAGTTATGAAATATTATCAGATCTGGTAACATTAGTTGCTCATACGCACACATAAACTCACATGGTACATGGTGACAGTGTTGTGAGAATTTTATTTTTGAGTTCAAAAATTCCCTGCACTTCACATTTATATGGGTCAGTAGTGTGTGAAAAATTCTATGGCACTTTGGATTTCCGTATTTTTTTATATGAATTTTGAAATGTGTATATGAGTGCGTGCGTGTGTGTGGGGACGAGCATGAGTACAGCAAAAGCATTTATTTGCATACATACATAAGTATTTCATTTCAATTAATATTTGTTTTGTAAGTGTGTGCGAGTGTGTGTGTGTAGTACAACACAAAAAGTTTTGTGTAATTTTTTGATAACTAGCAAACGAATTTATGGAAAAAAGTTCTAATGGCGTTGTGTGTGCAAATGCAGTAATAGAGTGCATTTTGCAAAGCTAAAGAAAGGGTGCCAAAAAAGAGCACATGAGCTCAGTGGTATCGACAGTACAAACAACACCGCAATTTTATATATGAAAAGATTTTTTCGAAAAAATTTATTTAAAATTTTAGTTTTAAACGCAAAAATAAAACTTTTGTAACTCTATTTAAGAAAAAACGGTCAAACAAAGTACAAGTCCTCATATGGTTTTTTTTAAGACAATAAATAGACATATGAAAAGGTGAGTTAATAAAACATTTGCGTGCATATTTTTTTCATATAAAAATGGAAAATTAAATAATTTCTTTGTTCAGCTTAAGTTTTGATTAGCTTTCAAATTGATAACAATAATTATTTTAAGTGATAAGATAAGAAAACATTTGCTAAACTTCCGCATGTGTCAACAACAACACCAACAACACCAACTAAATAAATTTAAAAAAATTTGCCTTTAAAGAGCCTTTTTTTCTAACCAAAGGAGACCCAAGTGCAGGGGCAGTAAAGAAAAAAAAGCTTTCAAACGATAAACTCAACTCACAACACAAATGAAAATTGAGTGTTTTTTACACACTCTTATAGCATCACTAATGCATTTTTACACACTCATACTATCGCACATACGCCATATTAGCCGCTCTCTATTCGAATAATAAGAAAAAAAAACAACTATTTATATACATTTGCATTATTATAAGGGAATGTGAGGGGGTAAAGGGTGTAACCTCCAGACGACGGTCAAGAACGACGCAACACTACAACGAATTAAAGTAAAAGTGAATTTCTATGTCATGCATTCGGTTGGCAATTTATTATTTCTATGGTTTTTGGTTTGCAGTCTATTATTTTCTTTCTATTCAGTTTTATTTTTGAAATTCTAAATTCATTATAACAAACTGACGTTCGACAAGACGTTGGTTGGGTGCAGCAGAAGATGTTCTCGAGTAGCATACACACTATCACCGACCGCTGTAAGGTGCACATACATACATACGAGTACATATAAATAAAGTTAATAATTTTTAAATATTTTCATGCAAAATAGAAATCGAAGCACATGTTGGCTAATAAAATTAAATTAAATTAAAATGTTGCAGGATGTTGAGAATGTTTTAGTATTCATTTTTCTTTTTTCAATAAAGTCAAGGAGAAAAGCATTTAACTGCTCTCACCTTGAACTTTAAGTTTATAAAAGTTGATAAAGTTCGTTCATATTAATTGAAACTTTACTTTACTTTCTATCTCTCTCTTTCTCTCTATATAGATTAAGAATCAGCAGCAACAATTCATTAACAAGAAACCATAAGAAATTCACTAAAAACCATTTAGAGAACCTTTAAGTAAACGACAAGATATAAACTTCCTTCCCACTTAAGGACCAATTTTTAGAGAAATAAATGTGCATTTCGGGAAAATGAATGTAGCAACACAATCTCAAACAAAATTAGAAACAAAACAAATAGACAACACGGTACATATGGCCAGCACAACAACAACATCGGTGGGACACACAAAACACAAGCAACAGCAAACGCCACATAATTCCAGTGATATGAATCCGCCAGTAACGGCTCGAAGTCCATCGCCAGATGGCACAAAAGATTATGACGTGACCCGCATGAGAGAGGAAGACTTTGAACGTTTGGCTGTCTATATAGTGCCCGATGTACAATGTGAGCGTGGCATTAGTAATAGAGCCGATAAGACACTGCCACGCAGTTTAACTTTAAAACCATCACTGGTTTTTTCATCACCAAATGTTAAGGTAAATTTTAAAAATCAAAAGTACAAAAGAAAATTACTTAAGAATTTTATTTAAATTAGACTGAAGGAGTTTGGAGTACTGGTGTTATTCCACGTGGTACCCGTTTTGGTCCCTTTGAAGGTGTTCCAACTCCTCATTATCCCAACGATTCAAATACGGCACGTTACTTTTGGCGGGTAAGCATAAACTTCTAAGCAGACTACAAGTCATCATCAAAAACATCTAACTCTCGTTAAAAAAAAAAAAAAAAGAACAAAAAATATTATTGCAAAAATTCAACTCTCTCGGCTCGTGACATCACTTATCATGCTGTTAAATATTAGCGTGAGAGGGGGAGTAAGAGTGAGACGAAGAGAGAGATCGCGTGCGCTCTAGGAGTTACAAAATTTTATTGAGTTCCTAAAGAATGCTAAAGCTAATAATACATATATCACGCTTTGCAAAAATTACAAAAAAAAACCCAACAAACCATTTAAAGTATGTAACCAAACAAGTGTGAATGCATCCTAAAAACATCATTCATTTTTCCACCCTCCTCCAAAAAATAAAATAAATAAATTAATTAAATTAATAACAATCATCATCATCATTAAGCTTTAATTAAATTAACCAAACAAAACCAAACTTTTTCTTTTTTTAATTTCATGTGACCCTCACACAAAACTCTTAAAACCAAAACCTTAAACAAAAACTATTCCAAAATACTAAACCCCAAAACCCATCAAAAAAAAATAAAAAAAAAAAATTAAAACCCAAATCGAACAATCAATCAGGTGCAGGAAACACGTCATATAACATACGGGAATATAAAGGTACTACTTTTGTTTTGTTTTTGTTTTCTATCCTTTTGATTTTGATTTTACAACAGCTTTTCTACAAACTATATACATTATTATATATCTTTCTTTATGTCTCTCTGAAACTCTCTTCTTATTATAAATCTGTGTCTTTTAACTATTAAAAATAAATAATAAAAAAATAAATGTAACACTTTCCTTTGTTTGTTGTAAAATTTGCTAGTAACTAACTAACCAACTCACTAACCAAAGTTTAAACTAAATAATTGCTGTAATTTATGTGTTTTTTTTTCTGCCTACGAATGCCACAATTACCTCCTGACTACAAGCCACAGTCTATAGTGTTCCAGTCTATAGACATGTAACATGGAGGTGGAGGTCCAGTTTACTCATTTGTTGTTTTTTTTTTTTTTTTCTCTATAATTTGTAGTAGATTTGGAAATGTTCAGTGTGAAATTTACTTTTAATTCCCTCCCTGGCATTTCAGCGAATATCGTTTCATTTCGAATTTCTTTTTTCTTCTCTGTCTATTCTCAGATATTCAAAGATGATGATTATTTTTATTTGGATGGTTCAGATCGTTCTCAGTCCAATTGGATGCGTTATGTTGCCTCCGCTTATAGTCTAGACACCATGAATTTGGTAGCCTGCCAGCATCAGGAGAATATCTATTTCTATACTACACGTGATATCATGCCCAATGAGGAGTTAATGGTGTGGTATTGCAAAGATTTTGCCAAACGTTTGGGTTACGACGTAGATCCGGAGCGCACGTTATTCGGGGCTTGCAAAGAGTCGGGCGAAGAGGATGAGGGTGAGCTGGAGCCGGAAGAGGAACGTGATCGAGAAAACGAAGAGGAATATGTGTGTCCCAAGAAAAGATCTTGTTCGTCATATGATATGCCCGCTCCTGAAATTCCTCCCGAAGTGGCCTACAATCATATAACCTACGTAATGGGTCTACACCTACCGCCACCTCTTACATCTTCGATCACACGGAACGACAGACGTTCGCCTACACCTAGTCCCTCCCCACCAAATGTCAATCAAACACAAAACACACACCCGCATATCCAACACAGTCATTCAAAAAGCGGCCATCAGTCCAGATCACTGATCCGCCACTCAACGCTTCATGCGACACATCAAACGGTTTTGCATCTAAAGCAAGAACCATCCTCGGTGATAGTGCAGGACCATCACCACTTGGCCATGGAACAAGAGTGTGTTAATTCGAAAGAGCACAATAACAATAAAGATGTTGGAGGTTCACCCATGTCGCACAAAGAAGCTCAATATGAACATCAGCTGACACCAAACGATGGCAGCGTACGTTCAGTACGCTCTGATGAGGGCTATCACAGCAATGAATATCATGAGGATAGATTGACGCCATCCGGTGGTGATGATAGTGACACCGAAAGTGAACATAATTACGTTTTGGATTGTTCCAAAAAAGCCATCGCTCCCAAAGAAACTGTTATTGCCCATTCCCAAAAAGCATGCAGCAGCACAGTGGCCACCGTTGTGACAGCCTCAACGACACCTGCTACCGCCACAGCAGCAGTCAATGCAGAGTGTTGCAAAAACGAATATAGAAAGTTCAAAGTGAAAATGCCACTGAAATATGAATTTAAAAATAGTATCAAGACTGAAGCCAACAACGCCACCAATAACACAAATACCACCAGTATAGCAGCCCCAATTAAACAGGATGATTTAAATTTGGCGACGACCTCCAGCGAGGATGAAATTCGTACAGCATGTACCTCTTCCACACAAATTGATGAGCTCATGGATGTCAACTGCCGTTTGTCAAGAAATGTTAGTGATGAAACAAATACAACAACGACACAACCAGCCTCGAGTACAGTTATTGTCCTGGAGAATAGCCAAAAATGCACAATTGTGCCATTAACCAAGCCCTACTATGAAGCTGAGTCTAGCTCACCGCCACCCAGCAGTCAGGGTTATATACGGTATACACCACCTTCCAGCATTTTAGAGACAATTTTGACGGGACAACATCAACATCGTCTGGAAACAGCGGTAGCCGCAGCTGCTGTAGTACAGGCTTGCCGACAGGCCAACTCAGCAACACCACCACCATCTTCGTCCACAGAGATGGCCTATTCGTACAAAAAGTCTCACCGTTATGGAAATGCCGTTAGTCCCGATTCCAGTTCGAACTTGGTGGCGGATCATAACGTGCATGAAAACGAAGTCGAAATGCATTTGAACTCAACAATCTGTAAAAAAGATATCTGTAGTCCTCCACCTCCACCGCATCAGCACCATCATCATCATGTGCTATTCTCACCAAATGGTGTGCAAGGTGCCTACGTCAACGATGGTCAACATACACCGCCTTACTCCTCTTACTCTTCCTATTCCAACAGCAGTTTGAATGGACAATCAGTAAATATTCTACATGCACCCACTTCCACTTTTCATTCTCCGCCGCATAGTGCTCAATCGCCGTTTGACAGACAATCGCATTCCTCCAGTGGTTCCAATCAAAATATACATTTACTACAAGGCAGCACACAAATGTTAAATCATCCTTTAATGCAACCCTTAACGCCTCTCCAAAGACTCTCACCTTTACGTATTTCACCACCCAGCAGTCTAAGTCCCGACGGAAACTCTTGTCCTCGTAGTGGCAGTCCCCTGAGTCCCAATTCGTTGGCATCTCGAGGCTATCGCTCTTTACCGTATCCGCTCAAAAAGAAAGATGGCAAAATGCATTACGAATGCAATGTCTGCTGTAAGACATTCGGCCAATTAAGCAACCTGAAAGTTCATTTGCGCACCCATTCGGGAGAACGGCCATTCAAGTGCAACGTCTGCACCAAAAGTTTTACACAATTGGCACACCTACAAAAGCATCATCTGGTACATACGGGCGAAAAGCCACATCAGTGTGATATTTGTAAAAAACGCTTTTCGTCTACGTCCAATCTGAAGACACATTTGCGTTTGCACAGCGGTCAAAAGCCATACGCCTGCGATCTGTGTCCGCAAAAGTTTACACAATTTGTGCACTTGAAGTTGCACAAGAGACTGCATACCAATGATCGTCCGTATGTGTGTCAGGGTTGTGATAAGAAATATATCAGTGCGTCAGGTTTACGTACCCACTGGAAGACCACAAGTTGCAAACCAAATAATTTAGAAGAAGAATTAGCCATGGCTGCCGCTGCCACTTCAGAATGTTTAGGTGAGTTGTTGTTTAATCGTGTTTCGGGACAAATTGTATTTTTATGTATTTTTTTCTTTATTATTATTATTTTAATTGGTGCCACAGACAAAGACCATCCTGAACCAGATTCCAGAGAAGCTTTCGAGCAAATACAACAGCATGTACATCCGCATTTGCGTCATGTCGATCATTTGAGCCAATCAAGGGTTATGGGTCATACGGCGGCACAACAAACGCATGGTCATTTGCAACAGCCTATGCTGCATCAACATTTGCCACCTCCCACATCGGCTGCTGCTGCCACTATGTTGCTCACTACTGCCAATCAAATTCATCAACATCAACAGCACCACCATCAGCAGCAGCACCAACATCAACAACAACAACATCTTCATTCGCATCATTTATTGCAGCAGCATCAATCTCTTAAAGTTAAACCTCAAATTCACATGATGGCAACAAATGCTCATGACTCTGGTGGTCCAGCAGCTGTCAATCAAATGTCTCATGCCCATGTGGCAGCTGCAGCCGCTGCTGCTGCTCATGCAGCATCCCAGCATACTTTGGGACCCCAACAAGATTCTCGCCCATCCGTTATAGAATCAAATCAACCCATGATCATCGAATGTACGTAAATGAAGATTTTCCTGTTTTGCCTGTTCTTTAAGTTATTAAGGGAACGCTTTCAAAACCAAAATCAAATCAAATTAAGGGGACCATTAGAAAAATCTTTATCCCTATAAATGAGTGCAATATCTATAAAAGAAAACAATTGTCGGTATTATTAAACAAACAAACAAACAAATAATTAACTAAGCTAAACTATCCTCTAACTATTTGTACTTCAAACTAATTAAATACTTTTTTTTTAACAATTACAAAGAAGGAATTTTATCAAAATTATATGGAACAAAAAAAAGCGATCTCAACAATTGGCAGCCAATTATTTCAAAACAAAATAAAAGAAACATGTAACAAAATTTGCAGCTCTCTTGAAAGCGATTTGTTATTTTACAAGTTGCAACCAAGGTTAATTTACTCACACGGAGAGAAAGAGAGTTAATTGTAAACTTATTTTTTTTCATAAAAACCCATTTTCTTTTGTATAACTTTATAATCGTACATCTAATACGTATGTATGTAATTGAAAAGAATAATTAATCGTTTTATACTAAATTATAAATCTACAAAAAAGTAAAATATCAAATCATACTCTCCGACATCGTCTCGTCATTAAAAAGTGCATTTAATAAAAAAAATTGTAGTTCGTAATAAAAAAAACAAAAAAAAACAATTTAAAAATCGTTATACACAAAAATTAGATGGAAATTACACATAAAAGTTGCCTTATTTCATTAGATTTTTAATAAAAAGTTTTTTTAGTTCAATCACAAAAACAATAATAGAAGAAGAAAAAAGTATTTGTAAAAAGAAATTATATATGAATGAAATTCATGAGCACTCGGTCAGAAGCAACAGACAATTTTTTTCAATATTTAAATTTCAACATCACTGTAAATACTTTTTATAATAACCGATTGTTTGCGGACTTTTGAATTTAAACCAGGGATAGGCAAGAACACATACCCAGGAACTCATTAAAATATCTACGAATTGAGAGGCAGGTCTTGGCACTATTTGCTGTTCCATATATTCTTGTTCAGCAGTTTTTATCAAATATTAAACACTTTAGAGACCATTCGAGAATTACAGAAGAATAAAAACGTGATCCGATTTAGAACAAGCGCACCTTTTGATATGAATCGACTTTTATTTTCTCACAAGTCTAAGCTAATAATAATAGGACATGCCCTTTTATAAAACACTTCTTTGCCAAACCAAAAAACCATTTTAAGGTATAAAAAGTTTTTAAAATACCTGAGCAATAAATTTTTTTCAAACTACACTTTTCATATCGAATCTAGAGTTCTCGTCTCCAAAGAGACGATTTTATTAAAAAGTATGTCCGTAGTTTTGATTTTATTCACAACATAACTTGGGTTACTGATAAAAACTGATCTTGTCACACAACATTAACAGCTCCGTCATTCATAACAGAGCAGTCATGGTTTGAAATGAGTCAGAAATGTTCTTTCTCTCTATATCTGATTGAAAAAGAGAAATATGTACAATCATTGTACAGTGGTTGTAGTCATAATTTGGCGTCACAATATAGAATTTAATTAATTGTCTTACATTCTTCAGGGATCAGCTAATAGCTAGAGAGAGAGAGAAATTTTCAAAGAGAAACGTGAAAACGTGAATACATTTGTGGTCTATCGACAGTCTTAAACTATTAGTTTCTCGCCCTCCCGTTTGATATGGTTTAGCGATTTTGTTCTAGTTGTAATTATGCATTCAATTCACCTCATCTATCCCTCTGACACGAATTCATCTGCCACGAAGCGAAGTGAATAATATTACACTGGAAACAAAATGTTGTTTTACATACATAATTTCAATGTGAAAGGGCGGACATTCATTGATTAATTAGCTTTTTAAAGGATCATAGATCAATTAAGGCTCTTGACGGTCGCAAAATGTTCAGCCAGTTTAAATATGAAAGCAGTAGCAGAAAAAAACGTAGTAGAAAGAATTTGCTTATACCTACTCTTATCTTGCAGTAATCAATGGACCCTGCTCTGTTGTTTGGAAACATGTTAACTTTTACTTTTCTTTGAGAATCTTAAATACACTCCAATTTGGCAACTCGACTAAATTAACAGTGTATGTGCTGTTGTCTATCTCTCCTTTACATGTCATACTTCTCTATGAGTGTTTGTGTTTGTGTCTGTGCCTGTGCCTCTGTGTGTGAATGTGCGTACGTATAATTATAATATTAGTGTTAAATTGTAGAGATTTTTTTTTTCGTTTTAAATAAATGTATGTGTAGTGTTATTAGTAGAATAAAAATACTAAATCGTAGCTGAAAATCGGTGCTTTTAAACCTGGATTTATTTGACTACTTTCAAAAATTAATAGAAAAAATATATAAAAACTCGATCTCTCTTTTACAGTATCTGAGAGAGCCAAGAGAGTTAATTGGTGTATGAAAAATTGAATGTATGTATATTTTTGATCATTTACAACAATTTTTTAAAAATTATATTGTTAATCTTTGGGTGGCCAAATAAAACAGGTGACATTTTTGGAAAATATTATTGCAAAGAATTATGTTTTTTCAAAAACAAATAATTTATATAAATTATAGATATTATAGAAATTATAGCAAATAGTAAATCTAATTATTATAGAAATAAATTATAGCAACTATTACAATGTTTGTAAATAATAAGATATAAAAACAACAACATTTAAGCAGTATTTATAAAAATAACATATAAAAATTCTAATTGTAAGCAAAAAAAAAATTTTTTTAAAAATTCCCTGTTTATAAAAGAAATAATACCAAGGATTTCATTTAAGCTTCTAATTTATCCCTTTTTTTATTATTTTTTTAGCAAAAACCCACCGTTTTAGTTATTTTCTTTTTATTTTCCAAAAAAATTCGATTTTACAAAAGCCGCCCTACCCACCCCTTGTCATATAGAAACCTCTTTTAACAAACCTTTAAGTAAAAATGTCTTTACTCAATTTATATTCATTCAGTTTGTACATTATTACAAATTAAACTATAAAAACACGAGAAAAGAAAACCCAACAAAAAATATTAAATTGAACTTTTTTTTAAATTTATACATGAGGCTGATTAGTTTTAAGATTTAAACATAAAAATATTTCTAAATTCTTGTAAATTATATTGTAAACACAAACTAAAGAAAAAAAATATTTAAAATTAAAAAGAGGAATTTAATAATTCAACACAATCACATTCTGAACAGAATATCTGGGCATTTTCAAACCTCCTCCCCCCAACCCTATCTACTACACACAACTTCAAAATTAAGCCTGAAGATATATTGTTCAGAACTTTAAAGGCTGCTTTAACGGCCTTCTCTTTGTAACAGCAACTAAACAACAAGCAACTGTAAACATAATTTTTCCTTGACAAAAACAAAACAAAAATCAATTCAAAAATATCTATTATTCTTATTAGAAATTATAAATAAAAAAAATATTGTACTTTTACTTTTACTTTTCTTTTTTTTCTTTTTTGTTTGTTCATTTATAAGATTATAGCAAACAAAAACAAACCAACTACAATACAGCAATCAATACATAAATACATACAATAAAGTTTAATTAAAATGAACATATATTTATATTAAAACAATTTTTACAACAACAAAAATTTACATACTATTATAGAGAAGAAGAAGAAGAAAATAACAAATAATTAAAAAATAAATAAATAAATAAAAATACACAAAAACATTTACTTCAATGGTGAAAAAACATCTTTCTTTTTATTAAATTTCTTAATTTCATTTTAATGGTTTTTAGTTGTAGAATATTTTTATACCAGGGATCATGTATAGGTGCGTGAAGAGATGCAACAAATGAAGACTCAAACTCGTTTCATGGTGAATACAACGCAGTGAGAGTTGGTTGTTGTCTATCCGAGCGATCGAAACGATTTTAAAACAAAATATGAAAAGCTCTCCAGTTTTTAGTAATTTTTGAAAACTATTTATTGGATTTGATGGCAGGCTGCTAAGACGGTGTTCATTTTTCAGGATCTAAATTCACAAATTGTATCAAAATTTTTGAGGAAATCTTCAATAATTCAGGAAAATTTTGCTCTGCACTCACGCACGATGTGTTCATATTTTTTTTTTTTTTTTTGGTTTACCAATTCAAAGTTTTCATAAAATACCTTCACGCCTAAAATGTCAAACCAAATTTATTTTTTATCAACGCTTGCGATAGAAAAGAAAGCAGAGGAAAATAATGTGAGTTTTTGCATATCCCACCTCCTGCAAAAAAGTTTTTGTATTTCATGTGCAAATCGTTTGACACATTAAAATAAAAATAGATGAGTATGAAAATCAAATGTATATTTCTCTCGATCAATCAGCCCCCCACCCCATTATTTGTATTAACCAAATGGAGACATTGAACAGACAATGATTTGTGTTATCGAACAGCTGAGATAATGTGTATATAATAAAGTGTCGAAGGGAGTGAAAGAAGGGGAGAGAGAGAACATCTACAAATAACATGAAAAAGCCTCTGTGTTTTATACAACAAATTTTCTGTAGTTTCTATATTTCAAGCGATAAAAATAATTTTAAAAAGTGTAAAATTATAAACATCAAAATGTTTTTTCTAAATTTTGTTAATAACTTGTTTTTTTATACTCGAATTGAGATTTCTTTCAATGTGTAAAATCTCCTTGGTTTTAGTTATATTTTTTTTTTTATTTCGTTACTTTATTTTCAGTTTTTCTTCCAATTTTCTTTCTCACTTAAGTTTGAAAACTCAGTTTAAGTTAATAAACTCATTAAAAAAATTAATTAAGAATTATAAGGAAGACTGAACATAATCGTATTAAAAGTTCCTATAGAGTTTAATGCAACTGAGTTTTCTATATACGAAAGAAATAAACATTATCATTTTTTTATATTTTTAGTTTCGAAATAAAACTGAAAAAAAAGCAAAAGAAAAAATTCATAATTTTCTAAATTTTGTATTAAACTTTGTGTATCAACGATTTATATATCATCACACTAAAGTAATGGAGAATAAATGACTGCTTTAGTTTGTAAGATTAATTAAGAAAATATAAAATCATAATAATTATCGAGATGAAAATTAAAAGAAAATCTTTTTTTGAAAGTGAGTTTTTAATTTGGAAGTTTATGGTTAATTTTAATTCTCGGATAATTTGCTCTCATTTACAATCTATCTAAAAGTTTTCAATATTTTAGCAATTTAAAAATTATTTATTTGAAGTTTTTTTTTCAACATTAGTTAAATTTTTAGAAATGATGAAATTTTAAATTGAACTCTCAACATTCAAAGAAAAATTTTCCATTTAAATTTTTATTAAATTATATACTCGTATATACAAAATATGTAAATAATCTTTATAATTACAAATTATACAAAATCAGGACATATAAAATTATAGAAAAAACTGAGAAAAACGTGTTTATATACGAAAAGTAAATGCTTCATTTATACATTAACATTTAATGATCGTTTGAAAAGTACTTGTACGTATGTATGTAAGTAAATGTGTTTTTCTGTAAAGTGTATTTTTCACACTTAATGCGATCGTATGTCTCTTATAATTGCTTAAATTTTCATTCATCACAATGTTACAAATCATAATGAAACTTAATACTTTATAAAAAACTTATTGGGTTTTTTCTTTGTATATAAAATACAAACATAAATTATTAAATACATATACAAAAAAAAAAATTAATACAGATCTGTTTGTTTTTTCGGAAACTTGTATATTTTAAAGGCTTTCCTTACAAACAGTATTTTGGAATAAAATAATTTATGCTTAAAATTAATTTAGAAGACTAAACCACAACAATTTGATAAGTATTCATAAAGTACACAAACTTATTAATATGATAAACAATGATTATACATATAATTCAAAATCTAAAAAAAAAAAAAATATAATTTTGTATTAACACAAATTATGTACTTTAATTGGCTTACAAATAGTAAATGTTATGTTTTTTAATTAATTAAATATGTTGTAAACAATTTTACAAATATATTTCATACTTGCAATGGTAGGAAATTTAATATGATCAATTTGTATATTGTTTTTTCTTTCTATTCATTTTTAAATGCTTATTATAAAATTGAGATAAGAAAACAAAACTGATACTTCTCATAAAAAATAGTTGTTTTATTGAAATTCTTTATAGTTAAAATAATTTAGGCCTTTCATTCATATAAATTACGGAAATTTCAACAAGAAGACGACCGCAACGAACACGATTTGAATGAATTGACTGTTCGGGTTCAAAAACCTGCTTTATCAGTATAAGTAATACCTCCAACCATGTTATCTCTTAGAAACACAGTATTACCATTAATCAGCATATGGGTTAGTAAAGCAACTAAACAGCTGTAGTAAAGACAACAATAGAGGATGATGCCAAGTTTGAAAAGAGAAATAAGCAGTAGTTAAGCAGGCTAATGATGGATTTTTAAAACACGAGCCGAAATTGCGGCATTCGATATCTATTGAAATTAAAATTCTAATTATATAAAGGTTATAATTATTTCCAGGTGATTGCATATGCAGTAATATTTTGTGCGCGAATGGGCTGATCGCAGCTAAAATGGTGTGGCATAAATTTACTTTTGAATAGAAAAATGTACTATATTAGCTTAGGCAACGCATGTAAACTTGAATATGGTATTATCTTTCTATACAAAGGACTGACTGAATTACTAGCAGAGCCACTTTCAACCTTAACGATTGAAATTAGCGAGCTAAAGGTAGCAACTTGAAATTTGTCTGTATAACAAGACAAAAATCTACTAAAAAGTATCAAAAGACTTAAAAAGTGGTGAGTTCGACAATTTACAATTCACAATTTCATAAAAAAATAAATAAAAAACAAATAGTTGATTGATACGTTTTGACTATTGTAGCTTTATGGGATGAAAAATATTATAAAAGGCGTCATTCAGCTACTTTTTTGTACACCATTATCTTCTAAAGTTATAGACTGAAATAAAAATTTAAATTTCATCTCAATTAATTCCAAACCAGTTTTATAAGAGTTTAAAAGTAAGTTTTTCAAGTCAAATAATATTCAGGTGATATGGTGCATTTCGCTAGAAAATCATGGCAGGACATTTAAGCGAGAAATTCAAGATAACTACGAAAACAGCGGTGCACACAAAAAAAAAACAATAAAAAAACTAATAGCGCCGATTGCACTTCTTTGAGACAATGATTCCGATCTTTTACGAAAATTTGCATTGTTGGAATGTGATCACATGATCTTAGCAAAATGTTCTTTTCGTAAATGGTATATTTTGAAAAATACTCCATTAAAAATATATTTTTTAGAATATATACGTTAAAGGCGATACGACTCGTCGTAGAAACTCAAACTTGCTTAAAAACTAAATAGAAAATGGGGTGACTTTTAAAATGGCGTGGCTTTATATTTAATAAAGTGACACTTGACATAAAGTCTGGAACAGTAGATGGAATATACTAAAGATACCAGTCACAAATAAATGCCTTGACTAAACACAATCATAAAATATCTTAATCAAAATGTTGTGCATAACATGTGTCAATAATCCATTTGAATACAGAATACAATTGATTGCAACTAAAAAAACATCCAGCCGTTTCATAACTGTCAATTTGCATTAATTGCCACTTGAGTTCTTTTGAAATGAAATGCATGTATGTTTGCATGTATGTATGCACGTCATATGTCAATCATGTGTCAATTAACACGAAAAAAATCAATGTAAAACATCACTGACTATCGGTCAGTTGCCCATCAGGGGGCGAAACGTATGCAAATATTTATTAGAGCCACTCCATTTGCTACAAAGAAAAAAAAACAAAACAATAATGTTTATGCCTCAATTACAATCCTCTGCAATCTTGTGCAACAATAATAAACAATTAGAGGATCTGATTTTTATCGTGCCGGGGCATTAAAAAAATGCATAAAACATATAAAATTATTTGGTTTTCATCAGGTTCTTTGTTCGCAAATAGACCTGATAAATACTCGTAAATATACGAAGAAACAAATACCAAACACATTTATTGGAAATTTTGAATTATAATCATGATTTTGTAACACAGACAGCTGGATGCCTTTTTGCATAAACTTTTTTCTATTACCATTTGTTCATAATCTTCCTCCACATGGCACGCGTTACTATTTTTGGTGCACATCAGCACCCTTAATTTAATGTAGGGAGGATAAGCACCAGCAAACGGTCCACTATAGCGGCCAGTCAGCCAGAGTGTGTGCATGTGTGTACAAGAGGGAGAAAGAGAAAGTGGATGTGAGAATGCCTGTTTTAACCGCTCGTTAAAAGTTTCTTTATTATTATGAACCCTATTTGGTTTTATTTTATATTTCTTTTTTAAAGCGGATTAATTTGATCTATTTTCTGTATTTCATATCATAATGTTTTTATTTTATTTTGGCTGATCGATACCTTCAATTGAATTCACATTCTACACGGTGCTGGATACAATGACAACAATAACACAAAACGACGAAATTAATACAAAACTACCAAATAAACATTATTTATTAAAATGTTAAACAAATGGAATGGTTAAAAATGTTTCCTTTCAGATTTCGTTCAATAGAAAGAACTTTAAATCAGAGAAACAGAGAGACATGATACTTGAACTAAAAAAAAATTAAAGTTTTAGAAAAATTAGTATTATCCTTTTTTTCAAAAGTAAAATTTTAGCTATATTTATGATTGGAATGCACTAAAAATGTATAATGTTTTTAAAACTAAGCGTCTTAGCTCTGCTGTAAATTTTATTTCATTCGGTGCAAGGATATGACTACCTCCCATATATCATTTTTATCAAAAATTAAATTTTAGCTACATTTATGATTATAATGCACTAAAAATGTGTAAATGTTTTCAAAACTATGCGTGTTAGCTCTGATGTAAATTGTATGTCATTCGATGAAAGGATATGGCACCCTCCATATATCCTTTTTCTCAAGAACTAAATTTTTGCTACATTTATGATCATAATGCACTAAAAATGTATAAATGTTTTTAAAACTATGCGTTTTAGCTCTGCTGTAAATTTTATTCTATTCAGTGCAAGGACCTGACTACCTCCCATATATCCTTTTTATCAAAAGTAAAATTTTAGCTACATTTATGATTAGAATTCACTAAAAATGTATAAATGTTTTTAAAACTATGCGTGTTAGCTCTGCTATAAACTTTATGTCATTCGATGCAAGGATATGACTATCTCCCTTATATCGTTCTTCCCAAGAACTAAGTTTTAGCTACATTTATGATTAGAATGCACTAAAAATTTATAAATGATTCTAAAATTATTCGTGTTATATCTGCTGTAAATTCAATTTCATTCGGTAAAAGGATATGACTATCTTCCATATATCCTTTTTCTCAAGAACAAAGTTTTAACTTCATTTATGATTATAATGCACTAAAAATGTGTAAATGTTTTTAAAACTATGTGTCTTAGCTCTGCTATAAACTTCATGTCATTCGATTCAAGGATAGGACTATCTCCCATATATCCTTTTTTTTAGTAAAATTTTAGCTTTTTATCAAAAGTAAAATTTTAGCTACATTTATGATTAGAATGTACTAAATATGTATAAATCATTCTAAAACTATGTTTATTTTTAAAACTAAGCGTCTTAGCTTTGTTGTAAATGTTATTCTATTCAGTGCAAGGACATGTCTACCTCCCATATATCCTTTTTATCAAAAATTAAATTTTAGCTACATTTATGATTGAGATGCTCTAAAAATGTATGAAAGTTTCTAAAATTATGCTTTTTACCTCTGTTCAATTCCATAGAGGGTGGTGTTGGCTGAAGTGGTTAGCGCGTTGACTACTAAGCAAACAATGACGTGGGGCCTTGGTTCAAACCCCGGCCAAAGCAAGTCCATCAACATCATTATTAATTTCTCTAATGTACATTAGTGAGACATTGTATTAATTGTTGTCGGACTATTTAAGTGATGAAGGCATAGCACTGGTCACTAAAAAAGCTGTTCCGACCGCGATTGATGTTATCCAAGCTAATGTACACAACATCGCCCTCCTTCGTCGGTTACCAGAAACATCGGCGAAGTAAAACAATTAATAAAATGCTTGATTAATATAGCTTAACAAAGTGAATGCGTCTACCTAACACCGGAGGCGCCTCAACACTGCCTTAAAAATTAACATAACGCGCAAAGCAGAGTTGTAAAAGAGTTATGGGTCGATTATGGATGGCAACCGAACTACAGTTGCGTTGCCAGTTGCTGAGAATTGTATTACGGATGGCAACTGGCAACTGGCAACTGAGAGCTGCCAGTTTCAGTTGCTATTTAGGGTTTTTCTGGCAACCACAAATTTGCAGTTGCCGGCTGGCAACGCAACTGAGGTTCGGTTGCTATCCATAATCGAGCCATTAAGCCTTCTACATTTTCAACATCTATGTTCTCTACTCTATCCCTCTCTCTGAGTTCCGGCACAATGCACTGCATACGTAGGGGTCATCCCCTGAGTGCTGGTCCTAATTAAAAAAAAAAAAAAAAAAAAAAAAAAAAGTAGAAGGGCATGACTACCACCCCATGTATCAGTTTCTCCAAAACTAAATTTTAGCTACATTTATTAGTAGAAGTTTATATTTATTTAAAAATTCATTGAATGGATTTTAAATGCATTTTGCCACAGATATAGTTCAGAAAATATTAATTCTTTTGCGAACATTTTGAGCTTAATATTACCGAGAAAAATTCGAAAAATAACATGTAAAAGGTGAACTATTTCCCTTATTTTTTTTATTTTCCATTACTGGCATGAAAATATAAGTGTGCAACATGACCGTAAGAATTAATTACATATAAAAATTGGCCCAAAATCAAACAGTGCTGCTGGTGGTTGATTATTTGCAAAAAAAATAAATGGCACGTGTCAATTAGATATACATATATGTACGAGTATGTATGTATGTATGTGCAAACTAAAAACTAAAATAAAAAAAAAGTTATTTTATGCACAAATCAGAAGGGATGTATGATTCGGGCAGAACTTGGCACATGTGTATGTATTGTTCGTATGCATATGTAATTGAGGCTGCATTGCAGTGTCGATCAAAAATTAAGGAAGGATAATTCTGAGTATTTAAAGTTAAAAGAAATTAGAAATCCATTTGATGTTTTTTAACAAGAAAACCAGCCATCAACCATGAAAATTAAAATTGTGGCTGATATAATTTCATTACCGCATAATCAAAAATGTTTCGTCCAATTGGGAGGTACAATATGCCAGATAGTTATATGGAAGTTAATATGAGTACCCTTATTTCTGGATGTTCAACGGGGAACTTTTGGTCAGTGTAGAGTCAGTTAAGAGTGTTAAAGATTCTCTTTCTCTCTCTCTCTCTCTCTCTCTCTCTCTCTCTCTCTCTCTCTCTCTCTACCAGTCTGTTAATAATTCCGTCTGTTTTTTTTTTTTTTTTTTTTTTTGCAGGACAGGCACCTCCTTTTATGCAATGTATTTTGCCATAACTTAGGGAAAGGGATAGGATATAAAAGTTAGATTCTGAAAATGTTATGTTAGTTATGCTATTGCGCGTTTTGGTAATTTTTAGAGCAGTGTTGCAGCGCCTGTAATGTTATGTTGACGCAATAACTTTCCCAATGCACAATCGTTGATGACAACGCAACTGGAGTTCGGTGTCCATCCATAATCGACCCATTAGTTTGCATTTATGTATGTACTCGTATGTACATTAGGTATGAACTTTTGCTTTACAAATTTTGCTTCTCACTGTATGTACTTGCTCTGCAATTTTGCAAAAAGTGGTTGAATCATATTATTTTTTTGTTGCAATTTTTTGTCAATCATTTTTTAATTTGTTAAAAAAAACAAGGTGACTGACTAACCAATAGTAGTGAAGCAATCGGGAATATATAAATATGGCGAAAAGCATACACATACATATATAAGTATTAAGTATATAACAAAATGCAAACATAAATAAAAATTTGCAAGCATATCGCTCCTTTATTGAAACTTTTTTCAATTACTGAATGAAGAAAAAGTGTTTCCTAATACCTTCTTTGTTTGTAAAATAACTTAATTTAAACCAAAGTTATAACCATTAAAATGCTCAAGCTGGCCATATTAATTCTCACGTTTTAAAACCTTCAAAAGCATTTTGTAAATTTTTAATTTTTTTTTTCTGATAATAACAACGTCGTCATAGCGTTAACATTTTTGTCGTGACGTGTACACACATTTTTTGCGGTTTGTGTCTCTACTATTTTAAGAAAATTAAATTTTCTTGTTCTTTCCTTAAAGCAAATTTTAATGAGTGAAGTGCGTAAATAAGAATACTCGTTTATGTTTATTTTCATTCTACACTTTTCAAGTGCAACATACAGTAAAAACGAATCTCCCCTAAAGAGATTTTTTTCTATTTTGAAAACATAAAACACACACAAACATACTTAGCTACATATAGTCAGACAACCCCACATACCAGGTATGGAACATTCGATACTATTGAAATTACGGATATGCAGTCATTATTTTAGCGAGACATAAACGCAACAAAATTAAAAATAATTAATTACTAAAGGGAATCCCTTTAAACAATACAACGGACCAGATGTAAATCGAATAAATGAAAAAAATTGGCTACAACAAAAACGAAGGTACCGAAACTATATAAACGCTAACACGAAACAAATCGCAAAACTAAAAATCACTTAACCCTCTGCGACTGATGTGGTAGTCTAACAGACACCAACAAACACAAAAGAGTATTTTGTACCGTTATTTTCCAAACATCTACTCTCGCGTTCTCTGTACCTTCTTATTGTGTACTCATGCGTATGTTGTTGTGTTTAGATCGACTGATGAAAGCACATGTGCCAGCGTAAGCCAAAAAGTGTCTGCAAGGCAACCACATCAATATTAAGGTAGGTGTCTGAGAGACAATCACATCAGTGTTATTGTTTTATTTTCATAGTGTCTGCTAGACAACACATCAGTAAAAGTATTATATTTTCTTAGTGTCTGCCAAACAACACGTCAGTAAAATTATTAGTTTTTATTTTTGTTATTATTTAGCATTCAAAAACATCGCAAGTTCGAAACTGTTGTAAGGGAACGTCATCTGGAACTTTTAAAAACCGCGATGAGATAATACGACAGTGGTTCGAGGAAGAGAGTGAGCATGAGTTTTTTAGTTTGTTGGTGTCTGCTAGACTACCACATCAGTCGGAGAGGGTTAAGTTATAGGGGTTAATGTGCCAATTGAAATGTTAATTAATTTTTTTTTATCCACTGAATTTATTGTTTTTTGTTACCAACTGATAAATTTAAGTGTAAATAATAAAAAATGAAAACATTTTTTTAAAAAATTTAATTTTTTGATATATTTTTTGCTGTATTAGTGCAGGTCTAAGGTTTTGACAGAAAATTCATACCATGCCGATGAATAACATATAACACAAATTTTCGCAGAGAATTTGAAAAATAAATATATAAATACTATCTAACATTCATAAACAATAAACAAAAAGAGTTTTATTAGTTTTACAAAACGGAACTTGGAAAATATAAGCCATGTAAATGGTGTCTGGTAGTCTACCACGTCATTAGAATTGTGAGAACTATATCACGTCAGTCGCAGAGGGTTAAACAAAAAAAGAAAATAACGTTAAAACGAAATTGTAACAACTTACAAAAATGTCTAAACTCGAAAAAAAATGCCAAACAAGAAGGTCAAAACAGAAACGATCGGCAAAACATGGAAAAAGTATTTGCAATTGAATATAATCACCAAAAGGAAAAAGCGAGATATGAAGCACGAGTACATTTGTAGAATTTTGTATCCCTAGAAACTGCATTTATATTGTTATGCTTTGATGAAAATTTTAACTAAAATATTACAAAATTTCATTATTGTTATATTGAGCCTTTTCTGCAATATGTTTATAACAGAAAGAAATAAGTATTTTTTTTAGAAAACATTTTAACGGAATATATATTTGTTATTTTAATCTCAAAAGTTTAGTATATCTATACCGTAGATATTTGGATGAATTGTTTACACATTATGAAGAACGATATGTCAATTAATTCAAAAATCACATTTTTTGGAGTTGTGACTCTATTGCAGCAAGGACTAGATATGCATATACATACATACATATGTATCTATGACCGTATAAGATGTATTTTGTTTTATTGCTTTGAAGACAATATTACTGCATATCCCATCCCCGATACAAGATGCGTAGAAATATCTATGTATGTATATGTCTAGTAGATGAATGAATGAACAACCGAATGAAATGAGTGAGGAAATGACTGAGCCCTGTTCCATCATGTAATTGTTGTTCTCATTACTTTTTAAATTCTTGATGTAGAATATTTTAATAAAGTTGGTGATAATATTGTTCTTTTTGTTGTTGTTGCTTCTATTGTTCCCTTTGAAGATACTGTATTTCTAATGTTCTTGGATTCTAATTTCGGGTTCTTTGTGCGTGATTATGCATATGTGTGTGTTTGTATCTGTGTTCTGTGTGTGTTTTTATTTGTTTCTATGTAAGTATGCTTGGTATTACCCGCTTGTTCGGCAAAACTGCTATTGACGTTTTTTCTGTAATAAATTCATCACTCACAATTGCCAGTACCTACTTGGTGTACTAATATATTATATGAATTCGTTGATCGTATAGGTATAAGCAAGCGAGCAAAATGCTTTTCTATTGTCATCATATTCTATTGTTTACGTTGATTATCCAACGTTAACGAAAGCGTTCATTATTTAACTCCGGCTTCAGTGTTCTTTTCATCGTAGTATTTTTGTGAATGAAAACTATGATGAATATTTGTCACTGTTTTCGCCAACGGAATGTAAGCAAGAGGGTGGCGATTGTATACTTCCCATGACATCCGCATGTTAAATTCGTCACTCAAACGCACTGCGTAGGTATTGCCGAGCAAGTATAGGTCATTGCTTTGTGCATAATGATATAATGACTTATGGAATGTATCCGCGGACAAGCGGGTAGTGTTTGTTCTCTGCAAACTGCGTATTGATAAAATGTTAATGTTGATGGTTTTTACTAATGTACACACATACATACATACATACATATGTATGTACGTACACACATACATAATTTGTTTTTATTTTTCTATAAATTTGCTATTGTTGTTGTTTTTGTTGATCGCTGCTACTTCTGCTAGTTTTAAATATTTCCCATAGTTTTGTTTTCATTTTTTTCGGGGGTTCTAGGAAATAGTTAAACGTAACTAAACGTCAGTATGTCAAAGTGCGTCATGCGTAGCATTTGTGTGCATTAGAAAACGGATAAAACGAAGAAAAACATAAATATACAAGCACACAACACATACATACATACATAGATACAAATTAGTGAAAACGCATTTAAATTAAAAAAATTTTAGTGAAAATCAAATATTTATAATTGAAACAAAAGATAGTAAAATTTTTGTAAGACAAGATATAAGAGAATTACATATTTATGAAAAACTAACTACCTATACAAGTACATACATAGTACAGGTAAACACAAACAAAAAAAAATAAAAAAATGATAAATCCCAGTGTTTCAAAAGAATCAAATACTGAAAGTGATAAAGCTGACGACAACAAGACAAATGAACCAAAAGAAGTTCCTCCAATAGGTAAGAAAATTTGTAAAAATGTTGCATCAACAGGTCTTGATAAATGTATTTATGTATATGCATATATACGGCATGTACACATACACACACATATCCACATGAATATATGTATGTTTGTGCATACATTTTTTAGTTCTGTTAATCTAAAGCAAAAAACCAATAAGATCTCTATCATATATTTTTTTTAACAAATTTTATTGAAGTACACAAACTATTGTTTTTTTATTGGTTTAGTTGAAAATAGAAAAAGAGAAGAAACCATAGCAAAAATAAAGCATTATATTTTGAAAACATTTTTGTAGGTATCATCCCTTAATTTATTATATAAAATTTTTTGGCATATTTCACTTGCAACGGGGGTAAAAACACTCTCGCGTATAAGAAAAGTACTCGCTGCTAAAGGCCGTGCCGCACTATCCTACACAGTCCCGCGATTTGCAAAATATGACATGTGTGCTAAAAATGTATAGTAGTGTGGACTAAAAATGCAACTGTGTGACAGATTTTTTGGCAAGTCGTGCGATTTGTAAAATTTTATGAAAATTTTCATAAAATGATAGTTTTCATGCGATCAGATGAGTATTTATTGTCAACCAGATGTTTTGGCATGAGATTTGTATGATAGTGTGGCACCTACAGCACCATTTTGAAACGATTTTTTAAAGTCGGTCAGATTTTTGCAAGATTTTCCTGTGAATGAATCGTACGATTGTGTAGGATAGTGAAGCACGGCCTTAAAACACACAACGATCTTTTGATAAAATGTGTGCTCGTTTATATTTTTTAAGTTCTATTTGAATCTATTTTGTAATCTATTTTCGTATTTTAACTAGAACTGCAAAAAAAACAAAAAAAATTAGTTTAATAATTTAATTTGTTGCTTAAAATATTAAAAAAACTATTTATACTCCTTATAAATATCGTATTAAATTCAAGAATCAATAAACTTCCAAGTGTTTACATGTATGATACTATATATGGATACATACATACTCGTATGTACATACATACGTGCATACTTATTCTTTTCAAAATAAAAATAATTTTCTTAGCTTATTGCAATTCCTGAAATAAATGATTAGGAAAATGATTTTATCATCATTGTATGTATAATTGTATATTTCCTCAGAGAGGTAAAAGCTTACATATACATACATACATATGTATGTCGGCGATTCGAAATTTCGAAATTCCGAAATGTCGTAACTAAATTTGTTAAATTTTCGAATCCGCTTTGCAAAAGCACAGAAGGACTAATAATTTAATCGGAATGAAATCATTCTCTTTAAGCTTCCTAATATTATTACAATGAAAACATTCATTAAAGGAATGAAAAATTACGTTAAAGCTATGCCTATGGCATAAACATATATATTTTTATAAACGAAAGTGGCAAGTTCGAAAAATTGCATATCATTAAAAAATTTCAATGGTGGATCTACTGAAAAAAAACAAAAAAGGGAAACGGAAATCGGCTTTAAAATGATATCCGAACACGATGCCGAACGATAAGGTTAGCAGGATTTCTAGACGTAAAAACATCTAACTTGCGTTTCTTTACTATTTATTTACTGGCACAAAAGTCAAACACATAAATAAAATACATAATTAGCAGTTTCTAACTTAGTTGTTTTTCGTTTAAAATTTCAGAATTATCGATCGGTCTACAACGTGGGGCAGCCCGTTACACTGCCATTGATAGTTGAAGTCTTTTGATTGCAAAGTCAATGCAAAAATGATATAATAGGAGAAATCCCTCTTAGTATTGTAATCATTGCAGATCTTGCAAGTCTAGCCTATTTTCATCAGTTTGCAGCAATGCAATAACAAAATATGTAAATAAGCTATACCTGCAAGATCTGCAACGTATGCAATAGCAGTTTACAACCAAGAGTGATTATCCTCAATGTATTTTTCATTCCAATTGCAATTTTATTCAATATGTATATAAAATTTATAAAAAAAACTTTTTGGAGTGTGACTCAAGAATTTATCTCTTCAAAAATTTATATATTTTGTATGGCTGAGCTAATCTCTATGCTGCATTTTATTGGTTTATAAATACTAACTTATCAGTAGATCTTTACCACCATGATTAAAAAGTTTTCAAACTAATTTTCATATACAAAAAATGAGAATTACTAAAGCGAAGTACAACAGTTTTAAAACAATTTATACGAGAAAAAAACACAAAATATAAATTTTACTCGATATGAATCTGTTTATTTTTCTAACAAGATTTATAGGTTGACTAATTGTATCTGGCTTTTACCCGTTACTTCGTTTATACTTCATGGCAATCAATGAAATTTATCGCAAAGAGAAAGAGCACTAAAAGCACCAGATGCTTTCTCATTTTAGCCCCCCAAGAAAGTCCAATTAATGCAAATGTAAGAAAATCTTTTAGGAAAATAAAACCTATCAATCTTGCCCAATTTTTAGTCCTTAAAATATAAGCTTCATTTTAATCTGGGTCATATAAAATCCGTCTACCAAATTTTATGCAAAATGCTCGAGAGGAATACAAATTTTATCTGAAAACCGCTCAGTGTTTTGTATGATTACCATAAAAATTTTCTTCTCAAATCAATCATATGCATTGTGAAAACCTTACTTTCGACTCGATCGCTAAGTGTAGGTGTGTGTGCGTGTGTGTGAAGTTTTTTTTTTTTACTTTCATAGTTTTTATTTACATATAACAGTCAATTAAATATAAACCGATTCGAAAGTAATATTCAAAAAAATATTTTGTTTGAAAATCATTTTCCATGTCTCGCACCGATTGATTGGATTTGTCTCTTAATTTAGAAATTAATTTAAAAATTCGAAAAATCTGTTCACCGGTTGCTGTAATCGAATATTTTCGAAAAAAGTTATTGGCAACAAGATTTTCTTTATGTACCTGGAAAACTGCTGCGGCTGCCACAAATTCGATCAACAATGGGTCATGGAGATATTGCGTTCTTTTTTATTGAATTAAAAAAAAAACTATTGTCTTTTGACTATTTATAACTGGTTTTCAACAAATACATTGCGAACGAGTTGTTTGGCTGAGCAAAGCACCATAGTTCTTTAAAGGAGTCGAGCTGACAGCCTTTGGACCAATTTGGTAGCATAGCAAAATTTCTTGCAAAATTCCAATCAATTTCATTTCTAGGGATACTTATACAAAATAGAAATGTAATAAAAGACGACATACATACATACAACGTACATTTTTATTTCCGACAATATATTTTCTATTAGTCATGAGTTCTATAATTTTAAATTTGTTTTGGAGCTTGTTGTAAAAATCGTATTCCAATTTTTCACATGAAATATAGTTGCTATGTGATTAATTTTTTCGTTTCTGAAATAAATAATTAGTCATCTTAAGTATTGACATAATTTTGAAAAGAGAAAATATCATGAGCAATTCGTACTACTGTTCAATCAGTAATCATAATCAGCATAATCATTTTTATGAAATAAACCACGTAGGGACAAATAATATTCAACTTAAAAGGAAACGGCAAACTATTCTACTTTACAAACTAAATTTATTAGGAAATAAATTAAACGAAACGAACCGAAACATATTCCCACCGATAATCTGCCAAAAGACTACCTTGTTCAGCGCATTTCTTTGACGCACAAACTGGTTTTCTACTACGAGTACTAATCCGAGAAATATTCACGAAAAAAAATCAAGAGCAACTAAACAGACGACAACTACAAAAAGCTCAACTCTGAAATAGTAAAAAATTAAAAAAAGAAATTGAAATGATAATTTAAAAATAGAGCAAACACGTTTTCTAACAAGCTTTCAACCACTGATCGATCTATGAGTAACAAGATGGTTAATTAAAACAAATAATGCCTCCATGTGTGCGAGTGCTTTGGAATGTGGAAGTATGTGTGTCTAAGGATTTTTACAATAAGGAAAAAAGATTTCAATAAAATATAATTTAAGTTTTTTATATCCATGCAGTATGTATGTATGTGTGAGCTGAAAACACAACAACATGATAACCATTTAATAGACACACACTCCCATAGGCATCTAATAAAACACCATCTGCAACGCATTCCATTCATGCTCGCATTTAAAATTTGAATGTTTATTCATATTCACTAAATGCGTTCTTGTAATTTGTTGGGGACACTTTTCAATGAGGCAATCGTATTTTGATAACGACGCCACTTACGATCTGTTGGTATGAGTGTGTTTGCATAAGAGATAAAATAGTCCCAGCAAACAAAATTAACACAATGTATTGATTATATAAAAAATTTATTAAATTATATATGATGTAGATCAGTTAATTTTTTAATTTTTAATTTCGTTAAGGTTTCATGGCTGGAAATAAAACCAAACAAAGTTAAAAAATAATGGAAATTATTTCAAAAAAGTTTGAATTATTCACTCTTAAGTTCGTATAATTTAGTTTAGAACTAAATAATATTTATTTTACGAGACCAACCACGTAGTTGTTGTCAGCTTAGACCTTACTGCCAATCACGACAGCTGCAATCAAGTAACAGAATATCATTTATCAGATTTTTTTTCATACTAATGGTACGGAAATTCACTACTTTTTTTGTTTTTATTGTTCAATCGAGGTTTTTTATTATTTCTTCCATACCTAGATAGCAACCAACCATTTTTAAGTTAAAATTATTTTTAAGTTGTAATTAAATACCAAATTGTGTTTATGACTGCATACTTAAAAAAAGTACTTAATTAATAATTAAATGAAAGAATGTGTGTTTATATGTATACTAATTAAGATTTATGAATTTCCATATGTTTTTGGATGCTTGTTCTTATATAAAATAAGGCCAATAAAATATTTGTGGATGCTGGTAAATTGCATAAAATTTTGTCTGGTTTTGTCGCTATTAACCTTTTAATTATTTTATAATTGCTTTTATTCTTTTAAAACATTTCAGGAGTTCTTAATTATTCTTATTTTTAGCTGAACTAAAAATAGATTTTTTGGATTTTTCTTTATTTGTTCTAGTCAGCTGTTCTTTAGGGAAATTTGTGGGAAATTTTTAATTTTATATAGTGCTACCATTTTTTCATCGAATTAAATAAGAATTGTAATTACTTACTGAAAATATGGAATCTTATTTATATACAACATAAATTTAAATAAAAATTAACTAATTACATAGGTACGTACCTACTTAAATATGAAGTCAAAAACTAGCCATAAGTGTATGAGTGTTTATGACTTTTCTTTATTGGAAGAACAACATAAGTACAGACCTAACAATAATAGTACCTTGTTTGCTGGGATATATTCGGTGTTTTGTGTGTGTGTGATATGAATGTGTGGTATTCAAAACGTGAGAATATGTTGTTGTCGATAAAGAAAGCTATAAAAGCACTGTAATCAAAATAAAACAAACAAGCGTACGCAAACAGAAAACATAAATAAAAAAATATAAAAAACAAAACAAATACTAAGATGAAAACAAACGAAAAACAAAAATATTTCAAGACTTCTAACAAATACTATAAAAATAGTATATGCGAATGAGGAATATACTCCAGAAATACATAAATTCATTCATTGTTAATGCAAGCAGAACTTTAAAGTTATTAAATCATTTATAAAACACATTGTATTTCACATAATCATTGTATGTACTTCTAAAATGTTAAATTTTAAAACAGCGTTGTATTTGGTCACATGATTCATTCTTCATTGCAGCAATAGAAATATGTACTGTCCTGAAAGTATGGACTGAGTACTTTAAATAAATAACATGAACTCTATACTCGCCAACCAACCAACCACTACAAAGAAAGACTGTTTACGATTTTATTTATACTTTCGAAATTCGACATCGGTACTGGTTATCAGTTTGGGCAAACAAGAAGTTTAAATTATTTTCTCGCATGCTAGAAAAAAATCTATTCAATAGTTCGTAAAATTAAGGCAGGTTTTCACAATTCACAAAATATGTACTAAATTTTCCAAAGTTTCTAAACGACTAGACAATTTAGTTTGTAGACGATAGTATTTTTTTACACTCGTAATAAGCAAAAAAAAATATTAAATCTTTCATTTAATGATTTCAGTACCTCATGAAAATCAAGGTGTGCGATACGGCAAATGCAAATGGTTTAATGTGGCGAAGGGCTGGGGCTTTATAACACCCAATGATGGCGGTCAAGAAGTTTTTGTGCATCAAGTGAGTATTTAACTATCCGCATTAAATTCGCCGGGAACGCAATACCTGTAGATCAGCATACACAGAAAATGTTAATAAAAATGTGGCACTCGGCGACTGCCGCGGTAAGGCTATTGCATAGCATTTTTTATCAACTTATGCAATAAAATCAATAGCATACTTTAGGGGTTAACATACATTGGGCGATTTAAATACTTAAAAAAACAAAAGACTTAAGAAACAAACTTAGTGTCAGGTTTTTTCGCTTAAAAAACAAAAGACTTAAGAAACAAACGCTTCAAAATTTCTTGATTCGGTCGCCTCAAAGCCCGCGATAGAAGCTATGCTATAGCTTAAAAATTTATTCGTATTCAGAGTTCGATAGGTATGCGAGTCCAAGCAAAACTCTCACAAGATAATTAATCCGTAAGAATCGTTAGATCCCGTTCACTTATTACGTAACGCTGTTTTCACTCCTGCAGTGTATGTGAGTGGCCCCTTAAACTTTAATCTTTAAATTTTTCATTAACAGAGTGTTATACAAATGACTGGATTTCGTTCGTTGGGTGAACAAGAAGATGTCGAATTTGAATGTCATTTAACGGAAAGAGGACTTGAAGCCTCACGCGTATCTGGACGACAAGGTAAATTTAGTTGTATTTATAAAATCTGTAGCATGCTACAAAAAAATTACATGTGAGTTAAATGTTTTTAAAGGAGCTGATTGCCATGGCAGTACATTTCGACCACGCACTAAGAAACGACATCGTCGTGTACGCTGCTACAATTGTGGTGAATTCGCTAATCACATAGCATCGAAATGTCATTTAGGACCGCAGCCTAAACGTTGCCATTTGTGCAAACAAGATGATCACTTGTTTGCTAATTGTCCTACAAAACAAGTTAGTTCTGCAGCGATTTTAATTTATTTTTTTTTTAATATATTTGTACAAATTTTTTCAGAGCTCAACAGCCAGTGAATCTGCCCAACATTCCAGCAAAGATGACAGTTCTTCAGCAAGTGAAAATGCTGCTAAAGAAGACAGATAACACGATTTATAGGGAATATTGATAAAGGACAACTGAAATTTAGTACAACTTTTGGCAATTCTTTTTTTGTGCTCAAATCCTATTTCAACATAAAAAAATGAGGCTAATTATACAAAGTACAATTTAGTTTATAGTTTTTTTTTAGTATGTAATAAGTAAGATAAAAGATTTTAATAAGACGACTTACACGCTGAAAGGAAGTTGAATTTAATCCTTGAATAGTTGTAAAAAAAGGGCTATTTTTCATAAAACATATTTAATTGACGGTTTTCTTTTGCGAACGATATAATTCTTCAACATTGCCATAATAAAACCTACTAAATCAGCCTTTTTCGAATTCGTTACAGAATCGGAAACTACGATGCAAAAACATAAACGTGTGACATATTTTAAGCAATTGCAGGAAAAAGTAAATGAAAATATTCTAGCTGCCAAAAATCATAAATTCATGGCTTTCATCGACAATCTGAATATTTTCAAGTTTTTATGCAACATTCACTTTTTTTTACTTATTTTTATAACATTTTTTTCAAATAATACCTATAAAACATACATAAGTTTCATTTCGTTTATCTATAAAAAGACTCATGAAATGTTTTATATATACTTATATTTTACAAATAAATTTATACTAAATATACAAACATACATGTATGTATTTACGTATATGTATATAAAATGAGTTTTGAACATGATTTAAAGTACTTTCAGTCTATACACGGTTTGGATACTGGGTTAAAAGTCTTAAAAGGATTTCTTTTTAATCAATATAAAAAGCTTCAAGTCTCAACATGCACATTCTTATATGTTTGTTTGTGTGTGTGTGTTTGTGTGTGATCAAGTGTTTAAGAAGTTGAAGTTTTTTTAGCCGTTTTTGCACAAATCCATTTTAATCCATTATGTTTTTTTACAAAGTGTCGAGAGTTTGACTGAGAAAAGAAATCATTTTTAGCTATAAATGTTTCTAGTTTTTCGAACTTCTGTGTGAATGAATGAATGTAGATACATACATACATATTGACATTTGTACATTAACAGAAAGTTGCATTTGAGTTAGCAAATTCTTTTAAACTATAAAAATTAAAGCACGTTAAATTGTATAAATTGTTATAAATTAATTTTAATCTTTACTAGCTTTTAACTTGCATATAGCACAAATTTATCGAAAAAGCAAAAAAACCAAAAGTACCAGTTTCATCTTATTTTACGCCCCAGAAACTACATTGGATGAAAATGTAAAAAATTGGAAAAAAAGTACCAGAAGTTCCAGAAGTACTTTTCTTGTTTTTAACCACTAAAATAGTACCCTATTTTCTAATATGGATCATATTCTAGCCGTCTACATCCTTAAGCTGTTTTTGAGTCATAGTGCAACGAACATTTAAACATCTAAAAATACAAACTCTCACATTTATAATATTAGAAGGATAAAATTTTAGAAAATTATTGTCAATTATTACTGGTTAAAAAAACATTCCTAGGGATTAAAGATATTAATTATACCTTTTCTACAACAGCACCAATTCAGAGCATAGAAACAATTTCTTTGTTCTGGAAAAGCACAAAGGAACAGGCCTAGTAAGGGACTTTTTTATATGTATGTTTCACAAAAGGTAATTTTTCATAGAAGGTACTTTTTCATAAGAATAACTTTTTATAAAAAACGCGTTTCCATAAAAGGTACTTTTTTATAAAATTACCTATTTTTCAAAAAAGTACTATTTTCATAAAGGTACTTTTTCCATTAAATTTATGTACACACATAAGTATTCTTGAAAGGTACTTTTTTATGCATCATCTTCTTTTTATAAAAAGTACCTTTTCAAAAAAGAATTTCTTTTATAAAAGGTACATTTTATAAAAAGAACTTCTTCATTGAATAGTCTTTTTCATAATTTTTTTTTTTTAATGTATTCTTCCTTGAGAGGTACTTTATTCGATATTTCATTTTAAATTAAAGATAATATTTCTATGAACACATTTTTTCTTAAAAGTTTATTAAAAAGTAATATTTTTAAAGGAACTTTTTGAAAATAATTACTTTTTCATAATTTTCTTTTCTTTTACTGAAAATGTATTTTTTAAAAGTGATTTTTCTTAAGAGGTTCTTCTTATTAAGCCTAGAAAATTCAGATTTATTTTATTTTAATGTTCTAGAATATAAATTTTCTAAAATATACCTATAACACTTTATTATGTTATGGGTTAGCTAATGTATAGGCTGCATAACATTGGTTACTAAATACATACTCATCAATTGATCTTTACCACCATGTTTGAAAATTTTCAAACTTATTTCATTATACACAAACTCCCAAGTAAGAAATGAGAATTACCAAAGCACAAGCAAAAATAGTTTAAAAAACATCTACAAACAATACAACAATAAAATTTTATTCAATGTGTATCTGTTCATTTTTCTTAAATCCTTTAAACAATTAGTCCACCTTTGGTCGACAATAAAAGTAAATACATACATACATATTTATAAAAAATATATATATTTTTGAAAACAAAAAATCTTGAGTTCTTGCTTTTATAAAATGTTATATTTTGTAAGAGGGAGTTTTTTTTGTTTTGCCTTATAAATACGTTCATTGTCAACCAAAGGAGTTTGTGCATAAGGAAATATCGACTGATGAGTTGGTATTTAGCACCAAAGCAAACTCATAACATATACATATTTAATTTTTCGTTTTAATAAAAATCTCTAAAAACAGCGTTACGTAATATGTGCACAGCCCCCTACTTCCCTCATCTGATTCGCATTTTATTCAAGTAGATTAAATAAGAGCTAATTTCCAAATCATTCGAGCTCAAAGGTTTAAAAACAAAATTTTGAAATTAAGAAAAAAAAATATGTTTGATAATGAAATACCTTGTAAGGAATGACAATCATGCCCTTTAACAATAGATTATAATAAAAGCACATTTCCTTTGTTATTGTGGCTGAAATTGCCACAATTATATTAAATTTAATTTTTAAAAATTTTTAACGAATTAAAGCTAAACGAGAGACAAGAAAAAAGCTTAATCCATTTTTACTACATATAGAAAGCTTTAAAGGACATACACACAACATGCGCAATAAAATCAACTGATAAGAAAGCTTTACGTTTGTCACGTGCTAATGTAGATTTTACATTAGTTTTGTTGTTTGTTTACTTAATTGCACGGCAACGCAGAATCCTTTAACATTTACAGCCCGTGCAACCCACCACAACAATAACAAAAACAACAAACACCCCCTAAACAAATCGAATGAAGACAAAAAGCAAACATTCAACACAAAATAAAAAAAAGACTCTGTGGACAAACGATTACTACTAGATATTTAACATTCAGCAGGGACGAAAGGAGAACACCCAAGTTAACAAACATCCTTAAGCCATGTAAAAATTTAAAAAGCGCCTTTTGCAAAAACGAACTAAGAAGAAGAAAGAAAAAAGGAGGAGAATGCGGCACAATGCTTTTGAATGAAACATATTTAACATTTTTGTAACATGATTATTTTAATATTTTCATACGATTATTTGTTGTTTTTCTTCATTTGTTTTATTTTATTTTATTTTTCCCATGTGATGTGATGTGTGATATTGTGGTAGTTCTCTTTTGTATTTCTTTTTTTTTTCATTTGGTGGAGAGCCTTTAGAGCATAAGGCTTGGCCAGAAGCCAACGGATGTCACATTGTCAAGAAAGGAATGTATGTGTGTGTATGTTTAAACGCATAAGTAGTACAAAAGCAGGCAGTAGCAAAATCATCTAATGATATAGCTTTCTTTCTAACTTAAAAAAAGATGCAAAATCAGCTAACGCGCAAAATAGTTGCAGCACCACAGTTACAGTTTGACTGTGGCACCATACAAACGCGACAAATATCAAGGGCGGAATAATATAACCGACAAAAAGAAATTAACATTTTTAAATTTATAACAAAAAGAAATCTTCGGACTATTGCATTTTTTAAGTGACATAAAATTAATTTAAGCTTAATTAAATTACAAAGTTAAAATACAGGGCTTTTGTTAGCTTAAAGTGAAAGCTTATTAAAGCAGTTAAAAGTATAATTTATTTTTGCTTTAAAAATTATGTATATGTTTTTTTTAATTCAATGTGTACGTCGTGGTGTGTCTGTGAACTTCTGTGCCAGTCAAGTTATGTGTTTTTGTATTTTTACTGAAAACTGAAACTTAAATTCCATACCATCAAATTTTTAGCATTTGCAAGTATGTAATAAATTCCTTTATCCTTGTTTCCTTCAACATTTATTTGAATTTCTGTTTTTTTTTCTGTTTGTTTGTTGTATATTTTTGACTTTTGTCGTTAAAATATTCAACCCACATTACATAATCACACTCTAGCTGGGAAAAATGCGTACTACTGAGGTTGTGTATCCTTAAGACAGCATAACACAGAAGAAGGAAAAAATCTATATACCTACCTATACAAATTAAAATCGAAAACATTTTATAAAACAGGAGTTCTATCTTTATACATACTGGTACTATGAAATCCACGAAAATACGATACGATAATACTACAAGTATGTAACAACTAAAGTAGCAGCAGTAAAAGGGCGTGTATTCAAGCTTTAACGATTTAAGCCATCAGTTATTGAGTTATTGAGTTTTTGTGTTCATATTCTATTTATTTCTTTTTTTTAATTTTTATAATGTGCCATACCAGAGTAAATAAAGGCAGCCAGCAACACACATTTTGGAGGGAAAATAAAACAGACAAGTGTAAGGAAATTCACAAGCTCCTAACCGCACCACACTCCACTCCGTTGCTCCACTCACTCGTACAAGAACAATTAAAAATGAAATGAATTCCCTTGAAATAACAACAAATCGTATGTTAACCCTTTTTCTAAAGATTTCCATGACCCAAAAAAGTTAAACATCCTAAAACAATAACAATGTAAAACAATAAAATCCAACAACAACAACAACATTTAAAAATTTACAAAAACAAGAACAAAAACAGTAAACACTTTTCCTTGACATCATCAGAAAATATGTCTGTCTGTCTAATCTATTGTTTAAAAATCTCTTTTTTTTATGTTTGTAACTTGTAAGAAAAACACAAATGACAAATGAAAATAAAAAATTAAAATTCGCCAACATTAACACAAGGACTATTTGAAATACATAGACGAAGAAGGAGCAGAATGTGTACTAAACAAGATAGCCATGTAATCAAAAGCTAAAAGAAGAAAATCTAAACGGGCGCTCCCATCACAAACAGAAAGAAGTAGATTCAAATTATTTAATTTGAATATGAGTGTGACTGTGTGTGCGTGTGTTTGTGTGTATAAATGGCAGCTAAAATTTACTCTGTAAATAGGCCACTATACGAAACCTAATAATAAAAGACTAAAGTAGTATCAAGGAATATAAAAGTTGTAAATAAATACAGTAGTTCCCAAACTTACATATACTTGGTGCATACATTTGTAATATTACAACAAGAAAAAAACTTGAAAACTATCTGCTGATTTGACGAAGTCGAAAGTATTTCGAATTTTTTTTTTTTTAATAGAAAAAATGAGAATTACAAAAATAAAAACAAGAAACTCAACAGAAATCACAATAAAAAAAGTTATGTTCGAAACGAACCTTACAACTTTCAATCTTAGGTAGACAACTTATATGTACTTATCCAAGGGAAAAAAAACTTTTTCAATTGATGACAGATTGTCATCATATTAATATATTTTCCGATAATACAAAAAAAAATTATAAAAAATCCTATGTAATTAAATAAAAGCTTGTGATTAATACCAATATTAGAAAAAAATAGAATTGAAAGTCAAATAAAAATACTGCTTTTTATTCCAGGCCATTAAATGCATAGAGAAAACTGGCGATTGTCGGATCGTTAAGATACTGAAACGCGCTACTAATTTTAATTTTAAAGTTGCAATGAACTTCGTTCAACCATTTCATTGATGACTGCTGCATTGTCATTGATCAAAAATATTAGCAAATGATGTCGATATCAACTTCCATAACAAGGATGACAAATGTGTAATTATTCTCTTCTCTCTATGAGTGTGAAAAATTTCCTTTCACAATAAATGATGCTGATGACTGTTGTATGTTTCTTCTGAAGAGGTTTGCGTGAATGTTGAACGGTTTCTTGTTTCTTTCTGGAGTCGGCGTCAACATCTTCAATGTTCTCTTGAATAGTCTTCATATATAACGCCGTCTCTTTTAATATTTTATAGCTGCCAAATCGTTTTCATTCATTCTATTGCAATTCTTTTCAATACTCGAAAGACAAAGAAATATGTATGTAATAAAAAGTTTTTGAAGTCGTCGAAGAAATATTTAAGCCATCTGATATGTACATATATACATATGTATGTGTTACAAATAATATTATTTATATACGATTATATGTGTAATACAACTCCTAAGTATCAATAAAGGAAACCTTGGGGCAAGTGTCGCCAGGTCACCACTTTTGTCTACAATTTTGGTGACTATTAAACGACATTGCCAATAAAGCGTTTACATTTTTTAATTTGGCTTTGATGACAAAAAAGAAAGTTGTATCGTTGGAAGATGGCTGATAATGTGTCGGTTAAGGTAACAAAATACACATTTCCATTATCGACTTATGCTTTAGAAAAATACCGAAAGTGTAGACTATAATTACTAAAATAAACTAGTGAATCACTGGTTCCAATGTGTACATATGGTCCCAAAAGAACTACCTAGTCAATAGTACCTAAGTATGTCAGTTGTGGATTTTCCTTGACACGTACATGTAAAATGTGTATAGTAAAAAGAATTGTATGGGGTATAATAATTCACTATTACTGGTGACAATGTCAGTTGTGAATCAGAACAGTTTCACTATTGACATTTCCTGCAGGGATGAGTTGGTGTTTTGATGTTTTTTCGACTGCGAGCGCTGGCATTATTTTTTAAGTTACTTTATATGTGCGAAGACATCATCAAGGCAAATGTCTACAAAAATTTAAATCCTTTATACTATTGCCTATTCCTATATTCGGGCCAGGGACTTGTGTAGTATCAACGCGACCTATACAGCAGATATGAAGTGATGGTCTAGTAGTATGTGATAGAAACAGGTCTAACCCTGATGTAGTTATGTACAGTGACTTTTGGGCTATTGAAGTCAATTTAAGAAGCGCTGTTTTAATTTCTTTTTGTATAAATACACAACCGATATTACACACCTTCAGTTATCAATGGTTTTTTGCGATTAATAATTTCTAATTATAATTTTTTGCTCTATAAAAATGAGATTCTTACTTTTCGCACAACTTTAAATGAAAAATTGAATAGCAAATTTATACAGATACAGAAGTAAATAAAAAAATATTTCGAAATAAAAGCGCAGAAAAACAAATCGATTGGAAATAATGAAACCCTTGTGATTAATAAATAAATATAACATTTTTATTATTTGGAATTAAATCTTTAAATAGAATGAAAGATTGGATTTTAAACAAAAACAACGAATGAAAGAATACACATACACACAACTTAACGTAATACTACTGCATTGAAAAGGATAAGCCGTATAAAAATCAGGTAAGTTTGTTTTTTAAGCAAAATAAAATATAACAAAAACAAAGAAAAAACAATATCGATTTATATTTTATTTAAGTATTATTTACGTTTTAAAATTGTCTGCTATTTGCACATTAAATATAAAATAATGATACTCAAGATTTATGCAATGTAAAGAGTCAGATATGTAAAGGTATTCGATCATGGCTGGTGAAATTTGTATACGAAAATAGTAAAAGGAGAATATTTAAAAATTTGTTTTAAAAGTGAAGACTTGAGACTTAAGAAATTAAAAAAAAGACATGTGTCACTCGCGGACTGGCGCGGTAAAGCTATTGCCTAACATTTTTTAACAACTTATGCAAATATATTATTACGTTTTGTTTAATAACTCCGTTGTTTTTCTGGCAGTACTGTATGTTAATGAAATCAAAATCAATAGCATACTTTAGGGGTTAACATACATTGGGCGATTTAAATACTTAAAACACAAAAGACAAAAAACAAACTTAGTGTCAGGTTTTTTCGCTTCAAAAACAAGACTTAAGAAACAAAATTAGTGTCAGGTTTTTTCGTTTCAAAAACAAAAGACTTAAGAATGATTCGGTCGCCTCAAAGCCCGCGATAGAAGCTATGCAATAGCTTCAAAAATATATGTTTAACATTGACTTAAAACAAAACGTAAATGTATGTACATATGTGCAATAATGGCCCATTATCATAGTCTCACCTTAAAGTCAGTTTGTTTTAGAAACGACTTTAAAAGGATATTTATTTTATTACTTATTTCGCCGTCGTAATCAAAAACAAACATTGTTGTAAACTGAAATATGTAGATTTAAGTGGGAGACAGACGACACATCATATGTAGAAAAACAAGCTTTAGACCCAATGGTTGGTGTTGGCTACAAAGCAGACTATGAATTATGGCTTTGGTTCGATCCCTGGTCAGGGCAAGTCATTAGTATCATGAATTAATCTAATGTACATTAGTGTGACATTGTATTAATTGTTGTTGGACTGTTTAAGTGATGAAGGCATAACACTGATCACTAAAAACTGTTCCGACATTGATTGATACTGTTCCAAGCTAATGTACACAACATGGCTTTCATTCGTCGGTTAGCGGAAACGTTGGCGAAGTAATAGAATTAATAAAAACAATGCCTGCTAAAACAGCTTACTAAAGTCAATGCGTCTATTTAGCACCAGAGGTGCTGCAACACTGCACATAACGGGCAAAGCAGAGTTGTAAAAGAGTGAAACCTTCTAAAATTTCAACATCCACTTACTCTAACTTACATACTTCCCTGTCCCTAAGTTGTGGCACAGTGTAATGCATATATGCAGGTACTTTAAAAAATTCTGTGTCAAAATTTAAATTTTCAATTAAATTTAGGTGTAAAATTCTGTTTTAAAATTAAAACTAGTTATTGTTTGTTTTTAACTCCTATAGACATAAATAATATCACAAAAAAACAACTAAAATAAAGAGTTTTTTCAAGCATACACTAGTTTTTAATTAAAACATCATATTATTTTAAAGTCGAATTCATTAACGAAAGATTTCATTCTTTGTGTTATTTCTTGTGATACGATTATAAAATACGTGCATAATATACATATGAAGAGATAGATGGATGGGTCCTGCTTCTATAAAATGTAATTTTGATGCTTGTAAACATCTCATCGTATATTAAAGCATTTCTAGTCGTATGTAAGTATGAACGAATGAGTATTAAAAGTATAAGGATGCACAAATATCTCATATAATGTGCTTTCAATACACATGCTACGACGGCTACGACAATTTTTGTTGCATTTCAGTTTAGTTGTTTTCTCGTTTTTGTTTTTTTTTTTTTTGCCTTGGGTATAATTTTATATTATTTTATAGTTTTTCTATATTTTTAGTTTTTAAGCACACATACAGACATACATACATATAAATATGTACATTTTATGTGTTTAGGAGATGGATGACAAGCAAGTATTGATTCTTGTGTCTTCCTTTTTTTGTATTTTTTTTTGCTTTTTTTTTTGCTTTTTTTTGGGTTTCAGGTTATCTCCGGTCCATGTTTATTTGTTGTTATTATTGTTGTATCCATTCTCATAATATATGTATGTATATGTTAGTGCTAAATTGTTAGGTGTACATCTTAAGTACTTTTATCTGCATTTTTTTTTTTTGTTTTTTTTTTTGGTTCCTTATATGTTAAAGGAATATGAATAATATAAACTTGTCGTTGCATTTAACAGCAAGGAAAATATTTGCATTTCATTACAAATTTTGTTGCTGTTTTAAGACGACAACAAAACTAAAGTTTCTTACTACTTAAGAACATGTCGTAGTGTTTTTTTTTTTTTTTTTTGACAACTAAAGCAAACTTAGAAAAGTATATTATATTTAATTTTTAACATGTTAACGGTTGACTGATTTTAATTTAATTCTAATGTTAGATTTATTCTCATGCAGAAATAAATAGATTTGCTTTTTAACTAAACAAAAGAGAAATTGAATACTTTAGTTTGGATTCATTTCACTATTAACTAGAACAGTTTCAAAGTGAAAATTTAATACAAAAGGAGAAATAAAAAGTGATTTCAGGAAAATTGTATTTATTAAGAAGGCTCAAAGTCACAAACTAAGAAAGGAAACAAAATAATATAAAATTACATTATTCTCTCCATTAAAAACAAAAACGAAAAAAAAAAATATGCAAAAGAAGAGTGTATTATTGCATAATCATTAAAATGAGAAAATCCTTTTGAAAGCAGCAGCATCCATTCACACTGCCAGCCAAGTGGGCTTGATTTTTATATAAAGTTTAAAGGCATGCATGTATGTGCACCAATATAAAGCAACTAATAAAACTAGGTGAAGCGGAAGTGACACTATGGCTGATATGGAGTCGAAATAAAATGCAAGTGTTAGAAAAGACGAGTGCTGCAGCAACTAAACAAACAAACTTAAGATTTAATTTAGAATTCTTTAAAAGTTTTTATTTATCTTTGTTGTTGCACTCAAAGAAATGGCAAGATAATAGTAAATAAAACTTAGTAATGCAAATGGATTTAGTTAAGGACAATAATTACAATTAAAAATAACGAATGAAAATGAATCTAGATTCTAGAAAAGTACAATGACAAGTTCGAGGAATACACAGCACTCAAGTGTGAGCAAGTGGCAAATAGAAAGTAATCAAATATCGTAACAAAAAAATTTAATTAATTTATCATAATTTCGTAGATATTTTTTTTTCGCAAGAAATTAATTAAAAAACTGTATCTTAAAAGTAAATTATAGAAAACTTTAAAAGAAAATTGTAAGGTTTGTTTGTTAGTTTTAAGTATAGTTGGTAGGCACTGGTTCTACGTCACAATTCCACACTGGTAGACCACGGCATACATAAGGCACTGTATTATAAAGTCTATGTTCACATGCACGTTGATGTACTCTGGACAAGACGCCACACAAACTGGCCATATTATAATTGGGTGTATTGGCTACAGATGGCACAGGAGTTTTTTTTGTTTTTTTACATACTTTGGCTAAATTGTAGAAATATTGCAGTAAACAAAATCAACAGAAAAAAAAAGAAAAAATATAATATAGAACTAATAATAATTGTCCATTTGCTCTACTTACGTTTAATGATAAATTCCTTTACCCAGGTTTTTTCATCAATTTCACTCCATGGCAAAATATTTGTAGATTTGGGTACAATCCAACGACTAAGTACTTCCGTGGCTATCTTATCCATGTTACAATCTAGGCCAGGCATTAAAGTGCCAACTAACGCAGGACTACATACAAAATTATTCACATGTGAGTGCACCAATTTTGAAGAGAAAAAAGAGGATAATAAAAAACAAACATTAAAAAAAAGGAAAACAAATTTAGACCAATACAATTATTTGCTAAAGTTCAAATGTTTCATTTTATATTGTTTAATATTGTTTACTTGTGTTCCTCTTTCTCAACTTACCACATTGCTGCCTGATAGTACAGATGTGAACCAACCAACTCACTGTACAGACCACTCGAATATAGACGCGAGGAGTCACAACCAAAAAGGAAAACCACACAATTCATTTGATGTTTGGCGATTTTGCGTCCATTTATATACTGTAAACCAGAACCATGACCAGCATAACTAAACGATGACAAGAAACAAAACGGAAGAAAGATTTCATTTTATTACAAATTCATACAATAACAATAACAATAACAAATAAAAAATGGAAAAAAAAGCAGTATTGTCCCAATTATTATTACAACGTACACATAACAAGTGTGACTCAAATACTTATTGAAAAGTTCATCTTGGGTTGGCCGTTGTCCTACTAACATTTCCCAATGTGGTGTCCAGTGTTTGAAAAAACTAACCATACGTGCTTCCATTTTCGGTAAATTCTTATCTAGCTCAACGGGAAAGAAACAAAAATAAAAAAAAGAATTAAATTTAGAAAAAAGATAAGAAAGAGAAAAAAATTGTTAAGCAATTGCTTGAACAAATTTCAGTATTTAAATTTACAAACCTGGATTGAGTACACAGCCACCATCGGTAATGTTGACACATAAATATCCCTGTTTTATGTTGGCTTTATAATGCAGAAATAAACGCCATAAGCTCTGTATTGAACTAATACGTGTGAATTCTTGTTGCACATTTAGTTCCTCCCAGAAGAAATGATCCAGCCGCTGGAAGTACGGATATCGAAAATATTTGAAAATTTTACAGAAATTTTATTTTAGACACTCGCTATAAAACAATCAGATGTTTGTGATTTTTTCCTTGATTTTCGAAAATAAATTTCCAACATTCTTATGGATCGAATGTACAATATAATGAGTTCTTAGAGCGAGGCCACATTTGGATACAAAAAATAGTTAGAAAACGGTAAACGTTTAGAGGACCTAAAAGAGACAACATCAAGCGAAAATTATATTTCCGAAAATCGGGATGAAATCAGTAATTTCTCAATATTTTATTTGCGGTGACTATCAACTATCATATATTTTTTATTATTTTATATGTACTAATATGGGTGGTTCCATAGAAAAATATATGTTTTATTAACATTTGCTAATTATAGAGCTAATTACACTGTACACTAAAATGCTCAAAAGTAAATGAAATCTAACAATAAGTAGACTTTTCTGTGAAAATTTTCATATCCAAAATATCTAAACTCTATCAATCTTACCTCATCAACAACTAAAATACAAGGATAATGATTAGTTGTCTGTTCATCATGATCAGCTAAATTATAAAGAGAAAGAAAATTTAGAACAACAAATGAGTTACATATATTGTAACCTAAAATTTTTTAAAAACAAAAATTACCATAATTTTGATTGTTTTTTTTTTTAAGAAAAACTTCTTTAAAATTACCAATTATGCTTACCTTTCTCTAATAGCATATTTTTTAACATCTCCTTGACTTCAGATTGTTCTTTACAGTTATTTGTAAGAATCGAACATAAATCATTTATTTGCAATACATTCAATGCACTGACATGTGCAGCAGCTAAAGAAAGTAATACTCTTGCATCATTGTCCCATTTGTATAAATCACAAAATTCGTCAACTTTAGACCAACGCTGACGAGCCACTTTCTGAGCTCCATCTGAATTGGACATACCGGTAAATAGAAAGGACCAGGGATAGAAAAAATTGCACAAATCGGAGCAAGCAGTCTACGCAAAAAATAACACAAGTATATGCAAAAAATATGTATTTTTGTATGTATATATGAATTATTGCAACGTAATCATTTTTTTACTTGCCAAAACGCTGTATTAGCATCTTAATGGTTATAAGTTCGATTATTATTAATATATTTTTTTGAAAATATTTTTTAGAAAACAACGCTTTTTCTTCTTTATTTAAAAAATTTTAGATTTTTGAGATATTATTACGTTATAATAAAATTTTGATATTATTTAGGAGAAAATACATTGTGAGCTTGAACTTACAGCTATAAAATCATTTAGTTCTCCTAATAACGTCCAGTAATGTAGTTTAGCCTCATGTGTATGGACATCTTTAGCATCAACAGTAGTGCATTGTTTAAAGCGATTGACAATGCAAGCAAAAGATTCATAAAGTTTTTCTTGTTCTGCACTCGAAAAACGTAAACACAAAGGCTGGGGATATTCTTTGCTACGCACATGTTTGAAGATAGTCATGTATATGGGCGCATCGCTTGCATGAATTTTTGGAAATATAGCATATGTAGTCGCTGCTTTGGGACCTTTACACACTTGTATAATAGTCCACTCTAAAAAGAATGCGAATAAATAAAATTGCACTAAAAGAAAGTATTTCAAACGTTACGTACCCATTGGAAATTTTTGGCAAGTTTCTATTAATTTATTTACACCCTCCTGAGGATTTGAAGAATCTTTAAGAAAATTGCAGCTTCCCACTGTTGCAGAACTGCTCGTGGTATCGTTTACGGTTGGATTTGTTGTCGATTGTCTCATTGATTTGCAAACATATTGCATAAGGGCATTGCTAAACAATCAAATGAATTTAATAAAACAACCACAAAATAATTTACCAATATTTTATTCAATTACTCGTTAAATTCAGATATTTCAACAGCACTCATTTCACTCAGTAACGTATCAACTGGTGCCGCATTAACATTTCCTATTTTGCCACTGTAACGCTCTTGTGATGCCTGGTACAGGGCGTAAGTTTGATAAAATATGGATGAAGTTACATTTCCATCGGCATATTCATTTTCAGCGTGTTGCAATAGAAATTCTAATAGGCGCCATTTATTACATCTTATGTAAATATTTATTTCATTATTTTACCTTTTGCATTCGGTCCAATATTTGTTGAAATTCCATCTTTCATTAAAAATTGCAATATTTCGTTATTCATTATTAAAATTTACTAAAACATTTAAGAACGAATTTTAAAACTTTTTAAAAAGCCCGCAAAACCAAATGGCGCACGAATAATAAACAGTGAACAAAGCCGATTCTACTGTTCAGTCGGCGGCTGCGGCTGACAATAAAATTACGGCGGCCAGAGAAACTTAATAAAGTTGGCAGAAACCTAGCCACAAATGATTACTGTAGCTCTTAAGAATCCAACACTATATTCATATAAACTTTAAAATGGCTATTAGACACGCATACTTGTCTGCAGACATGTACGATGGAACACCAAAACTCACAGTCTAATAGCATGTATGTCGATTACGTTAGACATGTATCCCTACAAGAACAATGACGGTCATTTGATGCATCATTTGATGGGCATTGCTGATGGGTATACCCATCAGCATTCTCTATAATTTTATTAAGGGCAATATGAAAAAACTGATGTAAACATTCGTGTACGTGTGATTTTGTTTCTCTTTCATACTTGTGGATTTCGTGAACTATAGTAAAACATATATCTGAACTCTGCTCACTCCACAGTATTTTACTAATCAGATCTGATGTAAACATAGTCACAGCTGCAAGAGTGTTAGTAAATAAGTTTTGTGTGTGTTAGTTTCCATCAGCAATTTCTTGTAGGGTATGTTGGTTTTCAAAAATTTTTTATTTTCTGATGTCTGTCGCACACCAACATACTCGCCTAATAGCACGTCTGACATACAACATATAAAAATTCAATTCACTTGTTGACGCTGCTGGGTGCGTATCGGAAATTTGTGAAAAAAAATGTCTTTTGCTAATGTTATTTTCTGGGAAGACGTAATTGAGGTATATAAAAGCTTTCCATAATTGTGGCAAATTAAATCAGATCTGTACCACTACAAATAATTGAAAATTAATGGATATAATAAACAACTTTCCTACAACTTTCCGCTTCATTGCCATGCTTTCGCTTCAAAAATTTCTGCCGTCAGCGTTGGACAGTGTAATAGCAAAACTCAAAGTTTTCCATCATACATGTCTGCAGAAAAGTATGCGTGTCTTATAGCCCTTTAAGATGCTTTTATTTAGTATATACAAAAACAACAGACAGTCTGCAAGACGTTAGCCAAAATGATTCATAATTAGCAGCGGCGGCTATAATTCAGCTTCCAGACTAACGGCCTCGCTCGCTGATAGAGAATAAAATCCAATGTTTATATAGAATGGGGTTCCGCACACGAGATGAATTTTTAAGCCACACAATTTTTGTTCTTTTTTTTACACACGAGACTAATTCATCTGGCATAAAATGTATACGTGTACTCAGCTTTGTGTTAGTGTTTTTTGTATTCGTAAGTGTGTATGTATTAGTTTTGTGCTGCTTGTGCGGGTATGAGGCTGGTTGAAAAATTGTTCCAACGAAAAACCGCTCTCTTCACCCCTCTCGCATAAAAACTCTCATGTTATGCCAGCATAATTAGACTCGTCTGCGGAACACCAATAAGAATAAAAAAGGGGAATGTGAAGAATATATTAAAACAGCTGTACTTATTTTATATACAACAGGGCGACTTAAAATAATGAAAAAAATTTACCACTATTGATTCAACGTTAATGATAACACTGTGCTAACATAATATATGATATAGTAGTATTAGACAAACTTAAATTTAATATTTTATTTCAAAGAAAATTTGCTTAAACATAACATAATATGCATATATTTATTATGTACTAAATTTAAAAAAATATTGTTTGTTAATAGTATTGTTAAAAAGAACAATTAAACTGCCTTACCTACTAAATTTTAACTAGATAAGACAGAGCGCGAGGCAGTACAGAGCAAACAATACTGTTTTAATTTTAATGCGTCTACTTAACACTAGAGGCGCTGCAACACTACTCTAAAGCTGGATTCACCCATTGTTTCGGAACAAAATTTTTGTCCGGACAAAATTTTTTTTATATGAAGTTTGAGGTTTCTCTTTTTGAGAGTGAGAGAAGAAGAGAACAAAATTTGTTCGGAACATTTTTTGGTTGAATTGGTTTAATTTTAAATTTTGTCCGGACAAAGTTGAAATAAGCTGCCACCTATTATATTTTCTCAGCCAAAGTTGAAGCGAGCTGCCAAATAATGTTATAAGTATGTATAATAAAAGCACATAGTAACTTATATCCAGTAAAATAAAAATAGAGTAAAGCTCAATTGCTAGTAAAAAAACTAACTGACTTTTATTAATTTTTTTTAACATGTAATCTTCTTATTAAACAATAAAAAATAAGTGCGTTTGACAAATAAAACACCAAATTAAATTCATCTGTCACTGTACTGCCACCTTGCAAAATTAATAAAACACATGTATTTCATACGGTAGCTTTGATTTTCCAGACAAATTGTTCGAAATGAGTGAATCGTATTGCAAAATTGTTTCAGAACAAAAAATTTTGTCCGGACAAAAATTTTGTTCGGAAACAATGGGTGAATTCAGCTTAAAAGTTAACAAAACGTGCAATAGCAGAGTTGTAAAAGAATTAAGCCTTTTTCTACACTTCACTAAAAAAAAAACCACACCCATATAAAGTCAATATTCTTCTTTCAATAATTGTGCTTACATGTTAGTTCATACCCCCATTGAGTTTGTTTGCTAGTATGTACAACTTTTTTATTAGTGAAATTAATGTTGCCACGCCCATACAAAGTACATATTATTTTAACTCAACATATACTTCTACCTAAGCGAATCTCAGACAATATAAAAATTCCATATCAAATAATTCTGCTTAAAAGATTCGTATTAATTAATTTTAATAATTATTTTAGTTGTTTGAAACGACATGCTACGGATTTTTTTAAATCAACCAATTTTTATTTGACTGCGTGTAATGACTTTTGTTCGAACAACTTTAATAAAACAATTTTCATTTGAATTAATATTTTGTAAAAATAAAATTGAAAAATTTCATTCAATTGACTGAATTTATTCGAAAAATGTTATTCGATACGATATCTAATATTGCTTTAATGGTTTTGTTAATGTAATTATTTAAATTGTTCGAAAAAAAAAAATTCATTTGATTCATTTGTATGTACTGCACGTGAATGTGTGTATGTATAATCTTTGCAGCAGCATTCAAAAACATTAATCTCCAACGGTTCAATTTATTTAAAGGACGGTATAAAAGCATTAAATTTTTAAACTTTATTATACATATCTTCAACAGTTTAACTCATCCAAATAAATATTCGTTAAATTTCCAAGCTTTAACTAAGTTATAACTATATAAAAAACATATATATTTAATTGTCTGTGTGTTCGTATTTTTATATTTACCGGCTGCAAAAATGCAATTTGCCTTTTATTTTATATCTTTATTAGCAAGCTTTTTTGCAACTTTCTAAAAAAGCAAAAACTGTGTCAAACTATCAAACATTTCGGCGTTAGGGAACCACACCCTCTAGATGCCCTGAAAAAGTATGTCATTCACAAAAACAAAAACCCATACACGTATTCGATAAAGAAACGCATACATACATATACTTGTGTACATATGTATGTAGGTATGTATATGTAATCCTGCATATCTTATAGTTACACAAAGAAACATCTTTGAAAATAAAAAATTTAATTTACAACAATTTTAAATGCCGTGTTTGGTTGTGTGACTATTTACTTCTCATGTTTATTTTGAGTATGATAAGCTCCAAGAGGAGCTTCTGATATTCGACATTTGAACTATAAATGTGTTGTCTGTGTGTGTGTGATTATAAGGTATGCTGCTTCTTCTTCACCCAACAAATAGTAACTGTGACAAGGATTATGATGGTTATTTTGCTCTCTCTTTTATTTTATTTACATAAAGCACATGTAGTTGTTGTTGTTTTTGTTGCTGCTGTTTTGATATCAAACACAAAAGTACAAGTAATTTCGAATGCATTGCACACACACACACGTCCACACATGTACACACACAAGTACACTCCGTGACATTGTATGTATGTGTGTATCAAATAAATATTAACTGTAAACATTTTCTATTGCGGAAGTAACTGGAAAGGGAGCTTCCGTCGGGAAGAAATGTTCGTCGTAAGAGTGACATCTGGGAGGTTCGAATAAATCACAGCAACAAGTAGCTACTTAATTAATTGCACAATTTGTTATGATTTTCTGAAAAAGACTCTATTGAACAATAGTTCATAAATTTATCTAGTCTTCTTCCAGAAGAGACTTCCAAATGCTTAGTAGCTTGGGTGCCAAATCAAGTCTTTGTGTGCATATCTTGGACTCTCGTCGTTCCAAAAGTTCTCCTTATCGACAAGACAATCGAACCAAAGTGAGATCTCTTCTCAAATCAGGAATGTTCTCCATGTTTTGTGAATAATTTTACTGATTTATTTGGCGTAATTTAATAATTTTATACAAATTTTATGTGACTCTTAGATTGGTGACGTCATAACTCCTCCTTTAAGCATGTAATGAAATACCTTTCCAGTAACAAAACACGCATACACACACACATATTGAATAAAAGCTTAAACGAATAAACTTTTGCTAATGCATGCATTTTGTTAAACAGGTGTGGCTGTTGATTCCTTCTGTTACTTTATTCAATTATCTTGTTTTGTTTGTGTTTATTTCTTTCTAGTTTTCTTTTAATTGAATTTTTTGTGTCCTTGTAAAAGTGGGAGGGCAGAATTCTTTTCTTCTGTGCACTATCCACAGAATAAAATTAATAATTTATTTTAATTGAAAAGTCGTGATATCATTTAAAAATTTAATTAAATTTTGCACAAATCAACATCAAATCGTAATAGCTATCAATTAATTTTTTCGTACACAATTCAAATAAAACAATTTTTGATTAAATTTTAATAATAAAAATTAAAATTTTACTACTGTATTTAAATTAAACTTGCACCAAATACCTAGTAATAATAATCTTTAAAATTTTATTTTTCAAAATTCTTCTCAAAGAACGCCAAAACGAATTTGATGTATCTATACTGACACCATCATTAAAAAAATCGAAATCATTAGAAAGTTGTAAATTCAGTAACATTCAAAAATGATCAGAGCGTTACACGCATTCACAGGCATAATCACACACATACTTACATGCAGTGCACATATATACAAAACTATTTATTAACTTCATTTGATGCAGGCCAAACAAATTTCAGAATAACAAGAATTTTTGGAATTATTGATATAAAGCGATTTCCTCGAAATATTTCGTCAACGATATCTGTCGAACGAATAATGCGTTTTTAATAAAAATTTTTTCCAGTCGATGTTGTCTTTAAATTTTATTTAAACAAATTTTTTTACAGAAACTTTATTTCGGAAAATTCTTAAAATCTATGAAACCGATAATTAAGCCATTATGAGGATTTTAGGAGAGCTTTTTAAGCTTAAAGTAGATTACGAATTCGATCGGAACGACGACATTTGTACATGTGTACATATTTTTATAAATTCTCGAAATCTAGAAATCGAATCGCTTCATATTTATTTACGCGATATCAAAAAGTTGAGATCTATGTTTTAAGGTTAAATTAGTCGAGACTTATTAACCATAATGCCATAGAAACATAGAAAACAGCTGCTCAAACCAAACTTATTGAAAACAATGTATTTGGTTATAGGTGACTTACCATAACGCCATAGACATAACCATAGAAACCAATTGAATTTTGGTTTTTCGCCATAACCGTACACAGCTGTTTGGCTATGGCATTATGGTTAAGTCACGACTAATTGAACCTTTAATCTACAATATTTAGATCGAAACTGGGGAACATTTTCAAAGTCGATGTGACCAACACACAAAATGTAAGATTTTACTTATACGGTATTTACACTACGCAACTTTTTGCATGTACGTAACTCTTTTATCAGCGGAAAAGACAGACACAAAACCACTAACATCGGACGCATAACTTGCAAAAAATAATTTATAAAAGGTCAGCTGAAAGAGTTAATAGAACTTAAGAACTCATACTGAATCAAACCGGCATTAATAGGTATTATCTACGGCTCAAGGTCCAATATAGAAGGTTGGATACCTCTTGTTTGGACGCTAGTTCTTCTGAATATTAACATTTTTTTATTTTTAACCCAAAGATGTACGAATCACTTTGCGGGTTACACAGACAGGGTTACATTTGTAATAAATTGTTGAGTTTGCTCCCCAAACCCATTAAAGGGTTAATTAATCTTGTATTGTTTTGCATTTGAGTTTTTGTAATGGTATTCTTTGCCAATTTTTATTATGTTTCGTTTAGTTTCACCGATTAACAAAATGAAATGGAATTTTTTTATCAGGATAAACACAGGGCAGACAAACAGACTGACTGAGCAGTACTGTTGTGATACGCATGCGCTAAGTGGTTTTTCTATTTTCTGTTATTTAATTTTTGTTTCAGGCTTTATTTTTTCGTTGAAATTTTGAAAATTTTCTCAGCATCTTTGTCGAACGATTGTTGTTATTTGTTGTGGATGATGTTTGATTCTATACATAAAATTAATGTGTTTAAGTTGAAAGTTGATTATGAAAAGAGATGCCGTGCATATCTAGTTCTGGTGGGGGTGGTTGGGTTTAACGGACGTTGAAAAAGCTGTCTGTGTGTAGGTTTTCTTTTTGAAGGTGGTGGATAGAATAATTATGTTTGTTGATGATTTTTTTAAGCATCAGAATGTTTCGTTAATAAATCATCTGTTAGAATTATTATGGCGTTTGACGTTATCAGATTTGTGAAATAAAAGAAACAACAGTCAGTTGCTTGTAGTGTTGTTGACACATTGTTGTTGATGCGTTTGCGGCATAAAAGTTTGTGAAAGGAATTTCTTTTTTGTGTGTGCGTTTGTGCTTCCTTTTTTTTATATAAAAAGGTGGATTTAGTTCACAAATATTTTTCAAAAATAATCTGGTTTCATACGAATTTATTTGCATTTGTTTCTAACAAATTAAATATTCTTTTTGTAATATTTATTTTTATTGACTGTTTGGATATGGACATTAAATTAGTGCTGTCGATGCGATATGAAGCAAAAGTTTATTAGATATTCAAAAAATGTCTACCAAAGCTGTCTGTCTGACTTTCTGGAGTCGGGTTGTAATTAATTTTTTTCGCCAAGAATTATTTGAATAATATTTAAGGACTAATAAAAAAATGAATTAGTTAATGAAATTTTTTTCGAAACATTCATAAGGACAGCATAATAATGTGCAAATTAAATAAATAATGATTTTAACAACACAACTTGTACGAAAACAGGACATCTTTCGCCATTATTCTCTTATAGCCACAAACACACTCCACTGTATGTATTGACATACACATGTATGCGTGCATTTGTGTGAATACAAACCCTACAGCTGAGTATTAGAATTGACACAACTGACAGTAAACAGCAGTAGCGGCAACAGCAGCAGTAGCAGCAGCAGCAGTAGAGGAACGCAGCATCCAAGTTCGAATTTGAAAACTACCAGTAGCAAACATTTAACGAATTTCATTGACGATGGTTGTGTGCAGTGTTGTAAGCTTTTTAAAATATTTTGGATGAATATAAAACAAAAAGAAGAAGATGAAAAAGTCCTCATTTCTAAAGTGAAAATTAAATATTTATAAAAAAAAAGAAAGAAAAATGTAAAGATATTTTTTTATTATATTCCACAAAAGTTTAATTTAAAGTGCTTAAACGGGTGTTACCAAACTCTTGAACGAATGAAAATCCTATTGAAATTATAAATTATTAAATAAAAATAACAAATCGAAAAGGTGAACATTTTATGTGAAAAAAGTGTAGATACTTTTAAGAAAAACTACTTATGCACATAACGCGCAAGAAAACTACCAAAACAACAGCAGAAAACAAGTAAAAATTATTTAAAAAAATAATTTGTAATTCTATTTGTTTAATTAGCTGAAAAAAAACCTTAATAACATTTAGAACTTTATTTTATTATTTTGTATAAAATAATTAAAAATTAAGGCGTGGTAATTTATGCAACTGTTTTTGCTCTTACTTTTGTTGGCCTCTTAAACAAAATAAGTTTTTTTTCCGATTTTTTTATTTCGTAAAATATAAAGCACGACAAAGGAAAATGTGAATTGGATGTAGAGGATGCAGATGTAGAGGAAAAACAGTTCAAAACTCCTTAATATTATAACTTTTACTTACGTACACACAAGTTTTTTTTTGTACATGTGTGTGTGTGTGTATATATATCTATGGATGTATGTGTCAATGTATTAGTTTGCAAAAATCGAAGTTAAAAGGTGGAGTATGAGTTTCGTTAAATACGAATCCGTTATCGCTCAAAAATATTTGACAATTGATAAAAATGGATGCTGTTCTTTACAACTCTCTCTCTCACTCTCTTGGCCTATAATTTATGGCAAATACTCGTATATGTAATTATAAAAATCTTTTTCAAACAAATGAGCAACTGTTGGTGTCAGTGTTGCCATTGCGTACTAAATTCCTATATTATTTAATCTCAACTTTGTGACAAATCTATTAAGTGTGAAACGGCCTGCTTGCCGAAGTTTTAAGTTTTCAACTATAAAAAACAAGTGTTTATTTGATTTGAACCTTCCAGTATTGAAAGTGACTGGAAAGACGTCCGTAGGAAGTTGGTTCCACTCACGAACTGTACACCTAAAAAACATGTTTTATCTGTAATGCGATACGTCCATAAATACATAGAAGTACTCTTAATGAAGAATATGTAGTTTGCTAAAAAAAAATTGAGATTGGGGTTCGGTAAAGGCTCCCTGGTTTCATTAGAACACAGCGAGTCTATACAATCGCCTCCCCAATTGTTTCCGATTACCTTCTTTGCACTCTCCATATTCAGAGATTTTTCTAACATCGTGATTAAAGAGTAATTCCTGGCCTTAGATCAAATTTTTTTAGTCCTTTTGAAGTCTCAAAAATTATTGCTACTCGACAAAATTGACCTAAAGTTACCAAATGTATGCTTTAACCAATTTAACATATGCAGCTAATGGTGCTGGCACGCAGAATGCAATTCCTCTCTTATCGTGCCGAATAAAAATCTGCTGCAGTTCCATATTTTTTTAATAAGACAGGTAACTTTCCCTCTGATATACATATTAATTATCGCATAGCTTAGCAATTTTTGGACCGAAAACAACTTATTTAGGAAGATATTTAAATAATTTCTGGGAAAGATCTGCTTCGTCGGTTTTGTAATCTGTTTGAGTGGCTCTTTTTTTGGCAAAATATGTTTTGGGAAGTTTTTCAGTGGCAAACATTTTATGGTGTGTTGTAAAATTACAAAGAATATATATAAATATCTGCGAACTAACTTAAGAAAAACAAACAAGATTCCTTTTAAGACGGCAACACTGGTTGACACCTACACGAGAGGAATTTTCGAAACAGCACATACATAAAACTCATGCATACAAAATTTATGTTCATGGATTTGTGCCGAACATTGGAAAGTGAGTTAAAGATGATATTGACGCAAATATCAAAACCGAAAAAAAGTTAAAGAAGAAAATCCAACAGCCAACCAAAGAATAAACTGTTTTTGTACATTCCCCAAAATAATAATAATTCAAACTTTTGTATACATTTTCAACAAATTTATGAATGAATGCAAAACAAAAGCTCGTCTACCAAGTGAGTAGCATGTGTGTGTAGTTTCAATACTCCTGCATATAATTTGAAAATGAAAATTCGAAAAACGATTAAGTGAAACAGTTCATAAGCGTTTGAAATTGATTTTCGTTAAATAAAAATATTTCATTATTCCTTAATATTTATTTATTGTGTGCGATTGCTTGCCACCACTGGCAGCCAGGTTGAGGACAGCATCCAGCTATTTGTTGCTGTTTTTACAAACGACTAAAAAAAGATGGGGTACAAATATAAAAACTAAATAAGAACAACAACAACAACAAATCCAACAACAGTTATTAGAAAATCAGCAACGACAAAAATATCATTGCAACGAACGACGTGCAGTTGAGAGTTGAGTAAAAGTGGCAAGCCAGCCAGTATGGTAGCATCAAAAATCACGATGTCAGTGCATAGCATACTTTAAGGCGTTACACAAGAATATTTTACCTAGATATATTTTAGAAGAAAGTGAAATTTCTTCTCTATGTGTGTGCGTGCATGTGTTCAAACAAAATAAAATTTAAAAAATAAAATATAATAAAAACTCACAACTAAATAAATGCTGGTAATAAAAATTGATTAACAAATAAAAACGGACTCTTTTGCAATAAAATACCCAGGGTACTAAACAAATATTATAAATTCAGCAAATAGTGTATAAATTAAGCCTTCTACGTCATTCACAAATAGTGGGTGTGCCGTTGATAAAATCGAAAGTGAAAGTTAAGCTAAACACAAGCGTTACATTAATTAATAATTATTTTAATACAGCATTTATCAATTAAAAATATAAAGAAATTTTTATTATTAAATTAAATGAAAAAGAATAAATTTGATTAGTTTTCAAGATAAATTAACGAAAGTAAAACATATTACAACCAAACACTCCAATACATACAGACTAATATTGCAAAAAGAAAAAAAAAATATGAAAAATAGTACGTGACAAGGATAAATTAAAAAAAAAAAGAAAAATAATAACGAGAGAACAACCAAGAGATAACAAGAAAGCGAGAGCTGAGCACAAGCCACGAAAGAAGGATAAAATACAACCAAATATAATTTCGAATTCGTAGTCCAAATTCGAATAACAAGTGTATAATAAACACTGACGTTTTTAGCACGTTAACGACACATCAAACGAAAAAGAAAAACAACAAGCAAAAGGCATCATTATTATTATTTAGCCAGGCTGACGGAAACTAAAGTATTTGAAGCAAACAATTTCAAATCTCCCCATACAAAACAATTTAACTAAAAATAAATGAAATAAAAACAACAAATATTCACACACAGTCAACTGCACTCATAAACTTAAGTAAAATATAAGTAAACGAAAAAAAATAGGAACAAGCAAAAGTGTCAACACACATACAATTGCACACTTGCCAAAACACAAAAAAGTTTTCCTACTAAAAGTTCTTTTTAATTATTAAGGTGGATATTAAATTAAAAAAGATTAAATCCTGAAGGCGGGCGTATCAAGCTTTTAGCTACAACAACAACGCAATCAACACTTAAATTTAGAGAAAAAAAGAAAAAAAATAGCAACAACAACAAATTAAAACAACTACATACCAACTAGCAAAGGCACACAGAAAGCAGTCAAGTCATTTCAGGACCAGAGATAAGCATTTGCAAACATTTTTCGTTAAACATCCTGTTGCAAATCGCACACACAGTTTTAGTTTTAAATTTCTAAAACGACAACTCATCATCGAATAACAATTTTCCCGAAAAGAAAATGGGCAACAAGGAAAGTGTTGATGCTGCTGCTAAATTAAATGCTGAAAACTGGGGACATGAGGTATGTAAATGTGTAACACACAAACCGATACGTACATACATACTTCTTAATTGCTAAATTTAATATTATTATTTCAAAGTTTTAAAAGAGCAATTACGAATTTCATTCAAACTGCTGACGATGAAGAGTGGATACTTTTTTTTGTTTAGTGTTTAGTGTTAGAGCCGCTATTACATCTAGCGTATACGTGTTTTTAAAAGTGAACTGTAGCTACAGTCATAGATAAATATTTTCTTTATTGCTACATCCCTGTAAAATTAAATTAATCATAAGAAAGTGAAAACTTTATGTGTTGTATGTGTTAAGCATGTTAATATGCCTTTTCATCTCATTTGTGCTTTTTCTAACAAATCATCAGTAGACTTTTACTACATTTTGAATGGTTGCAATATCTCTTATCGTTTTTATCAACTTTCAAAAACCATTTGAGAATTACAAAAAAAAAAAAAATAAGCGCAGTTGGCCTTAAAGTTTCGTGCAATAAAAGCAAAACAAGGAAAACGTAAACTATAATGAACCGCAAATTTTTGGCGTTGGATCGTTTGGGTTGAATTCACGTACAGACAGCCTGATAGACGGACATGGCTCAGCCTACTTCCTTAACCACAAGGATCCAGAATATACATAAGTCTATACTTTATCGGTCGCATTATGCAAATTGCACAAGGAAAGACAAACTTATATATACTCTTACTATTTTTGGTGTAGGGTATAACAAAGGAGAAAAAAATCAAAAAATTACCAAATGTGGTTTTTCAGTGTTTTCGATAATTTTTCGTATATTTTTCGCAATATTTAAGAGCATATTAAGCCTCTAGATGGCATTATAAATTTTATATTGCAGCATTGCGACCTTTAAATTAATAATTATAATAACAATTCTAGCATCAAAAGAGCCGAATGTAACACAAAAAAAATTAAAATGGGGCCATAAATAGCGATTCGGGGGAACAACTTGCTTTTTCGATAAAGAAAACTTAAAGGACTGCAAGAAAACCCACCCAACAAGAAAAGATTTATTTAAAATCAATAAAATCACTTTATAAATGCAGAAGTTATTGGGAAATCACTATTTTTAGGGGAAGAAATTTTCCCCCAAATTTTAAAAATATTTTATGAAATCAAACTGCATCAAACAAAAAATGAAATTGTGAAAATCGGTAAATCGGTAAAAAATAGAAGAAAGCGATAAAAAATATTTTTAAGGGGTAGCGGGGACAACTCGAGCCGATAGGACAGTGGGAAAGGGTTACCCCACGGACAAAGAAATTAATAAAATTCACATATCTGTGCAACAAAAGCAATGAGTGTATAAAAATTTTCTATGGGGGTACTCCAAGAACGAAACAAAGAAATAATGAATTTTTATATATCAGTGCAACCTAATTGTATTGAAATTTTTCTTCTGGAATAGAATACATTTTCCAGCGAAATCGTGTCGGGATAGAAGGGAAAAGCTTACCCGCAAACAAAGATATATGGATCATAACTGGATCGAATTTCAAAATAATCTTTTGTTTAAATGTGTTACGGCAGATATCTTTTCATTCTTCTTACTTCGCCCTATGCATTGAAATTTTGTCTCTTATTTTTGCTAAAATTATGGATTAAAAATTAGAAAATTACAGATTAAAAACTGCAATTGTCTAAAATAATTAAAGTATCAAAAATAGTACATAAGAATCAATAATTTACACGTACTATGAGAATGAGCGCAGCGAAGCCAACCGGGTATAGCTAGTTACTTGAAAAATTATTTTAAAAAAATGTGCGTAATTATTCAGAGAAATATTAGGTCATCCACTGTCGACTATATAACAAAAACCAACCGAAATGATTTATTAAGAAAAAAGAAATTGTCTACCTTAAAAGATCTACATGGGCCAAGAAGAAAAATACATACGCGTAACACAAGCCTTTTTATTTTTGTTCAGCATTCCACTGCACCTCTAAGATAGTGGGCGCCTGATCATACAAACATACGTTAATGTATTCATGCTTTTGCGTAGGCGAAATCATAATAAGAAACAAGTAAAATTTATGCTACAGATTACCTTCGGATGCACCATCATTATGATCAAATATATCAAAAGCTTTAAAAACAAACTTTGAAAAGCGTCAGCGTTACCACAAAACAGATGCTGTCTTCTGGCTAATGTTGTTCTTGCTGTTTGTGTGATGATCACGATGATGATAATGAAGTTTTCTCACCACACTTGCCATACGACGACAATGAATGAATGCATTTTGTTTTGATTTTACAATTTCAGTTGATCGCATCAAGTGTGCCAGCCCGACGTAAATATTCTTAACGCCGAGTGTGCATCAAAGAAATTTAAGAAAGAAAAAAAAGCTGTTTGTAAAGAAAAACAGAAAGCAACTCAAGAGAGTATTAAATTTTATGTAAAAATAAATTGAAATTTGAAATTATGCCTCGCTTTTAGAGTAATTTTGTGTTATGTTTTTAATTATATTTCTTCTCTATGGTTTTCTAATTTGAATTTTTTGTGATTTATGGGGAAAACTGAAGATGCCTTAATGTCTCGTTATAAGCCCAAACAACAACAACAATAATAACAACACTAATGAAATCATAATTATTTTAGCCAACATGTGTTTTGTGTTTTTCAAAAATGTTAATTGATCTTTTTATACTACAAGTATTTTAAAGTAATTTAATTTGTGGATTGATATAGAAAAGCAATCAAGACGCACGGCATTTAAGTGAAAAATAGATATATTTATTATTTTGAGCGGAAGTAAACGGAATATTAATATTTAATAATTATTAAGTTATAAATTTCAAGTGAGTGAATACCTTCAATGTCTGAAGCAACATCATCCAACAAACACTTTCACATATTGTCATCCTACTTGCATCTTCATTGGTTTGACACAATTACAGTGGAACCAAGTTTAAATTAATTTACAAAATCAATATTTCTTTCATCTATTGTGTTTACACCAATCAAATACAAGTTTCTTTTATTTGAATTCTTTCAACATTAACTCAATTTGTGTGGTCGTTGTGCTTGTTTCTTGTGGTTAAATGGAAACTTTTCAAATACAAAATATTGTTTTTTTACAGCACTTCGCATGCATTTGTGAATGAAAGTGTTGTAAACAAAAACCGAAAAAAAATTTAAACTCAATTAGCATCTACTTAAGAAAGACAAAAAAAAAATTAGAAAAGAAAAAAACTATGATCGAAAAAAAACAAATGCAGATAGAAAAGAGATCAAAAATTTATTTCAACAATAATTTAGAAACGAAGTACTAATACGGAGTGTAAAAGACGTTTTAATGGCAAAAAAAGCTATTTATATACATACATACATGTGCTTGAAAGCACTAGGTAAGGACCGGTGTACTGCGCTACACCGCGGATTTTTTGTGACGGAAAGATGAATACATCCATCCGTGTATGTCCTTTTAATACAGCTTAACAGAGACGCTTCAACACTGCTACAAAAAGTTAACATAACGCGCAAAGCAGAGTTGTAAAAGAGTTAAGCCTTCTAAATTTTCAACATTTATCTCCTCTAGCCTAAGTTCTGGTACAGTGCATTGCATACATAGGGGTCCCCTGAGTGCTTGTCCTAAAAAAAGCATAGATATTCCTATGAAATTTCAAATTTCTTTCTATAGTAGTTTTCAAGATATCAAAAAATAAACGTTTCTTTTTTGTGGAAGTTGTCAGCTAACCCCTAATGTCCAGTTAGAATACTCACTGCTCATTATAAAAAGAATTACTCGTACCAAATTTTAAGTTCTTTACTGAATTCGGCCCAAGTATTCAAAAATAATTTATCCTGTATGGGAGATGCCACGCCCACAGACTTTTGTCTAACAATTTTTTTTATGGCATAATGCACTAAATCTTAGGTCATTTACCTCGTTTGTTCCGCAGATATATAAAAATTTGAATGTAGGTAATGGCGCGCCCCCTTGTCCACTTCTTAATACATTTTAAATATGAAAAGGGCTACGAACACAAAATTTACAGTTTCTATAATTATCGTAAAATAAAAATTTCCTATATATCTGTGGCAAAAAGGAAAACGTGCTTACGTCGACATAAGCTGATTTTGAGTTAATATCACCATCGTAGTAACATGTGTTAAAAAATCAAAAGAATCGAAAAACGAATGATCAACTTTTAGTACAACGCGATTACATTTTTAGCAAACCACTTAAACATTTAAAACTGCTTTTCTAGATAAATATAAAATATGACTTAAGCGCTTTTTCCTTATTGCCAAAGATATGGGAAGTGCCACTCCCAACTTTCAATCATACAAATATAGAGAAATAGAAGATATATTATACACAGAATTAGATCGTTAAGATACAACTGAAATTAACATCGAATTAAATACGACTTCTGATAATATCAGTTGTATGTGCTTAGTTTATGAAAATATTATACGATTTTTTTTTACCACATTACATTTTTAGAGCATTTATGCTGTTTTCTTTTCTACAAAACAATGGTACATTTCCATGTAGAAAATGCTCTCTAAATGGATGCTGTATTTTATCCTAAAAAAATCACCGTCACAAATGGTGGAAGGCATTGCACTTTATGCCCCGGATAAATGCCATTTAGTGTGTAGAAAAGAAAACTCCATTAGTGTATCCTTGCAAAACCGTTAATTGCGGAAAAATACTTATTTAATGTAAAAAATCTTACACCACATTTTTTATTTTCAGCGTGGCAGTCGTTATCACGGCTATCGCCATAATCAACGTTCCCAGTCGTTAAATCGTGGCCAAACTCTTTCTCAGGCGGACGTGACTGCAATGTGGTGACATCGGGGTGCATCAGGTAAAGGTTGCTATCGGCTTAATCCAATTTCAAAATTGTCTTTAAAATACGCATTAACTCTTGTAAAAAAACATTAATTTTTAATTTTTCTATCTTTTCATTTGCAATACAATAATTGTTTTAGCTCAAGCAAGTGGCTGTACTAGCTGTGCCATGGGTAATAAGTTGAGCTGCTCATGCGCACCATTGATGCGTAAAGGGTATCGTTACGAAGATTCTCCATGGCAAAGTTCTCGACGACGTGATGGGCATTTATTAAGGTTGTTAAAGATATTTACATAAGTTTTAAATACAACAAAACAAATCATTTTAACTCTTCTTTTTAGTTGAAGAAAATAAAACTAAATATGTATTAACTCAGGGGCTTTAGACATCAATTCGCTAATAATAATTAAGAAATGTTACTTTCTAGAACAGACCTGCAAAGTTATTTTAACGGCTCATATTTCATATTATTATATCTTCGATCCTAGTTGTGAAGCTGTACTGAGCTGGCTGATCATAGCGACGAGCCTCTACGTAGCGTAGCGATGGGTGTCGTGAAAAACACAATAATCTCTATTCGTGTATGTATTCCCGATCTCATGACTAAATTTCGCAATATGATACTGAGAGATTGATAGAGTTTATTATTGTGCTTCTTCTTACTGTTAATACTTCTTCCGGTTCCGTTTCCAAGTTGGTTTTGATTTTCGATTTTAAAAATCTCAGCCTGCCTGAAGCTTCTATATTATTAATGATTGTCCCATTTGCAATTTTATAAACGTAACGTCACGCAAAATTCCTTTAAAAATATTTGTAGTATTAAACGGAATAATAAACCTCTTGTTTGCACGAATTCGCCTTGAGGTTTCTTTTCACACTTGTTTAACATTCACCAGACTTCTCCTTCATATTAAATATTGTTATTTTTGTCAATCAACTGCCGCCACTTCATTCTGAAGGCGAGCCTATAAGCACAACTGTACTTTGTCTGCTCATCGTTGATCTTGCCCGATGTTCTCCTATGCCGCTTAAGACAAGTGCGCTGTTGGAAAAAGTTTGTTTTAAATTTTAGCCGCCGTCTTATTGAAAATAATTTATAATTAAATGTTCTTAACTGAAAAATTTTTTTGTAAAATATTTTTGCCCAAAAAGTTGAACCCCCTAAACATATTTAGTTTTATTATCTTCGAATATATATGTATATTAAATATATCTGTGTTAAAACATAAAAAACTACTATTCTATAAAAAAAAACTGTACATAACATTTTAATGTATACTAATACAATGAATTTGTTTTTATAATTATGTTTTAACAAGTAAAAATATTTGTTTTCTTTTACATATTGAAACCAAAAAAAAAAAAAACTTTAAATGTTTTTTCAACCCTGTTGTCCTTCACAAAATTTAATCTACAAAACAAAAATGCTTCTAAAATCATCAACAATCGACAACAACTTTTACCTTTTTGTATCACTTATCTGTAAACAAAAAATGTGTTTTTGTTACTTTGACTTCCAACAACAACAACAAAATTATCGGTAAAATATACACACATGAAATATATAAAAATTGGCGATTTTCTGAAAATGAACAAAAAAAAAAAAACAAAAATTAATTGATCAAATCATCAAAATTTTCTTGCAACAACACCAACGAACTATACAACAACTATCCTATAATAACTCTACAACAATCTACTGTAATTGATAAAACAAAAATGTCGAAACAAACTAAATCCAACAACAACTGATCAATTAAATGAAATAAAATTTGTTTATTAACTTCAACCTGTGTATCCATCTATATGTGTTTGTGTGCGTATTAAACTACTCCTATTAATTGGTGTGTGTGTGTTTGTGTGTAAAAATTTATGCCTGTGTTTATTTAACTGTAAACTGCATGTGTTGTATCGCTTAATAAAAAAAACAAACAAACGATCTGGCTTTAATACACCACAGTTCGTTCAGGTTATGGGCTGAGGTATTCCATGTTTCAGCCAGTGGTGCTGGAACAGTTAAATGGCAACAAGTTTCAGAAGATTTGGTTCCTGTCAATATATCGTGCATACAAGATTCGCCCGAATGTGTTTTTCACATAACCGCCTACAACAGTCAAGTGGATAAAATTCTCGACGTACGGCTTGTACAGCCAGGTCAGTTGGAAATTGAACAACTTTAGTTATTTATTAGCATTTGCAAATAATTTTTCTTCTCTTTTCGTTTTTTTTTACACATTTAGGTACTCGTATTGGCCAGGCATCCGAATGTTTTGTATACTGGAAGGATCCCATGACCAATGATACGTGGGGCCTCAATTTTACTTCACCCATTGATGCCAAACAGTTTCGTGAATGTTGTGTAAGTATTCCCCAAACGGTTAAGCAAAGCCAACCTGGAGTTCTATTATTCAATAATTTTTATAATTCACTTAATTATTATAAATATTTAATCATTATCAACTACAACAACAACAATAACAACAACGACTACAATGTTCTGTGCTGTAGTGTCATCATAAAAAAGTTTTTCTTTTTTGTTGTCTTTCGTTAAAGTAGAAGTAACTCACGATCACTTCCAGCTAAACAACATGCTCTTTTCTTTCAGTGTTGCATTTTTCTTATGTCTGCCTATATACAATTTCACATACACTATCCACGTTTGCTTTGCTTTTGCCGCCTCAAACAAGGTTCAGAGTGCAAATCGAAAATTGAATTGTTTATTTCATAACAATAATTCGATACATTTTGTAAGAAAAATGCGATTTGCCGTTTTAAAAAAGTCTTAGATTAACGAAAATACTTACAGTACATACAAATATATATAAAATTGTATATACACTTTTCATACTAAAAATTTAAAAAAAAAATTAAAAACAAAAAAGATGTTATAAATAATCAATATACGTAAAATCATTATAGATCTCATATTTCTTACATTTCATTCAGTCATTTCATCAGTCATTAGAATCATTTCACAAGACAAATTGCTACTTATTTCGCAGAAGCTGATCTTCTTGACTTGACTTGACTATATGACATAAAACGTTAACAGCCAGTATAGACATGCACAAGCTAGCAAAGGAAAAAACCATAGTATAACTGTTTTTTTACATCATGCAAATAACTGTTACAACGTGTTCTGAAATCCGCTCTTCTTCATTAAATTTTAAAACAAAAGTATGAATTCGAAAAGACGTCATGCAGGCAGACATATTGTCTATCCAGAGTAGAAAATTGTACATGTTGGATGTTTATACATACTGGGGTCCTGGTTAGGTCTCTTTTTGCTACCTGCAGATGAAAATAAATGAAAAAATATAAGAGTTGAGCCGAAGACTAAAAAAAAAAGAAGGAGATGTAGAGTTTTTAGGAGAGAAAGAAGAATTTCTTTTATCACTGTTTGCGATAACAGACTTGGTAAAGGCTTTCATAAAGGAGTTGATTTTGACAATTCTCACGCCGGTCGGCCCATTAGTGCCATTCGTTGGTCTTTCAGATAAGGACATAAACAGAGAAGGTCGGAGATTTATTCCTCATAATTTAGGCAGCTTCAATAGATTTCATGGTTGCCAAATATGCCGCGTCCTGTGATCGTTGCGACAAGGTCTTTTAGGAGCGTCTTTGGGAAACTTAATAGGTTCCTGGTACGGATTGGGACAAGTCTATGCCAGATTAATCTGAAGGTCCCTCATGTAGCCGCCAATCCATCTTTCTAAAAATGTTGGCAATTTTCTACTCGCCATCAAGTCGGCTGCGTTGTTATCTATAATGGTCCTATGTCCCCGTACCCGAAGATAGATGTCTAGTATTCCTGGACTAGGTTGGATGTTGAATAAATACCTGTTAGGGACCTAATTGCGAATTTACTGTCGATGAAAATTCTAATATTTCTATGGAATTTTCTGCGACACTTGATTAACACGACAATTGTCTAAAAGCCTAAAAGAATTTGTATAAATTGCGAGAAATCTAAAGGTCGCTACAACTGGTTACCTCATCCCCTTTTCCATAGAAAAATAAAAAAAACTAACTATTTTGTTTTTACTTTAAAAATCAAGGCATTTTGATTCGGTGCTTTTAAAAATTTATTTTAAGAGCAAAATTCACAAAAATATTGAAATATATCGCTTGAAATTAATTATTTGCCTAATTCCAACGAAGTTGAGGCAGAAAACTAGTGCAACCATCCATTTTCGTCACGATAACTCATCTGGGGCCAAAAAAAACTTTTCGATTTCTTCACTCAATCCTCTATTCTGCCTTCTTAGTAACATATTATAACTTTTCTAATAATGTTCGTTTCTCTCATATCCTTGCTGTCGATAATATTTCGTTAAGATCTATTTAGATTTAGAAAAATAAATATTTTAAGCTTCTTTTCCTTCAAGTTCTTTACGTAGGATGTAAGATACAGAAACAATGAGTTGTGGTCGGCACATTAAAGTGTGTATTGTCGAATTATTTATGCCAAATAGAAAAATGCGCTTAAATCTTATCACATAGCGATGTAAAATAAACATATAAATAATTTTTATAAGAAAATTGGTCTAGAAACGCCATTAAAATGTTACTCATTTTCTGGGTTTGAAAGTATCGATTCCTCTAAGTAACTAACAGAATATTCATAACAGATAATGTAATTGGACTTTGCAATATATGTTCATCATTTTCTTTGACTGCTTCAGAACTACTGGGCACTGTAAATAGAAATTAACTTTTCACTTTCATTCACTTGTACATCACATAACAAACATTCATTCAAATATACTACACTCGTATTGAACGACATATCAATCAATGTACAAGCATTCATAAAATTCTTTTACATATTTTGTAATCAATATAAAGAATAATGTAAATATTTATGTAAACTCGTTAAAATGATTTTTAAAATCAGTCTTGTTTGGTTTAATTAATTTCTTTTTTATTTTACTGTTTATTTTTCTGTTCAAGTTTCAATATGTTCTTTTCCTTTTTTGGTTGTTTGTTTAATAAGTTTTTTTTAATGAAATAACAAAAACCGAAAGAACTATAGTTTGTCTATGCATTCAAGTCAAACACTAAAATTATTTATATTTGTATTTTTGTACTCTTTTATTTCTATTTTTCTCCTTCTCTTTTTTGCATTGAATTGTATTCATTAACTCGACAAAAAAATTAAATAATGTAATTTTTTCAAAATTCAAAATTCAATCATTGTCTTTTAACAAACATCTTGATTTGTTTTTCTTTTAATTTTATGATCTTTTCCAATAAATCTTTGTGTACTTTCGTAATCATTTCAATTCACTTTTGTAATTTTCGTTCTGTTTGTGTTAATTTTTACTGCTTTTATTTTGTTTTCTTTTTTCTTTCTTCTTTTATGCGTTATGATCTTTAAATTAAAATGTTTGTACGTACATCAATATTTCTGTCTATCTTCTTCTCTTATATCAAATTTGTAATATTAAATAACTTTTATATAATAAACAAAATATTAAAATAAAACCAAAACGTTTTGCATTTTTAATGGCATTAAATGAAATTAAATTTGCATCTATTAATATAAATGCCAAAGAAAAATGCCAAACGTTTTCGAGCAATCGCACGTATCCAGTATTTTGATTCCTGTCACCTTTTAAGTCCCGATTATTGAGAATCCCTATAATTTCCACTTTTACAATCCCACAACTAAATACTCCCGAAGCTATTCACATCCAGCGGTTTCTTAGAATTAATTCAGAGTTTTTTTTTGTTATTTCTTCTATTGATCTCAAAATCTTTTTCTTGCTATCAATTGCACAAAAACTCTCAAATTTTCAATTAATCAAAAGCTTAACTAAACTTAAAAAACAAGAAAATCTTTAAATACAGTACAAGTATAAAATGAATGCACCTTAAACTAAATTTTATTAAATTAATACCAAAAAAAAAAAAACAGTAAGCAACAATAACAATAGCAAAAAAGCTATAACAATTAACAAAAACAACAAACATACTCGTTAACAGCAACAAAACAATATTTATTAAGAAAGAAAAAAAAAAAAAAGACAAGAGTCAAATATTTTAGAATTGAAATTAAATATTTCTATATTCATGTACAGTCGTCAGTGTTCATTTAGAGGAACAAAATTAGTTTAGGTTTTAATCAACTACAACAAATAATGAAACATTTTTGATAGAACAACAACAACAACAACATCTACTACAAGTACAACAAATAGTTAATCAAAAATATTTATTTTGATACAAATTCGTATGTACAAGATGAAGAGATATTCTAAATATAAATAAAAAATTGTTAGTTGAATTAAATATTTAAAACAACTATTAAAAATAACACAACAACAACACCAAAAATACTTGCACCCATTAGCTAATTGTAGGCAAAGCGTTAGAGATTTAAAAGTATGCATTCCTTTGTTGGCATTTAATATGTTTAATAAATTAACAAAACTACTTCAAAAACTATTAACTTGAAAGACTTCTCTGTTTATCAAAATAATTGCACATCCTTTCCTTAGTACACAAATTCCACACATCATTTGTTATAAACTGGAAAACACTAAATATGCAATTGCATATATTTTCGTGTGCGGTAAATGTAGACCCAGATGAAATATTTATACGTTTTAGAACTTTTTTAAAATTTTGGCTTAAATTTTTAATGCATACGGAACCTTATGTTTGGTTTTTGTGGTCTCTTTGCTGTTATTTCTGCATATTCTGCCCCCAGAACGAGCCAAAATTATGGTTTGTGATGTCAGAAATAAAATGTTATAAAAATTACAAACGAAAGGATTTGTATGAAATTGAACAGCATTTTTTGGGAGCATAATTTTAAATTTATGCGGCATATTAAATTCGCATAAAATACAGTTTTAACAGAATATTTTCGGTTTCCCTGGTCAAAGAAAAAGTTCATTCTTTCTTTAATTTAGTCCGAATTATTTATTACGTTTAATCAATAAATTGATACATTGATTTTATTACAGCGTGATCAACGTGGTTAACAAGAAAATAATAATTCTAAGTTAATAAATGTCATTTACTTGCTAGTTATGTTAAATGTATTTTTCCTTGTCTCTTTTTATATCATATCATTCAAATGAATTAATAATCAATGGTTTTCGATGTTTGTGTGTTTATTTTTTTAAATGTATCCACTTTGCAAAATATCCGCTAGATTTGAAAATTTTAAATATTAAAATTCGTTGCATAATATTTACTCGAGCGCAACGCAAATTCCATGTCCAGCGTCTTGTCAGTTTTTTTTTATTACCTCCCAATAATAAAATTTCTCAAGACCCTCCTCAAAACTAGTGTTTGTTTTACTAATAACACCTACGGTTGCTCTAAATTTCTTACTACCCAGCCATTTCTTCAAATTTGTAAATAGAAAATAGTCGTAGAAGATATTATCGCAAAAAACCTTGCTGCGGCCTCCCAAACATGTTCCCCTACAAAGAACTATAAATTACTTCGAAATTAATATGTTTCCCATTAAAAAAATCCTCAAAAACACTTGCACCGTTAAAGGACAATCGTATTACAAATTGTAAATTTCGAACAAACAGAAGAAATTTATATCTATAAAAAAAGAATGCATACTTTTGGGTGCACGGTGGTCAACACTTCACTAGACATCAAATACGAAATCTACACAAACACAACAAAGTAACTATTTTATTAATCAAATTGAAATATTAAAAGTTAACATTAGAAGAAGAAAAAAACCAAATAAATAAATAACTAACAGTAGTCAACAACATGTATTCACACGCATACAAAAGTACCTTAAATTACAACAATTAAGAAAAAAACAAAACAGAAAAAAACACACATGTACACACACAGTTAAGTTGTGTTTTACAGTTCACTATTTAGAATTCCATCCTATAGCGACAATATTCGTATAACAGTAAGTTTTTTCAAATTAAAGTTGCGTCATGCAAATTTGTCAATCAGTCAGTCAACCAACCAACTAAACGCTTGTTAGTTAGTGCTTTTTTTTATTTAGTTAGAACCTCCTTACAACTCATTTCGCATTTCCAATGCAAAAAGAAAAAAACTTTTTTTTTTCAAAAATCCCAACTGAAATTATAAATGAAAATGAAATGTAATAGAAAAAAAAACAAGAGTCAATAAAGGTAGTATGTAGGATCGAGTACAGTTAGAAAGAGATAGAGTGAGAACCGCACACACAGAACCTTGTGAATCCCATTCAACTAACCTAATGATAGTGCGACGTTTTACAGTCGCCTTCTTTCAAATTTTCACGAAAGGCCTCATCGAGTTATTCGCTAAAATTGGATCCACCGGGCAAGGGAAAGGTCAAAGCCAAGAGAAAGCCATTAAGTACACCGGCCTCACCCTCACGTGTACGCAGTGAGCCACAATGCACTTGTATGACAGCCGAACAATATGCACGCTTGAGAAATGATCCCAGAGTACGAGGTGAGGATGAAAGAAAAACCAAAATTTGTTCTCCATCTTCTTTTTTTTTACTAAATTCTTGCTAAAGCCACAAAAAACAATTAAAAACAAATCAAAATTTAAACCTACAACTTCCTTGAAAAAAATTTATATATAAAACTAAGAAATACACAATTTTAGTTATATGTTTTTTTAACATCAACAAAAATAAATGAAAAAAATTTTAACAATTCTCTCCTAATCCTCAAAAAAAAAAAATGCCCGAAAAACATAAATCCCATTTTTGTTTTAATTTGTTGTGCTTCTTTTTTTGGATTTTCTTACATATTTTTCATTTATTTCTTATTCTATGGTGTTTAATTAATTATTTTATGTTGGTTTTCAGTCCTACGTAAGTTTTATTTATTTTTTTTTTTTCATTTTTGTTAATTTATTTATTTTAATTTCGTACCATTACCAAATGCCATCAACAACATCCTCATCATATTCATCACCATAACTTTTGCAGGTTCTTCCACTTTGCCACGCAATGTGGGTTCACGCGTTGCTGCCGATGCCGATAGTCAACCGCATCAAAAAGTTGCAAATGCTACAAGCAGCACATCACTCTATGACAATGTTGCTAGCGGAGGCGGTGGCCAGGGCCTGGTATCTACGGGCGGTAAGAAAATAATTCCTATTATCTGTACCTTGAAAATTTAATTACATAAATACATACATATATAAATTGCTATTCAATAGATACCTTGGGTCGCCAAATAAAAACGCAAGATGCTTCAGCTGCCACCAATAGTGGCGTATGTGGTGGTATCGCTGGTAGCTCTAGCGGTGCTGGTGTTTCTTCTAGTGATATTTGCTCTCAAAATCATGTTGGTTCTCAAGCTGGTCCTGAAGACTCTTTGGGCAGTCAGTCGGAAGTAGATATGGGCAAAAGCGAAGGCACTCAAGCCGGTGTGCCACTACATCAGTCTGTTGGAACATCAAACAAATCTACCGGGACACGTTCCAAAGAATATGCTGACGATATGGTATGTTGTATATCTACAATTTATTTAATTTACAAAAGCCTTATTTAATGCTTTAAGAAACCAGTCGAAATTTACTTATAGAATATCAATCAAATTTGGTGTGGACGTCATAATGATTAACTTTGTTTGTATTAGTCTCACCCATACCTTTTACTTTTGTGCAACTGTAAGCTTCCTAACTACAACACATTAATGTTTGGATATGATTGACATATGCAAAGTAATCATTAGAAGGGAAAGTAAACTATTTAACAGGACAGGTTCTAAAAATATATTTTTGTTTTGTGAGCTTTCCACCAAATTTGAAAAGTTTTTAAACTGGGAGGTAAACTCTCGAATAATGAATGAGAATTGCAGAAAAAAAAAACATATACAAACAACAGAGCAACAATTAGTATCTCAATTATCTAATTCTCTTTTCAATTGCAAACCGATAAATAAAGAAAAATTTGTACTTTAACCTCAAGGCGCAAGGCATTAACATTTCAAGACTATTTCTCCATATAATACGATTGGAGTCTTATGAAAATCCCAACTTGAGTTTGTAAGGATGCTTTAATGCACGAATTGTGTTCACCGCTTGCTCTGATTCTTGGACCCTTTCTAAAAGTTTTTTGCCTAATAACAGATCCCCTACTATTTTGATTGTTCTATGATAATGTAGTGTACTGCGCCCTCCTTCTTCGGTTGTAATAGCAGTGTTCACATACACTTAAGTATAAAAATTAAGCCAAAAAGATTTTGACTTAAGTGGAACAAAAATTCAAAAAATAGGCATTGTAAAAAAGAGCTCAATGGCAACACTCAGTTTTTTGAATGATTCCCATACAAATTTTACACTCAAATCCTTCGTCCGTCTTGTGAATACAGCACCGCAATCAAAATTTTATAAAAGTGTTACAAAAAAGCACTTGAAGGGTGGGGAGATGGAAGTTAACATTTTAAACAATTTTACAAATAAAGACAAAAAAAAAAATTATTTAAACCAAAAAATCGACTTGCTTTGATCGATTTAAATTAAGTTCTTTCTTCGTTTTTTTAAATGACTGAAATGTGTTAGAAAGTTCTTTTTGCTTTTATGTACTCGTAAGTAAACGTTATGCAATCAGACCAGGAATGTGTGCAGTTTAGATTTAAATAAAGTGCATACACGCCGCATTAATGCAACAGTTCATATTTTACTAGCGTTTCAGCCTTGATTGCAAGTGTCCATACTCTCCATGGCATTAAACTTTGTTTTTCTTTTTTTCGGTTTTTTTTCTACTAAATTGTTCTGTTTTGTTTCATTTTATTGCATTTTTATGCTTAGACACGCGATCCACATGGGCACGATATGCATCAACATCAACACCAGCACCAACATCAGCACAACATAATTAACAACAATACCAGACGTAAAACGAAGAGTACCGAGGACATGAATGTCGATACCAGCACTTTGAAACGTATGCTTAAGCCCATGACTAGCACTGAAAGCCCAGTGACATCGCCTGAAATGGGTAGAAGGCGTTACAATTACTATAATGCAAATGCGGCAAACACATTTGGCCCACAACATATGCATCAGCATGCTGGTGGCATGGGTGGTATGCATCACATCATGAATAACAATAATACACTGGGTAGCGGCGGTGGTCGTTCGACCAGCCAATCGTCACGATTTTCGGGATCAAGGTAAGACGCATTAGGCAAAAACAAGAAAAATAAATACAATAAAACAATAGTGTCTGCTGAAAAATCAAACAGTTAACAAGTGTAGCTAACAAAACGGACTGCGTTTGTGGCACTTTTATTATTATTATTATTATTATTATTATTATTATTATTATTATTATTATTATTATTATTATTATTATTATTATTATTATTATTATTATTATTATTATTATTATTATTATTATTATTATTATTATTATTATTATTATTATTATTATTATTATTATTATTATTATTATTATTTACACTCAACTATTTAGATCTTCCCATGAAATTGGTCGGGGGTATACACCACGAAATTTATATTTGGAATTGGAGCGAGAACGAGCCGGTATTGAAAGTTCACCACCTTCGGATAATGTAATGTTCGATAATCAATGTTATGCGACTACGCCAAGTTCCAGTAATGGTAATTCTGATCAGGATCAGTCTTTGTATGCACAACGTCCTCCGGGTGGTGTAGGAGGAGTAGGTGGCGGGGGACGTCATCAGCATCGTCATCAGGGTCCTAATGTTACTCCAACACCGGGAAGTCCCACTTCACGTCTATTACTCGAATATGAAATGCATTTGCGCAATACGCTGGCCAAAGGCATGGACGCTGAATCCTATAGTCTTCATACATTCGAAGCTTTGCTCTCTCAGAGCATGGAAAATTTAGGTGAGTAAATTTACTCTAAATAAATACCTTAACAGCTTTGAAGGCTTTTAAGTAGTTTTATTTTGTTTTTTATTGCATTTTTTAAATATTTACCTACTATTGTGTACATTTTGTCAGATAGTTTTGTTTTTCTTATTATACTTGTATTCAATTCACCATTTTTTTTATTACTAAAGAGTTTAGAAAATGTGTGCTTAATTGGATTTCAATTGAATTGTTTTTACATTATTAGATCATGTGTTTGTTGGGGATTATATATTTAGCTGATTCTTTGAAAATAAAAGAATTGACAAATGAATGATAATCGAAAGTATAGTGGAAAGATATTTTATTGTCGAATGTTTTCAGTGGGAAGATTCAGTTACTATTTTTCATATTTAAAATGTGTTCAACATAAAAAGGTCTGTTTCTTTACTTATTTGGGTAAAGTTTGCGAAATTGAGAGTATATATAAAATTTTTTCGTAAATAGACAAAATTTCATAAAAGTTCGATAACCAAAAAAACTACAATTTTAAGCAGAAAACGTTAAAAGGTTTTTGTATGAAATGTCACAAAAAATTGTTTCCAAATTTTAACATAAAAAAATTATTGAAAATGAGTTAAGTATTAGATAGATATAAAATTTTTAGGCACCACGAAATAAGCCCCAATGAAATAAGCCCCAAATCGAAAAATAAAATAAGCCCCAAAAATATTTTCTGTATTCAGAATTGAAACATTTTCAAAGTTAGGAAAGTGAACTAATATGGAACAATGAGATGACAACGCTGTCTTCTGTGAATTGATATGCCTATATTTCTGATCTGACTTATGACCTGCTATTCTCGTTTTTAATTTATTTTTGGTAGTACCTACATATACCATGTTACAATTCTCTCCATCATTTCCCCTGCAAGGTATTTTGTAAACTACATTCGATCTATCCCATTTATCAATTTTGTCCTTAGTTCTACTAAATAAAAACTAAGGACATTTACCTTATTCACTCATACATATATTGTTACGTTTATATTTTACCGCTGTTTGACAATTTACACGATGTGCACGAATAAAAAGATTTGACTTTTTCGTGCAGGAAAATTAACAATTTATTCTCTCAAACACGCTCTGATTTACAAAATAGTAAAATACGGGGACGCTTTTCATACAAATTGGTATTCCGCGTGCCCCCAATTTAGAGTAAAGAAACAGATCTAGTTTTTTACAATGTGTAAAGTTTTTCATTATTTGAACATTTTTTAAATATTGTTTTCATTCGATTCTTGTAGAAACTGATTGTCTTTCGCAAACAAGTAATCCACTAGACTTGTTTCTTGTCAATTCTATTGCCGCTAAAGGCATTAGTAAATCGGAAAAGAAAGTATAATTAATTAATGCAAATCCCACAATTCCCAAATGACATGGAGAAATTCCCAAAAATGGGATTTTTTAAATATATTTTTAGGCTAAAAATTATACTACTTTTCATAGTTTTAGTTTAAGAAAATAAATGTGTAATTTTATTTGAACTATTTTTTTTCTATAAGCGTCAATAATTTAAAATGCTCATCAGCTTTAATTTCATTATTAAGACTGTTTTTTTAATGACATGTCTCTCTCTAACACATACATTAATCGCATTCATTATATTTCCATGCACTTCCACTAAATCCAAAACCACCACCTCAACCAAAATTAAAAAAAAAACATCTCTAACTACAAAATTAATGTAATAATAATAATAATAATAATTTAAAAAATATAATTTAAAAAATATCCACCATAAAATATTGATTGTGAAAAAAATAACAATAAAATCTCATAAAAATAAAATCAGAATTTGCTGAAAGTTTGCCAGGATCAATGCAACGCAGCCCGTTTCCCATGCGCAGGCGTAAGTAGTGAAACTCATTTAGCTCGAAAATCGTGTGCAAAATAAAACATTTCTATGCTTTTCATTTTCGTTTCAATGTAAAACAAATTATTAAATGCTAATTATTTTATTTTATAACTTAACGCTAAATGTTTTTTTTAATTAGTTCAATGTTTTTTCTTTAGATTATCTATTTATTTGTTTATTCGGAATACTGCACTGATATTTTCAATAGCACTTTTTATGTTTCACTTAATAAAAAAACGAATTCTTTTAAATCCAGCTACAAGTGCTAAATCTTCTACTCTACCTTTACCTCCACATCGTCCTCTATCCGCAGTACGTGATAAGGAGCGTGATCGTGAAAGAGATGGTTACTATAGCGATCGCAATGAGCTGGTGCGTGAGCGTGAACGTGAAAGGGAAAGAGAGCGTGGTTATTTGTCCGATCACAATACAGGGTAAAAACAAAATGTCTAAAAGGTTTTTGTGATAAATTCTAGAAATAATATAAAAAATGTTATTTTTTCCTCAGTTTTTCAAACTCACGTTGTGCTTCATGTATTGGCGAGTCTGCTAGAGCTCAATGGTTTCGTCATTCAGATGGCTGGCGCTCTGGTAGCTCTACTATCGGTTCTGGTTCCGGTCAAGGCCTCATGTCTCAGCAGACCACTAGTTCCGGCAACAAACGTTCACCGTGGGACTCCTTGCCATCGTTAAGACAAGACAGTAGTTTAAATGACTCTGGTTACAAATCGACCAGAGCTGATTCCTTAGAACAACGGTAAAAATTCATTTAAGTTTTCATTTTGTGGCATCTAATAAATTTATTAGTTGAGATATTCTTCCAGTTTTATTTTAAAAATAATTTTTTGATTTGTTGTGTGTGAAGCATGTCTATATGCTTGCATTTCAATTGTGCTTATTGCAAATCATCAGTAGAATTTAGCCACATTTTGATGATTTGGTGCTAGCAGACATATGATGTAAGACATTCCATATGCCGGCACAGAAGATTTTTCAATTAAATACTTTATTGTGAACAATTTTATTTTCAATTGAATAGTTTAATTGATGTACATAATTACAAACAAACAAATTTTATTATTTTTATTTGTTTCCTGAAAATTTGTTTACAAGATTGTGAGTTTGAAAAGTTTTTGAAAATCCTGTGAAGTGTTGCAATCAACAAAAACGAAATGAAATCATATAGACTTAGATCAGCATACATATACGAGTATGTATGTTCTATCTAAATTTTGTAAAAATTAATTGGAAGAATATCGTAAACTAATTTTATATTTTAAACCATTTCCTTAATAATTGTTTTTTTAATTTTATTTCTCTCATCAAAATCTAAAATTAGAGCTGAATTTATACGTCAAGATAGTTTAAGGTCTGATTATTTAAGTGATCGTGATTCCCGTTATGGTATCGTGCAACAAGCTTCCATTGAGAGTACCGATTCCCGAATGTGCTATTTAACATCATCCGAGGTATGTACTATATTTTTATTTATTTTAAAATTATGTAAATTGTGTTGAAGGCAACAAGATGTGTTAAGATTTAAAAAAAAATGCAGTGAAAGCTCTACAAAGAAGCAGAGGGAATTGGCCATGAAGTGTCGGTTATTATAATATTTATTTGATCTGTATAATAAAAACAGAAAACCAAATCATTAAAAATTTACGTTGTTACATACTCGTACATACATAATTATTTCTGTAACTCGCAACAATCTGTGCCCTGTTCATTTGAATATCGTATTCAATGCGAATTCACTTAACTGTTGCTGTTTTTAACACAGCTGATCTACGTTTTTCTTGCATAATGTACATATTTTTATAGGCAACCATAGGGGCAGATATCGCAATTGTTTTTGTAATGTTCTTGTTGTAGAATTAACACCACCTCAAAATTGAAGTCTCCTTGATCGTATTAATATTTTTTAAAATTCCCCTTTTCAAACATCAGAAATCAAGCAAGAAGAACAAAAGTAAAAGTACATTCACTTACGAGGTAGTATTGATAGCACAGCTGATTTTTACCTGCTGCTGTCAAATTCATTTTAAGTTGTTGTTGAGAGAAAGAGATTGTGAAAACAAAGCAAAAAAATTAATAGGATTTTTTGACAGATAAAATGTAAATGTAATTTGATAGAAGTTATACAACAGTAGTGTGTCTGGATATAAAATGGAAAATTTACTTTCTTTCCAATTCGAAAATTATAATTTTTCTGATGACAAAAAGAAAAATACCTTGTTTTTCTGCTCTTATTTTCAATAACATACAAGAACAACATACATATGTATATACTTAAAAAGTTAAAAAAAAAATTAATTAATACACTATTATTATTATATTAGAGAAATTTATGATATTGATTGACTTGCTTCGACCAAGGATCGAACTCAGGTCCTAATTTATAGTTTGCTAAACACTTTAACTAAATTAGCTGATAAACAGACTTCCGTAAAAAAAACTTAAATTAAAAAAAAATTTATCTTAAATAAAAAAAAGACGAATTTTCGAGCTTGGTATGTGTTGTATGTCGGCCACGGTATTACGGAAAGAAGAAAAACAAATGACAACTGCAACTACTTGAAACTCTTCAACTGTCTTTCCCATAAAATTAATAATTGATAAACAAAAGTTGCACATTATAGACGGAGACTAATTTAGATTTTTTATTTACTCCTGCACATTTACTTCATTCGATTAAGCCAATCTTTAATCCGTGTACCAAGTGAATATGGCGCTTAATATTTAAGCATTGTCCATGCTGAAATTCATGGGTAAAATTCATTTCTAATTTCAATTTTTAATGCCTCTTATATCTTTTCTCTCCTTTTTATCATTTTATTCAAAGCTGTTTTTTTTTCTTATATAGAAAAGAAAAATAAGAATCTAGCAACGTTTATGTATTTCAGTCGAGCATGACCTATAAAATGTGTGCATATATGTAACTAAGCATTAATGTAAGCGCAATAAATTCACTTTTCCGTTTTCATTTTGAAAATGTGTTAACAAATCAAATCCAATTAAGAAGTAGAAAATGAAAAAAATCAAATAATAAAATTTAAAATAAACAAAATTTCTACTAAAAAATTATTAAATCCTAATCCTACTAAAGTGTTTAAGAAATTTAGTCTTATCCTATTAAGTACAACACTGTTTTTTGTGATTTTGAAATTTTTTGAGATTATTTTCAAATAAATTTTAAAGAAACATTTCCTCTTCTCTAAATTATTTATAATAAGCTGCGTGTGAAGAATATGATGTGCCTACAAACTTTTTAATTTACGAATAAATAACTTTAATAAATGTTTATGAATAAGTTAGTAAAGCTTTAAAGGTCGTTTCGAATTACCCGCTTTTTTGACGTTTCTGGAGATAATCAATGAAACACGTCAAAGCTCTTAGTGTTTTTATACCGTCAAAAAGGTGTTTATTAATTATCTTATATCAGCACAACTACTGCAGCGAACCTTTCAAAAGTTCATAATGGTCACTCTCAAAAAACTCATAAAGTTAAAAGAGTAACGAAATTTCTAAATCCTAAAAAATGTAATCATCAATTTTTGTCTTTTTGTACAACTACAGTCGTAATTTTCAGGGTAAATTTATATTTTTCGAAAATCCTTTCTCTTATGGGAAGAGGGAAATTAATTGGCAACTCTTAAATAAAGAAATTATTAATTTTCTTATATGTGTACAATTGTAATTGTAAAACACTTGTCATCTAATGTTCACTACTCTTGGTAGCATCGTAAGGGGGTGAGGTAGCACCACAAACAAAGTTACTATATAATAATTAAAAAAAATATTTTGGAGAAGTGCGAAAGGGGAAACTGCAAGCCCTTAGACAAATTAATAATGAATTATTCTATATCAGCACAATAAAATCAGTGTGATTCTCTAAATTTAATGCGTGTAAGGATCATGCTGGTTTTGTAAGTTATTAATAATTGGCATAAATCTACGCAAACAATAGGGTGGCAAACTTCCCTAAATGCAACTTTGAGTGTAGCTGAGGGAGTACATTATTTTGGTCAAGAAGGATTGCAAAAATAAAATAATTTTTTTATTAAATTTTCTAGATGTTATTAACAATAATTTCCTGGAAAGTTGAAAATACAGTACATAATCTGTTGATACTTCCAACATTATTCAGGTGCAAAGTATGCCAAGTCTCAAAGAAAGTTAGCACAAGCTTTTAAAATAAATTTGTTGAAAAAATCAAATCAAATCGAATATAAATCATGATATATTTTACATGCCTTCTGTTTAATTACAATTGACGATTTTTCAGGGGCATCGTCAAAATTTATTTAGTATATTTTAATTTTTTTAAAAAAAGTCATCGAAATGATTTCCATTATCTCTGTATTGAAATAAAAAATCTTAATGGTAGCATTTTGCCACCATTTAAATTCACTGAAATAAACAGATACGATTACTACCACGTCTCCCACTCTCAACCTTTTCAAATATCAAACAAAATGCATTTAATTTGAAGCGAAATGTGTGTTATCCGTTCAAGCCGTATGAATTTTAATGTAAAGAAAGGGAAAAAAATTTACTCGAATTAATCCAATAAAATTTTTGAATAATACAAAATAAAAGCAAATAAAAATACACGAAAAATTAAGCACTGAAATGCAACGAAGTGAAAACATACGAAGAAAAAAGTATTTCAAAGGGAAAATAGATGATGGCGATGATGTGGATGACGATGAGACTTAAGCGATGTCATTGTTGTTTTTTGAACTACTTAAACAGCAAAATTGATTATATGCAATAAATTCCACTGTTACAGTGACACATAAAATAACCTAAAGGTAGTCCCGTATTACACTCGTTCCAAAGCGAATGAAAGGCAAGCAAAAGAAAAGAAACGAAAATTCCTCGTTTTGCTTGCACCACTAAGGCAACTGACACAAAAGCTTTTAACACACTCTCTCATTCTCTTTTCTTGTTTCAAGTTTTGTGAGCTGATATATGAAATTTATGGAAAATAAAAAGCGCATGTTTTGACACACACACATTTCCGTACAAGAAGAAAAACCTTTTGAATTTTATTTGTGGTGCAATTAAAATTGTTTGAAATTATTTAAAATATTTTTGTGAAAGTGTTGTTAGGCTTGTGTTGTTGTGAAATATTCTCTGATATTCTTCTTTAATTTTTAAATAATAAATTAAAGATTTAGAAAGTACAAAATGCCAGAAAGCTTATAGCAAATTTCACAACTCTGTTTTACATGCATTCGTTTAAGCAAAGCTTTTATTTCTTTTTTATACATAGTTGTTTGTTGCCATTTTTCATTTTTCATTTAACTTTTATTTAATTTTTTGTAAGAACAATACTTCCACTACTGGCAAAAGCCTAGTGTTGTGCCAGCACTCATGCTGTCATTTTGTACGATTATCTCTTCTCGTTGGAAAGTGATTTTACCTTATATTTTTTACATCTTCAAACATTTACATTTTAGTGACAAGAATATCGTGTGTGTAAAGCTTATGGCAATGAGCCTGTGAAATTAAAGTCTTAAACCTCTTCCTAGGAAGAAAAGCACAGTTTTAATCGAGGCGGGAGTGGCATAAACAAAAAAACGTATGAAAAAATTAAAATAAAATATTAACCAAAAAGAAACGAAGGCAAGCAAACAACTGAGAAATCAGATACAACAAGCAAACGTAAATGTGAAAAATGTGCTGCAAACCATATACAAGTCTATGTACTTTTTTGTTTGCTTGTTTCTTTGCTTGTTTGTTTGTTTGTTAAAGAAAAACCACAAAGTGCAAGCAATCGCCAGCCAAGAAACAAGATTAGAAAAGAAAAATATTTATATATGTCACACAATAAAAATAGAATTTCAATTACTACAAATACTACCTCAGCCCTAGTTCGAAAATAAAAAATGAATGCAACCAAAAAAGAACTGAAGCAAATAAAAAATTAAAAAATACAATAAAACTGCAAAAAATACTGCATTATTACTGCATCGTATAACAAACAATAAAGCAACAAAATTCTTAACTTCAAGGGCGCTTTTAATGAGTATGTGTTTTACAACAAAAATATATAATAAAAATCTAGTAGTTTTTTTTTTATTACAAAAAGAAGAAAAGACTTATGTATTTATGTTTAGATTAGTTCAATATTTAATTATTTCATGGCCAAAACGGAAATCTTTCAATTATAAGAAAAATCTTGGTAGCTACATATGAATGCATGTACGAGTATGTGCAAGTTTGTAAGTGTGTGTGTGTCTTTTATTTGTTTTTTGTTTTTTTTTTTTTTGTATTCGTATAGCTTGTGTGAGTGGGGAAAATCAATTAATTTTTGATGTATTAACAACAATAACAATATTATCATTAGCATCAGCATCATCAGCAGTATCGTTATACATCGCATTAGTTACAACAATTTCACATTAAATCTGAATGAAGAAATCATCTTCTAATGCTAAACAAATCTAATGCTTAACAAATTTCTTTTCTAGTTTTGTTAAAAGAGCCATTAATGATGTTTCATAGCAAACAATAGTCCAGTTATGACAAATACATATAAATGTGTCACAAAGTAAATGTGTTTGCCAAGGTGTAGTGCTTGCCAAGGTACACTACTTCAGATGCAGCAGTAAATTCTAAAAAAAGATGTCAGAATTTACGATGTCTACTTCTAGTTCTACACTGATAATATTACTGCTGATACTCATGCTGATACTCATGCTGGTGCTGGTTCCAAAAAAAAAATAAAAAAAAAATAATGTTTATTGTCAAGAAAAATGAAGATGCTGGTAATAGTTTATTTGTTTTAGACATCATGCTTCTTGCTTTGTTCTTTTTATGTGTGTATGTGTGTGTGTGTGTGTGTGTGTGTGTGTGTGTGTGTATTTATTTATCCAAAAATTCCTAGTGCACATTTTATTCATTACTCTGTTTAAATACTAAAAGTGAAAAAAAAAACACAACAAAAAGAAAAAGAAAGCACAACAACTACATACATGATGCTCCAATAAAAAAACAGAGAAGGCATTTGTGTACATGTACATATGTATGTGTGTTAGTGAGCGAGTGCGTTATTGTTACTGTTATTACAAGTGTAAAATGTGCTGATGATGATGATGATGATGATGATTCTAAGTGAATGTTTTTCGTCATCTTCACTTGTGACAAAGAGTCGCAAAAGTGTCATTGACAAATTCTTATGAAATAAATTATTGTTTATTTTTTATTTAATGTTTTTTTTTTTTTTTTTTGCTAAATCACTACACGTGTATAAGTGTCAACAGTGTTAAAAGTGGCAAAAGTATATTTGCTTAAGCTTAATATAAAAATGTTATATTTATCATACGCCTAAGTGGACTCTTTTCACATATTTGAAATATATGTAACTCTCATATGCCATGTGGTGCACAAGCAACTCACAGTGGGGGTGGAAATTATTAAAAATCATTACTCATTCAGTTACACAACGTCTTAACTCTAAAAATTATATTTTCCGAGTTAATAATACTTTTCTTAATATTGTGCAAAAATTTCTCAAAAAATACTTTGAGAAAACACATTTTATTTTTTGCTTAAGTTACGAGGGCAGAGTGATAATTCCATTAATTTTTGCATCAAATAAAAATTTCCCCAAAAAAAACGGAGTTTCATTTCATGCACATGGTTTTCTTTGAGCTCGACGTATCTTTAGCTATTATTATCCCTCTAGCCAAGATATCACAAGATCCTCATACTTGACGTTTGTTTCAAATAAGAACCTCTTCACCGCTTATTCAAATTCGGAAACAGCCAACAAAGAGCTAAGGGAAAGCATGATGAATTGGGTAACAGTTCGTAACTTAATTCATTGATTTTGTGACTACACACAAGTCCTGCTGCACCAACAATTTTTTTTTTCTATTTTAAGTTTGTTTTTGCTGTAAATTAATATTGAATTAACATTGAACCTTGTTGACTGACATACTGACCTTATGGTATTTTCTTTTCTGCACACCCTGGTAAAAGGTACATGCATAAAATGTAGAGCCCACCCTGTAATAATGCAACTTCTTGTTGCACTAGAACAAAAAACAATTTATGAAAAGGTAGAACACCCTCTAGTGAGGTTAATTTTTTTAGAATAAAACACCCCACCCTTTTACAGAGCAATATATTATTAAGAAACGAACACCAGAGTACACTTTTTACATGGAGATGTACCATTTTTTTTTTGTAGAAAAGAAAACACCATTAGTTTCTTTGTCGCACGTTTACCCGAATAAATCTATTGTTTTGATTGTTATTTTGCCACTGGTGCATTTTAATGTAGCAAAAGGGGAAAAAATTCTTCCGGTTGCGCTTGTGTTCCAATGTGAGCAATCGTGGCACATATTGCGCGTATAGGTTTTTCATTTTGAAATAATAACTTAAATGTAATGTACTCGCTCGGTGTTGACGCCTAACGCAGTTTCGTTATCCGATCGATCAATAAATTTCCATAGATCACATAGAGTCTGGCGTAATAAAACCGTTTTGACGTCATTTGTGCTGATACGAGCACAACAAAACTAAGGAAAATACTTTTTCCTATTAAAATTGGTGGTGCCTAGATATATTCACCTCTCTTATGTTCTTCGTAAATAAAATTATATTTATATAAAATAACCTTCAAAGAACAAAAAGTATTTTACAAAAAGTTTTAATATTAAATTTTCAGCTTACGAATATAATTTCATTGTTATCGGTGCAAGGAATAAGTTCCTTTTCAGAATCAGTTCCTTTTTCCAGAATATTATAAAAAAAAAATTCACATAACTGTGAACACATAACTTTCGGTTGAAATGCAAGATTTTTTTTCCTATCAGAGCAAGGATCACCATTCATAAATCATGATTTAAAAACTAAATTTTTATGTCAAATTTACATAATTATAACTGTAACCTTCCCATGTACTCTTAAAACTGTGGTAGTCTTCACTGAAAGGAAAGCCTAGATGTATAGACTGAACCTAAAATTAAAAAAAAGGAAAAGCTTCAGCTCTTATAATTTAATGTTTTAGTACGTTAAAACAATGAACTGATTCATTAACTTGGTTAAAGAATATAAAATCGAATAATTTCAATCAACATCTTTGCATTGAACTTCAATGAATATTTTCATTAAAACAACGTTTGCCTACATTGATTCGACTTATTTCTTGCAAAAAAAAATATTGCATCTTTAAATTATATAAAATAAGTTTTAAAGCGCGTAAAGGGTTTTTTTAATGTTACAGAAATGATTTTGCCATTGTTTTTCACTCAAATATTGTGTTCGACTTTTATTGTTAAGTATAATAACTAGAATTGAAATGTGGTAAAATATAATTTATACGCATACGCATACAAACGTATGTCAAACTAACAGTTTACCAGTGTGTTAGCACACCCAATTGCTGGAAAAGAAAATTTTTGGAAATGTCAAAATGTATTTGGCAACTCTGGTGACGGATAAAAATGTACCATTAAATGTCAACTAAAACACGGGCGAAAAATAAAGAGAGAACTTATGAAACATTTGAAAATAAACTTTTAAAGCTTCTGCCCTTCGAAGCTTTCACAGTTTTCCTAATACGCTTTCATAAGAATATAGTTTTATTACAACCAAAATGGTTTGTGTCTAAGCTAAAGAGTCCTAGTAAATAACTCAAGCAAAATTTTAAACCCAATAGAAAATAAAAAATTTTAAAGCACTCTACATATGTATGTGCTCTGAATAAGAGTACGTGTGAAAATAAATAAATGCACCAGATGTAAAGTGTATGTTTGTATATTTGAGTGTGTATGGATGATGACTTAAGATTTTTAAATTTCTTAAATTTTTGAATACCAGACGTGGAAATGGTGCTAAAAAGATTTTTGTGCATTTGACCAGACCAGACCTACATGTACTTTAAAGCATTGAATTCGAATCTAAAATTCATTCATTTGGTTAGATTCGATTAAATTGCTTTTTAATATTCATCAAATAAAGCTTAAAGTATCATTTACCTCATAGAAAAAATTTTATGAAAAACTTTGCCTCTGTACTGAAAGAAAACTTTACAAATTGTGTAAATTTCATCGTTAATCCAATGAAAAATTTCATAACAGCTTAATTTGGTTTGTCGAATTAATTTTAGAAGTTTTGTTCAAATAATTCTAATTTTAGAAGTTTTGTTCAAATAATTCTAATTTTAGTATTAAAGTATTAAAATTATTTAATGTATTAATGATATTGGTTCATTGTTTTATTATTTCAACTAACTTACGTAATCATTTTAATGTAACTATTTCACTACATTAGTGAATTCGTTTCATTATTTTAATTAAATCATTTCTTTATTTTAATGAATTTATTTCACTGTTTTAATTAAGTTGTTTGTTTGTTTGAATGAAATAATTTTTATCATTTAATATATTTATTGTATTTTGTAGGCTAATTAGTTTGAACAATTGTGAATTGTGTTCGATGGAAATGCTTCATTGTAAGAGCAATAATTTTTGTAAATTTGTATATAGGTATATAAGTATACATATACAGTTGAACCTCGATTATCCGGTAATTTTAATTGTATCGATGAGAAACTTCTACAGATTGGTCAGAATGAAATCCCAAACAGAATGAGTGAAAAAAAAATTTACACCGAAAAAAAATTGTTGGGTCAAATTTTCAACAAAAATCAAAAATAAAAAAAAAAATTGTTCGAAAAATTTAAAAAAAAATTTATTTTAATTCTTCTTTTATTTCTGATAAATACCCTATGATTAGTTTTTAAAATAAATTATAGGGTGGTCCGAACAAGAATTATAAACGTCAAATTTTCATGATTTTTCGATATTTGTTGAATAACTCTGAAATTTTATATAAATCCAAAATCTATTTCATTTCTTATTTGAAAGGTGGCAATAAAAGCTTTAATTTGAAACCGGTTTGAAGTCAATAGCTTCAGTTTTAAGAGAGTTATGCTCATTTTTGTGGAGTGCTAGAATAGATGTAGAATAAAAAAAAACTTTTCTATTCTATAAAACGTTCTATTTCTATGGAATAAATACTGAGAGTGATATACTAAAATCGCTATAACTCCCAGGAGGGCAGGTATGGGCAGCTGATTTTTTCACAGTTCGTTGAAAACAAATTATGTAACATTTCTGTAGTGGTTTGGAACTGGGACTCTCTGGGTCTTTTTAGATATTGCTTACCTAACCCAAATTTTAAGGAAAAATGGACCTTTAGTCGGGTTTTCGCTCTAAAAAAGGTGCATATGAAAATGTCTCAAACAACATTCCTTTTTTTTACAGAAGATACTTGTCCGAAGGCAGATTTTTTTTCCGAATCAAAATATCTGTCACCAAAATCAAATGAGATCATTTTGAATACAGCCCTGAAATCCCCTCTTTTCGTGAAAATTTTGTATATTTGACTTCTAAAATCAATTAAAAATCAACGGGCCAACATAAAAATAAGCTTTATGTGTTTTTTGTTTACTTGGAATGTCTGTGACAAAATTGCATCATTAAAAACACTGAAAAAAATAATCGGAAAAAAGTTACTTTTCCACTAGCCGCAACACAGTGTGCCGGTTAATAGATGTAACCGGTTAATAGAGGCCCGGATAATCGAGGTTCAACTGTATATGTAATAAAAAAAATACTGGGGCCAAATTACGGCATTCGATATCGATCGAAATTTACATTTAAATTGTATTGAAATTTCGATCGATATCGAGTGCCGTAATTTGGCCCCTGCATTAAAACTGTGAATAAAGTGTAACAAAAAAAAAATATAACTGAAATTATAAAGAAACTACTTTTAATGTACCAAAATCTGAGGACTTTTGGACGCATTCTTGGAAAATTTTACACTGTAAATTTTTAAGTGCCATTTTATTGTACATAAAACAAATTTTGTTTTAAAGATGAATCGATTCGTTAAAAATAGCTTTTTGAATCGGATGATGATACCACGGTATTTCCTAAATCAAAAAGGTCCTAAAAAGATATTATAGAACATTGAGCTTTCCATTCCTGCCATTCATAATTACATTTAAGTACATATATACAACTTATACAATTTGCATGGGTTAGCAGCTATTGTTGTTTATTTTCTTAATGGGAAATATAAAAAATGCCACATACATCATTCATGCACTAGCACACATTTTTAATGATTTTCTATAAACTAGAATAAATACAGCCTACTACAGTATAACGTGTTCAGTGTAGAGTGAACACAGATTTGTTTAAAATAATTTACCTGAGCTCACATGTTTTTTGTTGTTGCTATTGCTGTTGCTGCTGTTGTTGTTTTTTAGTCTTGCGGACAAATTTCAAGGTCGAGAAAAGTATCACAAGGTTTATCTTATGATTTTATGGCAAAAGAAAAAGAAAGCAGCAAAAATCACACAAGTACGACAAAAGTGACAATTTGCAAATACACAAAAAACATTTCCATAAATGCATCTCGTTTATGTACAATGTACACATTCTCAAATATGTACATTTGTATTTGTGAGCTTATGCATTTATTTAAACAAGTCATCTTTTAATCTTAGCAAACGTCATTACTGTTATAATCATCATCATCATCATCATCATCATCATCACTATTGTCACTTTAATTATCATTATTATTATAAGCAATTCATTTCTTTATCTCATCTGTATAAGTATAAAACTTAAATATGTATGTAGAAGGTGTTGTGTGTGCACACATACATAGCAATTGGTAATTTTAAATAAAAAGCAAAATTTTATGAAAAGTAATATTATCAGGTTCATGTGTGTCGGTCGATTAGTCGGACGTTCCTTCAGTAGGCCTCTTTATATTTTATTTAGCTTTGAATTTTACATGATTTCATTCATTTAAAATTCGTCAAGATTTTCTTAATCTTACGTTTATCCTTTTTATAAAAATTCGTTTTAAAAGGAAATTCCAGAAGAATGAAAAAAAAACAGTTTATTATGTCTCTGGAGAAATGTTAATTTAAAGATAAAATATTTTCAGTTTATTTCGTGTTTGTGTTTATCTTGACATGCATGTTTGTTTGCGTGAATGTGTATGGGTGTGTGTGTTAATACAAGAATATATACCTTTCTGTACAACACAAATAGATTGTCACTTTAAAGATCTTTCTTTGCATGACTGAAAAGTTGGTTGGTTGCTTGATTTTGGTAGTTGACTATTTTTAGTAGATTTATTATTTTTATTTTTTTTCCTTCTTGTATAACTTGAGTAACAGTTGTGTTTAAAATAAATTATCATTCTTAATTGATATGTATGTGTGTATGTGTGTATGTACGAGTATTTATTTATGTAAGTCTGTACGTATGTGAAAAAAGTTGTCTACATCGAGTAAGACAACAATGTTGTTACAGCTTGTCGTTTTAATAAAATGACAAATGACTTTTCGGGATATAAAAAAGTTGTAAAACTTTTATTGGTTAGTAAAAACTTCGCTTACCAAATTTTATATATTCCTAAGAAAAAAATATAAATAATTTTTTTAAGTAAACGCAGGATAAATGCCAAGAAGGTTGTTTTCCTTATTTCTTAGTAGATGGTGTACAGGAATTAAAACTATTTAGTCAGCGCTGGAGGGTAGCAACTTTGAAATGAAAAATAAATGTAATTTATATCGTAATGTTTTTAAATGGACTATGGACAGATCTACCTAACAAGTAGTGAAAGCATTTACACATGAATACTGACGAGGTTTAGTGGCTTATACCGAAAACAAACGTTTGTTGTATTCGGCCGTGTAGTTGAAATCTAAAGGGATGTTTAGATATTAATATTTTCCTTTTTTGCTTGAAACAATGTCTTCTTAATATTTCTTTGATTATTAAATTTGCGAACTTTATTAGCCTGTATAAATATAATCAAATAAAGAAAAAATAAATAAATATTTAAGTGGACATACAGGCAAGTTGTAAGTCCCTTTTCGCTCCAGGCAGAACAAGAACTTGTTATCTATATTGCTTTTCATTATTTCTTTGCCGCAATATAGGTATTTTTAAAATTTTTTAGAAAAATTAATTTTCCATCATACGATTATTTGATTCAATTACGGAATTAATTAAAATTAGTTTCACATTTTGATTAAGTGTTTAATTGGAAATTTCTTAGGCATAATATTTTTCTCTATAGGGAAATTATTTCCTAAGATAACAAACGTCCTACAAATTTATCTTTTTTCTATTAATGGATTAATTAATTTAATTAGTTTTTAAAAAGCTATTGAATGAAAATTATAAAAGTAATTATTATACATTAAATATGTTGTTAGCAGGTTGCCTAGAAATGGGAAGTTATTTTCCGCGATTGAAATATTTTCAAATTTATGTTAAAAATTTATTTTTTTTACTATTCTTTCCAAAATATGAAAATGAGAAGCTACCAAGTTTACCCAGATTTTAATCGGATCTCGAAAAATATAATACAAGTCCTTAGATTAGCTAATAAACATTCTTTATTTTATATAAAAAATACTCCTCCTTTCAGTACATTAATGTGATTTGTCTAAAACAACAATAAAACGACTTGTTACATTATTTCAAAATATCTATTGTTCCACACTTTACAGTATTAAAATAAACCTATAAAGAAATAATATAAATAAGTGATTTTATTATTTTTTATTTGCCACATGCCACCACTTAAACAAAAGGAATGAAAAATATTGAAATGAAGAATGAGTTTTTATTTTGTCATTTTTAAGAAATACACAAATTCAGACGTGTGCCACTCACTTAACCGCATACAATCATTTATACACACAACACATACACACGCGCTTGCTCAGATAAAAATATTGCATGTGTGCAAATTTAAAGAAGCACAAATAATTTATATTTGTGTTAAAGTTTTCCTTTTTCCTTTAACACAAACTTGTTAAGTTATGCAAAATATAAATATGCACACACACTTGTACATACACATATATGTCGCTATTGGTATGTATATATGTACTTATCTACTTTCATGTCTGTTTGTTGGTATGCCAAGAAAAACCTAAAATTGTTGTTAATTTTGTATACCTTTTCATATACATACCCATAAATATGTATGTATGTACATATCTGGCATACCTCGATTGAGTGCCTGTGTGTGTGTATTCATGTGTTTGGGTGTGTACTCTTATATTTGCATACGAAAAGTTTACTTTCAGTTTAGCTGTACTACGACACTACTACATGCATACATACACATATGCATACATGCTGCACACACATATACATAGTACCCTATTTTTTTGTATACATTCATGTGTATACATTTGATTTTTTCCTTTTTTTTTAATTTAGTTATCAACGTCCCTGTGTTGTTACATCAAATATTTGAATTTCAATTAACCATAAAAAAAAGTTAATTTTTTGTTAAAATATTTCATTTAGGTGTTTTTTTTAGTCATATTTTCTGTTAGAGGCTGCGTAATCGATAACTATTTTAATTCATATAAATTAGAAGAAAATTGTTGAAGGTAAAAGGGATTTATCTACAGTTAAAGGATGCAGAAATTATCGCCATCTCATCATTTTTAGTGTGTGCTCTTAAACGCAGACTTATCTATGTTTTAAATTTTTATCAAAAACAGTTTAATTATTTAAAAAAAACCCAAGCTCTTCCTGCTTTCAGTATTCTTTAAAGTATAAAACTTTTGAGTTTTTTTTTTAATTTTCATCAAAATTGATTTCGTTATGGCATAAGTTCAACGCTATCACTCCCTTGATCCCAAAAACAAACCGCTTATGTATTCCTTTTTAAATCCGCTCATCTACCTACCAGTGCTTTTAAAGTTTGTTAAAACTTGTTAAATACATTTGACCTCTTTCCGATAGGACAACCAATTTTAAAATTCATGTTTAGTACGCTCCTCTCGATTATAAAACTCATACATAAAATATAAAAATTAAATATACAAACTAAAGAAAGAAAAAAATACAGATGGGAAACTAATAAATTCAAATCATGTTGTCCTTTGAACTTTTAACAATCTTCTCTTAATTTGAATGTTGACTTTTATTTTTTATTGCAACCATTGTTCTAAGGTTATAATATACAGTGACCCATTTAACAAAGATACAAAAAAAAAGGATCAAGAAAATCTTTTGCTGCTACGCTCAAATACAATAAATAAAGAGACAACCCCCATCCCTCCCAAAAGGATAAGACAAGCTAAACCCTCATTGACAATATTGACAGAGGATTTCAATTACAGTACACTCACACACACACAAATCTGGCCGTATTTTGTGTGCAAATTGTTAATGAAAATATTTAGGAAAATTTAATTGAAATAAACACATTCTTTAGCACACATTATTTCCAAATGGAAAATTCCTTTTAATTGGCTAAAAGTTTGTTTATACTCTATTTCGCTACGCTCGTACTACAGTTGACGACGACTATTCATGAATTAAAATCCATTAAAAATATTCGTAATTAAAAGTAGTTTGTGATTAGACTGCATAATCGACAAGAGATGCATACAATTAAAAATCAATTTTGGAAAATTGGCATTATCTTCAACGTGAAGATCATAGAAAAATAATTTAAGACAAATTACTTATTTTGCTTTTTTTTGGCAAAGCCGTTGTTAGATGACAATTAAAGATTGCAAAATTGTAAATTGCAAATGTTGAATATGTGGAATGTTCTAGGAGGTGATGATTATTGATTCTGTGTACTGGCTGTGTGTGTGTATGTGTGTACAGCTTCCTTATTCTTGCTTTCAGTTTTTCTTTCTTTATTTCTGTGTCCGGATTGTGCAATGTAATTAAAATTATTTCGCATCATATCATTTCGATTATATCGAAATTGCTTTAGCATTGCAAATCATTAGCACGTAAATAATTATTAAGACTGTTGTTGGATTGCTTAGCAGTCGAGTGAGTAACCGTCCAACGAACTGACTAACTGACTGACTGATACACTGTGCAAATTTACATCAGTTCTCACCAATTAAATGTGATTGTAAAATGTGTTGTGACTGCATTACTGCTGTACATAATTGTAGAAAAACATCAACAATGCAACAGAATTAGCAATGTCAATATCAATACCTGCACAAATACTCACATATATACGTACATACTCGTACATACATACATACGTACTAGATAATTATGAACATGCTACCATGGTAACGTAAAATATGGAAATAATGTTTTTTTTTTCTTAATTTCGATCTTATAAAAATTTTCGCAAAAAAACAGACTTTAATAAAAAAATTAATTTTAACATATTACAAAATCGACGCAACTATAAGAAAGTTTAAAATCCAACACAATCCAATTCTGGGTTATATTTCACTCCCACGGAAGAATAACAAACCTTCTCAAATAAAGAGAATGAAAAATCGTTCCTTAAATAGCGAATAAATGCGATAATCGATAAAATCGATAGGTTCGAAGGAAGGGAGAGACTTTGGCCACTGATTTTCCAAAAATAATTTTATTACAGGATAAAACTGTCAGAAAAGAGTTTCACACAAAGAAAAAAGGATTTTGAAAATCAGTCTAAGAATGAAGAAGTTTTGCAATAATCAATACTTTAAGGAGAGGCAGCCCGGTTCTTACAAAAAAAAATAATAAAATTATGGGACCAAACTGCAAACAAACATGCTTTCGAATGCGCAGTTTTGAAGCGCTTCCGAGGCTGCACAAAAAGAAGGCTCAACTTATTTTTAAGCGCGTTGAAGTTGGTCGGCTAATAAAGTAAACAACGAATAATAAAGTAAACAACGAATGGGAGATAAAATTTCATTTAGCTGCTCTCTGCCTCACTCGCTCTCTTATTTAATTAAATTTGTGTATTTGCCTTCAGATGAATTATGTATGTGAGTAGATGACGCAGTAAAACGAAGGTATACTCGTAATTCTGATAATTCAAACATGATTTTAGCGCATTTTGGATGATTAGAAAAAAGTGCTCTTTTATGTAAAAACAAGAGCTCCAAAGTGGGACATCGCGAACAAAAATCATGCATGTTCGAAGCGCTTTTCTCAGCAGGAGGCACAACAACAACAAGCATCTCTCCCTTACAAACCTGCTTCGGCCGAAGCAGTAGTTTTTGCTGGGTAGTTATTCAATATTTTAGGAGTACAACTTGTCGCAGATTTAAAAAAAAAAAATACGGGGTCCAACAAGTAACTCCTTTCAACCAAAAAAAGTATTTTTAAAATTCGAAATTAAATAATATTACGGAGGTGAAAACATTTTAAAAAATTGCCCTTTAACTGATACCCTCCTTCTTATTTTGGCAGACGGTTGTTAATGTTCTTTAAACACCATATGGTGAAAAAGGCTCTAACAAGTCCATAACAATTTATTTATTGCATTCACATTTGAACTTCTTCTTGGACCGCCTGGACCAGTTCATCAATGAGCAAGCTGTTCATTTTCAAATGGCTTAACTGGAAAAGTTCTTTTAAAGAAAATATAATATGAAAGTGAGTTAAGAATTTAACTTGTTCTTTCAACACGGTAGCGAGAAGGAAGAACAACGAAAAATTGAAATTGAAAAAAAATTGTTTCAATCTAAACTTCAATACCTCAGCCAATTTCTAATCGATTTTTAAAAATAAAGATTTCTTTTACTCCTTAATACACATACACATACACACTTTCTAAGACAACTATATAATTAGTGAAGCTCTTTTATAAAATAGTAAGAAAAAATCATTTATAAATTTTACAAATGTAAAAAAAATTTAAAACTACTTTTTCGCTAAAAAAAAATATATATACCGCCATTTGAAAGGTCTTAATTTCAGCTTTTTAAAACAGCTGAGAAACCTTAAATCGATTGGTATTTAACTAAGTTACAGGCTGTTTAAAATATTTCAAAAACAAACTCTTGTTGTACTCAACAAAACTTAGCAGAAAAATGTGAAAACTTCTCGTATTTTTACTTAATTTATTTTTATTACTGTGAGATATAATGATATCATCATCTACATAAATAAATCGAATGTAAAATGATGTTTTCTCAATTTGTAATTGATTTATTAAAAGCCACTACTTCCAGTCAATGACTTGCTAAAAAGCCAGACAGCATTAATGTCTTCATCCACCAGCCAGCCCCATCAATAATTCAACAAAAAGACTAAAAGATTCTACTAAAAGATAAACTCTAAAGCAACAAAGTTAAAATACAGCGACAGTTTTAATAACCAAAGTAAATTTTGCAAAGAAAAATATTTGCATTATAAAATGTCTTCAATTAAATTTAAAGCTAAATGTTTGCTTGGAAGACTAGCAGCAGCAACAGCTGCAGATGCAGCAGTGATTTTAAATTCCTGCCAAGTTTGTACAAATAAACTTGAGTTATTGACAAGAAGAAAATCTTTGAAGTCTTAATGGAAAATCAACAATAAATTTATTGCGTTGTGTTTTAGCATTCGTCGGTTGGAAAATAAACTTTGCTTGTCATATTGGATTTGTCAAATAAATTTGACAACTAGATCGTACGTTCAATTAGTTAGAACTGGAATTATCAAATAACAATATTGGTCCTTTATTTCACAAAAAAAAAAAAAAAAAGAAACAAAACAAAAAACTGTCTATTAATTCTTGTTCTCTTTTATCATGTTTTTTATTTGCGACCAGTGCTCATTGCATCGCTCGTTTTAGCCTTCAATTTGTTTAACCCACTTTTTTATATTCATATCAATTTCAACACAAACAAGTTTTCTTTTTTATTCATTTTTGATTTGCAAGATTTACAAATATGGAAAGAAGAAAAACAAACTGAACGAACAAAATGAATAGAACAGAACAAACTTCCTCAACCAAGAGCACATTTTTTTTAATGGATATTTGTGTTTGTCAGTCAGTGAATGAATGAGTCAGTCAGTCAGTCAGTCAGTTGGCCAGGCAAGAGTTACATCAAAGGCATCACAATTGCTGACAAGTTGATGCATCGTCCTCTTGGGGGCCACACAGTATAAAATTAAATGTCAAACTATCAGCAGATTACTGCTTACAGTAGTTTCGGCTTGTATTCTATACATAGAAGTAATACTTAATCATCATCATTATCATTATCGTCATCTTTTTAGAGTTCATTTTTTAAATCGTCTTTGTTTTGCGGCCTTTTTTTTAGTTGTTGCAAAATTTCTCATAAATTTCATACAATTTTATGTTTTATATTTCTCTCCTTCATAAATCGTTATACGGTTTTTTCATGTTTCGTTATTATTATTGTTGTGAGTACTCGTATGTGTATGTGTGTGTGTGTTTATATATTTGTGTTATAAAGGATACGGTAAGATGCAGTGGGTCATGTTCCTTTCATCTTTGAACTTTAACTTAATTGATATTAAAATCAAGAATGTTTGTCGTTCGTTGTTTGTCTCTCTCTCTATTTTTTGTTATTAATGATACAAACTACAAGAGCAACGAAAACAAATAAAGAGCGCACAAGATGCAAAGCAAATATAAACCTTTAAGCACATACGCATGCACATGAAGGAAAGTGTGTATAAGTTTAGGTTTTTATTTTTTTTTTTTTCCTTAATAAAAATGATTATTTATTGCAAAGAAAATAAAAATTAGAAAAGAAGAAATTGCACCGGAAATTAAAGTTTATAAAATATGATTTGATTTAATTGCTCCGCAAAATATTTTGCAACATACGGGTATATTTGTAGTCGCCATATAAAAAATATGTGGATGCCTTCTACTCACTATCTTGCATATCATGCTAAACACGATGCAAATTAAAACTTTTTTAATAATTAAATTCTTTGCATTTGACGGTAGTCCACAGAAAACTACAAAATATTATGAAAGATAAAAGCACCACATTTAAAAAAAAAATAGAGATTTGTGCTAAGCTTAGCTGAGTTTATAGTTTTTCTGAACACGATATGTGGGTACTTATGACTTTTGCTTCGACTTTAATACAACTTTTTTACTTTATCAAAGAGGACATTCTGCGAATCACAATTTTTCTAAAAAGGAAGGTACGTATATCCTTCATTCGACTTCTATACAACTTTTTTTTCACAGATTTTGACGTATATTTTAAGACATTTGCCAAATTTCGGCCCTTTTATGGACGGGGTGGAGGAGGTAGCCATATTCATTCAATTATTTGTACAAAGTAAAACGTATATTGTGAGAAATTTCCCTGATATTTTGGAACATTATTTAGCTGATATCATAATTATTTTAAAACGGAAATATGGAAGATACAATTTTGAAAAAAAAATTTTAAAAAATTTCAAATGTAAATTCTGAGAAATTTTATAGATTTTCGCAATTTTTTTGTGAGCTCACCTTAGTTGCAAACATAATTTTTTATATTAAATAGCCGTATTCCCTCTTTCTTCAATTTCAATACAATTTGTTTCCACTATTTTTAACGCTAATTTGGCGATCTTCGAAATCTTAAAAAAAGGATAAATTGCAAAAATTCATTTCCATGCTTCGATTGTAATACAAATTTTTAAGCCAACTAAGAGGTATATTGTTTGTCCTCGGATATTATTATTATCAGTTTTTGAAGCTCATTTTAGATGAAATAATAATTTTTCTAAAAAGGACATATGGAAGGTATCCATAATCCTGCTTTGATTTCAATACAACTTTTTGTATAAGCGAAGAGATATATTTTGCGATCTTTCTAAAAATTTTGGTTTATTTTAGGAGTTTGGCATAGACAATGTAATTTTTCACTCAAATTATTCCGAATATTTTAAGACCTTTGGTAATCGTTTGTTACGTTTGGAACCTCATTTTAGCTAAAATAAAAAAAGAATATGTGGGAGGTATCCATAACCTTTCTTAAAATTCAATACAACTCTTTGCGCAAAACATAACGATTATTTTGTGACCTTTGTTAAATTTTCGTTACTTTTACAAGCTTGCTTTAGCCGAAATCATAATTTTTCTGAACAGGGCGTACTCATTTACTTTTAACATACACTGGTATTGGATGCCTTGGAGACTAAACCATTGTGACATTCTGATGTTCAAACAGAGTCAAACATTCAGTGCACACTTCAATTTCACCATCTTTGAATATCTACAGTAATGTCTATTGTAATTTGCTTCTGAGATAAATCAGTCACAGTCAAACGTTCAGTGCACACAAGATATTCCGCACACGTTTAATCTGCGTTGTCTCAAGCTACCTAGTTTCCCTCCTATTTATACTAATTCGGGATATCGACAGAGCTGGCTTGCATCATAGTTGTTATACTGTCCGTTAGTCTCCCTTAAACTTGCGATTTTTCTAATGATGGATTAAAACATGCATTAAAAAAATTGCAAAATTTTAGCAACTAAAAACAACCAATAAACATTTGGTGATATTACTTTTCTTCAACCATAAGCTCTAACCGAACCAAATTTCGCGCTGGGAGAACAGTGCAATCCAGTTGAATATTAAAAAAAAAAATATTTTACTACATAAATACGCAAATAATTTCGGTATAAACGAATAAAAATTTTACTTTATTTTTAAATTTTTATTAGTGTAGGAGTCTCAAATCAGTGCAAATATTTTGCAACCCTGCAACTTTTTGGCGGCATATGGAATTTTAAAAATTCTTATTTGAAATTTGTTATAGCAAATAAAGTCGTACTCTCGAGAGGAAGCGAAATTTTCACACTGAAATAGAAAAATTAGAGAAAAATAAATCTGCACATGTCCAAATTAGTTATGATCAGGTTTACGTAATTAAAAAACATTAAAATTGCGTGCCCACATAAGCAAGTATTGCCAATCTCCAACATATGTATGTATGTATGTATGTATGTATGTGTGTTTTAAATCATACGCCTCATCCAGCCGTATGAGTAATTTCTGGTCATATAAACAATAAAATATTCCAATCCGCCACACAGCACACAAATATTGTTTTTAAATGCAAATAAACGCACGAACATTTAAATAAACTATACTAAATTAAACAAAAAAAATGTCCACAAATGACAATCATTTGTATGCAAATATTTAGTAACAAAAACATGATTAAACCATCTAATGATTTGTGCCTCGTAATTAGACAGTTATTAGTTGCGAATAAATAATTGTGTGGGAGCAAATTGAAAAAGAACTAAAAAAAATGTAAGCATATTTGATAGTGTTTTATTGTTAATAGTGTATACGAATATGTATTTATGCGCGCATACATACTTATATACACACATTGAAAACGTGTGCATGCATGTGAAAACTTATTAGTGGTTGCAACAAATCAATTTGCATACAACAACAGCAGGAGATATGAAGCGTATGAAGCGGATAACAGAAACACAAGGACACTTACATGTTAACGCATGCATTTATATCATGTCTATGTATTAGTACTACCAATAACTGTTTTGTGAGTGGAGTATCAGTAGCAGTATTTCTCTCTTAAATATGCTCTTAATTTGCTTAAGCAAAAAAAAAATAAATAAATAAATATTCATGTCATTTATTTTTTATTTTGTTCGCTTTTATTTGTTGTCTGTATGCCCAAAGTATGCGTATCACATGATTAAATATGTTGTTGCTTATTGCTTGAATATATTATATGTATATAGTTTTTGTTGTAGTCTCCACTTTCTTTGGATTCGTTTCTTCTTTTCTTCCAACTGTCGGCAATTCTTAGAGCCGTATTTTGAACGTTGTTTATGCGAATGAGTGTAAGTGATTGTGTGCGTGTGAATTTGCTTTTTACTAGAGATGTGCAAATGTCGTGAATTTTTCGTGTCACGCGTGACTCACGCGCGACTCATACATTAAAATCCCTGTTACAAATGCAGACATTCATCAACATACATTAGAATGCTGCATAAATAGATGTGCAGCTAAGAAGTTCACGTGTTCTTCCAAAGCATGAACACTTTTCGAATTACAGAAACAATGTTCATATTTTTGAGAACCCCAAAAACTTGTTGTCACTTCTTGTTGTTACTCGACTTAGCGTGTGTAAGTTCACTGCTTGTGTGTTTTGCTATCATATTCGCAACATGTATGAACAGAACGAGGTGAACATAATCCGACAGCCAAACTTCACTTGGTACTTGCAGTACTACGTGAAGTTTGGCAAATAAAAAAAAAATCTTTCTGTTAAGTGTAGGTAAAAAAATGGAATTAAGTGAGGCAAGTTTATACATAATATTATTTATTTTGATTTTTGTTACTTAGTTACTAATTACTTATGTATGTATAAAGGTATTAAAAAATAGGCATTTTTTCCTTTTCAAAAAATGTTAATTGGATTTATGAAAAAAAATCATGCATATGAATGAATAATTTTTCCATTATTTATTTTGCAGACTTAAAACTCCGGCATATTAGCCAATATGGATATAAAGGCTAAAATTGAAAATTTTAATTTTCAGCTTTGCATGAAAAATTCTTGAAGTACCACATAAAGTGAACATAGTTTTTAAGATACTTCTTTTTTGTTGGCTACGGTTTTGTATGTTCATATTTTTCGGTACTCATTAGAGTTGTCACCCGATTAAGAATAATTCGATTAATCGATCAAACAGAACGAAACTCTCGTTCGAATAATTTTAAAATGCCGATTTTCGAATAACGAATAAATCGATTAATTAATGTCAATTAATCGAACAAATTTTTTTCAGTTTAAAATGCATACGTACAAATTTTTTAAATATATTATTTTGGATGTTTGTAGTTATTGTCGACCTGCGCATACCTAGTAGTCGTGCTATGTTTTGAATGAAACGTTAAATAATTTTCAAGAATGGGGTTTTTTCACTCTCAGGTGAATAAGTTAGAAATACACTAAAGCCAAAAAATTGAGCTAGGCTTGGAAGTATTTTACCAAGAACAAAAATTAAAAAAAAAAAAAAATAAAATAAAGTCACATGTAACAAGTGTCCTAAAGTATACAAAATTGTTGGATCAACATCAAAAACATTAATAATTCTTTTGCAACAGATTTAGGAAAACGTATTAAAATAACAATAAATGATAGACGTATAAAATTTTTAAATACGTTAAAAATATTTTTTAAATTCTCGAAATTTTCCGAGCAATGAATGTTTTTTAAAATATTCTTCAAAAAGCGAAACTAGAGAATATCCAAATGAATTATACTCCAGATTATTTTATGTTGAAAGTAACCACAATAATTATGAAAATAACAATCTTTTATGCAAATTAAATAATTATATTAAAAATTCAAAATTCAAAATATAAAAAAGACTTCAGCGATATATTAGACGAAATGGTATATTTGGAAAAATCTAAAAAAAAGACATGTGGCACTCAAAGCCCGCGATAGAAGCTATGCAATGCTTAAAAAAACAGAAAAATTAGATAAACTATTTTTTGCTCTTCTCACAATATCACCTACCTCGACAATTAGCGAAAGAGTTTTTTTCAAAATTAATTTTAATAAAAACCAAAACCAAAAATCGTTTGAAAGCTAAAAAATTGAGTCAAATTTTATTTGTAAAAGATTATTTCTTAAGAACAACCTAGATTGTCTGATTTAACAAAAAAAAAATCTTTTGATATTTTTTGACTGAATGAAGAATTTTTATTTGAATTAATAGTTTTATGTATTTTTTTGTTAATAAAAGTATTAACTATTTTATTTTTAAGTTTTTTGCATGAAATGTTTATTTTTTGTCAATAAATTTTTAAAATCATTTTTTATTCGTTGTTCTCATCGATTAATCGAATAATTTTTGAGATTTAATCGTTTGATCGAACGAACAGAAACAATTATTTGAAATATTCGAACAAAGTTGAAAGGCGAACAATTGAAAACTCTAGTACTCATTTAGTTTGCGGTTGCTACTGGTTAGTACCCTACAAGAAATTGCTGATGGAAACTAACACACACAAAACTTATTTACTAACACTCTTGCATCTATGAATATGTTTACATCAGATATGATTAGTAAATTACTGTAGAGTGAGCAGAGTTCAGATATATGTTTTACTATAGTTCACGAAATCCACAAGTATGAAAGAGAAACAAAATCACACGTACACGAATGTTTACATCAGTTTTTTCATATTGCCCTTAAAATGATAGAGAATGCTGATGGGTATACCCATCAGCAATGCCCATCATATGATGCATCAAATGACTGTCATTGTTCTTGTAGGGTATTTGTCAAACGAACAATCTCTTCTCTTCACTGCTTGTGCTCTGAGCGACAGAGCAAATATCTACTGTATTCGACAGCGAGTTTCACATATGAAGAAAAAAGTTACTCGTTGCAGCCCTCTAACACACATACATACCTTTGGAAATCTTGCGTTAACCTTAACCTAACAACACTAGTATTCCTTTACAATTCCTTTACATATAAGTAATAAATTTAAATAGCTTGCCTTGGCAGACAGTGCTAGATTTTTTATATTAAGTTTATCCCCTGTATTGCTAATTTTTCGAGCATTTCCTGAATTTTTTTTTTTCATTTAATTAATGATCGTGAAGTAAATAAAGAAATTAATTACAGAATAATATTTTTTAGCATATGCTAAATCTTTTATTGCAAAATTTGTATTTCATCGAGAGCATGCGTGCAAAGTTATTCCCGTCGTGCGTGAACGTACGTGATTAAACATATTGCATTCGTGAGCGTGTGTGATCGTGAAAGTTTTAAATCATGGCGTGCGTGAAAAATATTTATGGTTCGTGATCGTGCATGATCGTGAGCGTAAATTTACTCACGCGCACATCTCTACTTTTTACTTAAATGGTAAAATACCACAAATGCATTTAATTGCTTAGCGTATAAAGTGTTGTATATTTTATCTTATTTCTACTTTTTTTAAACACAGCCATACATAGGTATTTATGTATTTTTATATGTATGTATGCATGTATGTATAAAGTTTGCATTCATGTATTTTAAGCATCGTGGGCCAGTTTAGTGGTTAAAGAAAAAAAAGCGATATGCAAATGAGTTTGCAATTTTGTTTGGTTGCTGGTTTTATTTGAGTGAGTTGGTATTGTTTGTATTTTATTGTTGATGTTGTATTTATTTTACAAGGTGTAAAAACTACTGACGTAACGTAAAAATAAAAACAACAAGAATAAAAGCATCAGGAATTCATGCAGCATTGAGCGAACAGAATAACGTGTTGTTAACAAGCCAAATGCCTTTAAGAGCTTTTTTTTGCAATTTTGTTTCATCTTGTTTGTATTTTTTTTCTTTTTTTTTTTTTGTCGAGTTCTGTTGAGTTGTGTCGTGTTGTATTTGTTTGTTGATTTAGATAGAAATAAATGACTCTTGACTTGGTGTTGGCTGACTTGCTGGCATTACTTGTGGACAGAACTCCGACAACAACAATAAATTTTGTAGTAAGAAAAGTAGCGAAGCGTTAAGAATAGCGTAGTGTTAAAACTTTGTTTATAAATTTGAAAAAACTTAAAAATTCAAAAAAATATACATGCACAGCAGTACTTGCTCTGCTTTGTTTTTAAAATCATGTGTTTGTAACTGTTTAAGAGTGCTGAAGAGACATAGACACAATCACACATACCCTGACTGAAATCCATTTTAAACAAATATGAAATAACAAAAAAAAAAAAATACATGCATAAAATGCTTTAATGCACAATAACAAAAAAAAGAAATGAAATAAACAAACAACCTAAAATTATACTTTTTTTTCTTTGCAACCTCTTTTTTCCCGTTTCTCTGCAACAAAGCTTTGACCCAGAAAATATATGTGTGTACATCATACAACTACTAGACTGTATGTATGTATGTACACATTTATATGTGTTATGAAATGTATGTAAAGCTTTTTAATTTATATCTCCCCTATTCTTTGTTTTGTTGTTGCTGTTGTGTGTATAAACGCATGTAAGTAACGCAAAAATATTGTTGCACAGTTTTTTTGTCTTTTGTTTCGGAATTTGCCACACTGCTAACGTATGTTGTCATTTATAGGGATGTGTTTCCACAAACATACTTAACCTAACATGTATGTGGATGTACACATAACGTACGAACAATTGTCTCGTTGCTTAAATGAAGAAAACAGCAAATAATTATTGCCACTCATACAAGTGGTGAATAACTCAAATAAATAAATAAACCCAGCAACAACAACAGACATTTCTAGTCATGATAGAAAATACAATTTTAACACAACAACATTTAAATAATCTCAGTTGCAAACAGTCAATCAATATTTCATATTGACAAGAACAAGATTTTTATTGACAGAAAAACACGTAGACAATTATTCAAATTTCAAATTTGCAATTTCGTTCAACAAACATGAGTTTTATATTTGTTGTTATTGTTGTTGTTTGCAACTATTCAAACATTATCCTTTATTAATGATTTTGCAAACATTATTTATTCATGTACATTTGATAACTAAAGCAAATGTCTAAGTATGTACATGTGTTCGAGAGTACTCGTATGTACATACATATGTTTTCATACAAATAACTATGGCTGTGTTAGTCGCTTCGCTGTTTTCTTTTTTTTGCTCCATTTTTATTTTTGTATGTGGTTTTGGTATTTTGGCAGACATAAATTTATTTAAAATGCTGACGTCACAGTTTGTTTGTAGCACAAAGCAATGGAAAAAGAAACACAAAGTCCTTGCACTCATAACAAGACCCAATTTGTTATGGGATCATGTGAATAAGAATTGCACGAAAAAAGGCTTTTGTAAATCAATTATCAAAATTGAGTTTTAAGAGATAAAACAACTACTAAAAATAAATTTCACAAGTCTCATAGTTTAACACTTTTGCAAAGGTTCAATTTATTATCAAATTGGCATAAAGAGGCTTCAGTTTGTAGTAGTTTAAATGAAGAGAAGTTTTACTACTCAAGAGAACTTGGCTACATAGCAATGAAACTTGTTCTCTTTATTTCTGCTTAACAGTGGCTGTAAAGCACACTTTAGTACACATTTAACAGATGCACATATTTGTTTACTTAATTCTATTAATTATGCAAACAAACAAATTAAGAATTACCCACACTGAAACTTGAATCTAAGTTTTGTAAGAATTCTAAACTTTCCCTCCGAGGGAAATTTCGCTATAATACTTTATTCTATATAATCCTGTATTTTAAATATTTCAAGCATTATGTTTTATTTCCTTCAAGGGAATCTTAAAGAGAAATAACTAATTTCATGCATATTAAAAAAATAAATTTAGGAAATTTTTTAGAGAAATTTTTGTAGGAAAAACAATTTTTTGATAAAAAACCGTAGTAATTTTAAAACATTGGAAATATGCAAAACAACATATACGAGAAAACTAAAATTTAAAAAAAGAAAATCCTTGTACAAAGTTTTCAATAGAATTCTTTTAGATAAAATTACTTGTAATCATCAAAACCGTACAAGCAAAATTTATAAAATAGAAAAAAAAAATCTAAAGGGAAGGAAATTTTTTATTGTAATTAAAATTACCCTTATGAGGAAACTTATTTAATAGCTACTCGATTATTTTTGAATAGCAACTAGGATTTCTTTTCAATTTTAAATAAATTAAGTTTGCCAAGATGCGTTTGATTACCTTCAAAATACAATGTTTCTACAAGATCCTAAATTAAAAAAATAAATACAAATAATTTTGACTTGTATATTATTGTTTTTTAAGGCATAACTTGTTTAAACTGTTGCTTCAAAAGTAAATTTTTACTAATATTCGAGATTTATTATTGAAAACAAACTAATTTGTTATTATTAAATAGCTTTAATAGTTATCCTCATGTAGCTCGAACTGTCGTTACTTAATTTCCTTTCGTTTCCTCTGCAAGTTATGCTAGAAATCCTGCTTGACAACTCTTTTAATGGTATTAAAATCTCAAGTCTAAGAGATAAGCTTTAGAAAGAGCATTACAAGAAAAGCTTTTTAATGACTTTTAGAGAACAAACAAAAAAATGAAGCGCAGCAAATGCAAATTTCATGCAATAACTTGTAACTGTAAACATGGAAAACTTTTACTCTTAACATGCGCAAATATAATAAAACAACATGACACTATTGTAGCTTTAAGAAAAAAGCTCCACCCGAAGTATAAAACTACAGGATAAGAAAAAACAAAAAACAAAAAATAAATTAAATGAGCGAGTGATGAGTGAATACAACACTCTTTCACCTCTTTAATTGGGCGATGTACGTTACGTACGGCCTAAACGAAAACAAAAGTCCTCGCGAACGAACTGATGATGCTGAATCCGATACTCAATGTGCTCGCTGCACTCGATGTTTTTAGGAAACAGCTTTCGCCATGTGTGGTGAAAATCAGTCATAACGAGAACGTCAACGGGTACTGTGTGCGTAGATAAAAAACTCGGGGAAGCTGTACCGCGAGTGAAAAAAAAAGTTATAATGTAGAAGGAAATCTAAGAAATAAATATATAATCAAGTCAAGTTGTTATAACAAAGAAAAAAGGGAAATTTGCTAAAATTTAAAATACCAAAGATAATTAATTAATTCACTACAATTGAAGAAGTGTAATCAAAATTTAGACAAAATCTTATTCAAAACAATGCAAGATTATGGAGAAGCAAAAAAAATCAAAGAAATTTAGTGAAAAATAAAAATTATGAATAAATCTCAATCAAATGGAAAATTATGTTGGAAAAACCAACTTTAAGAAAAAGGAATTTTAACTTTAGAAAAAAAGTAAAGAAAACGCCTGCTGGGAGTACAAATGAAATGAAAAAAGAAAATATAACAAATACCTATACATACAACACAAATAATCACCACACAATAACACACACTAACACGCACTTGCACACATAGACACACTACAATAAATACCAATACAACTTAACCAACAATTTTATACATATGTTTGTAATAAGCAACTCAGTAGCAGAACAACAGAAGAAAAAACTATGTATTTGCATTCATTTTATTTTTACTTTCTTTCTTGCTTTCTTCTTGCGATTTAAGCCACTAGTCAAATATGTAAAAATAAGCCATAATTTGGTACAACAACAACAACAACGTCGACAACAAAAACAACATAAATAGTAACGAAACAAGCATAAATTAACAATATGAAAACAATTGTGTAGAGAGAAAAGGAATAATCAAGTTAAAAATAAAAAACAATTGTTACAAAAACCAAATGAAATGATATCAAATAAACAACAAAAAAACTGAAATCATTTCGATACCATTTGAATATTTGTAGCGGAATTAAGCCACACACACACATACAAATTAACACATTAGCTTAAGCTAATATAGTTTTGTACAAACAGTCTAATACATGTACTCCTATATCATAAGGAATGAGTGTGGCGTGTGTGTCGTCTATGTGTGTATGCAACAATCAATTTAAACCATAAGACTGATGTTTGTTTTATTACTTTGACTTGATTTAATTCAATCTATTTTATTAGATTGTTGTAATTTTTTATATTCTACTTGGCTTTTTGTTTTGTTTCGTTTCGTTTTCTTTTTTTTGCAACCTCTTTCAACGAATTTTTCTTTAACGATGGCTGGCTGACAAAGTTGTTGTATTGCAAGGTTTAATAATATTGTATATGCCACCTTAACAGAACTTCAATTTAACACCTTAAAACACATACATACACACAGACACTATATAGCCACCACGCCACAGTAAATATTGAAACCGAAAACACATACATAGAAGAAGATGCTTGGCTGGTTGGCTGGTTAGCTACGAGAAGGATAAAACGAAGGATATTGTTGCTGTTGTTATAGTTGTTGAATTTCATGACGAAGTAGTTGCTTAGTTTAGCACCTAAAGTTGCCACCAAAATAATACAACAATAGAAATGTTTTTGATGTTTTTGATATTTCGCATTTTTCTACATTGACAACAATAGCAGTAAGCTTTTAGCAAAATAACACAAACGTCACTAGCAAAGGAGGATCTTTAAAACGTCACAGTTTTTTATTCTATCTTTCTGCTTTTTGTCAAACTTCTATAGTGCATCTTGCATGACTTTGTTTGTTTGGCAAAAATAATTTTTAGAAAATCTAATCTATTACATTACTTTCGCTTGATTTGTTTACAGACTAACAGAAAAAAAACAACAAAGACATGTTCAACACAAATAAGGAAATTTCATTTAAAATTATTAGTTTTTACCTTTTACCGACAACAAAAAAGGTCAGCAGTTGGCTATAAATTTTAATCGCACACAAAAACCTTCATTATCTCAACAGAATCAAAACATCATCGTCAGCCAGTACCAATAGCAACAGCAACAGCATTAGCGTAACCATACAAAACCCTTTTACTATTGAAGACCACAAAAAAAATATTGTGAAAATAAAAATGAAAATGAAAAAATATAAAACAATATTTTACAAAAGCGACACACCCATTTTTCGAAGGTCAATTTGATTCAATACGAAGGGAAAAAGTCAGTTTATTATCATCAACTTAATTAATTTATCAGATAAAAATTATGATGGCAATATTACTTACACTCACTCACTCATTCACTTACTCACTCACTGGCTCTTGTTTAAATGGACACTCAACAACTTGCATACAAACTCACACACACACACACACTAACTTGACTACATGGAAAATTACAAATTTTTCGAAACAGCACACCAACAACAACAACAACATCAACAAATTAAAAAAAACTATCTACAATAATAAATTTGTTATTTTTAATTGAACTTTTCTCACAAAAATTCAATTAAAAGATAATTGTTGGTTGATTATTGGAAATATTGCCAAAAATAAATGTGCCTCTTACAATCTCCCTCCTATGACCATTTTGAAAGGAGTATCAAACTCGGCCTACTGTTCTAAATAACGTGTGAATGGTTATTTTAAGATTTTTTTTCCCATTTTATAAAATAAATGAAAAGTGTGCAAATTTCATGCATACAAAATATATCAGAAATAATAGATATTTTGTTATTGGAAATTTTCAAATTTATCAAATACGAGGGCTACTTACTTATATTGCCAATAAATAAGTTAGAATGGCATTTAATTATTTCGTGTAAAGTTCAATATTTGAATTAATTTAAAGCTAAAATATTATATTTTTAGACAGGAATATTACAACATCTGATTTCTTGCAATTATAACTTCTTCATTTAGAAAAAGTCTGAAATACGATCACTTTTCGGCGACGTGAGCGTTTGGGTTCATTTGTGCCAGAACGACCACAACGTAATTTAGTCAACCACATTTTTATCCATTGAAATTGATGATGATGATGATAGTGTTAATATTATTTATCAAACCTTTGTTTGGTTTCGTCAAAGTAATAAATTAATATTTAATCATCACACAGTCATCATCATCAAATAATGGACTCAGTATCTTCTAAAATCCACTATGGTCTCTTAAAAGATATCCAGTGTTGAAATTAAAGTGGCTTCTCTAGAGTTATAGTAAACTGCCCCCGTATATCTTGATAGTACGACAATTTACCTTTAATAATATTTCTTTCAATTCCCGTGATCAAGTGAAAACATTTTTTTTAATATGTACATATTTACATATATCCTTTCATGTCCTTGAAATTTTTGCTTAAAACATTTTATTAGCAGAATTGTATGCTGAGCTCTGTAAGAGTCTGAAAGATTTTTTAATGAAAACTTTTAAGGATATGGATATACAATATTAAAGGATATAGGATATACATAATTAAAAATTAAATTTTTGTCTTGAAGTAATTAATTAATTAATATAATTAATACAGTGTTTTTTCACATAATTATTCTTAAAAAACAGAAAGTCTTGCAAACAGGACAAAAAATATGAGGAAATACAAAAGCAAGTGCGCAGTTTCGCCATATTTTGACTTTCGATTAATAGAAATATAGTCGCTTTTCAAAAAGAAAAAAGGCGTTAATTTTTAATGCGACGTAATTGGATAAGTAAAGGTTTCCTTCAAAGATTACGAATTTGCCCGAGCTGCTGGCCACAGTTATTTCTAGTGCTACGCGAAGGTGTAAGCCTTCATTACTTTGTAGCGGAAAAAGTAATGGAATTGTTTGCCCATCGACTTGAAAATAACGATTTTTTAATTTAAAGAATATCACGATACGATCTAACGATATAAATTTTTTATTGGTTCTTATTGAACCAATTGTTTTTAAACTGTGAACATACATACACGCAAACTTTTTCATTACAACACTATATTGTGATTAAAGATCGCAGTGCCACGCCCATGCTAAGTAAATATTTTTAATCAGCGAATTCTACAAAGTCGATGCTTATTTACTGTGAAATATTGTTTAAAATTTCATTTCAAAAATCTCCTGAAATAAAGCAGAAATATTTTTTATGAAAAAGTCCCTAAAAGTTGAAAGCTAAATTTAAGGAAATAATCGTGTAAAACTGCCTTATAATAATACAACCTTAATAATAATACAGCCAGAAAATTGGTCTAATATTATTTAACCAACCCCTTGGTTATCAACATCTTTTATCAACAAATCAGAATTTCATTAAAAAAAAAACTTCATGCTGAATGGTTTATTAACGATTGTTTGGGGATTTTTATGAGGCCATTTAAATTACAGCAACAACAAAAATTAATGGCAGAACTGTGACATTTTGCTGCCACCATAAATTCAACGTTACTTTAATTGTGTAAACAATTTGAAAATAAATAAAAAAAAAGTTAAATAAATAATCACTCAAAAATAAAATATTAATTCTTCAATGCCGCCGCCGGTCCTGTCATCATAAATGTGCAAAATTGTAGAAACAAATATGGTGATAAAAAAAGTGAACACGGAGGAGTATACTCGTCTGACTGACTGAGCAGAGTATATGACGAAAAAAAATTCTCTATAAAGTGTTTTCAAACAATCATAGAATTTCAGTCTCTTATATGGTATGTCTCAAGACCATAACAGACAGTTGAAACGATCTATAAAAGATGCAATTTTCTGTAATCCTTTGAGAAGGAGATTATGGCTTCTAAATATTTTGAAAATTAAATTTTCAAAGATACGAAGAAACACCTCTTTAAAAACCACAACATGAAACAAAATCAGATTAATTCCACTGCCTAACTTTTAAAGCCAGAACGATCGGAATACAATCACGAAATTGAAATCATTCCGATCGCAATCTGTTACTAGACCGATTATTTAGCGGTTTTGTTTTTTTTATGAACGAAAATGTTTTCTCAAAGCATGCCGTTATTGCGTCGCCGTTATTCTGATACTGTCAGCCACTATTTAGTTAAATTAAAATTTTTCAAAATAAAAAATATTTAATTGGAAAGATCAAGCATTAGTTTTTTGCTCCAAAACAATACGTATTATTTGGCAATTGCAGCAAAAATTCAATTCATACAAAATAAATTTCACTTTTGTTCTATTCCATTGTCAAAACCACCAAAGTAGTTAAAATAAAATAACGTCCGCAAAAAAAGCAAATGGTGTAAATAGTCCTTTAGTTAAACAAATAGAAAATGTATACCTAAATCAAACGCCACTATGGTTACACTATTCTGAACATAGAAAACAGCATGATACTTGTCGATATCAGCTGTTTCCAAAATGCATGAATGTTGTGAAATAACGCCCCTTTGAAATACGTTGCCTTCATTTGTAGCGTTGCTACACTAATTTAAAGTTAAAACAATGCATTCATTAATTGAACATTTCTAATAGAGAATCGTAAAATATACAAATAAAAAACAGCAACTATTAATTTAATGCAAATTAGAAAGTGCAAATTTAGCTTCAAGCTATTTGCAGTAGAGTGTTAAATTCATTCTAGCCAAAAATTAAATTCAACTATTTTTTATGTACGATGCCCATTACACTGGGTAACACATTAAAAACCTCTTCAATATTGTTTTTTCCCCTAGAAGGCAGATTCAAATCAAAACTTTTAAAATATCATTTTATTTTCAATTAACGAATGGGGGGAGGAGTGGCAGGAGAAATCAGCAGCATTTGTCACTAATTGAAAGAAAAACGAAGGAAATGTAAATTCTTTAAAATAAAACAAACTTTCAGTGAAAAATATTTACGATTCAAACAACATTAAGAGTGCCGCCATGGTGACAGACAATTTGGCCATTACACAAAAATCCTCCACTTAAAGATTTCTACAAAGAACAAAAAATATAAAAAAAAAATAAAGAAATTCCTTGCGAAAACAGTTTCTTCTACTTAAGAGTTCAATTACTGTAAGAAGAAATGAATGAAAATAATATTAAACTGCTAGAATTTCAATTTCATTTGATGAAATATAATTGAAGGCAAATTCAAGTTTATTCAGAATTTTTTTCTACTCGTACGAGTAGCAGCAGTAGCTGCAGGTCAATGTCATTTTCATTGGAAACGTCATTTCATATGGATGGCAAGGACTGACATGAATTTATTTGTTTTTTTTTTTTTTTTTTTTTTTTGCAAGTCAAATATTTTTCTCTTTTTGCCTAAATCCGATCATTTTTCTGAACATTCACAGAAATTTTGAGAAAAATCTTAAAGTTTTTAATTAACAAGAAATTAAATGATTTTATAGCATCAGAGAAAAAAATCGGCACATAAAAATTTAAAATAAATAAAAATAAAATATTGATTTAAAAATGAGATTTTTCACAATTATTGACAGTTATTTATGCCTTTTTATGCTGGTAACAGTAGAAAAACATATACATATTCACACATAAACTTGACTCTTTTTAAATAGCAACATGCATACATACATACACACGCGCAAAGCTAAAATAAACATTCACGTCACTCATACACTTTATTTTGTACGAGTTTTTACAAGCGTTTGTGAGTGTGTGTGCTTAGTTGTGTTGTTATTTTCTTACGTAGTGGAAAAATAGAAAAGAAAAATATATGAAAATTATAGTTGATGTCCTTGCGCCAAAAAATCATTCGCTACATCTGCCAGTGTCCTTCACCGTTATATTCACATAAATGTAAAATATTGCATTTACAAACACAAACGCACACACAGTCATATGCATACATACATACATTCATAGAACTCATACCCGCAACATTGTCTCACACACTCGTTCAGTTCACTGGGCGGATTTATTAAACTTAATTTAATCAGCAGCTAAAATTCTCTCATAAACAAAATTACTCACAAACACATACACACTCACACATATACACATACACATACGTATAAGTAAAAAGTATATACAGAAATGTATTTGGTATTTGTATATTTTAAGTACCTTTTTTTCAAAATCGTTAAAACTCCAGGCATTCAATTTGTTACTTTCTTTTAATATTTTTCAATCTAGTGAAATTTCTTCAAATAAACATATCGATTGATTTATGTACAAACAAATAACTAAATAAATAAACAAACAAAAAAAGAGAACAATCTCTAGACGTGACTTTGACTCCTTAAAAATAGTAAACAACAACAGCAATCAAACATTTCCTTAAAATGCAAATCCCATATCTATAAATGAGTGCGTGCAAGTGTGCGTTTGGAAACATGTGTGTCTGTTTGTTTTAATCAAATGGACAAATAAAAGAGAAAAGTTTTTCTGTGCAGAGTGACAAAGTGAATTTCAAAACAAGTCAACAGTTTACAAAAGTTTTTTTTTCGTTAAATTTTGTTTTGCTGCTCCGTTTAATGTCAAGCACTCAGCGAAGTTGAAACGGAAATTTCTAAAGTAAAATATAAAACAAAATCAACACATACTACACATACTACACAAGCCACAAGTTTATCAATAGATGTGGGAATGGTGTATGCTGATGCATCTGAACGAATTATTTATAGAACCAAACGTATCCTTGCTCTCTTACCACTTCTACCATTTCCACTGCTATTTCTAGTCCGACCAAACAATTCCATCACTAGAATAGACACCTTTAGCGGTACCTTAAGCTATCAAATCCTTTGCGATTACCCTACCAACAACAAACAAACAACAGTCTATTTGAAATCCCATATAACATCCCAGCTTAACCAGAGTTATCGTAAGAATTCAACTGGTGCACGCCGTTTAAGCCGCTCATTCTGGCAGCCTCACAAAATAGTGAAAGCGATAACAATAACTCTGTTAGCGGCAGTGGCTGCGATAAAAAGACCTTCTCGTTGCATTGCTGTTGCGTGATAGTCGACATAACGCCAGTTTCACAGGCCGGACGTTTGACTTCGGCAACAACGGCTTCGGGAAGGGATGTCACCGCTGTTGGCGGTGGGGCAAGTAGTGGAGGAAGTGTTTTAGGCGATGGTGTGACACAACTAGCGAATACTCTGTTTCGTTTCGGCAGCAAAAAGCGACCTGTTTGCATCTGTAATACCCAGTGTCGTCTGCAGCCATTTGGCGAAGGTACTTTCGGTCCGACCCTAAAAACTCATCATGGCTCGCTCGACCGCCTGCTGCAGCAGCAGCTGCAACAGGAGGAAGTGCAGCCAAAGTTATTACCAGCCGCATCTTCGACGCGTACAATCGGCGGGGTGGTGGGTGAAGGAGGTAAGGGTGCCCTCTTATTGTCTGCCGGGTCAGATGAGGATGTGATCGATAATAATAAAGACTCAAAAGCTCCGCCACCTCTTCCCCCTCCTCGTCCACAATCTCGTAGCAAATTCAATGTCCAGCAAGTAAAAGAAGAGTTTGATAAAGGTGTAGAAGTGGAAAAGTTTTACCATCAAATAAATGGTGACATATTCGAGATAACACGTCGTGTTCGAGCTCGCAATGAAGATACAATTGAACAGAAACTAATCAAGTGCAAAGATCCCAAAAGACTACATACCCAAGCGCCTGCCAAGAAAGATTCTTCTTCGGCAGCCACTCATAGCTATACACATACGCATAAGCATCATCATCGACATGCTGAAGAGCACAAACCTCAACTGCCACCTCGTCGTCAGAAAAGCGCCGAAGAAGTTCCCGTGTCCAAAGACTGTAAAAGATCCCCTGATGAACTCGAGTGGTTTGATCGTAAAGCTCAACAGAGGCATTCCTCGCGTTCAGCTGAAAGTGGAGCTGTGCGAGAGGAGACTATGGAGTGGTTAGAACGACAACGTGTTCCCGCTCGAACTTCATCTGGTCCTAGTGAAATAACTGTGATGAAAGATGAAATACCAGATTGGCTTCTAGAACATTTGCCACGCAAACGCTCGGTGGTGGAACGTCAGCATACGCCACAGCTGGCTGACAGCAGGCCTACTTCATCCTCATATGCCAAAGCTTTAAAGGAAGAACTGACTGAGCTACTAAAAAAGCCCTTGTCGCGACAAAGTTCTGGGCCTGGCGAAATTTCTCTTCTCAAAACGGATCTTGTGGAATGGCTGACAAAGTCCACGAAAGCCTTGACTAGCCGAGAAGAAGCTTCTGCTAAATCAAGAAGAACACATCATCGAAGAAACGGCAGTGGTGATACACCTCGATCGCATTCACACGAAGACGATGTTAGCCAGCATCCAGCCCGCAAGAGGCATTCACTTGGCTACAGTGACCGAAGTGAAGAAAGCATACACGACTGGATTGCGTACCCATTAAATCGTTTGCAGTCTATTGGGAAGACGCCCATTGACAGACGTTCATCGCATCAAAGTTTTATAGAATTACCGCAAAAATCATCAACTCCTTCGGCCCAAGCACAGCAACAACAAACACAACAGCCCCAAACACAACCTTCTGCACAGCAAATTTGTTCAGATCGACGATATCAAGAGCAACGAATACGGGATAGACGCCTTCGACATTCAGCCAGTGAAGTAGTTACTGTCTCGACATCAACACCTGCAACTGCATCAAATGTTGAACGCCTGTATGCCAAACCTCATAAAGAACGTTATCAGTATATACCCAAAGATGAGCTGCTGATGCCTCCCCAATTGCCACCCAAAACAAGTAAAACCTCAAATCAACAACAGCAGCAGCAGCAACAAAGTTCACGGGATTCAAAAAAGGAGCGTTCCCGGAGACATCAAACTCAGCGATCAGCAACCATATCTGACATGAGTGTTTCTCACAATGGTCTACTCAAACGGAAATCATCATCAGCGGAGCGAGCACCACGCTCTCCATCACCGTGTACAGATCCATCATGTCCCCTGCTGCCCATCTGCACGGATCCCCATTGCCGTTATATCAAATGCCAATCGACTAGCCAACGAAAACTCCCATTAGCATCGTCATCCACATTGAATCTATTGCGAAATCAGCAACTAACAAAAGCTCAAATGCACACAGTACCTCCGTCAGATGACGGCTCAGCTCCTCCACCGCCATCGTCAAAAGTGCCGCCCGCTCAAAATCAGCAGAAGCGCAAATTTGTTATTTGCCACGATTGCCGTTATTGTGCTCCGCTCAGTTGTCGGAATCGAAAATGCTTAAATGCTCCTAAGTGTAACTCACTGCCTCGCTGCGCGGCCGATTTCAATCGGCTGCGTACAACCCTTGCACAGCCACCTGCCTTACTTTACGATATCGAGCCAGTCGCTCCAGTATTGTCGTTAATCTCATCAACGAAGCGTACCGACCACGACCAACGCAGCATTTCGCAGCCCAATACCCTCCAACGTGGCGAATCGTGTGCCCTGCTTTGTACGGGCCCCGTTGTCACGAAGCGAAAACACCAAAACGGTCATGCCAATGGCACTAATGGCAAACTGACAAAGTCTGCATCGGCAGCATCTCTAGACGAACGTCGACGTCGTCATAAAACCGTTCATTTCGGTGAAAATCTGTTGCGGGAAGTGTGTCAAAATCGCAAACTAATCAAATATGAACAAAGCCGTCCGTCCGGCTCACAGCAATCCCAAACAAATGGTGAACTGTTGTATAATTTTATTGAAGGAGTCCTGAGTGCTTGGCATGATGACGAGGATGATGATCAAATGCGTTCGGGTGCCGAATCCGAACCTGAACACGGTATCGTTGCTCTTAAGCCGATACATCGTTACGATGTCGTACGCTATCAAGTTATCAAACGGGTGGTAAACGAAGCAGCCGAATTACATGGTACTCTACATTTGGGTAATTCACGTTTTCGTCATCGCCATTGGCGTAGTACGGCGAAACAATGCAACGAAATGTTTTTGAGAAAGGTAAGAGACTTTGGCGACTAAAATCCCATCTTAACTAAATGAATAGCGTGGAGATGTGTGAGTGGGTGCTAATAATTCCAATGAACTTTAAATTGCTGTCGAAAAACTTTACACATCTTCTTTAGTTTAATTACTTAAAAGGATTTTATTTTTTTTTTCGAGTTCTCCTTCTTTCATCTATTTTTTTGCATGCTGATGTTTATTACAACAAATTTCTTTGTCCTTTTAAACCAAAAGCGATTTTTGCTGACTGAGAAACTCAAAGCAAACAGAAAGCAAAGAAATACTTACCACTCATCTAAAATATTATTTTCTTAGTCGTATTTCATTAATGAATTAACTTCTTTGCGAAAAAAAAAATATATTTATTTTTCTTCTTTCGGTCATTTTGTGGTTTATTTTTCTCTACTTACACTCCTCGTATTCTATGTAATATCGCGTACAATGAATCCTTTTCCTGTCTTCTTGTTGTAATTGTTGTCTTCATTCTTCTTGCAAAACCTTAAGAAGTTTTCTCTGTTTTTGCTTTTGAATTATTTCTTGTGAAGACGATTTAGTACTTAATAATTTTGTGGTTTGTAAAATTTAATTGCAAAGTGGAAAGTGAATCTCAAATAAAGTGGTTAAATAAAAGTACTTAATTCTTGTCTGAAATGTTAGAACAAAAAAAAAAAAGAAATAATAACTCAAAAATAAAAACAATCAATTTCATTGAATTGAATTGAAAATAACGAACAACAATTTTCTTGTACAAAAAAAATACTCTTACAGATTTTGAGGTTATTTTTATTTGATTCCTTTTTTCGTTTGATGGAATACTTTTGCCAACAACACTAACAACAAAATAATACTGTTTTTGGGGATTTAAATAAATGAAGAAATAAGAGTTTTCTTCTTTTTTTCTTCGTGTTTGTTGCATCAGAAAGATATTGTCTGGTTTTTATAAACACGTTGATAATTAAAATTGGTTGCGGTGTCAGTAGAGATTTGTTCAATAGAAAATAAAAAATTGAATTTTTTAACTTATATTTTAATATTATTATTATTACGAATAAACGTAATTATTATTCGAACTTATATTGATGTACATATGAAAAGTAATATTATCAGGCTCAAGTTCAGTTTTATTGAATTAATGAAAATTCAAAATTACTAAGAGCTTTTTTATGTTGAAAAATATTATTATTTATATCCAATCAGTTTTTTTTGGCAGAACGTATCAGTACTGATTTCAAGGCCGCTACGAAATTCCCTCATCACTGTTTGGTAAATTACTAATAATCAACACAAACTCATAGTCCGTTATCATCAAAGTATTCTACTTTGTAATTTAACGTTTTTGTTGTTTTTACTCTACGAGTATATTAGGGAAATTCACATATTACTGTGACCCTTGTTATTAGGGTATTTATAGCTCGTGCCCAAGCGGAATTAATATTTTTATATTATTATTATTACGAATAAACGTAGATTGTAGAATAAAAATTGAATTAAAAATTAATTCTCATATTCTATTTCTGTTGAAAACTGGTTAAATAGTTGATATTCTTCTCAATTAGTATCCACTTTACGAAAATTGTAAAGATGGACAATTGAACGCTGATGAGAGGTGTAGGGGTCTTGAAATCAGTACTGATACGTTCTGCTAAAAACTGATTGGATGTAAATAATAATATTTTTTCAACATAAAAAAACTCTTAGTAATTTTGAATTTTCATTAATTCAATAAAACTGAACTTGAGCCTGATAATATTACTTTTCATATGTTTTTTAACTTATTGTAATAAAATTATTGGAATTAAGCAACAGTAGGGTCTGGTGCTGAAGATGTTTCGAGACTAGTTTCAGGTACGTCATAAAAATTAAGAAATTTTCCGACTTAGATTGTTATAGGACAGTAGTATTATTGGAATGATGAAGGCATATCTATAGTACCAGCAGCAATTATTATTGGTTTACAAATGTAAATAACTTCGGCGCTTTCTTTCCTCATTATCACTCTTTTGATTTCAATAAATGAGTATCGTTTACAATATTTCAGCTTCAGATAAGTTGTAATATTGCATCAGTCGAGTTAAAGGTATTTTATGCAATTAAATATGCAACAAAAATTTTAAATTATCCTTTCAAAGTTACAAAAAAATATGCTTTTAAAATTTCATACAAAATAATATCGCTTTCAATTCTCATAGCACATTATTTCAGGTAGTCGATTACACAAAGATAGCCTGTTTTCTCATCTTTCCGAATATAAAATGTTGGACACCGAAATTCCTAAATAGTTCGTGGACATAAATTTTTACTGACACCTCAAGGTGTACAAGCAATAAATTAACCAAAATAGCATTGAAAAAGTACGAGTATATATTTTTCATATTTAAAAAAAAACAATGTTGCTTTAAATATTTTACACCAATTTTAATAAAAAATAAGATTAAAACTGGTACTTTTTTCGTCAACAAGTCGGACAAAATGCTGTCAAAATACATATAAAAATTTACTTTAAATTAATTTTTCAATAAAAATTATTAGCTAATGTTGTGCTCTGTTAGTTTTATGAAACACATGTGAAATGTATCGGCAATATTTTAGGGCAACATGTGATATAATGTCAGTGAAATTTTTTTCGTGCGCTTTTTTCGCAAAATTGCCGAAGACATTTTATTTTTAAACGTAAAATAATGTAGCATACTGTCAAAGTATAAAAATATTATATTATACCAAATTGCCAAATAAACGGAAAGTCTTTTTTAAGCAGAATGTTGAATATTTTTGTTTAGATTTGATCATGTGGCATTAAACTAGAAATAGATACATGTAAAAAATAATTCCACTTGGCTGCATCTGATATTCTGACTTATTTACTTCAATCATTTTTATACTCGTATTTACAAAAGTTAGTGAATTTTAATAACTCAAAAGAATATAATTGAAAGTCTTAACCATCCTACATATTTAGTAAAAAATAAATAAAAAGTGAAAGAGAAGTAGAGAAGTAGAGAAATAGAGAAATAGAGAAATAGATCATTCATATGATTTTTAAAATAGTTCAAGTGTTTTCTTTAATAAATAAAATTTCTATATTGGGTAACTACTCACTTGTAACTATTTTCAACAAAACAAACAACAACAACAACATCAACAACAACGAAAATTGTGGAAGTAAAGTATGCTACAAAATATTAACACTTCAATGGACCATCAATAAATAAGTTTTCCTGATTTTATATTTCTCTAAAATCCTTTTTAAATCCTTCATTTTGTGTTGGCAAACCAACAGTTTTGGTCTGGCAGAGAAAATGCTCCATTCATTCTTCTGATTCTTTAGCATATTTTTCTATTTTTTTTTTTATTTATTTTTTTTTTTTGCAAAATACTGGAATGTGCTTTTAGTATTTATTTGCCTTTCAGTTAGTACCAGTCATATTTTGTAGTTGTAGAGAATTTGCAGCTCGCCCGTTCCCGCTTGTTCGGCAAAACTGCTATTGACGTTTTTTCTGTAATAAATTCGTCAGTCACAATTGCCAGTACCTACTTAGTGTACCAATATATTATATGAATTCGTTGATCGTATATAAGCAAGCGAACAAAATTCTTTTTCTGTCATATTCTATTGTTTACGTTGATTAGCTTCAGTGTTCTTTTCATCATAGTATTTTTGTGAATGAAAACTATGATGAATATTCGTCACTGTTTTCGTCAACGGAATGTAAGTGAAAGGGTGGCGATTGTATACTTCCAATGACATCCCCATGTTAAATTCGTCACTCAAACGCACTGCGTAGGTATTGCCGAGCAAGTATAGGTCATTGCTTAGTGCATAGTGGTATAATGACTTATGGAATGTATCCGCGGACAAGCGGGTTCTTACTCATTACTCACTCTTCTGAACTGCAGTTGTGGGGTCGTACATGAAAATGCTTTCTATATACTTACTCGTACTTACAAGAGTACAAAAAAAAAAAACTGAGTACAACAAAAATTGCTGCAGCGGTTGCGGCTGTCGTAAGTACCTTAACATACAATACACAACTGTACAAACATATTACATGCATTAGTATGTATTTATATGTGCTTGTTTAGATTTGTGTTTATGTATAAATAGTTTACTAGTAGAAGTATACGTACACTAACACACACGCAATCGAATGCATTGACTAAAACTGCATGCATAATACTTACACTCATGCAAGTACATACTCTGCATCTAAATGAACTAAAGTAAAGGGAACAGGATACCGCATACACTCACAAATATGTGTGTACAACTAACAACTACAGCTGTATATTTCACCAATACTATTTTTTTTTCTGATATTCGCAGTGTTGATCCTTGTTTATAATAAGATTATATACAGAGAGAACTATGTCGGTCTACAATTTTTTGGATTGGGTTGGTTAGAACTTAAACAGATGCACTAAAGTCCAACTTAAATAAAGCGTTCTTCGTTTATTGTTAATAAAACAAACAAAAAACCCCAAATGAGATAAAAGTTGAAAGCAGAATAAGTAAAAGAAGCAAAACAATTGAAAACACCAACAAAACTTAGGAAATCAGAGATTGTGTTGATTTAATAACAAACCAAGTCTGTGGCAAATTATTTTCTTGAGTTGTTGTGTTTCTTCCTGGGTGACTTTCTTTCTGTCCGTCCGTCCGTCAGTTCCACTGCCTTGCAGCAATTTCAACACAATTTACATTTTTCGCAAATAAAGAAGATAAATAAAAAGGAGTGAAGAATAAATAAAAAATAATAATATCAAACTTAATGCATTGTAATGCATAAGCAGACATTGACTAATGATAATGATTTTCTTATTTATACACAAAATATTTGCCATCTCTATTGTTCTTCTCTTTATATTTTTTTACATTTTCTTTTATATTTCTTTTAAATTCTTGCTTAGATTTCCGACGATGACCGCATGAGCTTAACTACGGCCGTATCGGATGAAGATGATGGCGAAAGTGTCATGGCGTCACCATATAAAGCAAAAGCAACTGGTACAGCTGCATCATCATTCAATTGCACTGGAGCTGTACGTAAAGCTGGGTATGTATTTATAACACCACGTCAACACCATTAAATCTCCAAAAAAAAAAAGAGAAAAGAAATAGCCAAAAGAAAACTTAAAAAAAACAGAAATTTCAAATCAACCATAGAAGAAGAAACAAATCAGTTAAATAATGCCTTGTAAATGTATATTTATTTAAGTTATAGGAATGAATAAAATTTAGCTTACAGGCAATTTTAGTTACTACATCCTTACAACAAACAGTAGCAGCAGAGAGTAAAACTATTGGCAAAATCAGAAGAAAAAAGAAACTTTAAATGAAAATTATATTTTATTGTTTAAAAAAACACTTTTAAAAAAAGTACACAATTTATTGAACAATCTTGTCTGGTATTAAGGCAATCCTACAAATACACTATCGAGTGAAAAATTTTTCATAGCATCTTAAAACTCTTGTAACTTTCAAAATACTAAACCAATTTTAGTCGTTTATACACTTTGTTGATCTGTAAACAAATGCCTTTGACATTGTATGAATATTTCATACAATTGTTATTTTGTGTTTAAATTCATATAAAATGTAAAAAAAAAATTCTGATAACTTTTTCCAATTTAGGCGGTCTTTATTTTCTGATATCCCTGAGATACCAAAATGCTTTTACTAAGATGTTATTTTCCAAGCCGAATAACATGCCTCGAAAATTTGTTTTATTCTCTCGGTTTATTTGATTTTAGTCACAACTAGCTGAACCCAGTGTGCTTCGCTACCCCGCTCGTTATAGTCAAGAATTTATTATTTCGTAAGAATATCCTATTGTGAAAATTTTATGACAATCGGTCTAGTAGTTAAGACTATATTACGATTTTTAAATTTCCGAAAAAGGGGCATGGTCCCACCCACTTTTCTCCTGGTAAGTATTCCTAATTATGCCAATATGGTTTTGGGTTATATGGGCGGTGCCACGCCCCTTCGTCCAATCAAAACTTCATATAGCCTATTATTCCTTTCAGGGTCACAGTAACATGCTGTGAAAATTTCAGGAAGATCGGTCCAAGGGTTTGCCCTCCTATAAAGCACACACAAACAGACAGACATTCATTTATATATATATAGATTTTTTGTAAATATCTTCGGAACTACATAACCGATTTAAGAGTTTGATATCTCGTTTTGAAAAACATGACAACGGCTTTCAAAAAAAAAAAAATAAAATAAAATAAAAAAAAGCAAAAAAATATATATATGTTCATACATTGGTGGTGCAATATGAAAATTGGATTTTGCCTCGCCCCTCCGCCCGCAGACCGAAAATAAAAAATCAGACTTCACAGTGTCACCCGCCTGAATATTCTGAAGTTTCCCTGAAAATTTCATCAAAATCGGCCCAGCTGTTTTGGAGTTCATACGTTACATACATACACACATCTTGTTTTATATATACATATGTATGTATATGTAGATTAAATCATGGTGATGGTATTTCATTTACAATAATTGAAATTTCATACATACGCACATACACTTACACATACACACAATCAAATGTCACTGAAGTTCGCATAACTTACATGTAAACACACAAAAAAAAAAAAAAAATTAAAACTTGTTCATTCAAACGTAAAACCATTATTTCATTTAAATTCCATTCCACTGAGTGAAAAGCAAGAAAAAAAGAAAACACAAACTTGATTCCACATAATCCTGAATATGTGTTAAATAAAATAACACTCGTATAAAACTAAAATTTAAAGAATAAATCTTTCAGCGAAAAGTTTTTGCACAGACTAAAAACAAAAAAGCAACATACAATACAGACAGTCAGTCAGTCGTTCGTTCATTTGTACATGACAAAATCATTCAAATGTTGTTAATTAGATTGCATTTAAAGTTGTGCAAAAAAGAACAAAACTAACATCATATTGTTTATCTTATTTAATCTTTACAGTTTCCTGTCGGTGAAAAAATGGTTACTACGCAAAAAGCATCAAATCGAATTGGCCCGTAAGCGAGGCTGGAAGGGATATTGGGTCTGTTTGAAGGGCACCACTTTACTCTTTTATCCTTGCGATTCGCGAGAGGGTCGCAGTGTGGAGGCGGCACCAAAACATTTAATTATTGTTGATGGAGCCATCATGCAACCAATACCAGAACATCCAAAACGTGATTATATATTCTGCTTAAGTACAGCATTCGGCGATGCGTATCTATTTCAGGCACCATGTCAGGTAAGTCCAACTAAAGAATCATCATGAATGTTGATTATATTCTGAATTCTACAAAACACATGCAACAAAAACAAGAAAAAAAACACCCCAAAAAACACTAAAACTTTAATTTAATGCTCTCAGTTATAAATAAAACACAAATACCCACACTCACTCACTAACACGCATATATAAAAATTCACAATCAAATAAACAGGCAATATTCACATATTTACACGTTTACACGTTTCCGCAGCTTTAGCATGTTCATAATACTTCAATAAACGAATACTTATGAATGTATCTGGATATTGAAATTATATGAATTTTGATATATTTTGATATGCGTACTTATGTACTTACGTATATATGGCAAAACTACTAAAAATATACATACATACTCGTAAGTAATGTGTATACATTTTCATACTTAAAAACACATTTACTCATGCTAGTCTATTTTATTGATGGCTTCGAATGTATATTTATTTGGGAGGATCTTTTTTTTTCTTTTCATTTTATATTTTTTTTCTGATTGGAATCCCATTGAATCCACAACAGGTGAAAAAGTAATAATGTATTCACCAAAAAAAAAAAATGACATTCATACCTGAGGCATTACGAAAAGCTTAAGGCTAAAATGTTGCTGATGTAGAGCAGTGTAGTTGTTTGATTCTGACGAAGCAGTCATAATACTTACAAACACTACAACAAAACATCACTCGAAATGTTTACCAATATGTACCACAAATACATTATCACCATCATCATCATCATCATCATCTTCATCTCCATCTTCATCCTCATCATCTTCTTCAACAAGTTAAAAGAAATATCCTCAATACAAATGAAGAAAAAAATGAGGACAGTATACATAACATTACCACTGCTTCTTCACAACCCACAAACACATATACGCACACATACACACATAAACACACACACAACGTAATTTATGGTACGATTTCAAGTGCATCAGAATTCTTATATGTCACCAATACCAAAACATTAATATCATCTTTGTATACTCCTTGTGTTCGTTCATATATGTACATATATATGTGTGAGTTTAAGCCGCTCCACTGGCAGACTAAGGATTTATTACACCTTTGCTTATTAATAATTAGAAGAAAGAAAAAACAATATATAAACCAAAATTAATAACATTTTTATTTTGAAATTTTAGAACAAATATAGAGAAGTTTTATAAGTACAACAACAGTGAAGAAGAAACTTTGACATATGGGGTGTTTACACTGTAGTCATATCAGTCATATTGTCATAATGTCTTATTATTTTACAATAGTTTAAAAAAATTGTTGTTGTGCTTCAAGCAAAAAAGTCATATAATAATAAGACTTTTTAAGGCATGTTTATGGTTTGTCATAAAATAACAGAAGAAACCTTAGTCGAGCAGCTGAAACTCTTCAGTCGAGCCGGCGATAATATTTACAAGCCGCCGCTACTTATAAATAACACAAGAATAAAAATATGTGTTTGTGTAACTGATCTGCATGGCATCTTGTGAACGTTTTTCCACTTGCCGCCGTCCACAAACTAATTCAGTTCATGTTACCGGCAACAGCTGCTTTTGATTATATTTATTTCAGCAAGTTCGTATAGATAAAAAACCATTTGAAAAGTTTATTTTATAATGTACATTTCAGAAGATTTACGGGAAATTTATCATTTGCTTTATTAAAAAGTCGGACTGAATTAAAAAACATTTACATTTAAGCCAAAGTGCGAACGTATGCGCATTAATCCGACTAAAAAATGGAGTATTGTTTAATGTTTATCAGCTGGCACAATTATGACATGCATATTTTGGTGTGCTATTATTTTATGACATATGACTTTATGACTACAGTGTGCATACCCCAAATATAAAATATTATTCCATAAAAATTCAAAAATTGATTTAGTACTTCCTTGATTTTTCTTCCATTCAAACATGTCGAGAGCAAAACTTTTCAATTATTAATTTGTATGATTTAAATTTAATTTTAATTTATGAAGGACATAAATATTTAATGAAGAGGTTAAGTTTTAACAAATTTTCACCATAAAAGGAACTGTAAAAATTAAATTCCTCATTTAGGACTTTTTTCTTAGTACAAATATTTTTCATATAACTTAAGATGAACATAGTAGTTTTGCAAAAAAATTGACTTTAACTCCTAATTTTCCAAAAAAAAAGAACAAAACTATAAGCAACCCCGATCGGTCCAAACCAATTTTAAAAATCGGTCCACAAGTGGCCAAGGTATGCGAGAGGAATGGGAGTGGTAACATACGCTCCCGATTTTCATAAACTACAAGAAAACTCGTTAAACACCAAAAAAAGGAAGGTTTCGAAAATCGGTCAAGTAATTGAGGAGTTATTCTAAAATTATAAAGAGAAAGAAGATAAAATTATGGGACCAATCCCTTTCTGGCAGAAAATGAATTCTGAAAATGGGATTAGAAATGTAGGAATTATCATTTAATCTACATTTTGGGGGAAAACTTTCAATTTTCCTTTAGCTCCCCGATATAAAAAAAACCGGATCACAAATATTTGCGGCCACAAAAATTAAGAATTTTTAAATACCGCTCGAATTATAATAACCAACACCGCATATCCAAATAAAATAAAATATTAGGGCCGTTTTACTTTCATTATTTTTCATACCACCTGACATTCAGACTAAAATGGATGGATAAATGCAGGCATGTGTTGCAAAATATATCCCGAAATTTATTATTTTCCACGTCAAAGTTTTTTCTTTCCTTTCCAATACGAAGGAAGTTTGCAAACTTATTTTCTTGGTGTATGTCTATGTCGATGTCTATTTCTCATTCGAATGCTTAAGCCAAACAAGAATTCTGAATTGAGACTGCAAACTTTTGCATAAAAAAATTTCTTTGGCGAATGTTGTAAAACTGAACAAGTTTAAGAATTTATAGCAAAAACTTTTTTTATTTTTAGTTGGAAAAAATAGCAAACCAAAGTTGTAATAAAAAAAACTATGAATTTTGGCTTTATTAATTTCAAAAAAAAAATCTCCTTTTTTTGTTTCACATTGTTGTAAAACCACAAAGCAAACTGGCGTTTTTTTCGTTTTAATTTATTTCATAATCCTTGAAATTAAGTCCTTCTTGCCTGCAGTTAAATTCAGCTAAAGTTTGTTGAATATTTTTTTTTTATTTCATGTTTAAATTTCAATGAACGAATGGCTGCTGCAAGAAAGTGTTAGAAAAAAATTAGATTTTATTTTTTCTGCAAACACACATACAGACAGACATACGTAACTGACCAATTCTAAATTCCGAATATGTTTGTATAAATGTCCTTGTTTTTTTTATTTGTTGTAAGTTTTTTTATACAAAAATACAATGCAATGGCCATGTAAATTATATCTCAATGGACCGGCCCCTTTTTGTCCCATAGTACGGGTACTAATATGTACACGTTACATTCATATATGTATGTATGTGTTTATATATATATATATATATATATATATATATATATGTGTGTGTGTTTGTGTTTACTAAAGTTCTATGTTGCCTGTCGTTCTGCATAGAATACAAACAAATAACCCAGTAAAAAAATTGCTTCAAATAAAGCAGGTTTCTATTATGACAGAATAAATGAAGCGCTGACAAACCTGCTGATATCGCTGCTGATTTTTGTATGGCGAGTTTCCGGTTTGGAGTACTACATTTTTGCTCACAAAAGCGCTTTTTTACATCTAATAAAACATGCAAACACAGCAGTTATCCGAAGCGCTGTTTAAATATTGAATAATATAATATGAGAAAAATCTTCTAATGCATATATGTACCTGGATTAATGTGCTTTGTGTATCTATTTGGCATGTTGTAATAAGTATACAGATGGCAGCATAAAGGAAGCTGATTAATTATAAGTGCATGATATGATATTGGGCAGTATGAATAAAAAAAGTATTTCCTATTTACTTAAAAATTTGTTTTAAACCCAAAAATGTTTACTTTTATAGTCATAACATCCAGAATTTTGAGTTTGAAAACAAATATTTAAGTAAAAAGCAAACATGTCCTTTTTTATTCATACTACCCATGGGATGTGTGTATAGTTGCTAACTTTCTCGCTTTAAAACCTGCATTGTTGTGGCGCTATAAAATCAGCTTCTTAGCGAATTATAATGCGCTTTATTTCTTTAGTGCTTCAAAAAACATGAAAATTTTTTACTGGGAAATAAGCAAATAATATTTTTTTTTTTTCTAACTGAATAAAAGCTTATTATGTGAACATGCTTATGTTGAATATATCCACACACACACACACATACACACACATATGTATATAGTCACATACTTTATAGTCACATACTTTATGGACTTTTATAAAATTTCATTCATAGAAATAAAAGACACTCCTTGTTATTTGTTGCACACATTACAAGTTCATTGCTCGCGGTCATTTCCAAGTTCTTTTTATTTTCTCTATGAATGAAGCCTTCTGTCCTTCTTTTGGTGTGTATATGTTTTTGTGTGTATGTGTATGTGCAGCAAAGTCATGCAACAATATTCGGTTCCTTTAAAACAACAGTCGTTGCTGTTCGTAAGTAGCCATTCATAATCGATGCCTGAAGACATAAACATTCTCAGCTTAAAAAGTGTTGCTCGAAAATGTTGATTGTTAAGAAAACAAGGGTGCTGTTTGTTTAATTTCTTATGAAAAGTAGAAATTACTGCATTTATGGTCAGAGTGGAGAGAGATGGATCGGAATGGTTGCTTTTATAATCAATTTGTTAAGTAATAGGACGATGCTAGGGGCAAAAACAAATATCTCTGTAAAAATGTGAACACATATATTTTGTTTTTGTTGTTTCTATAATATCCTTGACTAATAAACCAACATGAACGCAAAGCCAAATATAATGCTAAAAGACTAAGAATTTTTATGTTGGATGATGCACACTGGGACCTTTCACAAAATAGTTAATTGGTAATGAATTTATGATGTGGTTCTAAGCTATTGATTTAATTTTCGATTACACAGGCCTCCAAGATACGTAAACCGTTTTTGAAATTCGAACGTCTAATCAACGCTTTCACTCCACAAAAATTCATTTATTTTATTTATAAACATGTTGGTTCTATGAACGCTTCCATTGTTTCAATGAAGTTGTAATTTTAAACATTTTATCGAAAGCAGTCGACTTCATAGAATTGGCGTGATAGAACACTACGGATTAAAATTAATATACAATTAGTTGAAACAATAAACTTTTTCCAGAATAATTTTAAGAACCAAGCCAATCAAATTATCATGAATTTCGTTCTGAGACTATCCTAATGCACATACATACACACACAAGTACTCGTTCGTATGATAGTAATCATAAACATTACATTTGCCTACATTCATTCATACGATCATACGAGTGTGTATTCAAATCTTAATCAGTGAATGAGTGAGTGAGTCAGTGAGTTTGTTTATGTTTTTTTTACAAATATGTTAACAAATGCACATGCACAATTATAAACATTCATATTTCTTTTTATTTAATGTTCATTCAATTCAACATGTCCTTATCATATAATCTAAACGCCTTAAGTTGGTGTGCATACATCCTTATACAAGCTGATATCTTATACTAGTATATGCGTGCATATAGAACATATTTGTTTGTATATATACATACATACATACATACTAACTACAGTGTGTGTGTGGGTGTGTTTGTGCAATAAATAAGTATTAACGTTTCAAATTCTTTTAGATGTGTTGAAAAATGCATACAAACATCGTTCAGAACAAAAACATAAACACAAACATATGCAGACTTACTTACATACACAGATATTGTCAAGTATATTTCTGTTTGCGTGTGTGTGTGTGTGTATATTCATTTATGCAAAATGTATATAAATATTGACTTAAGTTTTATACAAACACATGCATACTAACATACTTGTAGCAGCAACTTGTATCCTTCCAGCCAAGCAACCAACGAACCATCCATCCATCCATGCATCCATTCATCCTTTTAGTCAGTCAGTCCTTGAAATGAACAATTACTTCCCGTGACAGTGTATGCGTGTGTGTGTGTGTGTGTTTCAATAAACGACTGACTGAATGAATTTAAAAAATTGCCTTTGGCGATTGAAAGATGAAATCGGATGTTGGTGAAAGAAAATGAGAGAGGTGGTCGTGGATGGAGGGGGGGGGAGGAGTAGGCTTTTGAAATAAAAATATATAAAAATTGTTAAGTTGTTCAAAATTAGATTATCTTCAATGTGAATTTGTTTTAATTTCAGGTGGAATTGGAAAATTGGGTTAATAGCATTCATAGCGCTTGTGCGGCTGCATTTGCAAGACATCGTGGTAAAACCGGAACCTTGCATTTACTACAGGAAGAAATATTCCGTATTGAAAAAGCCATCGAATCGGTAAGTGCAATTAAATAAAATATAAAAAAAAAACTTAAATATATAAAAATGGAATGCACATGAAAAAACCCTTTTATATAAAATTACTTTAATTCGTCGCACACACATCGCAATGCTCTTGTGTAAGTTGTATACATACATGCTTACTCGTACAAAAATTTATAACTCACACATACATGTGTGTGTGTGTGTGGGTGATTAATGCGATAAGCTCAACAGTACTATACACCAATTTGTACAATTTTTTTTATGTTTCCTGATACACGGTTAACTTTTTTAATTATTTACTGTAAAAAAGTAAGAAAAAATGCAATACAATTTGCCACATTCACTTTAAAGAACTAAGAAAAATCCCCAGGTAATTGAAATTCTTTATACTTTTTTAGCTTTCTTATGCTTTGCCCAACACTTTATCATGTAACAGTGATGGAAGAATGAAAAATTGAAATGGTACTGTCCGACAACAGAAAGAGTACTTTTTTCAACATTGTGGTACTTTTTGTGAAACATATATTTTTATTCAAAAATAAAATTAAAAATCCATTTTATAATAAAAAAAATATTAAATGAAGAAAACAATGCAGCTTGGTTGGCATAATTTTTCAACCAGGTTCAACCCCGTATTAGCAGAACAAAACCAATACATGTACATTAAAAAAAAACAAATGTGTGCAAAATACACTAACTACACACATATGTATATGTATATTTTTACAATTTTATGCCAGATTATTTAGTCTCGTGTGTTTTCGAAATAACAAATGTTATGCGAACTAAAAATTAATCTCGTGTAAATTGGACCAATAACATTAAAGGGCACTATACATTCGTCAAAATCACATCAAGGCTTGATGATTAAGCCTTTAAGGTCACTATACATTCGCCAAAATCACATCAAGCATTTAAGGTTGTAACAGTAAAAATTTGTTTGTATGTGTGGCGCACCGACGACGCTTGATGAAAAATCAAAAAATTTAGATATTGGGTATGCTTGATATCAAGCATACGTACACGCGCTTGATGTCAATGACAGTTTATAGTGCCCTTAACAACTTTTGCAAAAGACACATACTAACAACAACATGAATAACGAATTTGTGCATTCCTTAGTTCTTGTTTTGAAGCCAATGTTTTCAATGATTATAAAAATAACGCAGATTTCTAAACAGGGAACAAAGAAAAACAAAAAAGTAGTACTAAATTTGACGGGGGGTACTGTGGTATTTTTGTTGTGAAAAAATACTGAAAATAGTACAAAAGTACTGCATTTTCCATCACTGTCATGTAATCAAAGACGGCAGAGGAAGATAGAGAGAGAGAGCGAGGGAGAGAGAGTATGTTTGATGAAGATCTAGCGAGGCACAAGGCGTATAAGGAAACACTCAGAATACTTTTCAAAAGTTGAGTGTGTGTAAAAGTGTGTGTAAAATGTTTTAAATAAGTTGCTGCACTAATACATTCACAAATAAATTTACAACACATTGTTTGTAACTTTAATTGTGATACAAGAGAAGAAGAAAGCAAATTAAACAGTTTTTTTTTTTGCTTTTAATTATCCTTGCATTGCACTAAGACAAAAGTAACGACGACTAAACAATTTACCTCCATCCAGATATGCACTCGTACATACATATGTATGTAAGTTGTAATATATTATAAAGCAAAAATAACAAAAACAAATTGCTTTACATGCTACTAAATAACATACAACATACCCCATAAATAAAGTGAGGACAACAAAAACAAAAAATACAATAGAAATTCATTGCTCTTTTGTACACATGTATACGTACACTTTTTTTTTTTTTTGTTCTTCTTCTGAAGATGAAAGAAATAACAAATTTGCATGTTTTTTTTTTCTTTGTCCGATGAGATAACCAAACAAATAAATATCAGCACTCGCGTCCTTACAAAAGCCAGCCACTGATATTTTTTAGACTAACTGCTTTTTAAGATCAACATAAATTTTGTAAAATTTATATTTACAATGAATGAGAGTTATGACCCAAAAGAATTTCGAACAAACGTTTGAAATTTAATTTTCACAAAATATTTCTGCTGGCTAGTTCCTTAACTTCCTGAGCTCTTTCAATCAATATTTCTGCAAAGATTCCCATTGAAAATTGTTGTGTGTTTTTAAATTCTACCGCTTTCAATTTTGTTCATTTTATTTTCAGAAAAGCATTTGTTTGAAAACAATTTTAATAGATTGTTTTTTATATTTTTAACAAACACAACCAGCGAATTAGTTGGTTGCAGAAAACAATCATGTTTTATTGAGCGAAATCGATCCGGTGGACAGTGCTTTATCCCCGGATAAAGACTCGGCGGAAAGATTGAATTTCTTTCACTAAATCTTATAATGCCTTAATTAAGAATACATAACTTTTAGTAAAAAAAAAATATTTATCTTTCTTATCAAAATCATAGTTTTATGACTCGAATGCACTGAAAATTGATAAATACTAAAATTATGTATCTCAGCTGTACTGTAAATTTTGTTTGAATCGATGCAAAAGCCAGACTACTTCCCAAATATCCTTTTTCGCAACAACTTAATTTTAGGTGGATTTTTTTGTTTTTTTATTTTTTGCAAGACTAGCACTCAGGGAATGACCGCTAATTATGCAATGAATTGTGCCAGAACTTAGGGAAAAGGACAGGGCAGAGAAGATAGATGTAGAAAAAGAAGAAGGCTTAAGGCTCTTTTACGTCTCTGCTATTGCGCGTTAAAACAAATTTTATAGCAGCGTTGCAGCGCTTCTGGTGTTAAGTAGACGCCTTAACTTTCTTAAGCTGCATGAGCAGGCATTTTATTAATTGTTTTATTTTGCCCACGGTTCTGGTAACCGACAAATGTGGGCGATGTTCTGTTTTATTAGCTTGGAAAATTGTCAATCGCCTACCTTCCATACATCCTTTTTTGTAGACACTTAATTTTAGATGCATTTATGGTTAGAATAAACTAAAAATTTATAAATGTATCTAAAATTATGCATCTTAGCTCTGTGCCGAATATGAGCACTTCTGTAAAATCACCACTGTAAAAAAATTGGTTCAAAGGACTCGACTGACTTTCCACGGTTAGCTAAGAGCACTACTGATCGATAGTATAGTCGCAGGAACAAGCACTGAAATACAAAGAAAAATATAATAAAAATATCTATAAAAACACAATTTTTATGTGAAAACTAAAAGCAATTAAAGTCAGATAACAGTTTAAATTGTGACCAATAATGGCTAATATTTGAAGTGACCATTTAATTTATAATCATTTCCTAAAACCACTAACTTTTCAAAATGGATATGTAAAATGCTCCAAGTAAAAACTATTGATATTGAATATGCTTCCAATGTTTTTTATTTTTGTTTTAATAATTTTTTTTTTTTGAAGTCAACAACTAAACAACCAACAATTTTTAATTTTTTCCATTAGAAGAAAAAAGAAAAAAAAAGTTTTGAAATAATTACAATAATAACTTAAGAACACAAAATAAATTTAACTTGATATCATAGATAACAAACAATACTGCTTTTTTACCCCGCCATTAAACTTGTCTGTAGTTGAAGCCAGCATCGTGTATGAATGCCAAAATAAAAAATATGAAATAAACGAAAATAAACACACAAGAGAAGACAGAAAATATATTTTTTGAAAAGAAAAAACAAATAAAGAAAAAAGCGAGTCTGTAGATTTAACAAAGTAACCCACTATGAAGACTTTGGAGTTTTATGTTGTTTTCCGCAATGGATTTCCCGCCAAAACAGTGCATTATAGGAAGTAATTAAGACTGCTCTTAGCAAAGAGACAATAAAGACAAAACTGAATGTGAATTTGAACAAAAAAAAAAAATTAATGATAAAACAACTACAACAAACAGCATAAATGCACAGACGGACGGACATTGGAGCATATGGCTAGAATTTTGCAAAAGAAAAATTAGAAAAAAAAATGAATAGAAATTAAATAACTCGCGTTATAAAAGAGTCGGTATACGAGTAAAACACAGTTGTTGTTAGGGTGGAAGATATATAAAATTCAAAACCAACTAAAACAGGATAAAAGTAATGATGTTTAAACCACATAAATAAAAATAATAATTGTAAAAATTTTGCTCTATATGTGTGTGTGGTGTGTGATTGTTCAAGTAATTATAAATATATTTGTATACAAATAACTTGCATTTATGTGTGTGGGTGTTTTTATGTGTGTGCGCGTATACAGATGACATATGTGAATGTTCTGTGACTTTTTCTTTTATTTTAAATTGTCTCTTCTTATCATTTTAAAGTTATATCTTGATAATAATACGTTGTTGTTGTTGTTTATATTTTTTTTCTCTGGCTCCTCTTTACTTATTATTAAATTAAAGTTTCACAAATCTGCAGGCAATCGTCCTGTTTTTTGCATTTTGTTGAGGAATATATCAGTTTGTGCCTTATTATCAGAACTTTTCATTAAAATAAACTTTTTAAGCTTTAATATTCGAATTATAAGAAGAAATACATATAATTTCTGTTCTATTCCCAATCAAAAATAAAGTGAAAATATCAATGTGAGAAGTGAAAAAATTCCGAGGGAAATATTTATTCACGATAAGGGGAATTTTTTTCAGTGAACATTTTTCACGTTGTTATTCTGGACTGAATAAAATTTGTTCAAGCGAGTTGTTCACGATTGCAAATACGTGAAAAGTGAAAAAATTTCACGTGGAAAATTATTCACGATAGGAGTGATTATTAATTCTTTATTTGTTTTAGTACTTACTAGACAATAGTTGTTTTTATATTCTTTTCAATGTTCTTTTTTTTCTTTGTCTGCTCCACTATGTCGGCGTTGTCTGAACAACTTCAACATGAACACAACAAAAGTTAATTTTTTTTTATCAACTCTAAAAATAAATTCATAAGAACAATGCAACAAAGTTTATTTAAAGTCTGCTTGTGCAACTGGAAATTGCTTTCAGCCTCTTTAAATTCAATAACTCGAAATAGAAATGTTCTCACTTTTATTTGACTGCAATAATATTTTATTGGAGGTATAGAGCATTGGCTTGAGTAAGTTGTCTGCTTGTTAACTCTCTGCATTCGAAACCAAAATCCATGTTATAGCTACATATGTATTTAATATCAATTTGTGTACTTCGTTAGAGCTTCTAGATTATGACAGCCGAAAAAATCTTTTTCCTCAATACATTTAGCACAGCGTCTTGTTTTAGTTACTTAAATTTAGTCCAAATAATAAGATTGATCAAGATCCTCAAAATAGGCCTATATTTCATAATCATAAAAGTCGTAAGACGCCAAGTCTAGACAGTATAATCTTGATGGGGTAGCAACTCGGAGATCGATTCATGGTGACTACACGAGCATGCACCCTTGCATTGTCCTCATGATAGAGCTTCTTAATTAAGTGAGCAAATTTGTTGCTTAAATCAATATTGGATGTGTCCAAAAGCTTTGAATAATATTCGCCGGATATCGTTTTACCCTTTTTCATTTGATTGGTTTTTGGTTTCTTTCATTGAAAAGTTACTCTTAAAAATTAGTTTTTGTTGGTACTTTTCCAAAAAATGTATTTTTTCTTAAAAGATATTATTTTTAAAGGTACTTTTTTAAAAAGGTACTTTTTCGCAAAGGTACCTTTTTTAAAGGTTTTTTTCAAATGGAATTTTTCTTGAAAGCTTGAAAGATGTGTCTGTTTTTTTCTAAATTGAACTTTTACTTAAAATGTACTTTTTATTAAAACGTATTTTATCTTAAAAATAACTTTTTTAGGTACTATATGTTAAAATGAACCTCTTGTTAAAACGTTCTATTGCAAAAAAAAAGTACTTTTTACTAAAAGTCACTCCTTCTTAAAACGTTTTTCATTGTAAAAGGTAGTTTTTTTTCTTAAAAATTACTTTTTCTTCTTGGAAGGTACTTGGAAATGAATTTTTTAAAAATTCAAATATTTATATGTATTTTCAAAATAAATATGTACTGTAACGAATTCAATCAATTAAGAATTATGATCATCTATGCCTAAACGTGCTGCCTTTTAATAACAGATATAAAAAATGTCAACGACTCCTTAAATATTAATATGTTAATAAAATCTGTTGCTTTCCTAATTATGCCGGTGTGTTAAGACTAATAAAAGTATCCATCTAATTACTACACAATAAGAAATGTTATTAGTTAAACAAGTTCTAAAAAAACTCTCGAATTTTGTATGAAATCTAGATGGATTTCGTGGAATTTTTTTTTTGTTAATCTTTATATAAAGGAGCAAATACCGTACACACTCAAGTGTTCAAGAAATAAATCACATTACATTAATTTCGTTAGTCTCTGGCTTATAAGATAAATTTCATTCTGCGAGTAATATTCAATTTCTCAAAGCCAAATTAAAACTAATGAACCGTGTTATTCAATCGAATCTTTCATAATAAGAAAACTACTTTATTCAAGTAAAACAATTTAAAGTTTATGTTTATGTAAATGTGTGCAGGTATTATATATGATACTGTATGTTTGTGTGTGTACGAATATTACCCATCGGCGGAAAGAAGCACTAAGTAGGCCTTCTAGAAGGCCTTATTTGGCTTTCTGGAAGGCCTTACATGGCCTCTTGCCCCATTCTATACTCATACATTTTTAACACACTATGTCCTAGCCAGCCAAGGCCTTCTAAATTCCCTTCACACACAGGCCTGATAGAAGGCCTTATTCAGTCACAAATTTATTTTGAAATTACCTTTAGAAATGCAAAAACGAAGTGAAAGTGCCAAAACATCAACTCTACAAAATAGTGATTATTGTATTATGTTGAATTTCAGGGTTAACTATTTATTTATTTATTGATGTATACATACCCATATTAAACACTACATTTTTAGAAGGGAGTTGGTAGGCCTTCCATAATGCCTTCGTGAGAAGGCAAGCGAGCATGAGTTCAAAAATCTAAAAGAAGCTCTAGGAAGGCCTTACGGAGGTCCTTACAAATGAAGGCCTCCAAAATTCCGCCGCTGGGTATGAAAGCATAAAATACAAATGTTTTTAGTTGGGAAAAAAATGTTCACTACTTAATGAATGTTGTATAAGAGTGTGTGTGTGTGTGTGTGTGTGTAGCACATATAAAAAGTTTGAAACATAAACATACTTTCATGTGAAAATTGTATAATGTGCACATCAACAAACTTACAACCATACATGTATTCCTTAAAGTTAGTCTAATTTGATTTTTGTCGTAAGCATTCACACACAGAAATTGTACATTCCCAGCGGGAAAATTCAGAAGACCTTCTAACTTCAGGCTTTTTTAAATGCCTTCTTAGGAATGTTTTTGAATCAATTTCCTTTTTTTCTAACTACTAAAGAAGGCTTCATAGAAGGCCTTGGCTCTCCCTATGAATAATAAGACGTTTCAAATTAGCTTCTTTGAGAAGGGAGAAGCGAGAAAGAGAGAGTAAAATTATTTTGTGTTCCATATATTCCAAAGTAAAAGAAAGGATTTAGAATGCCATTATAAAAATAAAACTACATTCATACATAAATATATGAGCCGTTTATTTTGAAAGTGGCATAAGTCACTTTGTTTTTAAGTCGAGATATTTAAAGGTTTTCGTTTTAACACGTTTAAAAATATGGATGCTAACTTTCGAGAAGATTTTCTTGAATTTTTTATCTCATGATCTGATATTTTTCTCAGTATTTCTCCATATTTCTAAACGTTTTTATATGCAAACCCTTAAATATCTCGACTTTAAAACAAAGTGACTTATGCCACTTTCAAAGTAAACGGCACATATATGTACATATGAATATACATTCAAAAGAACAAAGAAATGGCAACAGATTGTAAATCATTTTAGTTGAGTTTGGGAAGTCAAAAAGAGTATCGTTTCTTTTAAAAACAAGTGCTAAAAAGTGAAAAAAGGAAAAAAATGAATAAAAGAAGTTTAAAGCGTTTAATTAAAATAGAAAAAGATAAAATTTTGTCAAAATTTAACACGGAAAATATGGTAGAAGAAAAAGTGTTTGATAATAATATTAAAGTGTTATATTTTGTTCAAAAATACTGTTTTTAATATTAATATGAATGAGTACACATACGAGTATGTTATATATAGCACGAACGTGTATATGCACTTATGTAAATAATTTTACAAATAAATAAAAAACTTTTTAATATTAAAACACTAAAATTTTATTACTTTTATTAGCAGGGAGTTATCTGCAGGCCTTTCTGCATACCTTCAGTTAAAAGCCTTTTAACAAGCCTTTATTACGAGCCCTTTCAGATGGGCTTTATAGGAAGGCCTTTTGACAACCATGCTCTGAAAGGCCTCCTAAAAGCCATTAATTATAAGGCCTTTCAGAATCACTCTCGAAATAAACGAATGTGGAAGGGCGTCCACACAATGACAGCGTGTGTAAAAAATATATGAGTATGGAATGGAGCGAGAAAGCCTTGCGCATCCAAAAGAAGGGGTGCAAAGGCCTTCTAGAAGGCTTTCGTAGTCCTTCTTTTTCCCGCTGGGTGGTTGACATAGAGTGTAATTTACTTATACACACTTACATGCTTTACACTTGTAATATTTTTAACATGAAAAATCTTAAGGATATTTTTATAAAACAAAAAGTTAGTAGAGATAAAATTTTCCACACTGTACAACAAGGCATTTGTGTAATTCCGTTCATAATGTTTGGATGTGTGCATTATCTATGTATGTACATCTGCAAGTGTGGATGTGTATGTTGTTTCTATTTTTGGAAATGAATTAGTCGAATTGCAATGTTTGTAAGTGTTACCATGCTCCGGTTTTTACGCTCTAATTATTTTTCAGCTTTATATTTGATTTTTCTTTTTTTTTTATTTTAACTGGCAAAAGGAAAAAAACAAGAATGAAAGAAAGAAAAGAGCAGCAGCTACAACAACAAATATCTCACATATCCATGGATGTATGTTTGCAAGCTTAACTATAAATATTTTCTAAGTGTGCAACATAAAACCTGTACACACGCATACACTCAAACATACTTGGTAACATTAAGTATTATGAAACAACAACCGGTAACAGTTACAAAACTTTTACTTACTGTTAAGTTTGTAAAGGTGATGTTGATGATACACGTGTGTGTGTTTATGTGTGTATATGTGTCTGTACAACGAGTATTATCAGTGCTAGGAAAGTATTATATTCACAAAGATATAGAACAACGACAATATATGTCACATTTGTTGCATACAACTACATGCGATACTTCTTCGGCTTTTTTGCTGTTTTTGTTATATACCCCGAATCTCAGTTTCGTTATGTGTGCGTAGATATGTGTGGGTGTCTGTTAGTATAAATGAATCATAAAGAAATTTAAAAAAAGATGGCAGCAGAAAAACTTAAACACACACACACACATATATTATATAAAAATCTAGAAAAGAATACTTTGTTTAATGCAAGGGAAAATGGAATGGATTTCAATCTCTGTGTTGCATTACAAACAACGATAACAACTAAACATGCAAACAAACGAACAAAAACAAAATGGAAAAAGAAAAAGAAAACAAAAAAGGAATTCCAACTAATGGGCGTTGAAAATAATGAAAAGTGTACATATTCTGAACACTGAACACTCACACACATTTTACACCTGTGTGCATGTTTGTATGTATATAAAAGTTTGTATGCTCCTACATAAGAGCAGTTATATTACATATGAGTATTCATGTGTGTGTCTTAAATCTTTTTTTTCCTCTCCAAATAAAAACAAGAAATTATCACTTGAATGAAACTTATATTCATGTACTATCCTTTCAAATTTATTAAATATTATATTTTAATCCTATTTTTTTATCCTTTGCACAAAACAACAACAATTCTGTTCTATATATTAAATTACGTATCATTTTTAGGATCATAAACTTAAGCACATGGCAGAACTTCAACAGTCGGTGGTTACCGACCAAGATACACGACTACAAATTCAAGGACAAATTCTTCAGTGGGAAGAAAATCTTGAACGTTTGCATTGTGAGCAATTTCGTTTGCGTTGTTATATGGCATCTTTGCAAAGTGGAGAACTGCCAAATCCAAAAGTAAGTTTTAAAGTAAAATGTTTTATGTGCATACTCGCCTAAATTGATCGTTATTTCTTATCCTTAACTAATTTCTCTTTTTTTTTTAATTCAACTTTTCTTTGCAGTCACTACTTACACATGTCTCGCGACCTACAAAAAATACTCTTAATAAATTGGGTGTCTTTACGGTTTCCTCGTTTCATGCATTCATTTGTGCCCGTTCACCTTCGTTGCTTAATAATTTGCTAGCTGGTCGTGGTGCGACAAAACGACGTCCACCCATGTTATCGCGATCGAATAGTGGTTCGAGTCGTCGCTCAATGCAGGTAAGTTTGCTAAGCGTTGCATAAATAATATGCCCATATTCACCGTTCTTAGTTAACTAATAACGATGGTTTAACTAATGATCTTACATATATTTTCTTTAAAACATTATTTAAATAGAAATTGCAAATTTGGACCTAAAATCGGTTAGAGGAGTTACACTTCGAATTTTTAAAAATTTCGAAGTTTCGCTTGAATTTTTTTAATCTAATTTCGATATTTCGGAATTAATATAAAATTTTCGAAGTCTAGTATGAATTTTAGAAATTTTCCACAAAATTTACGAAATTATTTAAAAATGTTGTATAGTGAACACTACCACCGTTTGTTGGTCTTAAATACAACACTTAATTTTCGCTATTAAATTTTAGACTGATATAAACATCTAGAGAGAAGATTCCCATACTATATGTTTTATCGCGAAGTTGATGTTCCTTAAATTTGAAATGCATTAGAAAGGGCTGTAGGGGTGCAAGGAAATTTTGGAAACAAAATTATTTTAAAAAATTTACTGCTTAGTAAAAGTAAAAGAATCAATGAAAAATTTAAGGCGTCTACTTAGCACCAGAGAGGCTGCAGCACTGCTGAGGCACTAAAAACACGTGCAGAGTTGAGAAAATAATAAAATTTCTTTCTTTTACATTTTCCTGCACCGGTTTGTTCTAATGAATTAATTAATAAGTATACCGTAATTAGATCCTTTTTTTTGTTGGTCAGAGACCGCTTAAAATGAGTGGTGTATTCACGCTGGGTTTATAATGTGGTGGCAGGGTAAAGGTGTTGATTCAGATTTTCCATTTCTGGCCGTTGGTTGCTTAAACTGAATAAAGTTTAAGTCAGTTTGGATTTTAAATCAATTCCGTGTATAATTTAATATTTATTTCTTAAATTAAAAAAGGAACAAGATAGAAGTGAATACTAAAGGAAAAAAGACTTAAGCCGGTATTAAGCTTAAGTGATTTCATTAAAATTAATACTAAATAGTCATAGCTTCCCCTACACTTTTAAATTTATTGAAAATTTAAATTATTCTTTATGCGTTTTTTATTTTTATTTTTTCCACAAGGCTTTTAAAATCATTCATATAAAATTCCAACATTTTTCATCATTCAAATTAAACTAGCCACCTTATGGGCAGAAAAAAATTACTGAAATTAATTTAAAATTCTATTTAACAAATAAAAATACATCTGTGTATTACTTTCAAATCTATAAATTCATTTCATAATCTCCGGCAAACTCTGGTTCTAATTCTCTAAATTAAACAAAACTGTGATGTTAATAAATGAATTTATCCAACATTAAAGTTAAACCAATAGATGAATTTCGAGCATAACAAATTTCAATGTATTTAATTACAGATTTTAGAACACTTTTGTTTTTTTGTTTCATTTATTTATACAATTCAAAAATGTTGCCCATAAAGAAAATATGAAGCAAACAAAAAAATATATTATTATTGTCTGGATTTTATTTTGCCACTACACAAATAACAATTATAATCTGATTGAAATTTACAAAAAAAAGACCCTTTATATTTATTTTATATCTCTCCATACTTGAAGTTGTGTAATTTGTATAATTTTAGAGCGAATGTTGCAAATGTTCAACATAAAAAAAAGAAAAGAGAAAATATTAAATGAATAAACACAAATGCCACTACAAAATTGCGCCAGAAAACAAAGTGTTGCACATAGATTCAATCAGTTTTTTATAAAATTTTATTTATTTTTTTTTTATTTCGGGGTTGTTGACTTGGCGTGAACAGCAACAGAGCCGAACAGAGTGGAGCAAACAAACAAACAGGAGCTCACAAATGTGTCACAGAACATTATCACAAGCCAGTAAAATGAAAAGAAAAAAAAAATAGATATAAAAAAATGGACACATGTATGTATACATGTGTAAACTACGGCATTAAAAAATTGTTTGCTTCAAAAAAATATACAAATATTTTTTACATAAAAATATTTACACATACGCGTAATTGTTCTACAGTGTGCCAAGAAACTCTTTTAATATTTTTATGTTGAAAAGTTGCAGCTAAATATTGCTCCTTTTTAATGATGTACACACAAAAGGAAAACTCGTACTACTTTCCTAGAATTTGAATTTTGCTTTGTAGGATTAAATAATCCGCTTGGGATTGATTTAAGTTCGCTTCTTTTTGCTTTAGGAACTCAAATCTAAAAAAAATATATGTACTTAAGAATATGTTTTGACTTGTGAGGGGGTCAAAATAAAATATTTTTATAAAATATTTAAGAGTTTTATTGGTACGGATTTCACAAATTGGGCTTTAGTTTTTAAAAACAGCTCATAATCATTAATTTAGTAGAGTGCAATTCTCGTATTCGAATTTCGTAAAAATTATATAATTAATTTGAATAAAAAAAATTTCACATTAAAAAAGAAGCTGAAATTATTTTTGTGAATATCCCTGAAACTATGGAAAATAAAAACTTCATTAGAACAAATTTCGAAATTGACTACAAAAAGTTGCACGACAAAATAAATATCTCTTTTGTTGATTACATGTGTAATTATCCTTCCGTTGTGCAACAAATACAATTGTTTGTTACGGCAGCAATTTAAGATTTTTTTTAATATTGCAACAGCAAATAAAATGTGAAAATTATATATTGAATGCGCACTGAACTATAACAACAACTCTGAATCAATTTTAGTTGCCTCATGCTTCCCATGTCATTTTAACACCAAAAAATCCCACATTAATTTTTCCTTTTATATTTCCATTTGAACATAAATGTTATTCTTTGAAGCCTTAGTTTTAATTTTGCTGTCAATAATTCTTTTATATTTTAAACAAAACGAACCAATCAACCGTCCAACCTAAATCCTTAGTTTGAAATAGAAAGAACATAAAAATGTATCAACACTTGAGACCGTAATTGTGAATGTGCAAGAAATCAATTTTATTGTTGTTTTGTTGCTTTGGAAAAATTTTATAAAATTGCTTTTTCATTAATATTGAAAAGATTATAGAAAATCTTTATGATTTACTTACAACATTTGAAGAATTTTCTATTTTTAAATTTTAAGTTTAAATTTTCAAGATCTTCTTAGATGAGAAATTTAGTTTAATTGTTGTTTGTTTCGTCTGTAGCATGTGACCAACAGTGTGTAGTATGCATTGCGATTCAATAGTAGCGCAACATACAAACGTTGACAAACTGCAAGCAAGATATTTTGTGTGACGGTAATTTTACACTTGTACGGTTAATCAAGTGCAGCAGCACAATGCACTTAAATGAATCACATTTATTAACTGCATTTGTTTGATTATAAATATAAGCAACACAAAGTATCTGTTGCTTTTAGGTATGCACTCGTTGGACTTTAAAACTGTTGAACACATGCCATACATAAATAGTGGGAAGCTAAATATGCTTACCCAACAGTAATATATATTTCTATTCTTTTACTCTTATGTTAAGGTACCCCTAAGAATTATTCTCATAATTAGTATATAAGCCAATGTCATTTAGTTTAAAATTCAATTAATAAATCAACAGTCTTAGGAGCTCCAAATATACAAGCTCTAAGACAAAAATAAAATAAATAAAAACTATTTTATTACACGTCCTTTGCTAGAAATTTTATTTTAAAATAATTTACTTGTAGAGAATTTTGTATTTTATTTACTTAAATATATTTTAAAGTATCTAATCGTTCTTTAAAAATTGGCATATATATAAAATTGATCTAAAACCAAACATTTGAGTTAATATTTATTGCTGTGGCAACTAGTTTTATGGGCCAATATGAGAAAATCAGAATTAGTTGACTTATTTTACATTGAAAATAACATACAGTAGAAAATGTGTTACTTACGACAAAAACTTTGATTTTCATACAAAATCATTTAAATAGAGTTTTGTTTTACTTACAGGCAAATTTAAAATCAATCTGTAAAAACCTAATTCCAAACACTTCTGTCGGTCAGGGATAATTTCTAACAAACTATTATGATTTTAATTTACAAAAGATATAAATCAATTCAGTACTAGATTATCGCAAGTGAATTTGCCGTGAAAAATACACAATTAACCTGTTAAAAGAAGCTCATAAATTAGCAGAGAGAACAAGGCACATTTATCACTTGACAGTTTGAGTACAGAAGCAAATTCGTGGCTGACATAAGCTCTTGAAGGCAGCTGTTACGCATTCGTCTTGATTTAAATCTTAAAGATTTAAAATAAAAAAAATTAAGCTTCCATAATCAAGCAAGGGTGGTCTCGAGGTGACCGTCCCACTTTCTCAGCTTGTACCTTTTATCTCCCTCAGATGTCAAGACAAATTGATTACAGGTAGACTCGCCCCAATTCGTATTAAAGAATATCTACTTGCGGTGTCAAAATAATTTACCGTCTGTATCACAAAAATACAAGGGGCGAAACAAGCCAAAAATAATCATCTGAGCTTTTGAGACTACCTATGTCAAAATACATATTTTAATCAAATATTTTTGACATCTCAAGGTGGCCATTTTCGTGGCGAATTCGGGCCAGAATACCTTGTATAAATATACCTTATTCAAAAATCTTAAATCTAGCTAAAGTTTCATTAAATTACAATGAAGTGGGTGGTGTTGGCTGAAGTGGTTAGCGCGTTGACTACTAAGCAAACAAAACAATGTCTTGTGGCCTGGGTTCAAACCCTGGCTAGAGCAAGTCAATCAACATCATTAGTTTCTCAAATTTACATTAGTGAGACATTGTATTAATTGTTGTCGGACTATTTAAGTGATGAAGGCATAGCTCTGGTCACTAAAAAGCTGTTCCGACAGCGATTAATGCTGTTCCAAGCTACTGTAAACAACTTCGCCCTCCTTCGTCGGTTAGCACAAACATAATTAATAAAATGCCTGCCAAGTTATTGCGTCTACTTTACACCGGAGGCGCCTCAACACTGCTATAAAAACTAACATAACGCGTAAAGTAGAGTTGTAAAAGAGTTAAGCCTTATAAATTTTCAACATCTATCATCTCTACTCTCCCTGAGTTCCGGAACAATGCGCTGCATATGTAGGGGTCATCCCCTGGTCCTAATTTAAAAAAACCAAAAAATTTGAATAGAAAATATTGACTAAAATTACAGAATGTACAGGACAGCGCACATTAACACCCAGACGGACATCAAAACTCCTCCTAATTTCGAAAATTCGAAAAATAAGTTCGAAATTTCGAACATTAACCAAAGTTATTACTTAAGAATTTTATTGTGAAAACTTTTAACTATTCCTAGATTCTGCACACAAAATATAGTATTTTCAGGACCATATTTTTAAGAGTTCAAACCCGGGATGGCAAATGGAAGTAATTGTGTATCTGTCTATATCTACTAAAAATATGCTTAACTTACAGTCTTGACTTGATACCTTCTTCCGTATAGGGGAAAATTTTATTTATTTATTCAATTATTGCGTGTTTCGGAAAATTTTTTCTATGAAAGAATAGAATTGAATTGAAAAATTATATTAAACCACAATAATTAAATGTGTTTATTGTGGTCGATTAAAACTTTTTAAAGAAATTAATTTAAAAATGAAATTAATATTTTGCAAAATTCATAGAATTTAGCACATTATCAAAATTAATATTGTAACATTTTCGCATCCAAACGTATTTTTTTTTTTCTTTAATTTTAAAAGCCATGCAAATAAAATTGTATCCCTTAAATAGATTTTTTTTTCAAATAACGAACTTAACTTCAAAATATCAAATATGTTAAACAAAATAGTTATTAAAGTGTGAACTTTATAGCGTGCTGAAAATTTCAAATTGTAACAAGACGACAAAAATTTCCTTTGTAAACGATTTAATGAAATTTCAAAGCATACTTTAGGAATGTTTCTTTTTGGTTGTAATAATTTTTCAACAAATATTTTGTTAAATATTGTATAGAAACATTTTTCATTTACAACATTGTGTCCATTTACAAATTTTTTAACCTGCTCCTTAGCTGTTTGTATGGATGTAGATATGACATAGAAAACTATTTATTTACTTCTGCATATCTTGGTTTAATCGTATCTATAGCAAATTGTTAACGCTTGGGTAGACACTCTCGCACAAATTTAAAATTTGGTTTTAATTGGAAAATATTTCTAAGCATCTCTTAGGGACGTCTGTTTTTGTTGTTTTTAAATAAATTGAAAATGAAAATTATGTTTATGTTATTTAGGGCATAGCTCTAGCCGGGTGTCGTCAACATACCTGTATCATTCTTCTTTTTTTCATTTTTGCCCAAAAACAGTAAGTTTAAACTAAACATAAGTTTGAAAAATTGGTAAAAAGATATCCTGAATTTTTAATTTAAACTTTGGCAACATTTATTACCAGAATAAAGAGAAAATTGGCCTTTAGCGGCTTTAGCGGCTTGCAAGTTTTATTTCATTCGATGGGTGTTAGGGTATGACTGCCTTGCATATATCCTTCTTCTCAAAAACTTAGTTTAAGCTGCATTTATAATTGAAATGAACTAAAAATTAATGAAATTTTCTAAAATTATGCATCTTAGCTCTGCTGTAAATTTTAAAAAATTCAGAGCAATGACACGAGGGAGGTACCCTATAAGATATTTTCTCAATAACTACATTTTTGCAGCATTTATGTTTTAATTCGACTGTGAATTAATAAATGTTTCAAAAATGGTGTCCCTTAGTTCTCCTTTAAGTTTTGTTTCATTAAATGCCAACACATATACATATCCTTTGTCTGAAACACTTCATTTTACATATATGCTTTTATGGTTGGAATAAACTAAAAACTAATAAATGTTTCTAAATTGTGTGTCTTAATAATTTCTGGACAAAATTTAGATAAAAGTTTTACACTTTTCTTGTAATAAAATCGATTTCATAAAATACAGACATAGATGTGCCACTTAAACTCAAAAACATGCAATAAAATAAAATTTACGAAATTTTTTCCATGTCATTTTTAAAATATAAAATATACAAAAATTTAAAAATGATATCATTACATATAAATAAAACTTTAGTTAACAACATATGATGCAACTTACTTATATTACAAAGAATATTGTTAATTTATTTTTAATTTAATGCTCAATGAATTATTGTCAAAGTGTTGTTTGTGGTTACCTTTGAACATAAAAATCGAATAATTGGAATTTTTTGTTGTGGGAAAAAGAATATGTATATTAAATTATTAAGCAATTTATTCAAATGTAAGTAAGTAATTGTTTAATTCTTTTTCTTTTTCACAATTTGTTTCTTATAACTTACAAATATGTAGTTCCAATTTGTCTATTTTATTTACAATAATCAAAAAATAAATTCTCAATTTCGAACAAACACTAATGCATTTATGTATGTACATACATATGTGTGTAAGTATGTATGTACATTTAAAGTTTATCTACTGCATAAATACGAATATGAGACAAAATAAAAAAATAAAAAACAAGTAAAAGATTTAGTAGATGATGCTTCTTTTGAATTTGAAAGTTAAGGTTGTCATTTCAATCGTTTATTCTTTCATTTTCCTGTTTTTTTCGTTTCATATTTTTTTTTTTTTGTGTATTTAATCAATTTTTGTGTGTGTTTCCAGTTGAATTCGCGTGATGAACCGGAGAAAACGTTTAAAGTTGCAATGCCTGACAATGCTTACTCGACTGTTTACTTACGTGATGCGATGTCAGTGGAAGAGTTTCTAGCGAATGCTTGTGCCCGTCGCAATCTCAATCCCATGGAACATTTTGTACGTGTTAAGAAACGACGTGACATGGAAGATCACAATTACTTTGTGCCACACCGAAACGATTTAATCGAAAATTATGTAAGTACCGCCATAAAAGGAAGATAACTTTGCGTCAATGAATAAATCATGATTGAAATGTAATTGCAATAAATTTCACAATTTAAAATTTTCGAATTGAAAATATTCACGTTTGTACACCTTCTTTATATTTATTTTTTTGGATAATTCGGTACGACTATTATTTAAATGAAAACATTCAAAGAGATCGGCGGCAACAAGTCAATTGATTTCGTTTTATTTTTTTGCTCTTTATTTCCCTTTTTTGTTTATTTTGTTGTGTAGAACTTTGACTTTAGTCATAGAAGAGGCAGAGTTTGTTTGAAGTCAGACACAGTCGATTGAAATTAGAAATCATTTTTCCCCGTTTTTTTTCCTCATATTTCTTTCCCACCAGAGAATTATTTCAGCAAGCTTTTGTGCATCTTTCAGGATACACATTCCGTACACACCACTTTTGTGAGGGCATGAATATATTGAACTAAATATTATAAAAAGAAATAATAGCAAGAAAGAGAAAATAAAATATTAGAAAGATGGTTTAAAAAATTGCCATTGTAAAAATCTTTAAATATTTGAAAAATTTTTTCGAGTTGCTTTAGTTTGGTGGCTGGCACATGGATATACAATGTGTGTCTGGCTTTGTGTGATTCTGTGTGTTTGTCGTTTGCAAGCTCGTTCTCGTCTGTCTTTATAATGTTGTAACAACATCCGCTTCATGCCAGTTTCCTGACATACGGATGGCGTTAAAGTTTGTCCAGCACCTAAAACAATGAAAGGAAGAAAATTCCTCTCTTAATATTTTTTTTTATTTTCCTTTTAGTTTTACCTTTATTTACTACTGTTGTCATTACAGTAGTGGACAGTAGGGTAGATCGATAAGTAAAATTTCTTTATTAATAAAAAGGATTGGTTGTGGTGTCGCACTTAAAGGCATAAAACTGGGCTTTATGCTTATGATATTCTGAGTTTCGAAATAAAGTTCGAACATTGGAACATATGTACATAAGAATAATTATAAAAATTCGAATATAGTTTTCGAATTGATTGCTGGTGTGCATTTTATAATATTTATTCATCACATTTATACATAAAAACAAATCATTTGTATGCTGCGGCTTTATTATGATAAAATACATTTTAATATGCATTCGAAATTTCAAACACATTTTCGAAAATGCTATTTTGTATATTTTTAATTAAAATACTTTTTCGTTCTTGGCTTTTTCTACATTTTATCAAATCTAACTCTGACCTGAGATCTGGTATCTTAAAAATCTGTTATCATTCATTTCGTGAACAGTGCCAATGTGCTACCTTTGCCTTTTTGATTACAAAAACACTACCAAGCTTTCGCAATGACATTGTCGTTGTTCTATACAAGTGAGACAATAATTATTGCTTTATCACATACAAACGCACACACCCAAGTATTTGACTCTACTTCATCCTTAAAAAGGTAATCAGACTTGACAGATATGAACTTATACAACAAGAGCATGGCAACAAATTTATATTAACCACAACTTTATAGCAGGATCCAGGCGAAAACAATCAGTTAAACACATTTAAAATGAGAAAAAAAAATCAAAAAGTTTGAAATCAATGCAGCAACAATGTAATTTTGTTTCTGAATGAGTTTTGAGGTTTTACGACAAAATTCAACAATTTTCGAACAATTTTATTGTTGTCTCCGTGTACCGCATAGGACAAGAAGAAACCAACGTATGAGTTTTCGGGGTATTTTTAAAAATAGAAAATTTCTAATAAATAACTTGAAAACCCATACATTCACATTTTGTTGTAACAACTGCTCTTTGAGAGTGTTTAAAATATTCAGTTTAATTGTGCTGGAAACTTTCTACAAAGAAATTTAGCTTGAAAATATCACCAACTACAATTCGTTTGAACAAAAAATTATTTTTTGTATGTATTAAAATGTAAATGTTTATGGAAGAAGCATAAAATGCTACAAGCGAAAAAGGAAATCACAATCACTGATGCAAATGGCAACTTAACTTCCGTCGTACGACATGTACACACATACAAATGCACACATACATGTGTTCGTGGCAACTAGCAGATTTTCCTTTAATATGGACACATACGTAATGCTAGAAGAAGAAAAAATTACATTATAATTTCATCATCCTGCAAATCACCTTTTCCTTTAAAATTAACAAAAAGTAGTGAGAATTTTTCCTTTTGAGATTCGATAAAAAAATATATATTCACACTAACTTTATATTTCTCTTTAACTCTGTGATGAAAGTGAGGTTTCAATTGTTGCTCAGAAAATTTTCTATTCATGGATTTGTTATAAAATAGTTTCATTGGCAAGTGAAGGTGTCGATAAAAAAGTTATTTTGGTTTAGTGAAATTATTTCATACCCGACAAACTTTTCGTGCTGTACATTTACATACTCGTACATCTATGTTGCTTAGTACATAACAGTTATGTTAGCATAAGTGGATTGTATATATCTATACACGCAACAACAACAACAAAAATAGTTTTATTTTTCATGAATAAGTTGATTTTTGTCAGAAATCAAGTGTTCTAGAGCGGCGTATGAGTAATAAATCATTGCAACGAAATTGTATTAAGTATACGCATCACGGTGAATTCGTTTCTTTCCAAATTGTGAGTCGATCAAATTCGATATCGATGAATTAACATGTTTAAAGGCACGGTCACATTTGCAGAACACTAACTACAAATGCAAAACTTTTTAATTTATACACGTACATACGTATTTATTTATTTAGTTAAACAGTTTCCAATAATATTGGATTCTATGACATTTTCTATAAATTATATATGAAACTGTTTAAATTAATAACCACGTGTCTGAATCGAAAGGCTTACCATTAGAATATAGTGGTTACGATTTTTTGGGAAATCATTTGCCCGTACCTTTACACTCAATCCATTATACATAATTTCAAATATTAAATTTAGTCTAAAACTTTTATCAGAATAAAACAAAAACCTTTAAATATTTTTAAATCCTTTATTTTTAACTTCATGATAAAAAAAATTTATAGAAATTAATGGCATACCTACATATCGCACTTGATCAACAAGAGGGTATTAACTCAAAATTTTAAAATTTTCAGTATAGGCAAAAAACTAATATTAATACTACTGTTCTATTACAAAGAGATATACAACTGTATTTTTTGATGAAAGAGTGGAGAAAATTGTGTAAAATTTTTACAGTGGATAGATATGACCACTGTACATCAATTTCTTACAAAAAATCAAATTTTAAAAATTTTGATTTAATACCCTCTTGTTGATCAAGTGCGATATGCATGTATGTAGTACATACTGGCTGACTTCCAAAACGTCAATTGCTTTGTGTTTGAACAAAGCATCACATTTCATAACGCCGCAGTACAATAATTATACAATGTATACCATTTCAAAACACCGCCGCCAAGTATTTTTAACGCTGTAAGAAAGCAATCAAGGCATCGGTTTTATAATTCTTGCATTGTTTGGGAACTTTGCATATGTATGTGATTTAAATACAGTAGCAATACTATATACAAACTTTGTATACGAACGTTTTGGAAGTCAGCCACTATGTACCTACAACTCTCATACATTCTTTAGTTTGTATTCTAACAAAGTCCATAACTGCGTATGAGTAAAAAACATATTTCGTGATTTATACAAAGTATACGCCCCGATAGAAATTTCAATTTAAGACGGTCACATATCATCCGTTTCTTACCAGTTCAACAGTTTAATTCAAGATGTATTGTTAAGTTAAGAAAGAACTTTTTTCGTATTCATTAATTTTCGATTATTTCTTTCATCGTTCTTGCAGTTACATAATCATGAATTTGTAGAAGTTTGCATGAAAATTTTATATCAAGTCGAATTGCATCGTACGACTTTGGATCAGATGTGGGGTTTCTCGGTTGAAGCAGAGCTTATCGAAAATGCCGAGAGACAAGATGAATTGTGCTGTTACGTGAGTCGAGTGGAGGATAAAAGCGTGGCTATGCAAAATGGTAAGAAATCATAATAATTGAATAAATTAAAAATCATTGAATGAAATTTATAGTAAACACAAAAAATTATTCAAAAAAACTCTACACGAATATAAATTCATACATATGTAGTCTTTTACGTTAAATATTTTTCAATTGGATAATTTTCATATAAATTTGACTTGTATTTAAATGCAACCTGTCATTTTTTATTCGTATTTAATTGATCTTATATAATTCTGTTAAAAATATGGTACAATAACACTACGTAATACAAAGCACTTCCCACAGATTTCCCAAAAAATAACGGCTGATTAGAACAAACAAAGAAAAATATTTTGATTGAACGCAAAAATAAGAAAATAACAAATCGCTGAAATAATTTAAAAGAATAAAAGCAACTTTTAAAATTATTGAAAAAGAAGGAGCGGCAAAACAAGCCAAAATTTATGTGCAACTGGAATTGAGTCACAAATTTGTTATTGGCTAGCTTCTTTTAAACAAGAAGAACAAGCAAAAACATATGGAAAGTATTTAGTAGAAATTCGCTGGCCCTAATGACAATCTTTCATTTTCCAAGTAGTTATGCTTTTTTACAAATTTTTAGCGCCTAGACATTTTTTTGTTATTTCCTTTTTATCAAAATTTTTTGATTTTGGTGATTTTTCAAAATCAGGTTTTAATTAATTATTGTACATTATATCGAAGGTAGTTCAAGTCCATGTCTCTGCTGTAATGTTCGGCGATATTATAATAGTCAATTTTCTAAACGTATTTTCTTCTCCTGTAAAATTAAAAATAAGTTGAATGGCTTTACGTTTTATATGACGATATTTTCGTCTTAAAGATTTTTTCCATCGTTCAGCCAATACTTTTTGATTTTCGCGGTCTATTTTTCATTTTAAACGTTTTTTTTTCATTTTGAATATACCAGTATTAAGTTTCGAAGAGTTATTTTGGTGTTTGTTTTCGTTTTGTTCGTTAAATTACTTGAAGAGTTGTTTCACTTGAATTAATAATTTGTTTCATTTTACAGTTTAAAATAATAAAAAATCCATGTGTTCAATTCTTACCGTTAAAAAAAAACACTTTTATTTCAAACTGATGGAATAAATATGTGTGCCTTTAAAATTACAAATATTGCAAAAGAGTACTTAAATCGCCTAAATTGACACAAGTAGGAATATATTGCTTTCGAAGTCGTGAAACAATATGAAACATGCATACATACATACCTGCCTTAAAATCACTTTACAAAAGAAAATCTCAAAAAGTTATTTAAATCTGCAAAGAATACCAGAATTGAATAAATATTATTTTAACAAGCGATACATGTATGTATTTATTTCTCAACACCTCATTCGAACAAAACGATTTAAAGAAAACAAAGCTAACAAATTTGAACCACCCAACGTTTCGTTTGTTTGTTTCAAACTTCTTCAGGGGTATTTTTTATTAGCTTAATCTAGCAACAAAACACAATAATTTAATAAATTTCATATCAAATAATTAGTAGGTATAATATTTTGACTTACAAACTTTTGTTGTTTTAAATTTCGCTGTTGTTTTATTTATTCATACTTTAATATATCAAAACTGGACTTCACGACACATAATTTGTATAAATAAAATAAATAAATAAATAAAATAGAAACAATACAACACAAATTTATTTGTCAAACTTAACGCTAATATCACAGTACTTTTTTAACTAATTAAATTATTGCAGCAGAATATTGTAGCTTGGTATTGTCTTTATCTTCTTTTGTGTTCATTGTCCTTTGTATTTTTTGTTGTATCCTGAGACTTTCCAGAGTGTAACGTTTGTTTTCTTTCTTTTCCCTGTCCAATATTTTAATGTTTTCTAAATCAATGCTATGTTTACATTCTTTTGCGTGAAGGGATAACGCAGTCGTCTCCTTTCCCTTTTCGATGTCAGATTTATGTTCCTTTACTCTCGTCCCAAGCTTTCTTTTTGTTGTGCCAATATAAACTGACTTAGTTTATATTGGCACAACAAAAAGAAAGCTTGGGACGAGAGTAAAGGAACATAAATCTGACATCGAAAAGGGAAAGGAGACGACTGCGTTATCCCTTCACGCAAAAGAATGTAAACATAGCATTGATTTAGAAAACATTAAAATATTGGACAGGGAAAAGAAAGAAAACAAACGTTACACTCTGGAAAGTCTCAGGATACAACAAAAAATACAAAGGACAATGAACACAAAAGAAGATAAAGACAATACCAAGCTACAATATTCTGCTGCAATAATTTAATTAGTTAAAAAAGTACTGTGATATTAGCGTTAAGTTTGACAAATAAATTTGTGTTGTATTGTTTCTATTTTATTTATTTATTTATTTTATTTATACAAATTATGTGTCGTGAAGTCCAGTTTTGATATATTAAAGTATGAATAAATAAAACAACAGCGAAATTTAAAACAACAAAAGTTTGTAAGTCAAAATATTATACCTACTAATTATTTGATATGAAATTTATTAAATTATTGTGTTTTGTTGCTAGATTAAGCTAATAAAAAATACCCCTGAAGAAGTTTGAAACAAACAAACGAAACGTTGGGTGCTGAAAATAAAATGAATTAGTTTTTGTTTTATTTAAATTTTGGAATGACCATTACTAGCCCGAAGGTAACACCTATCAATAAACATTAATTAATTGCAAATTGGTCAAAAAACAACTATATAATTTGAACCACATTTGAACATTATTTTGCATTATTAAAGTGTAAAAATTTAACATGATTGTATAGTCGTTGTTTAACAAAAGACATGGAAACAGTATGAAAAACCAGACAGACAACAACATGCCACGTTTTCCAAGTCAATGTTCGTTCGTATGACTCGCTAAAGCTTTTTTCCCTTAAGACACACAACACAAAATAAATTGATAGATAAAATAATACGTACGAGTGTAAGCAAAATAGTATGAAAACATGCATACATACGAGTACATACAAACTCATTGACATTTATGGCAAAATCTACACCTCAAAAGGAAGAAAAAGACATAAATTGTCTTCATTTTAAACTTAATAGACAACAACTGCAACAACAACAACAAAAATAACATTGCAAATAAAAATAAATACAAATTATATTCATATTCTGTACATTCTCTAACGTGATACAAGTATTATATTTAAGTACAAATAAATTTGGTTTAGATATTAAAATATGTGCTTACAAATGCACACACACACACACACACATATATATACTGAATCATATTAAAAATTGCAGCTGTGAACAAAAAATAGTAATTATTTTCTGGCTTTTATAGGATTTTATTTTATTATTTTAATTGTAAATGTAACAAATAGCTGAACAGCTTTAACCCATTTTTTCCGGTGTTCCAATATTGATTTTTTTTTCTTAAAAAACAAAGCAATATGTTAAGCGTACCATAAGTGAAAAAAAAAAAAATAAGTTTCAGAACAAAATAATTCGGTCAAAAATGGGTTAATAATAAAATTATTTCTTTTGATTGTTTCAAGCATATTATAATTGCATTAAAATATTTTAACAAACTTATCATAACAAATGCGACAGGAATGATATAATTCTTGCATATTCATACAGCAGTAGCAGTGCACAGTGGGAGCAGAAATAAAATATTTCAAAAAATAAACCAGCGATTTCTAAATGCTCAATTCGATCATTATGAAATATTACACGAACTTAGAAGAGAATTATTTCAGATGATCAGCTGCACATAGTGCTCAGAGGCAATATAAAGTCAATATGAAGCTTTTATTTTTGAATTTGCCCGGCTTAATAAGCTAATACTAAACAAGAAGAAAACTAAACTTATTCGTTTTGGACCGCAGTCAAATACTAGCTGCTTTTCAGTAAATATTGATGGTGAGGTAATACATGAAATATGTTCTACTAACTATTTGGGAATCACTTTGCAATCCAACTTGAATTGGGATTTGCATATACTAAGTCTAAAAAAGAAAATAGCACCAGCAGTAGGAATATTATATAAGCTAAGCCGCAAACTAAATGTAAAAGCAAAATTTATGATATATCAAGCCTTAATACACTCGCATTTAAATTACTTGGCTATTGTGTATGCGTATAACAACAGAAATGTTCAACTTAAATCTCTTCAACGGTTACAAAATAAGGCGCTTAGGATTGTGTATAATTTGCCTATAACCTACTCAACAAGTTCATTATATAGGGATATATGTAAAACGATCCTACCAGTTTATGGGTTATATAACTATCAAGTTCTTAAATATGTATTTAAATCCGTTCACAACATTTGACACCGGACCATTTCTTTTCAACGAAATCAAATGCATTTTAGTACTCGCAACAGTTCTAATCTACGTGTTCCAAGATGTAGATTAGAAAAAGCAAAACAACGAATTTACTACATGGGTGGAGTTAAATATAATGAATTACCGAACGAGTTAAAATCTTGTAATAGAATTTCAACATTTAAATTATTGCTCAAGGAATATTTATTTTCAAGATTTGAAGTGCTTCTGATGTAAATTCTTTATAATTGATGAAATATTAAATTTTAATTATCTTATTTTAAATTACCTTATTTTTGTACATAGAAGTCTAATTGTTTGCCAACGCTTCCTCAATAATGCCTAAATGGCGCTGAGGACAAATTTATAGATGCATGTAATTAAAATTTTGTACAAATTTATAAACAAAAAAAAAAAAAAAAAGTCCCTTAAAAATCTGACATTTTTGGCATGTAATATTTTTCCAAAAAGGTTTTTATCTTCTTATAAGACTCTAAACAAATCACGTTATGCTAAACACTCGCACGTTTACGTTTATTGATTTACTCTAGTTTAAAAAAAATTAATTTCTTAATCCTTTGGCCAGCATTTTCAAGATGTAGGATTGAAATAACATGCGATTTCCAAAGTTGTTCCTTTCCTATTTGTTATCTCTTCCGCCTTTTTCTTGCTATAATCTGAGTGTCTTATGAGTTGCAAATCTGAATTTAATTAAAAAAAGTTCACTAGTTCTCAATTATTATTGAAATATCTGGATTTAATTTAACACCCAACTGTGTCTATTATGTTTATTGAAAAACATGCACACAACAAACAATAACTGTATTTTTTAATATAAAAACTTCATTGGGACACAGTTGTTAGTTATTTCATAGAAAAGTAAATTTTTCTTCTTTATTTTTTTTGCTCAATTTATGGTTGTAAAAAAATCGAAGTGGAAGAAGCAAAAGCGTCATACTTTCAACCATACATACTCGTAGAACAACTTGCAAAAGATAAAGGTAAAGTTGTTTTTTTTTTTTTTTTGTTAAGGTTTCAATAATAATAACAATAACAATAAAAAAATAAATATGTATAAATTCAACAACAGTAGCAGCAACAACTATGAAATAAATAATAGAAACGAATGCTGATGCTGATGCTGATGCTGATGCTGCTGCTGCTGTTCCTTCGGAACAAACAAAACAATGACAATAGAGATGCACTTGTCGTTAGAGAGTATGACAAACAATGCACACTTGCACTACAATGAAATAAAATCAAACACACTGGCCAACTCTCTAGGGTGTACCTATATTTATGTATCGTTGTGTGTGAATTTTAATGCGCTTGTGAGTATGGTTGAATGAATGAAATAGTGTTTAGGAAAAAAAAGAAAAAATACCAAGTAACTCTCACACACACACACGCTCACACATAACTAACACATTGAAATTTTATGTTACAAAATACAATCATCAGTGAATACCAAAAAAGGACAATAGATTTTATATTGTTTTCTCAAAGACAATGTACTTGTAGTATTTGAATTTCAATACTAACAATACAAACCACATTTCATGGCTTTCAATGAAAATAATTTTTTTAGCATACACACACACACACTCTCACTTGTAAATAACAAACACTTAAATATAATTATCTTTGATCAATATTTACACACACATTTACATACACAAAGTTATAGATTTTATGCTACTGCTCAACACTAACACACATCTACATACACACACACATTTGTGTATGTACGTATATCAATTTGTATTTGAAAACATCATCCGGTTATTCTTGAAACTTTCTTCATCTTCTTGTGCTTATTCTTTTTGTCTCTTTTCTTTAATTTTTTCCCCCTCTTTTTCCATTTCCCAGGCATTATCAAGGGAGATGAAATAATGGTCATAAATGGTGCTATTGTATCCGATCTAGATATGATGTATCTGGAGAGTGTGCTACAGGAGGAACAATCATTAAGCATGATGATGCGGTAAGTAAATGTTTCATTTCCTTTTGTTGTTTGTGTTATTACTTTTTATGGGAAATATTTGTTGGAAACAATTTTTTTTTTTTTTTTATTATAATTTTTATATCTTTTGTTTTAATTTACAGCTCATCTCGTACTGAACCACCAGACCTTGGCGGTATAATGCGTGTAACCGATGATATGATTGATTCCCTTGTTTGCCCACCACCACCATCAGATCCGCCGGTAATGAGTGAGGAAATGATTACGGGCTTGATAGTACCAGCCCCAGGTTGGAGTGAGTATTATATTTCTTTTATTCCAATGAAATTGCAAATTAGTCTTAAAAAAATATATTCCCGTCAACAGTATTTCTTAAAAAAAACTATACAAATATAAATTTTGAAAAGTAATGCTTTTTCCCACAAGCAGTATTAATTAAAAGTGTTTAGACAAAAATTTGCCCAAATTCTCTTTAAATTTTATTTTTGGAAGGACCTCCTTTTTTTTAAAGTATGTTTTTGGAAAATGTGGTTTTGTCTGTTAACAAAAAAGTTACCAATTTTTATATAAAAACTCTCTCTCTCTCTCTCTCTCTAAATATTTATTGATTTAATTAACCTTTGGTGTTTATGTAAAAGTTATTTTAAAGAACTTTGAGCGTCATAATGGTGACTTAATATTTATATTGGAAAAATTACTGCAGTATCAACCACCATTCAAAATCTTATTTAGACCCATACCAGAGCTGTAAAGCAGCTAATTCATGCACATTATGTAAAACTTTTAAATTGTCATCCACATTCTCGTGATCTTAATGTATTGGGAAATAATTGGCAGTGGCTTGACGGAAAAGAATACGACGCCCATAATCAATTTGATACAATGGATTCCTTAAATGGTGCAAAAATATTCTGTGAACTCAATACCAAGCAAACAATTTAGCATCGCTTGACCTCCGAATGAGTAACCGAATTTTTTCAGCAATTTTTAATAAATAACATAGAAAAAATCATTTAATCAGAGATCTAGACTAAATGAATTAGAAGGGCATTTCACGTGGCCTTAATATTAATAAAATATTTGAATTAGAGCCTGCTATGCGCTTCTCAAAAGACCATGTAAGCTTTAACATGTGTTTAATAGAACATTGTGTTCTATGCTTAGATTGCGACAATTACATTTTTCGTTGTCAAACTGAATTTAAACTTTACATATCATTTCCTTAATTCAGAAATGCCCCAACTCTATTTCTTTCAAATTGCGTTTATTTTTTGCTTACATATATCGGCAAATTGAAAAATGATAAATACGCGATTTGAAAAACATACTAAGTTATGGCCTTTATATATGTATTAAGGTAGCGATATTTGTGTGTCTATATATTTTATATACGGACAGTGGAAACTGGACTGAAATATGAAATTACATTTTTACAATTTTCAGCGAACATATGTATATTTTAGTAAAACACATGTTGAGGGATGATTTTAAAAGTTTTCCGATGTCAAGATCATATTCTGGCAATTTATAACATTTAAAAAAATTACTTAATAAATTTGATTACTCATTGAGCGGCAATGCGATCAATGTTGTATACCATTTCATGGTATTGAACTCAGGGAATTTTATTGCGTCCTTTAAGACTCATTTCTATCAAAATATGAGTGTATAAACTTTTAATAAAAAACCAAAAACCTGCCTGTTAGAAAATGTCTCTCTTCCAAAAGATCCCAAGAAGCTTTTTTTCAATTTCAACTGCTTTAAAAATCGCTTACACTTTAATCGGCTTTTAGCTTAAATATGTACATTCATACATATTTAAAATATCCTTAAATCCCCATTACAAAATTATAAAAAAAAATTGTATGTACAAAAATGTAATTCCTATAACTGCACCACATTGCGTTAATATTTATGGGATTAATTTTCTGCCTTTCAATAAATTTCGAAATTCAACGTTAATCTGACAGGCTGACCTGCTGCATTATTATTTTCCATTATATATATATATATATATATATATATATATATATATATATAGTATCAAACTCGTTCAATAATTCGCGTGTAACAAAAAAAGAAAACAAGAAATATTAAAGTGCATAACTTTTTTAATTTTGTTTCAAAAGTAATAAGTATTCCGCCTAAGTATAACGACAGTCAGGCACACTGCCAAAACTCTAGGGAGAGAAATGTTGTTAAATAGACAACTATTTTGTTCTTTTTTTTTTTTTGCTGAACAAATTGTTTAAAACAACTTTTTGTTTACGAGTTTTACAAACCGTGAAATGTTTTTGAACATCACACTTGTTTACATTGACCGAAAGTAATAAAAACCCTCCACAAAGACTTGTATAAAACGGTGTGGATCCCATGTAAATAAATTTGCCAACATTTGCCTCTTTTTTTATTTTTTTAATATATTTTTTTGTTTAATGCAGTTACACATGCAACATGATGTTGAAAACTAAATATGTTGCACACTTATAAGTACAAACAACGTGATAAACAAGCAAAAACCAAAAAAAAACAACTGAATAAATTTTAACAGGACTAAAAGAAGAAGCAGGAAAACACAAGTGAAAAACTAGAAACAGAAGTAAAGAGTTCAGCTTAAGCTTGCACGAGCATGTACTTCGTACATTAAAAATAAAAAGTTATTATTAAATATTTTTATTATTATTTATACAGACTATTTTATGACTTTAAACAAGTTTGCATGTTTGCTGCTGGACGAATATTATTATTATTCGTTTTCTTAGTTTCAGAATTATATAGCGAGCGTGTTTTAACATGCTTAAGCATGTTTTATGGCCAGTCATGTTTCAGTGTTTACTCTAGAAGAGGAAAGAGTTGAATTGAAATAATGATAGGTGAAGTATTTAATACTAGTGGAGACTAGTTTAAATTACAGCATTTATTATGCAAATTCATGTACTGGTGTGCGTGCGTATGTTGAAGTTTGACTACAACCACCAACAAATGACACTTTTATCAGAAGTACCTCTTTAGTTTTAAATGTGTATTTTGAGAGCACGCAAATTAACCACTCACACAAACATAAACACATACATAAACACTTAACAACTCCAACTCTTTTTAAAATTATTATTAATAATTGCATATCATGATGATTGATAATGATTACAGATGGCACGGGCAAAGATTTATATTCACCAGAGGCTGAAAGTTCTCCCGCTCCATCGTTCGTTGAACCAGCTGTTGTCACTCAAGTGGTGGGTAGCGCCACGAAACCAACGTCACGCACAAGCAGTTTCGAAATTGAAAATCTACTAAAAACGGCCGAACAGGTAAGTAAACCTGACATGACTGACCAATAACAGTTGGCCAGAAGTCCAACAAACTGGTCGGACGGTGGGGGAGAAAGAAGGGGAAAAACAATGCACACATACACACAAACTTAGCAACCACAACAACATTTCACAATAACCGTCATTGTCAGCATAATTTTGGAAATCATTTTCATCCATAAATACTTGCATACATCATCAGTATCATTACAACACCATCAACCAGTAGCAACTGCTGCAGATGCTGCAACAATATAAAACGGTTAAAATTTGTTGTTGCTTGCTGTGGCATATGCAAAATGGTTATTTGGCTTAACATCTCTCTCTCTCTCTATCTCTCTTATGTTTTACATCTCATTACTGTTAAACATTTACTTTACTCTCTACCCCACCAATAAGCCCCTTCTACTACCACGAAGAAGAAAAAAATCTTAAAAAAAATACCAGCCCAACCCTTTACTCCCTTAAAGCAAAACTACTTTAATCTGTTAAATTATTCATTTGCATGTACAAAAAAATTAAATTAATATTTAAAAACAAGTCAAAAAGTGCGAAATCGTATAAAGCAGAAAGCTGGTTTAAAATTTTAACAGCATTTTAAATCTTTTCGCTATTTTTCATTGTCCTTTTTTTTTAAATCAACTATACAACCACAGCCTCGGAAATCGTGCTGCATTTTATCTTATTTTGTGAGTGTTTTATTTTTGGAATATCTGACATAATAACAAATAGTAGACAACATACGATTATGCAAAACATACAACATACTTTCAACTGTCAAAAACAAACTTAATCGAGAGAATATTACAATTAAAATATATTCAACACCACACAGAGGCAAAAAAAAAACTGTATTGCGGAATAACGAGGCACAAACTAAAATGTTTGTAACATGGAAAATCGTATAAAGAAATTTGAAAAAAATTAAAACAAATATTTTCATGATATATTAGTGTAAAGCATATTTTGGCATATTAAATGCACTGACGGCAAGAAGCTTGTTATATACTATTTGATCATTAATACCATTCGAATTACATCAAAGCTATTATATCTGACGAAACCCATGATGCCCATTTGCTGAATTTTATGTAAATCTGGAATTACTATTTTGTAATTGTATTCGTAAATGCTATTGTCGAGCGAAGTTAATACATATAAAATTACAGAGATATCGTTGAAGTTTAAATAGTTGAAAATGTTAATTTATATTTTATGGGCGTGACACTGCCCAGTTTTTAAATCACAAATGTCTACTATAAGACCAGTCCAGTATGGATTACTTCTTGCATATGCTAAACGGTGCCTATGCAGAATATTAAAAGAATAGACTGAGTGTGGAACAAAGAACTAAATTAGTGCTATTCACTACCAAAATAGCTTAGTTAATATCTGTTTGATGAGCTTGAGGTAAATTTGTATAACAAATATATATACGAACCACCCCACGATGTCTACTGATTAATAATGCTGAAAATGTAAATGAAATGCAACTGATTTAAGTTAAATAAAATCGCAAGTTACGTCTAGATATCGTTTGACATCGTGGGTCTGACCGACAATTTAAAAAAAAGGTATAAAAATTAGCAATAAAAAATAGTTACTTTGTTTTTATTCTCCACTAACAAAATAAATTGAAATATGTATAATAAAATACTACAGCAAATGCTATGATATAAGACTATATTCATAAGCTTGTGAATGTGATTATTATGCATTACATTAAGCAATATAACAATTCTTATAAATTGTTTTGGTCAAATGTATTCATAATAAGTTAACAAAGAGTAGGAGATACTTATGTATGTCAACTGAAACGTATAAATAGATGGAAGCAGTCTTTTCTTAAGAACGCCATTAATGAATGCTCAAAAATTACACTTGATTTGTTCCTTCTTTACCGTTAATATCTCTCTCTTCATGGATATTCAACCTTATCTCTTACTCAACACCTTTGTAAGTATTTTAGACGTAGATTCAATTGTATGCTACTGTGTACAAATGTGTACAAGGCACTCAAGTAAAACATAAATAAAATGCATCAGATCACTTACATACATACGATGTAAATAACACAATGACACACGTGCTTACATACATATGTACATACTCGTACATAAAGACATGTATACATATTGAATGTTAAGATGTACAAGTATGCCATCATGGATTGTTGGTTTACATGTGAGACTTTCGTCTGAAACCCATGTAAATTCATCTTCCTTTATGTAGTGTTGCTCAAACAAAAGAACACGAAAGTGAAACGTATAATAGTAATGAAGGATAAAAACTCACGAAATGCACTTTTGGTTTGGAACTTTTACCAAGAGCACTTATCACTGAAGGCAGAAACCCACTTCATTTAATGATACTTGATGTGCAAAACCTCTTTTCCAAAAAAAAAAAAAAAAAAAAACAAAAAGAAGAAATAGAAATATATATGCACATTGTACAAACATATATGTAATGAAATTTATATACAAACAAAACAAAACACAAAACGTAGAAAATCGAGCATACATTTAGACATTCCAACACCAGTTTCGAACTGCCACGCAACAACAGCTTAAGCCAACCAAGAAACGAATCACCTGCCTGAATTACATACTCAGACATCTGACAACCAGACATTAAGTTAGACAAACAAAGGGACAGAAGAACAGACAAACAGATGAAAATTAAAAATTTTTAAATGAATTTACGTTGATAGGCGCAGGCATGCAAAAATATTCTTGCTTAAAGACTTGCGAAGTGACTCAATGACTGACGAAACTATGCAAAACAAATCAAGCAAATCTCTTGCTCGTACATACACTAGCACACTCTTTCGAATGCTAACACGCATACATACATATGTGCATATAAACTTTATTTAATAGGACTCCTACTTACATACAAGTAAAATGAATTATTTTATCCCTGTACTCGTACACCTTGAACTAACAAACACAAGAAGCTGTCACTTTAAAATTTTATGCAAATTTTGCGGTGCTCAAAAGGGGGACACTTAGATACTTTCATCTCAAGTTGTGCTGTTCTTCATCATCTAAAACCTACGCACACAAAAAAGAAAAAAACCCCGAAACTATTTCTACTCACACTCATAATATGTATTATAATAATCTTTTTCTCTTTATATCCACTACCACTACTACTACTACTACTACTACTACAACAACACCAACAATGACAACAAAACCAACAACGACTACAATAATATTACCTTAATATTAAAAAGTTAAACAGACTGACTAAGTCATTTGTTTAGTAAAATCCTTGCGTCATCTAAATACGTTAAATGTTAGTAGATATATCTATTACCATTAAAATATTGTTAAACATCGTAACAACAACAAAAACAAGTACTACTACAACAAAAAAAACAACAACATACTTGTCGTTTTATAATAAAACTATTAAATAACTATTTTACTGTTACATTTGTTAAGAACCGAGATTCAAACAACAAATAACATTTTGTAAAGAGTAGAAAACAAAATGATTTGCATAATTAAGTATCGTTGTTTAGTTAAAAAGCACCATGGAAAATGTGAAAGGAGCAGGATGAGAGCAAAAGAGAGAGTAAAAGGAGCAATAGCAATAGTGCATTTAAAAAAATTTAGGAAAAAAGCAAATTGTGTGTTTCTTTGAAGGCGGAAATCATTCAATTGACAAGACTGTCTGAAATTATCACTTGCAGAGTACCCAAGACTTGTTTGGGACCTCACTTAGGATCGGAGATAATTTGAAACGTCTATGGTATTCTTGTGATGGTCGGCGAATATGAATAACTATCAGAATTGTTTGTATTATAGAAACCGCACATAAAAATTTTTTCTTGCGAAATTTACAATAGGAAATGGAAATTTAATTATTGACCTCTTAATCAAGATTTGTTAAAATTACAATAAAATCAATTAAAAATTTCGTTCAATAATTTTTTTAAAAGCTTTTTACAAAAACTTGTAAAAAATTAACTTTTTAGTTATAAAACATCGCAAACAGTCGTTAGTTACATTATAAAATTATTAAAATACTGTCAAAATCTGAGTGTGCTTCACTTTACTTTAAAGGTCTTGATCTCTAAAAAAAACTACCTTATGGAATACAAATTATATGACAACAAAATCGTATGTATGCAATTATTGAGATTTATATTGCATTTCGTTTAAGAGACACATTTGAGACTTATTTTTATGTTATATTAACGCGAACATGATATTAACCCACACACACACAAACATGCACGCACATATGACTAAGGACGACGACTGTCAGTGTGAAGTGCACTTCAAGTACTTATTTTAATACTTGTAGCAATAAATTTATCAAAATAGATGAATGTAGTATTTTAAGTGGATGTATAGTATATTCCAAGTCCTACTCACACAAACAAGGAAAAACATAACCTTCTCCTGTCTTCCAAGTACAACCTCTTTGAATACATTCGCACAGTCCTGACATTCTAATCACTCCTAACATTTTTTGACTTCATTTTATTTTATATTCATACGTCATCACTCTTGCGCTCAAAATTCGCATGTGCCATTTGACGCCAACAACACCAACACAACTATTACTACTACCACCACAACTACTATTACAACCACCACCACCACAACGTTCGTTTAACACCTTACACAAGGTTACCGGATTTTGTCGTTCACCTCAGGAAACTCGCAAACCAAGTCCCACTGGTTCGGTAACATCATCGGTTTCAAATGCAGCCCTAACGCCCTCACGCCAACTAACGGATGCCGAAAAATTGCGCAAAGTTATACTAGAATTAGTGGACACGGAAAAAACCTATGTCAAGGTAGGAGGAGTCTCATTTATTTTAATTTCCATTTCACTTCAACTTTATTTAATAATTGTTTTCTTTTTTTTTTTTTTTTGTTTTTTTTTTCATTTCAGCATTTGAATAATCTGCTTGAAAACTATTTGGAACCTTTGAAACGTGAAACATTTCTATCGAATGCCGAAATTAATGCTCTCTTTGGCAATATACATGAAATTGTGACTTTCCAAAGGCAATTCTTGCAAAATCTGGTCGAAGCATTAGAACTTGAGCCAGAATTTCATAAATTGGATCATCCCAGTCAGTACAGGGTAAGTGTTGTTGATAAAAGTGAACGATGAAAAATTGTCTTATAAAAAGTTAAAAAGTTGTTCAAGGGTACAGCGTAATATGTTTAACTGCTGCACAATCGGTTTGGTTGGTTATACATAAAATAAATAATTCTGGCAAAAAAAAACCCCCGACTTTAATACAAAAATATAATCAAAGAGATTACAAAATCGGCGTTATAATTCCTTTCCGGTTTATGATAGTAATCACGAAAGATTAAAGTGCATTCTTAGATAAAAAAAAATTATATTAAAATCGGTCCATAAATAGCAGATTTATTTATTAATCAATATTTCGGCGGCCACTTACATTTCTTCTTTACCAAACTTCAAGCGTTCCCTTTCTAAATTTGTATATAAATAGTAGAGCTACGCGATGATCAATATTTCGTGCGGTCAACTTGCTCCTAAGAATTAAGAAAATATCTAAACCGTAAGCAATCCTCTTCACACGTAAAAAGATATTTGAAAATCGCTCCAAAAATGTAGGTGTTACTCGAAAATCAATATATCGAAAATATTTCCATTTCGAATAAAATACGGGGGGACAACTTACCCCTTCAATTTATGGGACCAAACTGCAAGAAACCCTGATCAAACAAAAAAAATTTTTTTTAATTATAGAGATATAAGTGTGCAATCATAAAAAATACCACACGAATTGAAAACCTCCTTCTTTTGTCAAGTCGGTTAAAAAGTAAAGGGAAATTCGTTATCTGTCGTAGTAATAAAAACTCAGATTCGGTGCGTAAAAGATCTTTGTGTGCCCGAGTACTAACCCGTAAAAATGCAGCATCTTCGTGCTAAAGTTATTACTGTACTATGGCACACTCTCGGGAGCTCCACACCTTGGTGCAGTGCTTCATGGAAACAAGCGTACTTGGCTTTCGCAGCTGGCTGAAAGAGTTGTTGATCAAATGACTGGTGCCCGACCACTGTTAAGATCTGGCTGGATATAAGGCTACAATATGTGGCGCTTTTGGTGCTGGATTAGGTCCACATAGCTACTGCGTGATTTTATAGTAGACTTCCAGCTTTCTGGTTACTCTCTGATTGAACTCGCTTGCATCGCATTAATCTTGAGCACCACTATTTCTTGGGTTAGGAGGACTTTTTGCTTATTCCTTAATAATTTGTAATAAGTATTTGTATTTATTTTTTCTATCGCGTGCATTTAAGGAGGTCTTAGTGGTTCTCAACATAAACAAGTCTTCGGGGACGGATGACTCTCTAGCATTGCTCTTGAAGGAGTTCTAGTTGACGTTGGCACATCCGCTGCTCACTCATTTGCATCATAATGATGAAATCCTATAGCGGTTTTTTTAACTTTCCTTTGCAAACAGCAAAATAACTGAAACAAATACCTTATAGTTTTAGCACACGCCCAAAGGGCAAGTTCACATTATATAGAGCGGGATAGTTTTCTTCGTACAATATACGAGTATACTGTACTGGTTTTTATGGGGGAAGTCTTGTATAAATAAACTTGATTTTACCGCGAAAGTATTTTTGCAGCAGATTGAAATCCGAAATAAAAACGATACAGTATTATATTTTTTAGCGAATTACACAAATTAAATTGTTTCAGTTATTTCGTAAATTTATAATCACATTTTTCTACAAAAAAAAAAAAAAAATAATAAGGAAAGAAAAGTACTTACAATAAAAAAAAATATATGGCACAACGCAACAGCAACAACAAGAAAAACATTCAAGACTGTTGATTATTAAACAATTTTCTTTTTATTTGTATTTCCTATTTAGAATGTTCTATTTGCAATTGGTTCCGCATTTCTTTACTATGTAAATCACTTCAAACTTTATTCTTCATTCTGCGCCAGTCATAGTAAAGCTCAAAAAGTTTTACATCCAAGTAAGTATGCGCTAAAGCAAGCATTAAATAAACTCCAAATCGTATGCACTCATACACATACTCATGCAAATAAGCACACAGTTTTTTATCATTCACATACGCCACCAACCACATACTCACACACACACACGCAGTTTCATTTCCTGCTAAAACTGTAGGTAATCAGATTTCAAATCTGTTTATATCTTTTTTAACTTTAAAAGTAAAAAAATAAAACAGAAAGAAACACAAAATTTAATTTAAAATAAATTTGAAACCCCGTTACTGTTGTTCAAAATGTTTCCTAACAAATAAGAATTTTTTCACTTGTCACAGCGAGAGTATGAAAAAACTTTTCAAAAATCACATACTCGTACATGCATACACATGTGTGAATGTGTGTAAGCATGCATGTGTGTAGTTGAGTTTTCGTACGTGTATATTTAAGAAACAATAAGTTTAGTTTAAATTGATGCAAAATACTCGTACACACATCCATCAATTTTGGCTTATTTCTTTCTGTTAAAATAAACAAAGTTTAGAAGACAAATTTTAACAACATTGCTTTGCACTTTGCAGTACTTAAATAGATAGCAAAAGTTCATGCTCCATTTTAACACTTAAATTGAAATAAAATATCAGCTACAAAATCAACTGAATGATAAGATTTTATAAAGTGATTTATATATTTATTTTCTTTTACAAAAAAAAAAAAACAATTCCAACAAATAGATGAAGGAAATCATGCTTTGCAAGAGTTCCTATCTGCTCGTAATCCCAAACAGCAGCACAGCTGTACTCTGGAATCGTATTTGATAAAGCCCATACAACGTATACTCAAATATCCTTTGCTGCTACAGCAACTACGCAATCTAACAGACTCTCGAGCTGATGAACACTTGCATTTGTGTGGTAAGATAATATATTTTTCTGTCAAACAACAACTCACAATAATGTTTGAAATATTGCAGAGGCTTTGAAGGGCATGGAAAAGGTTGCCGAACATATAAATGAAATGCAAAGAATACACGAGGAATATGGAGCGATTTTCGATCATTTATTCCGACAGCATCAAAAGTCTTGCAAGCAGCCAATTGATCTAAGTCCGGGTAAGCTATTTCCTTTTGTTGAATCATTCCGATCGATACGAAAGATTATAGGAATTAAATCGTTTATCGATTCTGCCTCTTTTCATCAAACATGGACCCAAAAGTTTTGTATTGAAAACATCAACACGAACTTTGGGGCCATTTTTCCATTATTTTTCCTATTTTTTTTTTAATTTTCCAGTTTGGCCCCCAAAAAAATAGGAAAATTGTTCCCAAAGTTCGTCTTGTTGTTTTCAATACTAAACTTCGGGACCATTTTTAATTTTAGATTTGGCTCATTTTTCGTGGAGCACAATTTTTTTTTTAAATTAAATTGAGCATAAACTTGAGCCGGAATTATTAAAAAAAAAATTTTGAGAAAATACTTCCAAAAACTCTTGATTTGATAGTCTTAATAGCGGTTAAGAGAGATCCTTAAAATTTTCGAAGCTCCCTAGTAGCCATGTATTATAATGCAAGTGCTATGTAACGACCCAAAATTTCCGAACTTTTAACAATATTTTATAACCTTATAATGTTAAAACTTATAGGTGATCTTCTATATTATGGCGGAGTGGAGTGGCTAAATATTTCGGACTTTTTGGGAAAAATCAAAAAAGGCTTGGAGCTGCATGCCATGTGTTTTGTGTTTAAATCAGCGGTTGTGTTCCTTTGTAAAGAGCGTCTCAGACAGAAAAAGAAACTTATGGTAGGCATGATGACAATATGCACCACCAAAAAACAATGTATATATTAATGTATTTTATTTAACTCTTAAACAATCAGGGCGTTTCAAGTAAGACTACACCCAATGAGGTAGAAATAATACGTTATCAGGTTTTAATACCCGTCACGGAGGTACAAGTGCGTGCTTCGTCCGCCAAAGATATGGATTCGCATTTCTTGTGGGAATTGATACACCTGCGTTCGCAGCTGCAACGTCGTTCCGAAAAAGTCTATGTACTGTCGAATAGTACAGCCGATTTCCGTAATGCATTCCTAAAAACCATACGACAAATTATACGTGAAAGTGTACGCAATATGTCTATTCCTATGAAGAATTTTGGTGGCAGTTCAGGTTCAGTGTCCGGCATGTCGTCACAAGGCGGTTGTTCGGGTAGTTCGCAAACTCTGGAGCGGCCAAAGCAACAAGTTAGCTTACAATTTGCTGTTTGTGTAAATGTTTTGAAATTAACTTAAATTCAAATTTTAGATCACAATAATGCAGGGTTCTCAAACGTTGGGCAAGCCAAAGAAGAAATCGGGCTCACAACGCCATTCGGCTGGTAACATAGATTATGATAACATCTCTGGCAGCCAGGAAGCAGAAGACGTACCCTATCAAGAGCACCATCATATGCACACATTACATACGTCTACTTTTCGCAGTCGCAGCAAAACTGTTGGTGACGCTTGTGGTAAGATTTTTTGCTAGTAATCAAAATAATATTTTAGAAAAAAAAGCTAAAAGCGCGTCATTCTGAAAAATAAAACTAAAACTTTCAACAATACTTATTCGGTAAAAATATAAAGCAAAATATAACATTGTTAGATGCAAGTGAAACTTTTAAAAACATGTGAAAATTGTTCGTTAGATCACTTTCTCTCTTTAATATAAATTATAGATGTTCTTGGCTCGGCAGTAGAACCTCAGCAGCATCATTATCATCAACATCACCAACAACAACAACAGCATATTCATCAACCGAGTGATATTGAACGTATAGACCCCGGTACCAAATCCGAAGGTGAAGAAGAATTCCAACAGGGAACTATTAAAACAAAAGCTTCGCTGGGGCGAACGCCAAATCATTTAACATTAAGGTGAGGATACAGACCACAAGTTTATTTCTTCAAATAATAAACGAATTTAATTTGTATTTGGCTTTCTACACAGCACGACTTCAACGCTTTCTGTTGGCAGTACCGGAAGTCAGGCACGTTTGATTCAATCATCACATCCGCCATCAACGTATCAACCAGTTCTTATGAAAGACTTAGGTAAGAGTAGCTCTAGTACACAAGATTTAAAATCACAACAAGATGAAAATGCATGCCAAGAAATAGCTGTTGCCAGTGATGATGGTGAATTGACTTTAGAGTCAGATTTGCAGGCAGCTTCAACAGCTGCAGCTTTTAATTTAAGTCTAGGAAGTAGTGGTAGTCTCTTCACTAGCCCCAGCTTAAGTGGTGGCAGTGGATATAACAGAGTTGAGCACGACAGTGATTCTAGTTCTGGCAATAATATGCATGCATCCAAAAACATTAATAATAATAATACCAATAATAATAATAACAACAATAATAATAATAGTCATAGATATTCTCCTCGACAATCGCCCAAACAAGATATAGAAGTAATTGAAATATTTAAGAGTGAAATTGATAAAATAACTGCTGCTGCCCAGCAGGTATCGGTTGTGCACGTTTCCTCAAAAGAGTCTTCCAGAAAAGCTGCTGTACGCTATAGCGGTGATGTGACAAATAGCGCATCAAATTTCGAACACATACAGTACATGGACAAACACTTGAGTGATCTTGAACAGGAAAATCTGACTGAAATCACATGTGACATTGAGGCTTATATGGCCAATTTAAAAGAAACCTCTATAGAAACCTCGGACCTAAACATGGACAGTGGAGATCAGCAACAAAACGATTCTAGTCTCTCACCCGAACCGCCAACTATAGTTGAAAATACCCAACAAACGGTTATAGCTGATATCGAGTCTCCACCACGTCCTTTGGTAGAATCTGATAGTGCTGGCACTACTACGGGTACTTCGGAAAAATCCGAAGATGAGTCCGAAGAATGTCCTACTATTGCTCTTTCTTCTTCTGCCGCCTATGTAGTAATTGACAAAAAGGTCGACAAAGTATTTAAATCGAAATCATCCGATAAAATAAGCAATAAGTCTCTTAGCAGTGGTAGTAATGGCAGCAGTAGCACAAGCTCGGCTAGTTCGAAAAAAAAAACGATCAAATCGCCGCGTCAAAGCATTTATGTTTCGCCAGATCGGTCAAAATCTCAGGGTAGTTCCCCGGTACGCATAATAAAAATAAAATCACCTCGCACCAGTATAAGTGATCAGGGCAAACGTTTAAGCGCTAGCTCAAGTCGTGATTCGTCTCATGATCGCCTTTCAGCGGGAAGGCGTACACCCAGTCCCAGGAGATCCTTTGATGGCACCGGCATACTAAAACGTTCTGCCAGTCCCTCTGGGGGGATACTTAAAAGACCTCCTAGTCCTTCTAAGGCCAAAAGTCCCGATCGCAGTTGTTTGAAGAAACTAACTGCCTCTCACGACTGCAGCCTCGAATCACTTTCACCTCATTTATCGCCTCGCAACAGCATAGAGTATTTATCGCCAGATCGCACGAGCTGTAAAATGTGTCAGCATCATTCACCACGCAATAGTTTCGACAGCCGCAGTTCGGAACCTAATCTCGATTTACCTCGTTCTGTACTCAAATCGCCTCGCGGTAGTTTTGAATCTCGTTCTCCAGATCGCAATTTAGGTGGAGCACGCAAACGTAGTGCCTCTGCCCACGCCCACATTGATAACGGCGAAATCAGTAACAAAGGCAAAGAAGCCTACTATCAATATTATCCTATCTATGACAATCGCACCTGTAGCGATCATTATGTCTCCAGTAGGCGTGATAGCACCAGTCGTGCTGAGACCACTAGACGTGTTAGCAAATCGGTAGAACGTTCTTTATCACGAGACAGCACCACAAGTAGTTCGTATCATTATGGTGTTTCGCCCGAACAAATTTACACTATTAACACATCGGACTCTTCAGGTCCGATGCGCTCCCAATCAGACGAAAATGCATTTGCTTCCTATAGAAAAGAAACTGCGGCGGCAGCAGCGGCTGCAGCCGCCAATGCTGAACAGTACTATCACCAATATAGCATCCCGTCGAATAAAACTTCGACTCCCTATACCGTTTACCATGAACCACAATGTCCTCATGACCGTCCCTATCAAATTAGCTCTTCAGCACCCGAGCATACAACTTGCATGGATTGTTTATATCAGAAAAGACCATCCTAGCATAGGGGGCGTGTACGACAAAGTCGTACGCGCAAAAAAGTACCACGAGGCGCTGTTGTAATGGCTTCGTATGCTGAACCCTGCGACAGCAACATGTTCGATTCCCAAACGACTATTGTTCAAAGGCCTAGCGAGTCAGGTGGTTGTGTAGATTGTCATGATTTCTATGAAATACATGTTTAAACAATTAAACCCGATAGTACGATTATACAAAAACAATAACAACAATTATAGCACAAGGAAAACTTAGCAAACAATTAAAACAAATACTTCCAAATCAAAAATACGTACATAAATACTAAAATAAATAAATTGATTTATAGACAAAAATAGAACTCTTAAAAAGAAACAAAAAATATATACTCGTACATAAAAGGAAACAAAAAAAAAACAAATGAACATTTCATTGTTCCAATTAAACTAATACAAGAATACATTGAATTAGCGCTTTTTTACGTTGGCTTTTATTAAGATGATGAACGAATGGACAGATGACGTAAGTGAATGATTTTTATTTTACTAATTACTTTACATATAGTTTTTGATATATATCAGATTTAGTATTTAGTTTTAAACACAGACACCAGTGATCTCACAGCTATGCTATTTATATAAATGAGTTCCAAACGAGTTACAGAAACTAATTCGCCCTTGTCTGGACTAAAAGTGCCACAGTATAAAATAATAAGCACGTCTTGTTATTATCTTGATGGTTTAATACAGACTCACTGTTCTGTTTCTTTTATTTACTGATGTCTACCAACGTCTAAAAAGTATACAAGAAGGATACACAACTTAACGAATATAAACAATAACATAGGGTGCATTATTTGTCAAATTACTCTATAATATAAGTTTTATATTGGCGAATTTTTGGATTACAAATCTTTTTGAAATCTTCTTTATATAAAAGAAATTACACACCCATTTGATTGGATTTACATACAAAGATCGATATTGTTAACAGTAACAAAATGCTCGCCTAATTTTCAGACAACGGTAAAAGTTCATCATCTTAAAATCAAATTAAAAATTTTCACAACTAATTTTCAATCAAATTGATAAATCAAAATCATATAAATGTAACAAAAGAATTGTAGATTACAAATAATTCAGGAATTTTTTTTTTATTTTCTATTGACGGACTTATTAAGTTTATAAACAAAAATATCAAAACATTTACAGCAACAAAAATCAAATAAAAACCAAATACGACTAAGAAAAAGCTGCGTATAAAAACGACGTAAATCAACTTACAAAACTTAAAATATTAACAAAAAGTAAAATTTAATAATAATAATAATAATAATAATAATAATAATAATAATAATAATAATAATAATAATAATAATAATAATCTAACAACAAAATATTAAACCTTTATTGACTCAGTGTTGAAAATTTTGATGTACCTCAAATCAAAAATATTCATTATTTAAATCGTAACAGAAAAAAATTAAGCAACCGAAAAAAACAAACAAACAAACTTAAACAATTACAATTGTTAACATAAAATAATAAATTAAAATAGAACTAGAACTTGTAGGATTTAAATGAAACGTTTCTTAAAATCAAATCAAATAAAAACAAACAATTACAAATACAACTACATACATACAATACATAATGAAAAAAAAAAACAAAAACAACAACAATTACTCAAATTACATACAGTGTTGGTCAAAGCAAATTGTAACTGAAATTGAATTGTTTAACTTTATTTACGACCTTGGGTAGCTACAAATAAAAACTGAAAAATTACAATACTCAGATACTAAGCAAGCAATGACTTGGGTCCTAGGTTCAATCCCATTTCGCGAATGTACAATAGTGTGGTATTGTATTAATTGTTGTTGGACTGTTTAAGTGATGAAGGCATACCCACTGGTCACTAAAAATTATTCCGCAGCGATTGATACTGTTTCGAGCTACTGTACTCAACATCGCCCTTCGACGGCTAGCAGAACCGTCGGCGAAGTAAACAATTAACAAAATGCCTGCCAATACAGCTTAACAAAGTTAATGAGTCTACTTAACACCAGAGACGCTGCAACACTGCTATAGAAAATTAACATAACGCGCAAAGCAGAGCTGTAAAAGAATTACGCCTTCTAAATTTTTCAACATCTATCTTCTCTACTCTATCAATTTCCCCAAGTTCTGGCACAATGCATTGCATAAGTAGGGGTCATCTCCTCAGTGCTGGTCCTGAGCCTGTTCCACTATGTCGACAGCGTTCTTTCCTTCCTACCATATTGTGTTTTGTGTGAAGTATAATTGCTACTGGTGTATTGCACAACTACTTTGATTCGTAGTTAAACTTTTTGTAAACGAAAATTAACCTACATTTTTCCAAACAAAAAATCATATTAGTTCTCCACGTAGTCTCTTGTAAGCTCCATTAATTGCGTTCAGTGTCCTTCTAGCTTTATTATTCCCTCCAAATAATACAATTTCTGAAGACCCATGAAATAAGCGTTTGACACACATCCTGCAAACAGTTTTTTCATACCCAAATACATATTCATGCAAAATGTAATGTACCCGCTAAGCCAATCGAAGTCGCACTCTTTTAAAAGCGGTCTCCACATTGACTACCTCTTTCTCAAACAGCAAAGCTGTATTTAGTTCCCAATATTCATCCCCAATCACGTAAAAATTGGCAATTTGGGGACAAATCTTCGAGTGAATGATGTCATTAAATTAAAAAAAAAATAATTAAAAAAGTTTAGTGGATTTCACACACACACAAAGAGCAGTCAGTACAGACATTCACCAGCTAGCAAGGACAAACAAGTGTTGCTTAGAAAACTTTCTTCGTAGATCTAATTCAATGCATGAGTTAAAAAACATCCGATCTAAGAAATAAAAGTTCTCAAAACATTTACAATTCTGAAGTGAACTACCAAAATCAACATAGAATATTAATTTCTTCCGGTGACCGAAAAATTTACTATAGAAAAAACGTTGGTTGCCGCTAAAAAGTCAAAACTCTTAAAAATGGATTGGAAAAGAAGATTTATGGAACAGACGGGAATTCAAAGGAAGGGGGACAATATATTTCCCAGAGTTTTACATTTCATTCAATATTGACCACAATCCTAAATATACAAACAAAGAAAGTTTTGAAAGCTAAATTCTTAAAAAGAAACACACACATACATCGATACATTCACATACATAAATAAATGTATGTCTGCTTACAACAAAAGCACACACATATATTACAGGCAGTCATAATTAAAAATCGAATAATATAGAAAAGTAAAAGCAAATTAGAAAACAACTAAATGGCTTAGCAGCAATAAAATCAAAATTCCTTGCAAATCAAAAATATTTAAAAGTTGTTTGCAAGTAGAAAACAAACAATTTTCAAAACTTTGCAAATAATTCAAACAAATAGAAATATATCTACAACATAAATAAAATATTAATCGAAAACAAACACAAGCTTACACATACACACAAGCAAATGGATAGAAACAAATACATAAATACAATTATAAGACATAATATTAAGAAAACGTTGAATTTTAAAAGTAAAAAATAGTAACTCACGTAATAAATGTATGGATGTGTACCCTCGTTTATATGTATTCATATATAAAATATGTAGTAGTAATTAATTGAAAAGAGAAATCAAACAGATGTACATTAACACACATACGAGTATACAAACAATTCGCACAACTAATTCTAATGTAAGCAACAAATATTTTCGATTAATAACGATAATTTTGGCCTTTTGCACAGTGGTTTTGGAACTTCGACTACTTTGGTTGTCTTATTATTTTCAACTAAAATTCAAAAATACTGAAAATTTTTTATTGAATTTTTCGGAATTTAATGGTACATTTTCTTCCGTTGCAATCATTATGACTGCGTTATTGTTTTTTCTCTAAACGAGTTTTTTCTGAAATTGAAACGAGCTTCCATCATTCCGCATCATACTTGTTTTAATAATTTTCGTCTTTGTGCCACCTTAGAGTAATAAAGAGAACATTGAAGATGCTACATATCCGTTGCAAACTACAATCAAGGTTTTAGTGACGTGAACTCCCGGCAGTTAAACAAAAAATGTGATGTAGGGTTTAAGAGAAATCTCGCGATCAGTTTAAATAAATTATATGGAATTAAACACTTTGCATAATGCATATAAATCGTTCGTGTTTCCATAGATCATGGCTTCTCAATCTGCAAGGTGTATTTAATTTGCAAGCTGATATTTGATTTAATATGTATTATGTTGGAATGTAGGGAATCTAGTTTGTTTAAATTTTTTGTATTTTCTTGGCTTCTAACGACGTATCATCACTCAATATGGGCACAATGAATTTTACTAGGAATCCGAATAATATCAATGTTATCCACAATTTAGAACCAAAAGAACTGAGAAAAATAGTTGATAAAATGTACGTCAATAAAATACAAAAATATTTGACATTTGTATGCAAATTACAAAAATGTGCGCAAAGTATGCGCTGTACTGAAAAATAACTCCGAACTCCACAAAATGCACAGTCTCTTAAACATATATATACAGTCAACGCTCGGTATAACAAATACTCATTATAACGAATTCGCGATATAAAGAATGAGTTTTCTCTAAGTACTAAGTACCTTATATAACGAATATTTTGAAATTTTTCCGCCCAGTAGAACGAATGATTGAAAAAATAAACACAGAAAACATTGATTATGTGTTTTAATAGGAAAGCAAAGACAAAAAAAGAAGAATATTCGTGATGAATCTTGTATGATTGCACTTTCCTGGAGAAACATTGATCAACATTCGTTAGCTAAATGCTGGAGCAAAGTTTTAATTTACAAAGATTCAGAATTTTACAACGAGATGAATTAGTTTCTATTCGACGTGGTGTTAGACTTTTGAGCATAGTTTTTCCAAATGTAAGAAAATGTAGTACATAGTTTTAGTTACTTTCTATTTACATACATACGAATGTCTTGTTTTACTAGCTCCCTTTTAATGCAGAAGATTTAAATGTTTGGAACCAAAATTGTAATTTTATGTCAGCCGAAGAAAACGACGAGAATGAAGAAAATAGTGTAGAAATTGTAGTTCCAGTGGCCGATAATGAAACAAAAATAAAACATTCTGAAGTCATTAAATGTTTGTACAAGTGCTTACAATGGAGTCAGCAAAATAATATTTCTTTTTCGAAATCATTAGTTTTAAGAGAATTACAAGAAGAAGTTGTTCAAAAAAGTTTGCAAATAGAGCAGAAACAAACAACTTTGAATAATTTTTTCAAATTTGTTTAGTTTTAACATTGCATAAAAGTTATTTTAACATTCAATTTAAATAAATATATGTATACAAAATAAATAAATAAAATAAAAAACTTTGCTATATAACGAATTTTTCACTATAACGAATGGGTTTGACATTATATCATTCGCTATACCGGGCTTCAACTGTATTTATATGTATAAATGTATTTATATACATACATATGTACATACATAAATGTTTGTATGTTGTATGTCATCGGAAAAATTGTCTGGGCTACGACGAGCTGTGATTAAAACTCGGCGAGACATCAGCATCTTGTAGTTTTTTGCTTGTAGCAAGTTCAAAATGATAAAATGAAAACAAGAAATTTTCATTGATAATTCAATGTTCTCGAACAGGGTAATTGTCCTCTTAAATATTAATGATTATTGCTTCTTTCTTAAGTCCAAGTGTAAAAATACTGCTAGCATTTGATTGAGTGCTTTGACAGGAGAATATCTAATTAAACATAAAGAGAAATCAAAAAAGGGCTAAATATTCTTAATACATATTTATTTATTTAAAATTTTTTTAACTGTTTTTATATATTAGTTTTTTTATGATGTATTTTTGTTCAACTTTGAAATCCCTTTTGCATTTAATGGATCTTTATTATATTTTTAATGATATATGTATATTAACGATATACATATGTATATAAATTTTTTAAAGCATATAAACAGACATACATACATATAATGACGCACGCACACATACATATATACATAATAGATATAATGAAGTATGTAGTGTGAGAATTTATTTAATTTAATGAAATTGAGAACGCCAGTTTAAATGTTGTTCTAGTAAAAGTTTAAGATCAATATTAAAGAGAAAAAAAATCCACTAAGTTTGTGATATTTGTTGGTGATTATTTGTTAATAGATTTAATTTATAAAAAAGGATAGTTAAAGAATACATATATTTACAAAAGTGTGATAATTGAAACAATATCACATTTATGCTCTAAGAAATTCATAAAAAACGTATCAGAGAATCAAAGCAATGCTGTTAATTTAATTAAAAGTGTTATCATTTTAATTAAAAATTAAGTTTGTGTTTAACAAATATGTACACGCATAAATACATATGCAGGTTTAAGAGAGTGTTCCTTCACATGCAGCTGTATTTATGAGAAAAAATAAGAAATTTATTTTAAATTAAAATGCTTAAAACCAAAATTTTTATAAATTTTAATACACAATTTATTTATTAATTTATAAAACTGTAGTAGGTTGGCATCGCTTGAGAAAAGACATTATTCTTTTTTTGAATATTTAAATATGTAGTGAAATTTTGCCGAAAATAAAACTCCAAAACAAATTTAACCCATAAAACGAAACAAATGCACAATCATCTTGTTTTGAAATTTAATTTAGTGTTTTTAATTATTATTTTTAAAAAATTCTTTTGTGTTTTTTACCACAATTATTATCTTTTGTTGCTTTTAGAAATGGTGTTGTTTTTGCTTAGAGTTTTAATTAATATTTACAATAATAAACTCAAATAAACTAAATCGTTAATATTTTTAAAACTACTTTAATTTGTACCAATTAATATTTAAACTACAGCTACTACTAAATAACACAACTTGCAAAATGCATTTTAAAAAAATTAATATAAAATAAGCAATATATTATTAAATATTTATTATGTCTTATGGTTAACACACCCTGTAAGCAAGAAAAACATGTTTTAAATAATATTCCACAGAATCAGCTAAAAATGAGGTTAACAATTTTTTATTAAAACACCGCTTGATCACAATATGTTCCTATCTATATTTCTATCTATCTTTCCGTATCTTTAAATTTATATAATTATTTCAACACGGTCTATTCACACCACACCCTTTCCCCTTTTCGCCTAATCACCTGTCTATAGATGTTGTTGTTTACTCACCAACCAAAAAGTATCATTCTCGCTCACTCTCTGTCTCTCTCCTGGGGGGTTACTCTGTATTGCGATGCGATAAGAAAACTGTTCGCATTTGCATCTTATTTACATTATTTTCGTATCGCATTTGCTTTCGCATCGCAATACAGAGTAACCCCCCTGCTGTTTATATAGATTTATTGCAATTCAATTAAAGTTTGTACCTTTATATATGTACATATATATATTTATATGTATGTATATGTATGTATGTATATCTATTAAGCCCTGGTTCGTTCTATTATTATATCAGTTAAATTATGAAACGTTAGCAATTACATTTTCATTGTTTAATCATTAATCTATTCACAATAGTATTTTTAAGATAGTCACAATAACAAACTTATAAAAACAAAAATTAAATGGAATCTACTTTTTCTAGGCCGTAGCAAACTTTATCATAATGCATCGTTTTTACTTGTATTAGAGCTATTTCGTGATTTCCCATCTGTCCTAATAGGCGCTACCACACAAAGTTTGGAAAAGGATAGGGCCACAATCCGTTTAAAACGAACACAGCTACTTCAAAATTTTTCCTCAATTTTTATCAGTAATCATTTTGTTTCTTGAAAAATGATTCTTTAAAAAAGTCTGATAACGAATCTCATGCATATCAAATGCGATATTAAATGACGATATATTCAGTTATTACAATAAATGAATTGATTAATCACTATCGTCTAAAGCAGCATAAAAGCCAGTAGAGAATGGACAAAGTACTGGCTTTCGGCAAAAATAAATTAGTTAAGAAACTAATTTTACTAAACTGCCGCGCATCTGGAAATGTCACCACACTAAGGGTTCTGAGTTCGGTTCCTGGTCGGCTCACACAGCATAAGTTACTTAACCAAAGATCCTAAAACTATTTTAAATGATAGAAAATTTATCTATGCCATTTTTTCAATCATTTTATGCAAAACTTTTGAAACTAAAAATTCATTGTATTACCTTTTATTTTTCATATCATTTCACTTAAACAAAACTATAAGAAAAATGTTGGCATGACGTTGTTAAATTAACGATATTGCAGTCAAATTTTTTAATGAAACAACTAAATATTTAATAGTAAATAGTTAAGACAACTAAAACCGGTTTCAATATTTTAATTATACAAAAAAACAATACAGGAATTTTTTTTAGACCAACAAGAAAAAACAACAACAAAAAAGCGATGTCAACATTTAATTCATAACTTTTTCATTTGTAGTTTTATTTAAAGAAATAAGCAAAATTTAAACACTTAATAGCGATAATGAACTAAAGAAGACAAGCATCTAGTAAAATTAAAGTTGTTATATTTTAGAAAAAAAAGAAGCAATTTTGCAAATGAAATATAATTAATTTAATAACAATTAATAAGTATTAAATCAATTATATTTATCAATTTGTATTTGTTAAATGCATAAATTCAATATTTAAATTGGCCAAATATTTAGTTTCTCACGTATACATACACCTGCATATCACTCGCACAGACACACAGAAACACACTCACCTGCATACCAACATAGATTTATTTGCTCAACAATTTTTTTTGAAGTTATTAATTTGTTCTGTATTTAAATTTTTTCAATTAACGAAATTCTTTCAAAAACATTTTTCATATGATTTCCACATATTTCTTTTCTTTCATTTTATTATAGGGTCCCCGGTGTGGAAACCACGAGACATGATAAACTTAGGCGATGCGCCGTCAACGTCCCGCAAAGACGGTTCCAAAAATTAAGTTTCGAAACAAAAATATTAACTTAAAATACAAACAAGCAAACAAATTCAAATAAAATTGTAATCAAACTAATTAACAAAAAAAAAAAACAAAAAAAAAAACAAAATAAGAAACTCACCCAAATAACACAATCTTCAAACTACAAGAAAACAGGAACAGGAAAACAAAATTTAAATGAGATCACCACGAAAACTGTATTCATGAAATACAAAGTTTGTAACTGAAAAATGTCACAATATCACAAGTATCCCATTCCACACTACTTTCCAACTAGCTCTCTTCCTCACACCCTCCCCGCAAATCTCTTCAACGATCACTCTTTCTATCTCTCTCTCTCTCTCTCCTAATAACAAAGTTCTGCCTTTCCCAATGAATAATTTTATTGACAAAACAAATGAAGAAGAAACATTTTAATTACGTACATAAAAGTAGTTTTAAATATTCACAAAAAGGTGAAAGGTCAAATAAATACACGGATTATCAACAATTTATTGTTGCTTACTTACATATGTTACAAAAAATCATGATAACTTAATTAAGAAATAAATTTCAATAAAACTACAAAACAAGAACAACAACATAATTTGATCGTAATGCATTTGTTTCTGAAAAGACTTGAACATTAATTTTATATAAATAAAAAAACTCAAAGAAAAAAAACAAAACATTAATAGAAATAAAATCTCCAAAAACAAAACAAGGATAGCATTAACATTTATACAAAACTACATTGAATAGATTTAAATTAATTAATTAAAACAAAAAATAGATCATGTAACAAAAACAAACAAAAAATTGCAACTATAAAATCATAAGAATGTTCTCTTAACGTAATTAAAATAAATTTAGTTAATTAAAAAAAATTAATGAATTAAACAAATTGTTAGAAAATAAATTTAATAAACACCTACACCAGCGCCATAAATACCCAAACTATTACCCTTCCTGTACACACGCGCACATCTTTTCACAAAAAAAAAAAAAAAACAAAAACAAACAAGATCATTAATTAATTGAAAAAAAAAAACTAACACAAAATTTACTTAATTTGTTCAGCAATTTAATCTTAACTAATTAACCCACAATCCCTCTTCGTAACTGCGTTGATAACACTCGAAACCAAATTAAATGAAAATCACTACAAAACAATTAACATTAAAACAAATTTATGTAAAATTTTACAATAATTAAAAAATTGTATAGAAATTTAAGTCACCTTGAATTAAATTTACAACTCCCCTCCCAACCAAACAAGACACTCTCTTCAGATTCATCACAGGTACAATTGCTGCCAGTTAATTAAAAACAATTACAAAACTCTCCAGCAAAAATATACATCTACCGGAAAAATTAATTCCCTGGGACCATATTTAGTCCTAGCATTATGCTGAATATTTGTTGGAAACTTAAAACTCATATTCGCAAGATAAAGTGAGACAGACGGTGGTAATATTTGACAAAAAGAAACTCATTTTAATTATCAAAGGATGGCCGTTGTACTTTATTATTTAAAATTAAATGTCTTAAACGATGCAAAGCAGTTATTTTAATTATATACGATTTGCTCGCATTCAAACGAGACGAAAGTAATGTCCTCATTTTATAGTGCAGTTGGTTTAGTGTCATCAGCAGAATATGATATATGTATGTATGTACATACATACTTACATTGCAAACTTAGTGCAGAGATTTCATTATTAATATCACAAGTATACAAATTCTATTATTTTTTTTTTTTAATTAAGTGGCATCAAATGTTAAATTTAAAATTTTCTGCACAAATTTCATTTTCTAATTAAATTGTGATAATAAATAAAAAGAGAGCACCGGAATTAATAGAATGATTGTGAATGGCTACCAAGCCTTTGTTGGGTTGCCAGCTACTGAAAATTGTTATACGGGATAAGGGTAAGTGGCAACTGAGAGATGCCATTTTAGTTTAGCACTTTTCTCTGAAGTTCGGATGCTATCCATAAGCGGCCCATAACTTTCCCAACTTTCTATCACACAATATTTTAAAAATCTCTAATTTGACTTTTTACCTTAATTTTTCAACCAAACAAATCAAAATGCATAATTTTTTTAGGAAAACTAAAAAATTAACTGTAGTTATAATAAAATAATCAATAATAGTAAGAAGTAATTAATAAAAATTTAAAACCAACAAATTTTTGAACGGAACGAGTATTACAATTCAAAAATGTTATAAAAGTTTTTCAATCAAAACTAAAACAATTTTTGTAAAAGAACGACGACCCCAAACACTAAAAAAATCCAAATTTCCAATAAAAATAAACGAAATATTAACACAAGTAAATAAAAAATAATATAAAAAATGCATAGTTAAAATAAATTGTTATTAAACTTAATTTAAAAAAGAAACTTTAGAAAAATAATAAATCAACTGCAATTGAAACTACAATTAAAAAAAATGAAGAACAGAAAATAATAAATTTGTTAAACAGAATAATTAAATGATCTTTTGCAAGCATATACACACAACTAATATTTAATTTTATATTCCGAATTAAGAAGGTTTTCCCATAATCCAGTCTATTGAAACATTTGAAAATTTGTATGTAAGCCACTCTAATTATTTCATCGATCTTTTCCGCTTAAGTTCGCGGTCTGTAACAGAAACCACATTTTAATTAAGATGTCACATGCAGTATTGGCAAACTTGATATATATATATATATATATATATATATATATATATATATATATATATATATATATTTAATAAAAGGTCTGTTTCTTTACTCAACATTGCGATCCCGCGCAGTGATGGAAAATGTGGCACAATTGTGCCATTTGTGGCACTTTTGAATGTTTGATGGCCCTGTGCTACTTTCTAATCTATTTTGGCCCTTTCAGCTCAAAATTAAACTAACTGCTTCAAATCGTTAGAACGGTTTGAAATGTACTGAAAGCGTTCAGTACATTTTCAATGTAATTTTTTCCCTGTTTCGAACCCTAGTTTTTTTTACAACATTGTTTTGTTTGTCAAGAAAAAACCCTTACTTTTATTTGCAAACCTGTCTTGTGCTAGTATCCAAGGCGAATTCATTACAGGTGAACTTGTAAGTACAGGTGTTAACTTTTTTTTTCATTTTCATCATTTTGGGATGTCAAAATACACTATTTGCTTCTTGAGTTTGATATTGTACAATGATTTTACAAAAACAAAATGCTTGTGGTTTTTCTTACATGTTGTACTTGTTTTATTATTGCGATCACCATATATGCATCTGAATTCGCCTTGACTAGTACCAATATCAAGTAAACACAAAAAAACTAAGTAGACTGTCTAACGGTAAAATTTGTATTGAACAATAAAATTTCGTGTTGCTTTTGAGTAATGGTATTTGTTTAAATTTATTTAACATAAAACACATCGAACCTTTGCTGCAATAGAGTCATAACTCAAAAAAAGTGATTTTTGAGTTAATAATACAGAATTAATTCTCATATCGTGCTTCAGAATGTGTAAAAATTTCATTCAAATATCTTGCATACTAAACTTTTGAGACAAATATTAAATTTTCGTTTACCATTAAGTTGTTAGCGAATGCGCAACTTTAAACTCATTTTTATGGAGTTATGACTCTATTGCAGCAAAGGCTCGACATATACTGTACCTATTAGTATTACTACTGTTTTATTTCAATAAAAAGCTTGTTATCAAATATATTATTATAAAAAATTTTGTTGGCCCTCTCGAAGCTATTTTGGCCCTTTTAAATTGTCAATTTTGTTTGTGAAATAAATAATAGCAAATAAGAAAATTGAATTTTACCTAACAAGAATAATGATTAAATAATTGTTACTTTTGGAAAATGCAAAGCAAAAGATGTATGTTTGGAGGTACAAACATACACATGTATGTGTGTACTAACTAAAATCTGTTAAAAAGTGAAATACTAATCAAAAACAGTATTTATTTTTTTTTTTGTTTACTTTCACAGCAATTGCATACAAACTTAAAGTCTAAGATCAATAAATGGTTTCACTTGATTTTCGAATACCTTAAAGCTTTTCTAAATTCGCATCAAAATAATATTTTTGAGCAAATCTTTATTACTTTAACAACCTTTTTATAAAAAGTTTGCGGTTTAAAACAGCACGGAAATCGGTTCAATGAAAAAAGAGAAGATAAAAATCTTATGGTTATTCATTTCACTACTTTTTCGGTTGAAAAGATGGAAAAATGCAAAAATGTTTATTTAACAACTACAAAAAAAAAAAGGTTTTCTATAAAAAATTCCAATACAAATTATTCGATTATTCGCAAAAAGAATTATTAGAAATAAATACAATCTTGCAACTTAATTCAATTGAAAACCCAAAGTTTTTAATAAAAAAGCAAATTGATCAGAGAATTCAAAATTAAAAGTTATTCGATTGTTTGATGGTGAAAAAATTATGACGAATAATTTCTAGTTCCAAAAAAAAATAATAGAAGGGAATTCACTAAAATAAAAGAGTACTTTTTTTTATAAAAAATTTAAATCTCAAAGCATTTTCAGCCTAACGATCAATACCAGATCAGCTATTTGATGACTGATAGGAAACCACAAAGTAAAAAATAAATAGTGTATAAACATGCGCCAGCATTTGTATGAAATTAATTAATTAAAGTCTATTGAAACTTAAATCAAAATCTCCACTACAACTGTGAACGATCCGTCGTTATACTTTATTAATTCAAATTATCTATATGCCTCAAGCGATGCATGAAGAATTCAACTACATTAATTTTACTGAGACATAATAGCGGATTTCAGTGTTTGATGCAATTTCATGCAAAATATTATATTGTTTTCATTAAATTCGCAATAAAGTAACTCGCAGTTTTGCTAAACTCGAACATTCATACACATTTTTATTTCCAAATAGTGATTATTTCTAATTGATTTTTTTTTTTATTTTCGCGACAAATTGCATCAAACAGTTGGTGAACACCAATCACTATTAAAAATTTGAATTTTATTACAAAAGTTTATCTTAATTTTAAATAAAAAAAAGTAATACATTTTTTTAATAAAAATAGTTTAATATCTTTTAACAATTTTATTTAAATGATTGTGAGCATGTATGTATGTGTATGTGTGCACCTTACAAACTTAAATAAACTCACACGGTCTCACACGAAAGGAAAATTAGAAAGAATTCTAATAAATGATAATTTCTTTATTTATAAATAATGAAGTAATTTGATAAAATAGAAAATGCATGGTTGAACTAAATCTATGACAAAAGCAACAACAACATTTAAATTAATATGGATTAAAAATAGTAAAAGTTTAATAAAACAAAAAATAGAAAAAAGAAATTAACTCAATTATGTACAGACACAAATAATTTGTTCATTATGTCAAAGAATTTTATTTGTGATGGATTGTAATAATGTTTAGCTTTTGATAAAAAGTTTAACAAAAACAAAAATATCCCCAAATATAAGAAACCAAAAAAAAAACAAAGAAAACAAATCACATTTTGTGCATTATTTTAACAAAGAAATTAAATTATAAAAAAAAACCATATATATATTTAAATAATTTATATGTAGTTTATATGAAACAAAAAATTTAGAAAAAAATCATCTTCACCATTTAAAATGAGAATATATATTTTCTTTTTATGTTCATTTTGTTGCATTTTAATAAATATTAAATATATACACACACACACATTGATGAAATTAAATATAAACAAAAAAAACTTATTAATGATGCATATGAAATAATTATTAACACTTACAGTAACAAAAAAATGTATGTATTCATGGAATTAAACTTAAACAAATGAAATACAATCCATTAATTCTAATAGAATTGAAACAATTTCAAATTTAATAACTGCAAAACAAACACTACAGAAAAGAAATTAAAATCATAAAAAGAACACAAACATTTTAAACAATTTAAAAAGAAAATCCAAAAAAAACAACACGATATTTAAACTAATTATAAATAAAACAAAAACGAATTGCAATAATTTTAAGTAATTTAAAGGAAGCAAATAAATCATTTAAGAAACAAAAACGAAAATCTAATTTAACAATTGTGTCTAGTTGAAGTTTAAATTGAAATACTTAAAATCACACAAACCAAAAATCGAATATAAAACATCATTCAAATTAAAAAGAAAATAACGAAAATAAAAACAAAAATAATAAAATAAAAACTGTTTTGAAATTTATTAAGAGACAAAACAATTTAATGAAAACGAAAAAAAAAGTGAATGAAATAACATTTTGAAAAATGATCAAATAAAAACTATTGATTAATGATAATGTGAAAAATTCAATTGTGTTTTATTTCAAAACATGCAGCTGCAGCCTGGTGCTGCTTCCAACTCTGTAAAAAAAAAAGCATAAATAAATTTAAAAACAATAATAGCAAAAGGAATGATGGGGCAAATGTACAAACTTTCAATTGAAAACTGTGTCACAAACATCACTGGAAGGATTAGATAATGCAGCAACACGACGGAAACTAAAATATTGGTAAGAAATACATCAAGCTTCATCACTATTTGAACCTTCGTTTCCCACAGAACATTATTATAGCACACTATCGTCTTTTCTATAGTACCCGTATGAAGAAAGAATTTAATTGTGATGCAATTCTCGTATACATATTTCTCAAAAAGTCTGTTTCACTTTTGATGATGAGAAAATCTTTTTCTTTTTTTTTTCATTACAAAAAATTCACAATTTTTCTAACTTGTGACAATTAACATTACACAAATCACCCAGTTTCTTAAGCTCTTCAAAATATTAATATTACAGATTTTAAAGTTGCGACGAAATCTTTGCAGTGTGGCAGCTTTGTATTTTTTGACATTGAGATCATGGTCAAATAATAGGTCTGTCTGGGTACTTTTCCAGTAGCAAATACTCAGTAACTTTTTTTGGGAGAGTAAGACGAATTTTACTCTGTCGGCTGAAAATATATCAAAAAGTACGCAGACAGCATCCAGTGAAATCTTGCAAGAAAACAGCTGATCAGTGTATAAACAATTGAAATAAGAAAGCAAAAGCATTTTAGCATATGTGTACGCAAAAGTGAATTCTCGCGGTAAATTTAAATATTATTAATTAAAGTATATTTGGACGTTTCTAGCATGAAGTAAAATGTTTTGTTTATTATAAACGTTAAAAATCAACACAATTCTAACTATTTACCTCTGCCATTGTTAAATTTCAATTATTATTTTCATTTCACAAAAATTATTTCATGCAAATAGTAAATAAAAACAGCTGTTCAAAGTAGTTGCAAAATCTTGCAAGCAGAAATTTCTCCAGCAACATTTTGCAAGTTCTCTAACTTCCAACTGTCAAAAAATTCTCTTTTTGCCTCTCTCGTTGCAAGAGATTTGGAGTACGCAGACAACATTTTGTAAGATTTTGCAACATTTTGCACAAAATTATGCAAAATATGTGTACGCAGACAGACCTAATAATAAGGTCTGCTTAAGACTACAACAATAATACAATAGAAAAAACAACATGCATTTTGTTTGTGTAAAATTATCACAATATTGTCAAAATAAGCTGTATACAAAACAGAACAAAATGTGGTTTGTATGTATTTAGTGGTTATGCGAAAACAAAAAGCATAACGTAAACAAAAATATTCATGATGGCGCCCAAATATGTAAACAACTTTTGACAAGACCGTGAGACTTACCATTTTTTTGCAGATTATTTAACGGTCAAAACACAGCCCTACAAAAAACCACATTACTTGTTGCGCACACCTTATATTATTACACCATGATTGAGATCGTTAAGTTTCAACTGAGCCACAGTAATTTTCAATTGGGATGTTGACAATAAAATGTCTTTTTTGGTCAAAGGAAATATTGCGACGATTTTTTAGAATTACTGACAAAAATTACTGAAATTCCTACTTTTTCCTAAAAAATTATTATACACCAACCCCAATAACTAAAAAAAACAAGGGAATTTTTTTAAATTTCATTTCATCTTTTTTATTCTCTTTTATCAGTCTCAGGTTTTGCTTTGAGAATTAACATTTTTAAAGTTTTCAAAATTTGCCCACAAGAATAATGCTAAAAACCATCTGAAGCATGAATGTATCAATCAGGTGCATTCAATATAAAATAGTGCACTTCATTCTTACATTCCTAAATTCCTACATTCTCCAAAGATGTTTAGTATTATTCGAGTTTATTTTTTTTTTAATGTTTACTATTCTTTGTTAGCGGTATTTTTTATAAAATTAAAACTTAATACTAAAAAATGTAGATTGATAACTAAAAATAAATTAATTGAAAATTGCCATCTTAATAGTGATTCGCGGCATGTCATCTGTCACCAAGCAAAATTATACCGTGAGTGGAAAAAATTCCAGCAAACATTTACCAACTTTTTCCCAAACACGATATTACTTCCAAAGAGCTTCTAACTTTTAAGGTGATCACGCCAATCACGATAAAGATGTAACTACTAGAATTATTCATTTAACAAAGTAGTGATGGTAAAGAGAAAAATAAACACAGATGAGTGTCTTATTATACTAAAATATGTATGAAATAGAAATAGTCGTCATTTTTCTACCAGGAGTTCACTGGATGCAACAATTTAATAATCGATTTGTATTTACGTATGGAATGATCTTTTTTTTAAGCGCAAAGAAATACAATTTTACCTGCTTGCAATGAATTTAAGCCTGGACAAAAACATTTTAGACTACTTATAAAAGAATTTTATAAAACCGAAAGAATATATTTAGGGTTGCCTAGAAGTACTTTAACTTTCATATTTCCATTTATCATTATTGAAGCAACATTTGTATTAAATTGTTGTGGTATGTGTGTTAGAAAATGGTAGTTGGTCGCATCCACTCACACTAAAAACTTAAATAATAATAATATATTATAGTAACATACTAAATATTACGTAATTATATATCCCGCCCAGCAGTAGAACCACAATTTAAGTGGTTTCCCCTTAATTTCACTAGCCTAAAATTCTATTATCTAGTTGGGTAATATCTCACTAAGTAGCTCCTTGGTACCCGGTTGTATGGAATCGGGGAATTTGATGTCAAACGACACTAGCAGATCTCCTCTTCGTGATGGTTCTTTGGGAAAGGGCAACCCCCGACTGTTAATGCGTTTTACAGTGGTCGGTTTGATAACTTCGCCGTGGGTATTAACAGTTATACGATCCCCTTGAAGCGTTGGTACTGATATTGTGGTGCCGCATAAAGCCTGCTTTAAGCTAATTTGGGCACTATAACGTAGATCACTGCCTTCACGTTTATACAGTGAATTTGGTTTATCACGTATAATGAAGATGATGTCTGCCGGGGTTTTTCCGGGTGTCTGATCTCCTTCCTTTTGAAAGGTTATTTTTGTACCAGCTTTCCAACCAGGCTTAACAGTTATATTGAGCACCTTCTCCTCTTTACGAGGTTGACCTGTGGACATTGACATTCGAGATATTTTCATTTTCTTCACACAACCTTTGTCAACTTCTTCCAAAGACACATACAAGTCATGTTCAATGGGTGGATCTTGTGGTTGGCGTTTGCGTGAGGGCTGCGTATGAAATGATTGTGAACGAAACGCACCACCAGGACCACCCACGCCGCTCATTTGGGAATATATGTCGTCATTGTCTCCCATAAATATTGTTTGTGATTCAAAAATGCGAGAAGGATCACCGCCGCCAAAGAATATACCAAACGGATCTGCATTGCCAAAGAATTGAGCAAATGTGGCTCTTGGATCGCCGTGGTAAGTGTATGTGGAACCACCATCATTGCCGGCACTACCGGGGATTCCACCCTTTAAGCCTTCTTCACCATACTGGTCAAATATATCGCGTTTCTTTTTGTCCGATAACACCTCATAAGCCTCCGCTATTTCCTTAAAGCGTTCTTCAGCTTCTGGCGTTTTGTTCTTGTCCGGATGATATTTCAAAGCCAACTTTCTGTACGCCTTCTTAATTTCGTCATCGCTAGCAGTTTTGTTGATGCCAAGTATTTTGTAAAAATCTTTACCCATTTTGTGTTGTATCTTTTGGGTAATTGAATGTAAAATAAACTGAAAGATAATAGATATAAATTATTTTTAAATATCAATTTTGCAAAATTAACACGTATGTATGTATGTATAAACGTTAACACAAATGCAAAACAACAGCAATAAACTGGAAGAAGCTAAATGTATTTGCAATATTCAAGTAAGAAATTTTCTTAGTTCAACAGAATATTCCAGACATTTTTGCCAACAAATGCTTTGGCCTGAGGCGGGTGTAAATATATGACGCTTGAGATGTTGGACAATAACCATCTCACTTCCACACGCAACTATTAAATAGCTATGTAAGTGCAGATAAGATTTGCTAATACTTTCTCTTTTCTTTTTTTCTCAATTATTGGCGTAATGATTTCATAGAACAATCAAGAAAATTTCAATTCAAGTCAACAAAAAGTTATCACACTTAAATATTTTTTAATACAAAATTGTATTTATTAGATAATCACATTGTTATGTTTTTATTTGGATTAATCGATTTATTTTTAAAACTATTCAAGTTGATGCTTTTTGATAGAATATTAATTTATTGCTGCTGTATTTTCAGTAAAGATGTTACAAATTAACATAAATATGTATGTACCTTTAAATAATTTTAGTTGTTTTAATAACTCCCAATTTATTATACAATATTCTTCTGATTTACTGTAAATTTTTATGACGTATCAAAGCTTTTGTTTATTTTTATGATGCTCTAATTTTTCAAAGCCGACTTGATTTTAAAAAACACTGTTTATTTCTACTAGAATAGTGTATTTATTTTTTTAATTAACTTTAACTATTAATATAACTTTAATTTGTTCAAAAATATTTAACAATATCTTCCTTTCTGCACAAATCTTTCTTTTTGCTTATTTGTTTTGATACTGACCCGATTCCTAGTGTCTCACTTGTATTTATACAATTTTTGTTTCAGTTTCTAGAATACTCCAGAAGTTTTTGACAGTTCACAGCATGGTTGCACTCAAGGCAGAGTTGGGCCTTGCTAAATATGTTGGCAGTGATATTTCATAGCATACAGCTTCTATATGTAAAGAGTTCGCAAAACAGTGCAAGCAAACAATTGGTTTTCATTACATACTTTTCATATATAACAAATATATATTTACACGCATCACGTTGCTAAAAATTGCAATATTAAAACAAAATTACCACCACGTAAAATAATACGATCCTTCAAAAATAAAATGCTACATGTACATCGATAACAATTGCACTCTAAAAAAAATTTAGGAAAGTAAGATATAATCGATGTAACAATAGAAGCACAGGCATAAGAGTTAATTATGTTGTTGTTTATAAATATAACGTTTAGCTCTAGATCACGACTGCCAATAGCAAAAAAAAAATTCTATCAAATCTGTCATCATAATTCTATTGAAATTGCCAAAACTTACATTTTCTAATTATTAATCTAGTTTTTAGTCAAAAGGATATAAAATACACACAAATTGAACCTACCAACAAACTACGAAACGATTCCAATACTAGAGGTGTAATTCATATATGATTATTAAAGTAATTGTAGCGTTAATGTACGAATTTTGTATGAGAAACCCGATTTAAATGTGCACAATAACTTTATGAATCGTTTATGAATTACACCCTAGAAATATATATCAATTTTAATCTCATCAGACCGAAATGGTACCCTGCTTTATCATCATCACATCTCCATATTATTCTGAATTCGCCATGAACACAAAGTTCGCCGCGACACATCAAATTCTACCCATATTAATTGAGGCGTTTTTTTTCATTCAGTGCTTTTAAAATTTGAAATTGTCAACGCTGAAATGTGATGTTTATTTGTGTGTTTTTCCTTTTGGGTTGAGTGACGGACTTTTTTCCAACTTTATTTTTACAAAAATAAACCAAAAATTTAAATAATGTTTTAATTAACAACTCCTACTAGTTCGGTAACACATATTATATGCATACTGATAAAAGTTTGTCTCTGCTGTTTAATAAAAAGAAAGCTGAAAAAGCAATTGAACACAATTTGAGAAACTTGGAGAAAGTTATTGGATAATCCTGCTCCTGCAAACATCAATTTCGTAAATAAATAGCAGATTATGGGTAAGAATTAGAAATTGTTATTAATATGTATAATTAATTTTCCCAAAAACTAAAAATTAATTTTATGTGGTAATAGCAATTTTTCTTCTAATCCTTGAACTAATTTTAACCTCTTATAAATCGTATTACATGTAGATGACATAATTTGGAGGACAGGAAAAGATTTTTAACATAATAGTTTCCATAATCATCATGTAAGAAACATTCGCTTTAATAGATGTACATATGTATATGAGGAGGTCCATAACAAAACTCAATAATTACACCATAACATTTTTTTTTTGATAAACGACAAAATGTAATTTAAGTAAGGTGCATTTTGCTCTAAACCATTATATTTGATAATGAATTGCACTGAGTTTTGGAATGCTTTATAATAAAGGTAATATAATAGATTTTAATGTGTAGAATAGCATTCAATCAAAAAACTTTAAAAATGTAATTATTGGTTTTATTAGGACCTCCTCATATAGAGAGGTAGAACATACATATGTTCCGAGTAAGATATTAAGCCTACAATCGTGTCATAACAACAAAAGATTTGCATTTTTACTTAATAATGCTGCATTAATTGTTACATTGTCTTTGTAATATTAAAAAATAATCTTTTGATTAATATCATTTTTTTTTACCAATAAGTAATCTATTACAGCAGTCGAAGTCGAATCGAGAACCGTAATAAACCCCAATAATTACCAATAAGTACCAAAAGAAATAAAAACAAACTCGTTTTCTGCTTAATTTTTTTTTGAGTTATGATTATTGTATCAAAGTAACAATTTGTAGTTGGTTCTGCATTAACTAGTCTATAAAGCCCATTTAAAAACTAAACAGTAACTAAATAAAAAGGTCAAGTAATAAATGCGTGAAAAAATTAGATCTCATCCAACGTGAAATCATTATTTAAGAATTTCTAAGTGAAGTATATCATCCGGAAAAGATAATGTAAGGTTCAAAATGTCCTTCAAGTGGTCCCATAAACAAATCTCATAATTTTAGAATTTATATAAGATTTAATTTGCCTCCCTTTAACATAGTTACTCCCCAAATAAACTTCAAAACCAATTATTTCTGACGTTAGCATCGGATTAGTCAACGTTTTTTTCGTGAGCAAATTTTATATATATGATGTTCAAAAGATAGTTTGATTTTAATAATTACATCCGGGCATTGTATGTTATTTGAAACCTCAATAATCGTGCCAGATATTTTCAAATGAAATATTCAAGAACAGCTACGTATTTTATTATAATATTAATTGCACAATGTAAAATTGTCTCGCTCGTTTTGAATCTCTTCGATCTACAATTTAAATTTTTTCCGGTTATTAATCGTCGTGAGTTCACTTTCTTCTAAGTTATCGTTTTTATCAATGACGATAGACCATAAAAAAACTAAAGAAGTTTTTTTTATTGCTTTTGAAAGCATTATTTTCGCTTGCTCTGGAAACTTAAAATATTTTTACGTTTATACAATAGTTTCAAAAATATTCATTTTAATAGAGTTATAAAATAGAAATCCTAAATGGCATTATCCCAGTACGCCATGTGATGCGTACATATGTATGTAAGTAACAATAACATATTTATGTATATATGAAAGTATATGTACTCGTATGTACACAAATTAAAATATATTTATGTATATCAAAATTTTAATAAGATGGACGAAATCCAGACAGGGTAGAAACTTTAAAAAAATATTCTTAAAGATTTCAAATAAAAAAAAAATCACTAAAACAATTTGTTGATCTTTACTCATCAGAAAAGTTTAATTTTGTGATTGTTTTTGCACGTTTTGGAATTGGCGTTTGCTTATAGTCAAACTTTAACATGCTCGTATTTAAGTATGTAAGTATGTATTATTCGTTCTATAGACATACAAAACATTTAAATGAAATATGCGAAATATCTAATGCACACGAAAACTTTTTATACTTTGATATTTTTGTTTTTCATACACAAAATGTTTATATTTGCTTAAAGTCATGAGTGTACCGAAACTCTTAGTCTTCGCAAATAAAATTAAAGAAAAAAAAAACAATCATCTCAAAATGCTAGCACTCTGAATCGCATTCAAATCTGAAACGGACGCGGTGTGCGCGTGAATGAATTCGATAATAAAATTATAAGTGTGTACATATGTACATATTTCGGAAAATACATCATTATTAAATAGGTTAGAAAAAGTTGGTGTTTAAAAACCTAAAACAGCCAGTTAAAATTAATAAATGAAAAAGAATAAATGTATACATATTTTTATACGCAAGTATGTATGAAATGTCTTATTGAATCATAAAAAAAGTATTTAAAAATAAAATCTTTTTCCTTTACTCATACATGAGTATGGTTAATACGTTCATATGCATTTGTATCTGTGCATAATATCACGTTCAGTGTATTAGATATTCAGACGCCCCACTTTCGTAATCGTTAATGGAATATACAAAAATAATTTCGGGAACGTTAAAAAGATTATTGTAAGAATATTATTGTTTATCTACTTATGTGTGTATGTACTGAATTGGTAATATATTATGTATGTATTTTTCGTATTTATTTACTTATTGGTTCATTGGCAGTTTTCAAATCCTCAAAACATAGATTTTATTTAAAAATTAAAAAAAAAGATCTAAAAATATTAAGCACTCTTATGTGTAATTTAGTTGAATAAATTAAAAATAAATTCAAAATCAAAATAGATAAAAATAGATAGACGATGGGCAACTAACTAAAAACTATTCTCAACATTTAGTGTACACGTGTATGTATGTATTTATGCATGTACATATATACATACATATACAGTTCGAAATCCTAAATCCATGATAAAAAAATCACCCAAACACAGGAATACATAGCTAGATATGTACATATGTACATAAAAACTGATTTCAAATTTCGTTTTGCTTTAAAATCGAAATCCATTACTTAATTAATGTGTATTAATAGTCAAACATAAATAATAATAATTAAAAAAATCGATTATTGATGCAAAAGAATTGGCTAAAATTTATTTAAAATTAGAAAAGTTCGTTGAAATAATAAAAAAGAGCAAAGAGCAAGAAGCATTCAAACTGATCGTGTAGAGTTTAACAATTCTCTCGAAGGCAAATGCAATTCGTAAAAGATTTTAATTGTTTATCTACGAACTAAGGCAAAATTTGTTTTTCTCTTAAATGTGAAAACAAAAAAATTAAAAAATTAAATTGGAAACTTTCTATGAGAAACTATGCATGAAGTTTAGAAAATGCAAATATATTTTTGGTTTGAAATTATAATAAATGTTTACTCATACGAGTACATACATATACATATGAAAGTACATATGTTGTTATTAAGTTAAAAGTTAATTCAATAGTACAAGCAGGACGACATCGACGTGACACAGCATCAGTTTGTATTTTAACCGAAAATTTCAGTTTAGTAACGAACAAAATTGCTAAAGATCTTAAAAGACTTATGCCGTTGCATCCAAAAAATGCGTATTATGAGCAGGTGATGTCATCGATGTCCATATAGATACTATGAGCATCAAAAGTGAGTAAACACCATTAAACTGTTTCTGTGTTAGTTTCTTTTTAAAGGCTTTTGTCGACCAAACATGTAAATATTAAATTTGTTATACATTGTTTACAATGTGGAAAACAAATTTAAATTTCTGATAAATTCTGGAATTTTTTTCAAGTTGAAAATTAAAAAAAAAAAAAAAAAAAAACGCGTAATAGAAGCTTCTCAGGTGGTAATATGTTGCGCTTATCATTAAGATACGCAGCAGTTCAACTCCCGGTGAAGCAAAGGGCATTTTTTAAATTTATTTATATATATGATCAATTCAGTAACAACAAATTCTATAATAATTCTATTCTATTCTATGATTTATAACAATAAGCACACAAACCGTTATTCAGTTAGTTAATATCTGTTGTGCAACTGCTGCATTTAAAAAAATGTACTATATTTCGAACAGCTTTCTGTTGCTTCAGTCCGAAAACTATTTTCGAAATTCATCACACTAACTAAAAGTGACCGTTTTTGAATCTTTCGTTTTCATCACTTACATATAATATACATATCTATTATCTGGTATATCTATTTATAAGAACAAAATTTGATTTTCGGTTCAGTACAGAATAAAAATATGTGAAAGGAAAATAAGACTCAAATCGCCGAACATATAATGTTCATTGTTTTTTGCAGACGCTTTGGCACAGATTTGTAAAGTGTTAACATAAAGGTTTAAGATATCTAACAATATAGCATTTTTGTTAAGTCTGTTCCAGTGGATGACTCTTTCTTAATGATAATGTCGTATGGGACTTATCGAATGTTACAACGAAAAAGCTTGTGAAGAAGGTTGGACGTTTATGTTCGTGTACCAAATGGTACTTAATTTTTGGATATAGTATGTACATCCATACGTGCATATGTATGAATTTAAATACATACGTTAATCTGTACATACATACGTATGTATTTGTCTTTTTGATTGGACAAATGCCAAAAATATTTTGCAGTCTCTGAGGAATTTATTTTTCCTGTTGAATACATAAGTACATACATATCTGTATATTTTTCAATGGATATACATATGTATTATACAAAAAATGATATTCTTTATATATATCTATAAACTTTATACATACATAAGTAAATATCGTCACCTATAATCCAAAAGGCCGTAAGTGACATAAAATTCTAAATTAACGTTTTGATACGTAATGATGTCATGTATTCTTCCTTGAAATTTTACTCGTATATTTTGAGAAATGAATGTGTAATTAGATATACATAAATACTAAATTCATGGAGAATTTTGTTTCTCCTGCAATAACAAATAATAATAAAAAGAGCAGTTACGGCCTTCTTATTTATTTTTTGCACCGATATGTTCTTTCCATAGCTTGGGAATAATGATTAGTAATCCTAATGATTAGCAATTGGATTAGAAATTTTAATTGTGCTGAAAAATTGATTAATTATGATTAGTTAGCCATTTTAGACGATTACTAATTGATTAGATTAGAAATAATCAAAAATCTAATCACAATTAGTGACGATTAGCATTTGTATCAAAATTCAATTCTAATGATTAGATTATTTTATTTCTCTAATCGTAATGATTTCTAATTCTAATCAAAATTCCCAAGCTATGGTTCTTTCAAACATACATACATATGTACTTATATTAATAACTATGTCATTTATAATTAAAAAAACAAATTCAATAAAAATGCCGGTAAAAAATTGACAGTCTTACAGTAATTTGTTAATTTCTTTTTGTATACATAATATGTACATATGTATGGTTCAATAATTTTAGCAAATTACATACATATGTATGTATATACATATGTATATATTATTCTATTTGTTTTTCATAAAATTCTAAGCAAATGCATTTGTTATCAAATACAAACATACATAATTGACTTGTGTATAAAATTTATTCTTTTGCGCCAAAAGATTAGAGTTTTGTTTTTGTACTCTTAAAATATTTTAACAATAAAACCAGAAGTTAAAAATCTGTGCTCTTTTTTCATTACTGTGCAATTATGTATGTACATATGTATATGATATACATAGAAGACAATTAAAGTGGTTTTGTATATCAGTAAATTATATTTATTTTATTTTTTATTTCTTTAATTATTTGTAAAGCAATATAAAGCCTTCAAGGCCAATCATACATATTACAAAGGTTTAAATAACGCCTATGCAAAAACAAAATTAAAAATTTATAAAATTCAAAACTTCAGTAAACTTAAAAAATATTTTTTTTAATAAATTAATATACAAAAGCTAATTTATTTATTTAACTATGTTTGCGTTCTTTTAGATATTTTGAAATATAACGATATGGTCCAATTTAGTGGCCATGACAAAACGACGCAATGTGTCGTCTATGACCAATCACCGAACTCGGAGCAAAAGAAAATAAATATTGTGGTTCGTCCCGCCTATACAGTGGCTAAAGTTATCAGTGATATTAAAACACAATTTCGCTATGAAAATTTTGAACTATTGATGCAACCGATATCTGGCAGTGATTTGGTGTATTTAAACGATCATCAAAACGAATTGATTTACAAGATTGGCGGCTTTAATCCACAGGCAAAAAATGTTCTAATTATTTTACCATTTGGTAAATGGGATGGCAATACCACAAAACGTTATGATTTTCCAACAAAGCCTTCTCTGAGGCTTATGACAAATGGTGCTTTGTCCAAAACTGATGAAATAACATCACAACCAACATCTGTGTCCTTATTACCCAAGGTTAAAAGCTGTTTGCCTTCAGAAAATTATAAAAATACAAATGCCATGAATGGAAATACCCTAACTAACAACATCAATATCTATAATGGGTCTTTGAATGATGATGGACTCATGAGTGCAAACACTTTATCGCCTCCATCATCAATGACTGCTGTAAATAATGCAACCAATACAGACTCTTTGAATTTGAGCCCTATATCGGATCCAGATCCCTTATCGGACGATGATTTAGCTTTAGGTGCCTCTGCCAGTCCGACAGAAACTGAGCCAATGCAATGCGCAGGTCCCTTATCTCTGATTCATGGATCTTCTCCATCGACTGGTGATTTTGGAATTAATATAACTAAAAACAGAGAAAGAAGGTGCCGTGATAACTCTGCTGCTCTATTAGAAGCCGAAAAAATGTACCCATTGTCCCCGTTGCCGGCAACAGCAACAGCATCAGCTGCAATGCCTGCACCTACCAACAGTGGCTATGTCGGTCTTGTAAACCAAGCCATGACCTGCTATTTAAACAGTCTTTTGCAAGCTCTCTATATGACACCAGAGTTCCGAAATGCGTTATACCGATGGGAGTTTGATAATGACAACGAAGCAAAAAATATTCCATATCAACTGCAAAAACTATTCCTCAACTTGCAAGTAAGAAACTTATTTCTTTACTATTTTTAACTCGATAAAATAAAAATTTTAAATTATTTTAATATATTCTCTGCTTTAAAGACTTCCAAAAAGTCCGCAGTAGAAACTACAGATTTAACTCGGAGTTTTGGCTGGAATTCGTCGGAAGCTTGGCAGCAGCATGATATTCAGGAACTGTGCCGTGTTATGTTCGACGCCTTGGAGCAAAAATTCAAAAATACCAAGCAGGCCAACCTTATTGCAAACTTATACGAGGGCAAAATGATTGATTACGTCAAGTGTTTAGAGTGTAATACTGAAAAGACCCGCGGTGATACCTTTCTAGATATACCGCTGCCAGTTCGTCCTTTCGGCAGCCAAGCTGCATATGGAAGTATAGAGGAAGCCCTAAGGGCTTTTGTTCAGCCAGAAACTTTAGATGGTAATAATCAGTACTTTTGCGAAAAGTGTAATAAGAAATGTGATGCCCACAAGGGGTTGAAGTTTAAGAACTTTCCATATATTTTGACACTACATCTAAAGAGATTCGATTTTGATTATTCTACCATGCATCGTATTAAATTAAATGACAAGTAAGTTAAACGAAAAATACATTTTAATATATTGAGTACTTGCTCAAATAAAATATTATACATTTTTTTTTTGTCAATCATTGTTGAACTAATATAATTCGGTTTGTGTACAGAATACTTTTGTTTTAGATCTCGGCTTATCTTATTTAACATGCCTTTAAATTAAGCAGGCAATCGCAAGCCTAATAAATTTGATGCTCATCAGCATCCATTTGATTGTTTCTTTTGAATTTTTCAGTTGGTTGTCAGTTGTAGGAAATACATACCGGAGATGTATTTCTTCATATTTATTTATTTATTTTCGAGTCCAAATGAAGAAATTTACGACTCTCGAAATCAACATGATTATTCTGTCTAAAATATTTTGTTTCTTATTAAAATACATAAAAAACGACCGGTTTTAATTTTTATTTTTTATTTCTGCAGAGTAACTTTTCCTCAAATGCTTAATCTGAACACATTTGTCCTCTCGAAAGAATCTGATACGACTGCAGCAAGTAGCAATGGCACAGCAACTACAGATGACTGCAGTACTACTGACAGCGGTTCGGCGATGGAGGAAGATAACTGGAGTAATGGTGTTGCAACTACAGCCAGTACAACTACTCAAAATGACATAGACATTAATGACGAAGAGCAGGACGAAGGAATCGACATCAGCTCCAGTACAGATCATCGCAATCGTATGAACAGCGAACAACTGACAAAACATGACTTGGGACCATTTACCTATGAACTATTTGCCATCATGATACATTCGGGCAGCGCTTCCGGTGGTCATTACTATGCGTATATCAAAGAATTCGATAACAATGAATGGTATTGCTTTAACGATCAAACTGTTTCGCCCGTAAGTATACATAGTAATAATTTAGTAATACAGGGTTCCCTACGCTGAGTAAGAAAACAGACCTAATGTCCGCTGTTCAGTTCTAATAAAAATTAGTTCCAAATAAAAAGGAATTAAAAAATTTTCATGAGATTTAAGGTAGCAAAACTTTTAAGTAAAATTAGCTTTATGTACTTATGTATACACATCTAGAACTGAATTTGTAAATCAATTTGACCTTTATACAATATTTATTTATTTATCTATCGCAGATCACACAAGAAGACATTCAGAAATCATTTGGCGGTGGATCAAGTAAAAGCTATTATTCCAGTGTCTATAGTTCAAGTACGAACGCGTACATGTTGATGTACAGACAAATTCATACAAAAAGAAATGAAAAGTCGGCCAAGTCGGAAGATTTCCCCGAACACATCAAATCACTAGCGGAAAAGTTAAAGGAAGAGGATGAAATACGTTTTAGTCGTGGTAGCTTTCGCCATCGTTCAATTACCGATCTCCCTTTGCCGGAACAAGTCAAACCAAGAGTTTTCTTCTACAATCCCAAGATGAAGAAGTTAACCATGACAAGAGTTTATGTTTCGCATAAGTTCGACATTGACGTTGTTCTAGAATCTGCCTATCAAATGTTGTCAGTGGAACAGTTTGTTCCATTGTCTCATTGTCGTCTCGTTGGCTACGATCCACCGGCAGAGCGAATTGTTCGCTCCTTTGAGAATATGAAAAATCCAACATTAGAGGAAATAGGAGGTAATAATGAGGATCCTGTTGAATTTTTGTTGGAATACAGAGAAGAAGGCCAAGAGTTTGAGATTTATGAACCAGGTGGCGCAACTTGGTACGTATTTATGGTTAACCTGTCAACAATGGAAATGGATGGACCATTCTTCGTCTATTCTATGGCCATTGAAAATAATGACACTTTGCGTCACTCGATTGCTGTTCGTTTACATGTGAATGAGGACCAACTGCTGGTTGCAACAACACAGCGATATAGAAAAGCCTTTGTGGCATACGACCCAATGCCGACTAAAGAAGCTCAACTGCAGCTACAGGAAATGGCAGCATCACGATTTAAGGATATTACATATATGTACTTGTTTGTTCCGAACACGGAAACTAAAAATTTGGAAATTATTGGTATACCAGCTTCCGAAGAGCAAGAACAGCTTTCTTCCGCCATTGAAGCTACGGTTGGTAATAATACTGCTGCACAGTCGCCGTCTCTAACTGGCAGCAACAATAATAACAACACAAATTGTTTAAATGGTTTCAATGAATCTGCACCATCTTCAGTATCAGCAGCTTTAATTGTCGGCCACGAGTCCAACTCTGAAGACAGCAGTCTGAGTGATGGTGATCGAACGCTGGTCGAAAGTATTAAACATCGAGGGGATGGTGATAGCCAAATCTCGAGTACTAGTCATTCTCCGCAGTTGTCAAGTCCTGAAGAGGAAAATCGCCAGGACTCTATTAACCGTATCAATGCCTTTTATAACGGCTACACACACGGAGAGCCTGATCTATCACCCATATTACCACAAGTACCACAATTTTTCCATGCCATTAAACTGGAGGGGGTGGATATGACAACAGCCACCTCTAGTAGACACCACTATATGGATTCAGATAGTTCTGAAGAATCGGCGCGGAAACCTGTTGTTTGTTATAAAATCCTAGTAGACTCACATATGAAATTAAGCACATTCAAGACTCATGTTGAGCGTTTAATACAGGTGCCTGATATATACTTCCAGCTAAATCGCAAACATGACAAGAGTTTGAAAAATCTCATGTCACAGACACTTATGTACTTCAGTGATGGAGAAACGTTATATGTTGAACTGGGCAAAGAATTACAACCAGATGAACATAAGGCCAAAATATATTTTATGCGTTTATCCGAGTTAAACAACGAGTCTGGCAGCTTGCCGTGCGTGTGTGAGTGGATTTACACGGATTCCATGACAGTGGCAACAACTAAAGCAAGTTTGGTGGCTAAACTGCAACGGATTGATCTTGCAAAATACAAAAGTTTAAATACCCAGAATTGCCGTCTTTGGCTGAAAGGGGGTCGCAGCCCTATTAAAATATTTTCAAATGACGAAACGCTTGCTTGTAGTATTCGTTCATCAGGAGCAATGGAGGTATGAAGAAACAGTTCTTTAACACAAACATAAAACAAGATGAAATCATTTTATCAAATTTCTCTTCAGTTTATTATTCAAGAGTTTGAAGATGGAGCCTGTGCAAATACCGATGATGACAGTTGTTTAACAATATTTGTTCGTCGTTGGCACCCGGAAACTATGCAGCTTGACAAATTTCAGGAAATCACTTTAGAAAGTAAGTTTTAATATTTTTATCTCTACTTTAAACAATTTGTTTGGGAATTTCGAATGACAAAAACAAATTTTAAAATTTTATTTTAAAAATGATTGTAAGATTCAATTCCTTCGGTAGCGATGCACTGGCAGGTAACATTGCGTTTAAAGTTTATCTAGAAAGCCAACATGTATAGCTAAAAATTGAACATCAATTTCAATTGATTCCGATGTTGGCGTGTATTAATTGCAACGAGGGTGGTGTTGGCCGAAGAGTTTTTAGCTCTTTAACTACTAAGCAAACAATATCTTAGGACATGAGGTTCAAACCCTTGCCAGAGCAGTCAATCAATGTAATAAATTTCTCTAATATGCATTAGAATTAGGTCTTGTTTTACATCCACCATTGAATCTGCCTACTCTCTATCCCTTTCTCATCACAATGCATTGCATAAGTAGAAGCTAAAAAAAACGTTAAATCAAATAATCGATTTCTTTTAATTTTTTTGATTGCAGAAAACAGTGAAATACGTAACGTTCTGTCTAAACTATCAGGTATTCCTGAAGATAATGTATCCTACACGAAGGTATGAATGATCTCGTATTATTTTTTTTATTGTACTAAAGTAAATTGTACTTTTTGATTAGGCCAATGGATACTTTCCCTACACTAATGTCTCTTTATTGACAATTAATAGTGCAATGAGCTGGTTTTCAGTAGCAGCTACATTAGACAAGTATCCCCTTAGTAATGCTGTTAGTGGTAATCTCTTCTTTTACAAGTAAGTATTTTAAAAGTATCTATTCAAAATGCATCCAATAACTGCTCCATTCGATTGTAAATATAGAGATGCAACGACTGAACTTAAAGAGCTAACGATCGAGGAAAGAAGGGAAATGAGCTTTAAAGAAAAAATTCGATTAGATCGACTGGTATGCATGTCGTCATCTCGTTTTTCACCTCGTCGGGAGCGCGCTCTGAAAATTTATCTAGATAGCCCTGCTACAACAACGTCTACTTCAGTGGAAGCCACCAGCTTAATGCCTGATGATTAAATCAAAACATGATGCTGAAATATATTAAAGCAGTTATGAAAAGAAACAAAATCAAAGTGTTACTTTACAACACCACATACAACAACATTACGTTAATTTTTATAAGAAAAAAAATTGTTTTCCTTTTAAAAAAAGCGAAATTTTATTTATCTTAATGAAACCTTTATATTATCTATTTGACTGACAAAAAAAATTTAACGCAAATGACCCCTGATATATGTATTTTCGTGAAAGTTTGGTAAAAAAAACACGTAAAATCTAACTACGAAAAAGACAAAATTATCCTCTTGATGCAAACTTTTCTTTCATACATCCGTAAATACACACACCCTCACATTCATTCGTATGCCACCACGTACTTGAAAACACTTCTACACTGAGACACTAAGTTTTCTATACCTTAAATGAGACTGCTTCTTAAAAACTAAGTAAACAAAACTAATAAAACCTAAAAAAAATATGTTAACAAAATTGCATTCATTTGCACTACTTTCAAGGAAGATGTTTTTTGTTGTAATATTGATGTATGGTAAGGCGGCAGGGCAGTATGTTGTATGGCACAGACAACCTACATCCATAAAGAAAACATTTTTTTATTTTTGTATTTAATTTCCTTTTTTAAGGTTTTATTTCTAATAAATTTTTTTAGCTCTTTAAAAAAATTATTTTTCAATAATTTTATAAAACAATTAAAAACGGGTTTAAGTCTTAGATAATTTTGAAAATCATCTAAAAAGAAATAAATATCCTTTTGGAATACGTATTACAATATATTTGTTCTACATCCTCATATTTTAGTTTCACTGTACATACACACGTAATTAAATTTTCTTCGACTGGGACTGAATAAAAATATAAAAATCTTGTTTTTGAATTCTTTTTTTTTTTTGTAATGCTGGCAGCACATTACGTAGAAGTTCTTTCTATAGCATTTTGCCATTTATTTACTTCTACTCAACTGGTTATTAAAATGAAGATGTAATAATGTTTATGAGGACTGAGATGCGTGAAAACTAGTTAGTTTCTTTTGAAGAGTTTTCATGTACTTAGATGTATTGCTTAAGTTGCTCTAATTTTTTAATATAGCAAAAGGCATAGCAATAAAAATGGTGCTTTCAAGCCTTGGTCTCCACAGGAGACGCATCCGATGTCGATGTGGCAGTAGCATCTGTGCCAGCGGCCGCAGTAGCTTTTTTCTTAGCATGCCCTTTTCCCTTCTTTGCGATAAGAGGTGTGTTAACAAGTTCCTAAATAAAAAGGGAATAAGTTTTTAAGGAATATTTGCAAAATTTATATGTATGTACCTGTAATTCTGGTTGAGCTATACTGTATTCACTAACATATTTCTCAACTTCAAAGGGAATGCCAGTTACTAAATTGACTCCATTAGGCATTAATAAAACAGTATGTTTGAACTGAGCTACATATTCGCCTACAAAGAAATGAAAAACAAATTTTAATTTTAAAAAGCACACAGCAATTGTTTTTTTTTTTACATTTTTGTACTTTTATTTGAAGTAAATTAAAATTTGAATATCGCAATTGGCAAAAATAAAAAAGCAAAGTTCGAAATGACTGACTACCACTAACAATTTAGTACATCCTAAGTTAGTTTCGAATAAAAAAATTTATTTAATAAATTATGTACTAGGTATTTTTTTAGTCATTAAATTTCTATAAAAGCATTATTATTAATAATAATTATCATTATAACTATTGTGACGAATAAACAATTATTTTAAAGTAAAATTTTGCAAAATTCGGAAAAATGACACGAATTTTGAAAATTTCACAATAAGTTTTGTTCTAGCAAAGTGTCTGGCCGCATAAGCTATTTTGTAACAAATACGGAATTAATCCTTGCATTATATGCCTGAGATCAAAAAGTTTTTTGGAGATTTTCGTTCACATCGAAATACATACACTTGAAATAATTTTTATGAAACTTACTTGGCTTCTCGTACAGCACTTGGAAGGGCTCGATCATATTATGTGACACACATTCCACAACACCCATACGAGCTTTAGTCTCTTCCTCAAAGCCGCGAATGTTGAATGCCATATTTCCGTACTTTGCTTTCACCTATGGTAAGTTGCAGTATAAAATAAAAATAACAATGATAAATTCTGTTAAGTAGAGCATTATTAGATTTTTTTAAATTAAATATTTTATTTTTTGTTAGCAAATGTCTCAGATCTCATAATCTTACAATCTTCGGGTTTCAGCAAATGCATTTCTAAAAGTGCGCCGTATATACTCCAAATAGGTGAAGCAAAAATGGAAAACAGTTACTCAAACAGAACTGCTGCATTTTCAGTAAATTATCTGCCTCCTACCCTCAAGCGCATTTTCTTAATCATTGACATTTGCGGAAGTTACTTGAATATAAAAAAACTGAATGCTTGACCACCAATTACAAACATACCTCAGTCAAAAGAGCTCGGGATGCTTTCAATTTTAATTTATAGTTTTCATCGGTTTTTTTATAAATTGAAACTTTTGTATCTTTCTCACGACCAATGCCTTCGCCAGAGCTCACAATTACATCGATAGCATAAACCTCGTGTGTTTCAAACGTGCACTTTTCATGCTCTTTACGTTGAGATTCACTAGGATTCTGAATTATTGTCTTTTCGCCATCAATTTTAAACTGTTTCAACTCATGACTAAGCATACCTTCAATTGGCTTGCACTTGTAGGATTCACTAATTTGTTGAACTGCTTCGGTGATGGCATAATTCTACAAAAAGGAAATGATATTATAGCAGAAATTGGCATAAGGCTGTTTGTCACCCAATGAAATTGACAATGTTTATATAAATAATACATTGTTATTACATATTTCATTAAGAGTTTATTATTTCCAAGTGTTGAGATGTTTTCAACAGAAAAAATTTTATTGGAAACAATCCGTTGCTTGCACAAACATTATTATAAAGAATATTTTTTAAATAATGGGCCTTACTACGGATCTCGAATCGACTTCGACTGTTGTACTAGATTGAAGAAACACACAACATTTTTCTTTAATCTATTACAGCAGTCGAATCGAGAACCGTAATAAACCCCATAATTCTAGGTTATACTTACACTGTTTCCAGCTTTCAAGAGTCTAAGTGCAGCTTGCACAGCCCAATAAGCAGCAAGAATAACATCTGCTCGACGGTCTGTCACTTTTCCATCCGCAGTAGTCCCAACAACTATTGTATGGGCACCGACTGCAATGAAACCATCTATATGTGCACCCATGTCACTAAAAACAAATATGTAAAACATAAAAATCTTCGGAACATAAATTTATCAATCCAACTAAAATTTTTAGTTTAAGTACATGATAGGGGTATCCTTCAAATTAGTATTTAAATGTCATATTACTTACATTTTGACAACATCTCCATCTTTGAGAACATAGTCAGGATCATTATTTGCGGGTGAGAAATGACATACGCAATTGTTGACAGAAATACAGGTGGGGAATGCAATGCCCTTCTTCAAATCTTTCTCCTTCTTGTAAACCTGTAATTTTAATGAAATTGTTTCAAAGTTTTTATCTTCATTTACTAGCATTTTTTTCTTACGCCGTTAGTTTCTTCGAGGATGAGTGTATCCGATTTTTTACAAATATCTCTTGCGGATCCCCCAGCTACACACAATCCAGTAATGACATTTAAGGTTTCTGTAATAAGAATACAAGTAAGAACCAGAAAACATATTCACATCTTACAAAATTCCTAGATAATGAATGATAAGCCAAAGCGTGGCAAAAACACTTGATACGCACACATACAAAACTACAGACATCGAAGTTTTCAGTCTTTAAATAGTTCTTTATAGATTATTGTAAAGCACGGAAATTATATCTTAAATAATCAATATCACATTATACGCTTGGTAAGTAATTAATATACATAAAACTTTTAAAACATGATGGTAGAGATCTACTGATGACCTGGTATTTAGCTAGCAATTAAAGGTATATACATACACATGCATGTATATTAGCTAAGCCATAACAAATAACATTTTTAAAAACAGAGTATTTGCCTGAATAAAATTTTATATTTATTTATTATTATAAAAAACTACAAAAATTGCTATTAATGTAGTAAATTTAGGTTATGTACACGCATATAACCGCAGAACCGCCGCGTGGCTTTCGTTTTCACAAACGACAACAACAATGTAGTTATAACCGATTGATTTTCAATATGCAAATACATTACGTTTTATGGATCATTTTAAAATAAATTAGTTATATACTTACTGTTAACAATTAATCCCGCCAATTTATATTTAGTTACAACCAAATCATCAGCAATGGTTTTCTCCTCCTTTTCTACAGTGTCTGCCATTTTTCTAACTTCTTCTTCACACCGCCGTCAAACACAGAATAATGCGAAATATGTATAAGTAGAACGAAAAAAAGTATGCTTGTGTTAGTAGTCGGTAGCGCAGCAATGTTTGTCTGGATATGTTAAATTTACAGAAATTTTATCTTATATTTTTAGCCTATAATTTTTTATTTGGAATACTTTTGAGTAACACCTATTTAATACCAAAAAGTATTTCACGAGGCACTTTTAAACAAACTATCTTAAAATTTATATATCTTGAGTGCACAAATGTTAACATTCAACGCCAACGCTTCAATCGGTTCATAGGAAATAGTGATGTAAAATTTATGGCTATCTTTGTTTTAAAGTCTCTTACACAGAGTTGCGTCATTGAAAGAAAGACGAATTCAATACTTTATTATATTCAAGGCGAATTCAATACATTATATCAAGCCAAATTCTGAATAGGTGTTACGAGTTTTCCCTGCGTATAATCCATAAAATAAAATAATGCAACGTAAAGACTGCATCCAAAAATATATATAACGCCTTGCTAATATGCTTCAACAGTGATCAAGACCCTGTCCGGATTTGCAATTTTTGCTGAAGCGACCAATAATACAGTTTCAAACCAAATTAAAAAAAAAATTAAACAACAATTGCAAGCTTGGACTAATCTGTTTTTTCCAACTATTTTTGAAGACTACTTTAAGTTTTTATTAAAGTTAGCATCACTGCAGACCTCACCTGACAACTGATGACAATTTGCTACTCTGATTGGGCGCTTTTGCGAAAGCTAACGGTAAATGTCAAAGCAGCAGGTCAAAGAATTTTTATCGGTGTAAAAAGTTTTAAACCATTGGTGCCCAGGCCCTATGCTCTTCATGCTCATTTGTTTTTGTAATACTCTTAGCTATAGGCTGTGTGTTTTAATATACTCATACAGCACCCAAAAAACTCAATGCGAAATACACAAACAACATTGTGTTATTAGTTTTTTTTTTTTTGTCGTTCTTCACTGTATACACGCAAGAGCAAAGCAACAACACTTTCGTATGCTTTGCTGGTAAACATTGACGACAGCCATCATCAATGTACATTTTGTTTTTGTTTAACGTATGATATGAAATATATTTTTTGTGTTTTCTTTGCATGTATTTGTTTTTACAACAAAAAATTTTTAATAAAACTTTGTTTTTCTTTAAATGTATTGGTGTTTGCTCTTCCATAAGGAACTTGTGGGCACCGCGGTTTTAAACTATCAGGTATGTGACAGAAATCGATTTGAAATGAAATCGAAGACTTAAATCGTATCACATACTTTTAGGTGTGATGAAAATCGGATCAATTTCATTATTCATTTTTGTTTCAATACCACACATGTCTCTAAGAAAAACTTACTTTTATTCTTTTTTTACAAATTAAATAAATATTTGACACAAAGTTATTAATTTTTTGCAATTGTAAAATTTTATCTAACGCTGTTGCAGGAACCTATTTACATAAATATGTATTGAAAGATTCCTGCTAATTTCGATTTCTTGCGACAGGAGTAATTTTGTACTTTCTTGCATTTTCTCTCAAATCTTTTAAATTTTAGCGAGTTTATTTTTATTTTGGCGATTTTCAATGCCTTTCTTGCATTTCTCAAAGTTTTGGCAATTTTTAATCAAAATTATGGCGAATGGTGTAATTTTGCCGAAGTTTTTGGTTTTGTTAGATTTTACGAAATTTTTAATCAGTATTGCATTCTATAATCTTTTACATTTGCTCAAGATTTTACGATTTTTCGCCATTTTCGTTATTTCTACAATTTGTTTTATATTCGTTAAAGTTTTAGCGATTTTTAATCATATTTATAATATCTTTAAAATTTTTGCAGTTTTTTGCAATTTCCGTAATTTGTGCAAAGTTTTTGACATTCTTACATCTTTAGGGACTTTTCACCAAACATAAATTAAAATTTTAGCAAGTTTTTGAACTGTCATAAATTTCGCAATTTTTTCTGTCTGAAAGCGATCATTTTTAACTGTTTTGCATTGGTTCATATTTTCCAGATTTGAAATAAAATTTTGGGTTGTATAAAAATTTACAATTTTTAGAGAATTAATTTGTGCCATTTTCACTTGTTTTGAATGTTTTGCATATAATAAACTTCTATGGATTATTGATCAAGATTATGGCTTATTTAAAATATTGCAATTTTTGCAGATTTTCACTTTATAAGCTATACATATAGTTTTTTTATTTAAAATTGTGAAAAACACGCATATACTTGAAGATTTTATCGAAAAAGAAAAAACAAAAAGGAAAACATTTTTTATGACATGAAAAGATTTTACTTACATTTTAACGCAATTTATTGCAAACAAAAAATTAATACTTAAAAAGTTTTTAAATCGGCAGCCATATTACGCTCGATTTGAAATAGTTAAAAAAATTCAAATTTCGTTTTCCATCACACCTTTTTTTGTTGAAGCTTTCATAGAACAAAATGAAAAATGAAATCGAATACGATTTGAAGTAAAATCGATATGAAAACGACATTGAAGTGAACATCACAACTTTATACGTTTTTGTATCGATTTAAATTCGAAAACGATTTTCATCACATACCTGTATAAATTTTTATTTTTCTTAAATAATTTGTGTTGAAATTCATAAAAATGCATGTTAATATGTGTGTAAGTTTTGCGTGTTGTGTTATTTATTTTTATAAAATCAATAGTGATGAAATAAATTGAATTTGCACTTTACCAGTGCGCATTTAGTTTAAGAACTACCTTTTCCAAAATATCAATGTGATTAGCATGCAGTTCAACATGTTGATGTAAATCTAACCATCTAACAGCGGCAGCATCATCACCAGCGGTAAGTTGTATGTTACCAATTTGTGTTCCTGTACCATCATGAAAATTATAGGCTACTGTCTCTATCCAAGAATTATCCGTATTACGGAAGTCATCAACATAGCCCTTATATATCAGTGTACCGTTAGCAAAGAACTCTTCAATATGTTTTTGGTCACCTGGAAGTATGTACATACTTACATATATATTTGATCATAAAATCGCTTTAATGTCAGGGGCCTAACTTGAACCATCTAAAGCTTCCTCTATGAATTCCCTTTTGAGAGTTGCGCTCACTTTTTCTCCAGGATCTACCATACCTCCAGGAATTGCCCACATTTTATTGTCATGTCTTTGTATAGCTACCATCTGTAGAATGTTTCTTATGTATAAGATTGCACATTATAATGAACATGTACATAAAAACAAATGATAGATTTTCAATGCGCAATTTACTTTTCGCTCTGAACACTTTTAATTATGGCTCGATCTGTGCCACGTTTCCAACGAGTTACTATCGGATCTGCTGCATGGTTAGGTCCCCATCGACCTAAGAGTCCACGACCACGTAAACCTGTGCGTCCTATTGGATTAAGGGGACACCCATTTTTGTCTATTTCATATACACCATTAAAAGATGCACGATTAACATTTCCATTAATTTGACCCCATTTTGGCTTAAATTCCGGTGCATTTATATCGGGATCAGCCCATACTTGCGATGTAATATGTAAAGCAGTGTACGTTGGTGGTGAATAATCTTGATAAAACACACTCCATTGAACGTATTCATCTGGGACTGGGAAACGTTTTATATCACTCCTAGGGTAAATATTGTTACGGCAAGTTCTATTAAAAATAATCCTACTCATTGAAGGTGCTTTGGACATTTTTGTTATTATATATGTAAGTAGTTTGTTTCTTCAATTGAAATGAATTATTATTAATAAATATAATTTGATTAATTATTTTTATTTCGTCTTTGCAATTGTTTGCAAAATATTTCGTTAGAAGTCATCCATAGGTACTCAGCTGCTATTCACACCGTGTGAAGTTAACGAACAAATCCAACAAGAGATGTTTTACACAAAATTCAGGGTTGATTGATAGCAAGGCAAATTCATAACAGGTATTGTTAATACTACTACAAGTACAACATTACAACATTTGACATATGAGCCCCTATGCTTGCATGTACACATTTGGACATGCCTCCATTACTTGGGGGTCACACGAACAAGTTTTCATTAAATTTTTGTTTCAAGATTCAATCCTCTCACATATTTTACCAATACACTCACACTTTTAAAATTTGCTGAGAATTTGCTTTCAAATTTTCGTTCAATTGAGTATTTCAAATTGCTTTCAAGAAAGCAGCTGATTGCCATTTTGATTATAAACTCTCCTTAGTTTTCATATACATACATAAGTACATATATTCTGTCGCCATAATTTTTTGTGTTCTTGAAAGAAAATTGCTTTGAAATTGCGTGCAGCCTACGTCGCAGCTTTCAATTTTTGTGAATTTTGACAAGCAGTTTGTGTAAATTTCTTGAAAGAGAATTGAATAAAAACTTGAACGTCTGACTGCAGTGTTATGCAAGCAAAAAGTAGATCAGCTGTGTTTTCAGCTTCAGCTGTTATGAATTCGCCTTGATTGATAGGATATAAAATTTTACGAAATTAATTTGGGGAACATATGGAATTAGCAAACTCTCGCCTTGATATCGGTATTATGCTTGATGCAAAGCTCACATAAATATGATGGTCAATCATCATAGAGAAGTTCTTGCTTTTATTTAGAAATGGTCTAAGGAATTTATTGACCCATACGTTACGAAACTGCTCATATGTGGTGTAATAAAATTTATTATATCTTGAAAGAATAATTGAAGTTTTCTCGCCTAGAGATATATGTATATATATATTAGGGTGGGTCAATTTGTTCGGGATCGAAAAACATGACAAAGCGTATAGCAAGGTCGTAATCTACGGAAAATTCTAAGAACTTTTCCCAAAGAAACCATGGTTCTAAAATCAAAATCGAGCGGGAGTAAAAACCCTTAAAGTGCGAATTTCTAAAAATTTATATTTTGATTCGAGTCTACGTCCTGAAAGGAACCTACATTCCAAATTTCATATTCCTGGGACCATGTTTAAAAATGTCCCTTTTTGGGCCGTATTTATCCCTTTTTGCCCCCTTAAAATGTGAATTTCTAAAAATTTATATTTTGGTTCGAGTCTACGTCTTGAAAGTCTATGTTCACACACGACGATTTTAGTTGGGCAATTCTTGAGTTTATAGATGTTTTCTTCAGTTTGCGGTGAGGGGAATAACAAGGGAAAAATAATTGCTGGTACCCGGCTATTTCAAGCAATTCTCTCATTCGTTTTTTTTTTATTTGAATATTTGGCATTTCTTTTCATTCTGTGTTTTGCTTCTTGGTGTGTAAATCATTTATAATTTCATAAACGCAAAAATTACACGTTTTAAATACTATGTAAAAATAAAAAAAATTATTATAGAGAAAAATTTTTATTAAAAGCTTACTACATTTTGTTTATTTTAATGAAATTGTTTATTTTATGAAAGCACAAATGTCAAATTGTAAGAAAGTAAAAGCTAAACAAAACAGAAGAATTGCCCAACTAAAATAGTCGTGTGTGAACATAAAAGGAAGTTCAAAAGAGAATTCTGAAAAAGTTGGGCAATTAAAATCGTCGTGTGTGACCTTAGACAAAGGAACCTGCAATCCAAATTTCATATTCCTGGGACAATGTTTAAAAATATTCCCTTTTGGGACGCTTTTTACCCCCTTAAAGTGCGAATTTCTAAAAATTTATATTTTGGTTCGAGTCTGCGTCGTAAAAGGAACCTACGTTCCAAATTTGATATTCCTGGGACCTTTCTTAAAGATTTTTAAAAAAAATTTTCGACTGTTTTTACCCTTTTCTACCCCTTAAAAATTCGAATATCCAAAAATCCCGTCTTAGTGGATCTACACTCTGTAAAAGGAACTTACTTGCCAAATTTCAAGTTTCTAGGTTCAGCAGTTTGGGCTCGGCGATGATGAATGAGTCAGTCACTCACGCAACTCTTTTACATATATATATATATGTATGTATGTATGTAGGCTTGCCAGATCCAGGTTGGCAAAATTCTTGATATTCACCAAAAAAATCTTAATTTTTTTTAAATTTCATGTTAATTAAAAATACTCATACGGTAATAGTTCAATTTAAATGTCTTCTATTTTTTAAAAATTATCTGTACATACATATGTATGTACATTCACTCATATTTTCAATTTATGAAAATTCCAAATAATTACATAAAAACGATTAAAGAAAAAAACAGAAACATAATTTTTTTATCGTCCGTTTACATAAAATAAAATTATACAAAAATTATAATCAATGTTTTTTCATATACATACATACATATGTACAATAGGGCTATAACCAATTTTTTGGTATAGTACCATGAGGTGAACCATGTCCTAGTAACCACGAAAATCATAATTTTTTGTTATTTTTCTCAAAAAAGTTCACGCACCAATTGGTTTTTCTAAACTAAATACAATATTGAATATTCAAAATTTTATATGGTGTTTTTCATCCATTTTTAATTTTTTTTTTTTTCGTTAAAAAATGTTAAAGATACGTTTTGGTTTGCGGAAAAATCTCTTACCATCTCTAAATATTAATGAAATTTCATACTTGAGCTATTTTTTGTTTTAAATAAACATATTATTAATTTTTCTTAACCAAAAAAGAAATTCAAAAATTTTCAAAACATCATTACGGTTGGTGTGTGAACTTTTTACTTTTTTGACCTTAGCGAAAAAATAAATATACGTTTCCTTATAGTTTTTTATGTTCTATCGGACCAATTTTGATATTTTAAAAAATTGTTAAAAAGTTATTTCCCTAATTAATGTACATATGATTACAAATTGTTGGAGTACAAATTATTTAAAATACTAAATGATTTATTTGTTTAAGGAAAACTTAAAATAATTTAAAAACAAACTTTTTCTGGACTTTTTCTTCAATAGTAAAATTACAATAAATTTCACAGTTATTATGTGTATAAAGTTGGGAAATGTAATTGCTAATCACATGCTTATCAAATGTGCTCTGAAAATATTTCTAGAGAAGATGGCACGTGTTGAGAATGTTATGGGTGTGCATATTGCTGTAGTACATACGATTTGGAATACCATTGTTGTCCTTTTTGCTATTTTGCAATTGCCAAAAGGCGAAGAAGAATCAGATTTAATTTTATTCTCCATTTCAAAAATATACCGTTTATACGGAAAATATCTGAAGAAGTCGTAATGTGTGTGAAGATAAATATGCCGAGTTAAATAGTATGTTTTACGTAGTAGCTTACGTCATGACATATTTAACTCAAAAGTTAAATATGTTTAGTCGGGACATTGTCAACATAGTTCGATGGAACTTTTTGGGGTACATCTTTGCCAGTTGATATAAATGTATGTATCTTAACTAAGATAACTTTGTATGATCTCTATGGGAATTTAGCTATTTGTGGGTACATTTTGGTTTGTCACTCATATGGACCAATGGGAAATTGAAGCCAAAAATCCATACTTATAGACTACGTAAGTCCGATTTCTCAATTGTATTTGAGAATTTTTGTATAAAATTTTGAAAATTAAAATTGTTTAAATTTTTGATGATCTCTGAGAGAATTTTGCCATTTGTGGGCACATTTTTGTTTGTCACTCATTTGCATCAATGAGAAATTAAAGCCAAAGGTCCATTCTGACAGACTACGTAAGTCCGATTTCTCAATTGTATTTGAGAATTTTTCAATAAAATTTTGAAAATTAAAATTTATGTAAATTTTTTATCACGGACATGGCTCAATCAACTTCCCTATCTATAAGGATTCAGAATATATATACTATATGGACTTCATATAAATATTGTGGAAATTACACACGTAATGACCAACCTATAAATACCCCTACCATTTTTGGTGAAGGGTATAAAAAGGTAGGTATTTCCTTCTAATAATAGGTATGTATTAATAGTATAAATAAAAAAGTTAGCGCTCCTACTTAACACCAGAGACGCTACAGAAGTGCTGTAAAATTAACGAAACGCGTAATGCCAGAGTTCCACATTTTTACAGACTGTCTTCTTTAAAGGAAATGTATACACTAAATACTAGACATTAAGGGCCTGAATGTTCCTTCTCCTGGAAAAGGAAGTATGGCGAAGAAAATAAATCCGTTCACAATTTTCATAAAATTTGATACATATGTAAGTACATACATACATACATACATATGTATGTATGCATATTTTGTAGACTTGTTACCATTTTTCGGTTTGAAAGATCATGCGTTAAGTCTTGTGTGAGTGAGGCCACGATATCTGTATTTATATGTATGTATTTTAATTGTCTGTAGCACTTTCACTTTCACTTTGCGTGAGATCTTAACACATTATTAAATATTCGTAACACACATCAGTGATGGATAATGCAAATGGCACTAAAATCCAACTTGCAAAAGTACATATTTGACGTTGAAATAAATATGTACATACATACATATCGTATGATAAATTGGGTGGTATTGTCCCTAAAACAAATACGTCACAAAAAACAACACGCATTTTGTTAGTGTAAAATGAAGGGTTTAGTAAAAATTGCCCTCAAAACTAGAAAAATATTTACCTGATAACAAATACATACATTTACAGTTTTCTAAAAAAATTTATAAGTGCAAACTAAATATTAGGTACCTACCTATGTATATTAAGTAGCTTACACGCCAGAAATATCTGCATAGTAAAATTCTTTACTAGCACACAAAATGAAAATAAATTCTTTGCAATATATTGCTCAGCAAAAACTTCTTCTCAATGAAAAAGAGCTATCCACACAAAAATACAAAATTATTATTTAAAAAAATATGCCGCTATAAAAAATACTAAACAACAAAATATACTCGGTATGTTATTCCAAAAAAACTCAACTTCCACAAACTTGGCGATCTTAATATGAGTAATATTTAAAAATTTTTCTCTTTGCATCAACAAATATCAACACTAAAAATTACTAAAAATATTCTTCGATTCAAGACAAAATTATTTCGGAACGGCAAAAAAATGTGTGTTGAAAATTGCCAGATTCGCGAACCATCCATACATCTTTTAATGGTAATGGGCAGGTAATATTTGATGGGAATCGATTTCGAAAATAAACCGATTTAACACTGACAAATTGTGTGTAATGATTTGAAATATACATAACATATGTACATACATACATACATATGTACATACATACATACATACATATGTGTATACATAAATAATTTCGATTCGTTTGTTTTTATAAGCATGCTCATATTAAGCTTTTTTTTATTAACATTTTTACTGACGCTCTTAAATGTATGCATGTTTTTCTATTTTTTTCTAAAATTGAAGTTAATAGAAAATTTCATTGTCAACTCCATTTTGAATTTTAAAAGTGGTTTGATACAAACAAAATTTTCGCTTTTCAAGGACTCAACTTTCGGAATTGAAATTACTTTCGATCGAAATTGAGTTCTGTGACATGGCTGTATGTAAATTGATTATTTTTGACATCACATCAACTTGACTTGAATCTAAAAAATTTTTCGAATCCTTAGTTCGTACTTTCTACAATATTTTCAAAGATGCTGATTACGGTAAAAGGTACTTTTTATGATTCTTCTTATTGCGCTAATCAAAAAGCACTGAAAGAAGTGCAATAGTATTGAATTTACTATCACCGATGCAGAACGTAGTCGACGACAGTACGACTACGAAAACGACCAAGTACTTATCAGGTTGGCAACAAGCAACATCTAGTTTATAAAACTAGTTTCACCATACAAAAACACACACACATGCACTTCTTGTTTTAAGTTGTAAAAAAAATTATTGCTTGTTGCACATCTTAAAATATTGAATGAATGAAATTTTATACAATCCATTCATACAAATATTCACACAAATTTGTTCATGTGAAGTAAGCTTGCACTCGCAAACATTTGTTTCCCCCACAGCCCGTGCGACTCCTATCATTCAATTGTATATAAAATATTTACCAGTAGTTTCGCTAGCTATTCAGTGCAGTTTATTTTTTAAATGCTTGTATTAATTTATCTCTTAACCATAGCCGTATATCGTCAAATTCAGGCCACTCGACCAAATTAATTTCTTCGGCGGCATCCAGTCGGTGATCATACATCTCCTCTCCGAATATATTGAAAAAATCTGGAAATTAATTTGTCAACAAATGATCGCTTTCGATTGCAATTTAAGATTTATTAACATACCACTTGTAAAATTCTGGTGAAAAAACCGAACCCACAGTGTATAGCGATAATGATTTGTACGTAGAGAATAACCCATTATTTTAATGTTCTTAAGTTTGGGCTTATCACTATTGGGATGCTTGGTGGGTTGCATGCCAGGTCTGGGATACTGACTCAGAGCAATATATTCCTGTCCCAATCCAATGCCATTCAACAAGGGATAAAGACTCTTGCCCTCAGTGCAAAGCAATTGCTCTGATAGTGGTTTAGTATAATCACACTGAGAGATGCTGGGCAAATGTGCTAAATTAACAATTGTGGGAAATATGTCTACTAATTCAGCTATTACATCTATACGATTTCCATTCTGAGGTAGCGGAAACTCTGGACTGTGTATGATAAGTGGTACACGTAAAGCAACTTCAAAATTGCTATATTTCGCCCATTCTGAATGCTCTCCCAATGACCAACCATGATCACTGGTTACTACAACTATAGTATGATTTAAATCAATGTGCGATATAAACTTACCGAACAGATCATCTACATATGCCACCGAAGCATAGTATGCCTGACGTATTTGGGCACTTTGGAGTTTGGAAATGGGCCCATAGGGGAATGATATATTCATGTGTTTGAAATCATCCCGCGATCGAACATCTGTGTAGGGGTTCCAAGCAACGTTTGGCATATCGTGGGGCTTGTAAGTATCCGGAGTGTAGTTGTAAAACAAGTGCAGCGGAAACTGTTGCAAAAAATGATGAGGAAAACGAAAGTTAATGTGTGGCTTGTGAAAACCCAAGGAAAAGAAGTACGGTTTGCGGCTCTGATTGCGACTTTGAACAAATCTTATTGCTTCTGCAACTGACTCGATATCGGGGAGAGTCTTAAAAGGCTGCGTTTGTAGATGAACTGGACAGATGAGATTTTTACGCAAAATCCCTAACTTATCGGGACACACAGGAGAGTTCATAAATTTTTCGGTCTTAGGACGAAATGGTTTCTCTGACCAACTGAGTGGGTAATCATCACTATTATTCGATGAGATACCGGGATGAAAAATCTTTCCAGCTGCATAAGTGTAATAGCCATTATTTTTAAAATACTGCGGCAATGTGGTAAAGTTACCGCTAAAAGTTCGCCAATAACTGTAGAAATCGTATAGATGTAAAGTATTAGGTCGTCGGCTAGTCAACAATGAATTGCGGCTCGGAGCACAAAGTGATTGCTGTCAACATAAAATTTTATATTTACATATGTATGTAATAGCATGTTCATATTAGTGATGTTACGAATACTCGTATTCGTATTCGATTATTCGACTATTCGCCTATTTTAAGATATTCGTATTCGTATTCGCCAAATTCAAGCGAATATTTCTCGAATAATTTGCGCACATACATTTTCCGAAAAAAAAATCATACAAAAATTTTAAAAAAGTACATCAAATATAAAAAAATATATTAATTTATAATAATTTTTATTTAAAGAAAGAAAGCCCTTCAAATTTGACGCAAGATAATAAATAATCTTCTTAAAAATCAAACGAAAATTATATTTCGTAACTATCATTTAAAAGTTAAAGTCTTATATGTAAATTCATATCATGTTAAGTTAGTAATCAATTCTCAGTAGAGAAATCTTGGACTATAAAAATGGAGGAACTAAAACTTAAGTCCACCGATACATGTGGCTGCGAAATCTGCGAAAATATGTACTCCCATACAACACTGAATTACTAATTAAAAGCGCAAGAAGAGTAAGAAAAACGAACTCTCAAAGTATGTACTCGTATGTAGGTAAAGTAATTTAAAAATGTTCAGTCGTGGTCTTCAAATTCGGCATCTCAATGTCATATTAATGATATATACCTAAAGTAGTATGACAGTTTTTTTCAATTTATTGTTACTGATGCAAAGGGAGGGATTTTTTCCAATTAAATTTGAAATATTGTGTTTGTAAACCTTAAAAGTAATATTCGTGTTCGTATTCGCATTCGGCGAATAGTGTTTCAAATATTCGTATTCGTATTCGCGAATAATAAAAATTGATATTCGTAACATCACTAGTACATACATATATACGTATGTATTTGCATTTTAATATGAACTTAGTTTACCTGACTATAGGCTCGTGTAAAGTAATGACCACCATTTATAAATGCATCTAATTGTGGCGTTTTAGCCAATTTATCTCCGTAGGCTCCGATTGAGGGTCTCAAGTCATCAAACACTATGAAAACGACATTATACTTTGAAGGTTTTCGGCTAGCTTCTGATTTTAGTATAAAAGTCAAGCAAACCACGTATAGAATACTACAGTAATACATTTTTATTACCACTGTTTGTTGTTTTTTTTTTTTTTTTTGCTCAGAAAAACTGCGCTTTAACTCTATACGGGTATGAAAAGCAACTAAATTATAATATCCAGACGTTAAAAATTTATGAATACACTATACTTCATACGTAATTTGTCGTTTACTTAATGGAATTGTTATTTACTTATGTATTCGTACATAAATATATATATTTCATTGTATGTATTATATTTTTATTTATTATGTATTACATTTTCAATTCGGAAGTGCTTTAGATACACAAAAGTCTTATTAATTTTATTTTGAATGATTTGATTGCACCGTTTCCCTAGACATTAACATAAAATGTTTGATAAAAATATCGAAAATTGATGAATGCATGAATGAAAATTATGAATTAAACTAGATGTTGATTGTACTGTGTGCTTCTTAAAATATGCATTCGCAATGTTGTAAAATGATATGTCTTGTTTTAAACAAATCTACATATTTTTGTTCCTATTGGAGATTGTGTAGTCTTCTGACGAATTTGGCATGTTCACATTTCTTTTCAATAACTGGAAATTTTTTATATATACAAGTAAGTACAATACGCGCTTTAAGAATAGAAACACTACAAATCGCTGACAAAGGGATTTTGCTATAAATCACTGTCACCACGTGAGACGGACAAAGGACACTTCACTCGCAACCGGACACAGAATCATCAACCATATCATATCCAAAATTTCTATTGTATGCCTTATGTGGGCAAGAAGGCAGGTCATCGGTGGTGTTACCGATACTCGTGGTAGTACGCGATGATGATTAACCGAGTCTCGAAATTAATCCACTAGACGTTGAGATTCTTTTGGCTTTAGACCTTGGGTCCTTCTTCTACCAGTTTATTGTTTCAAAGGATTTATTCATTACTTGGGCGAAACACAAGCGAAGGTTGTCATACTCTATTTGGATGATTTTATAGCAACAGACTTTTTACAAGTAATCGGCCAAGGTATTAAAAACTGAATTATATTTTTCCTAGCGTCACCAAAATGGCTCAATTGATATACAGGATACATGAGAATAAGTAAGTACTGTCGCAAAATTTCAGTGAAGAATTTTTGGTGGGCATCACTCAATGATGCCTTGCTACGGTGGTTTGTGTTAGACTGCCTACTATATGTCCTGTTTCGGATTATTCGTAGGCCATCTATAATCCCGAATCAACAAGTTTGTGCTTTTGATATCAAGATCTAATAAATCTTGTCTATAGAAAACGCCCTTTTTCAGGCAGCGGGCATGGACAGAGACTAATCAACAGTCTTTTTTTTTTCTTCCCAGTTTGAATGTGAAAGGAAAACTCTTCGTAATGGGACTAAAGCATCCCTGCATTAATAGAACGAAAAATTTCATAAGCAAAATAAATACATACATATATGTATGTCTCCAGATTAAATCCATACATCGAAAATTAAATTGTTTTATTGTATAATTCGGTGTAAAAGGAATTTGAAAAGGAAATGATTCCCTTGTCATTTTGCACACATAAATCAGAATAATTGTACCTCATAAATTAAATAAGCAATACAATACAATGTGTAGAGTGAAGAAACTCTATTAATGTAATGTATCATAATTATTCAAGTACAAGGTCATATAAGTATGTATAAGTACAAGTGCAAATATATTTTTTCGGACTCTTTCCAATGATCTGAGTATCATGTTACGTAATTGTATTTGCGAACCTTTCTTTAAAAAGTTCTCAAAATAACGAAATATTTCCTAAGAATTTCCTCAGTGTATACTATAAAAGTGTACAATTGTATTATTTCGCCCTCGCAATTAGTTAATAGTTTTATGGTTCAATAATTAGCTAAGAATAATTTTCATAATTCATATAATTAAATGTCTGTGTAAATTTAGTTGTATTACATATTAACAAACAAGATTTCCGCACATTCTTATTAATTGTCTATTAAGAAGAACCGAAAATTCTTATGATCTTGAAACATGTTTCCTCAATAAATCTTAAAAAGAATACTCTTTTACTACTTACATACATTATAATAATTTCAATAGTATCTTATTTACTGTATAGTAGTGTAATATTAGGTTGCTGCAAGTTTGCAGTAACTTGAAAAATAGCACTAACTTTACTTAATGTGTTAATTTCTTTTTTTTTTTTTGTACATTTCTGGTATTGCGCGTTTTGTTAATTTGAGGCCAGTGTTGCAGCATCTCTAGGGCTAAGACGAATTAATAACTTTATTAAGTTCTATGTTTAACCAATTTATTGATTGTTTTACTTCGCCAACGATTCCGCCAGTCGAATAACTATTCAAAATGCCACACTGCCTTGGCTAGGGATCGACCCGGAGACCATGGTGAAAATCAGTTCTTGTTACCTGTTTACGTTTAAACTATATTTTTACATGTTTTTAACAAAATTAAACTTTAGAACTCGTAAAGTTACGTTAGAAAAGGCAGTGTGAATGATACTTCCATTCGGAAACCCAAATTGGATCGAATGAATTAAACATGAACAACAACCAGGTTCTATGGCGAGACCTGAACCCCGACATCTGGACTGAGAGGATAGCATTGCTACCAATCAGCCACAGCGTCACCATAAGAACTCTTAAAGTATATCGAGCCTTTGCTGCAATAGAGTCATAACTCAAAAAAGTAATTTTCAGAAAATGAGTTTTATGCTTTGAATTCAATAACAAGTTAATGGTAGAAAACAATTATATTGTTCTCTCAAAAAGTTTAGAATATAAGATGTTTGTATAAAATTTTTACACATTATAAAGAACGATATGACAATGTTTTTAAGTTCTGACTGTTTTCCAGCAATTGCGGCTCGATATGTACTTCATGTAAGATTATGATTATGGGCCAATATCTCAGCATTTTATCTTAAATAGGAATATTTTTATTTAGTAAACTTTTACACAAACGAATAAAATTTTACAAATGAATTTTGCATTGCACCCTAATGTAATTACAAACATTTATACATATACATATGTATTTGTTTAACTTTTATATTCGTATCTATACTAATCCAAAGAATTGTATAGAATTTACTTACTATTAAATCATAGTAAATTTCTACAATGTCTGACGAGAATCGTCTCCAATATATGAAAGTACGAGTTATACTACATACGGATCTGTATGATTAGAATTTTTCATTTCATTTTCTTATAAGCAAAGTTCCACCGTTGGAACAAAAACCATTAAAAAAAAACAAATCACTTTTACAATTTATACTCGTATTGTGGTTTGAAATTTGTTACTCACTCATACTATTTCTTTTTAGAAGAGGAAGTACTTCCGGTCGCGGTTAAATGAATGTAACAACGATTTTTCCATCTAGGTAATAATATTATTATCATTATTTTACTTTAGTTGTTATGTTTGTGCATCCGAATGAGTACATGGTATACGTACATATATAGAAACATACTTATGTACATGTACATTAATACATATGTACATATACATACATATATGTAGATACAAATGAAAAAAATATTGCTTTGTATAGAAATATACGAGCGTATGTCAAAATAAATATGTAAATGTACCTATATTGTATTTGCATGCTGATGGAATATATGTATACTTATACACGATCGTTTGTGCGATTATAGATACTTCTATTTATACATGCATACCTATATACATATGTACATATGTGAGTACATACATATTTGTATTTACAATCTATATACTATCTACATGAGTATGTACTTTGTATGTAAATATTTCGGTATTGTTTGTATTTTGTATTCAAATAAGCGTTTAAAAAACAATCAAATAACACAACAACGACTACGAAAACAATATTTTACATTTACATAAAATATATACATATGTACATACATACAAACATACCCCCATACTATATAAATAAGTGCGTATATGCTCGTTTATTGCAACATAGTGGTATCTAAAAAATTCAACAAAAAATGCAAAATTTGTTTCAAATTCTAAAAATGTCAGCACGTACTCGTAAATGGGCGGTATCAGTAGTGGTGATATGCCGACATAAATACTTATGAATTTGATAAATTAGGTTGGTGTTGGCTGAAGTGGTTAGCGCGTTGACTACTAAGTAAACAATGACTTGGGGCCTGGGTTCAAACCCTGGCCAGAGCAAGTCAATCAACATCATTAATTTCTCAAATGTACATTAGTGAGATATTGTATTAATTCTTGTCGGACTATTTAAGTGATGAAGGCACATCACTGGTCACTAAAACCTGTTCCGACAGCGATTGATGCTGTTCCAAACTAATGTACACAACATCGCCCTCCTTCGTCGGTTAGCAGAAACATCGGCGAAGTAAAACAATTAATAAAATGCCTGCTAATACAGCTTAACAAAATTAATGCGTCTACTTAACACCGGAGGCGCCTCAACACTGCCTTAAAAGTTAACATAACGCGCAAAGCAGAGTTGGGAAAGAGTTAAGACTTCTAAATTTTCAACATCTGTCTTCTCTACCCTATCCCTCCCACCCTCCCTGAGTTCGTGCACAGTGCACACGTAGCGGTCATCCCCTGAGTGCTGGTCCTAATTAAAAAAAAATAAATAAATAAAATTTTATCTTCGACATGACGTAAGAAGTATCAGAAAAATCTGAAAGTTTTTGGATTTTTCGTTAGACATATTTCTGAAATTTTTCAGACATGACAAAAGCTTCCCCGGAATTTTTCAGAATTTCATTAGAACTGTTAGACATTTCGGTGAAGTTTTCCGAACATTCTCAAACTGATCGGCTCTCTTATAAATTAATCACTCTATTTTTGGTACGTTTTCTGAACGACTTCATGTATGATTTATGCACTTTGTGCAGATTTTTTACTACGATCGGTGCTAATGATCACAAAGAATGTTTGCTAGGATGTTTCTAATATTTTTTAAATCTAAAAACATTTTTATGGAAAACTGTTTCATTATTAACAAATTAAATATTGGTTTTTTTAGATAATACTATATTGCATTGAAGGGGTAAAATTTTCTTTTTTGCAAACATTTGTCAATTTTTACAATTCTTTTTTTAGCTGAAAGATTTGCCTTGCAGTTTGGTTCCATAACTTTATATTGAAAATCGGACGGACAACTTCTTCATTTATGAGCATAGCATGGATGCTAAATTAACATAAAGCTTTTCTAAAAACAGTTAGCACATTCGAGTTAATTTGATATCTTGTACACACTTTTGCTTTGTCGTTCAAGTTGTCTCGAACGTTTCATTTCTGGTATTTTGCTAAACGAAAATTTAGATACATTTTCCATTTATTCTATTTGACCCACCCTAATGTAGATAATTTTGTTCATACGCAAACTTACAACATATTATTGCATATATGTACGAGTACATATGTATGTATTTTTATTCATCATTTCTGTGGATTATATTTTATTTATTGCTTTTTATTTAAAAATTGTAGATTTTGCTTAATGAATGAATAAATTTATAAATGAATGAATAAAAAACGCTAAAGATCGAAAGAATGAACCAATAAAAGGCGGTTGTACGGAGTGTCTGCATATAGTGGGTGCTTATGAAACATCTGTCGGATTTAAATTCAATATTTCGCCTACTGTGAGGACATAATTACATGTTCAAGTCTTCTAAAAATCCTCTAAATATTTTTAAGATGATAGTCAATGAGAGTCGGCGAAATTGTCAAACCTCATTAATTGTTCTTGCAAGAGTCATTGAAGAACGTGTATTCGTTTCGAAGATGGCATCAATATTTTATGTTATTTATTTTCGTACATTTCGTATATTTCACAAAACATTTCGTTGTATGTACGAAAGATGGTGTAAATATACATATACCAGCATATATACTTATTTGTATATGTATGTATGTATGTATGTATATATACATACATATATTTATTTTTGGTGAAAAACATACTTTTGAACACACAATAAATACACACTTGTATATACATACATACATACGATTAAATTTGATATGTTTGTTAATGCATACGTCTGTCATCATATCATATTCTAGCAATTTCAGCTTATTTGCATCAATGATAAAAATAATAATAATTTAAAACCACACTAACCAAATAAAGAAGTAAGTATGTATATAAAATATTATTCAATTCATTAATGGTTTGTGCATTAATATCTTATTCGCAAAATAATGCTTTGTACCTGGTTTGAATTTTGATTATTGATTAATTTTGCTAATGAAATCGATAATTAATGCACCGTTCACAATCAGATGCGTAGTAAGTTTAAAATTTTTGGAATACCAAGCGAATTCCATATTTGAAAATATTTGAAAATCGAAAATACATAATTCAAAGTGAAAAAACAAATGTGTTTTAATTTTAAAATAAACGCATTTTTACTTGACTTGTGGAATTGAGCACTGAAAACTAAACTTCAGATTTTTATAATACTTTACTATTTAAAGTTTTTATTTTAAGGAACCTTAACACAAATATTAGAATGAAAGCTACACATTTCCATAAAATGATGTACATACATATGTACGAGTATGGACGTAATCTAAAGAAACATTGCATCTTGCATATTTTGAATTTCATTAATGGGCACCGTTTTATGATTTAAGAACTCTGATTTCATTTCCGGGTCATTGGCTTTCTTTCATTTCTCTATAATCGAACTCGGTGGCGTTGAATGTGTAAACATGGTTTATTACTAAAGCAGCGCAGAACAGAAAAATAAAACTACATATTCGCTCTTACATACGTGCGAGTACAAAAACATGTAAGCGTACGGCAGACAGTGCGACAGCAAAGGCAAGATGTTAACGATATGAAATCCTACAGAGCAAATATACATATGTACGAGTAGGTATATAAAAAAAAATAATAAAAATTGAAAAAATAGTATTTATACAACATACATATGTAAGTACAAAAATACACAAAACGACCACGACAAATTGAAATGCGAAACACGCAACTTACTTAATGAAATCTAACAGCAGAGCTGCCGGTAATGGGAATTTTTCCTGGAACATGGGGGTTTCCCAAATGTTGTGAGAAAAATATGTATTTTCTTTCAGGATTAATCTAGGGATATTAAAAACAATAACTGCAGTTTTATCGGAGATTTATGTATGTACATACATACATAAGTATATCTCAATATTTTTTTTTATAAAATGCTTCACCTACATAAACTTATTTGCACATGATGTACTTTTGATTATTAAGACTAAAGTAATGGACCGCGGAAATCTTAGCACCCACTTCTACATTTTATATGATATTAACAGTTTACCTCCTCTATATATACATATATACACACATACATATGTATGTAAAAAGAAATGTGCGAATTAATGCCTCTATTACAGTTAACAAGTTAACCAACTTAACTCAATTTTTGGTATTATGAATTACAACTCATTCTAGTTGAGATTGTGATCAAAAAAATGGATATCAGTTATGATTTATTTCACTCTGACGAAAGTGTAAAGTTTTTTTCGTTTAAATAAAGAAGCATTTTACTTTCTGTTAAATGAGCTGAAGAAACATTTCCACAAACTTGTGCGATGTATCCATACATCCTCCTAAACTAAAACTCCAAAAGTACGACACGTTTTTCAAACTGTTGTTTCGATCTAACTCTCTTTTTTCTATAAATAACTTGGAAATCGTTAGTAAGTTCTTGTAAGGCATTTTAAAAAATTCACTTAGCCGCTCTCCATTTTATTTTCTTATGATTTTTTAAAACAACTGCTAGTTATGAGTTGTAGTTTTCTTTTTTTTTGCAATTTTGTTAACTTTTTAAACATGAATGCTAAAGATCTACTAATTAGTTGGTATTTAGCTACCAACGAAATGCATATAGATTAGCTAACCCATAACAAATAATAATTTTTAAAATTTGAAAAAAATATTTGAAAATTATATTGTACATAGATTTGGAAAAAATAAGAATCGTTTTGCATTGAACTCCAATGATTACACAGGGGAACAAAATCGAAAAAATTTTAAAGGCTTTAATAACCACTATATAGATTTGATGCATCATGGATACCTAAATTTTTAAAATTTTTTTCCAAATTTTGGAATTTTCGAAGGGGCTGATTTACCAATTTTATCACCAATTTTAATGACCTGTGTTATTAAACACCGTTTTTTTTAATTTTTGTTGAAGCAAAGCAACAACACTGTAGATACATATTTTGTAAAACTATGAATGTTAACGATAAAAGTTGGAAATAATGTTACAATTGTTTTTTTTTACATTTTTTAAACTTTTGGTATTTGTTTCTAAATCCTCCCGAATTACGGGATTTTCAAAACTCCAAATCAAAAATTAAACAAAAATAATTCAATATTTGTTTTTTGTATTTATTATTTCTTTATTTATTTCATTATTTAATATATTTTATTTTATTTGTTAAAAAATAATAACAAAAATACATAATTATAACTTAACATTTGTTTGATGCTTCTGCTGTAGTTGTTATGGAAAAATAATTAAATGGAATTATGTAAAAATTCTAAAATTACTTAAATCTGTTAAAATAAAAATTATAATAATTAATGAATGAAATAATAATTATAATAATAATATAATAGTACATAATAATAATAGTGATAATAATTTTATACATATGTATGTATATGTGAAATTTATATTTAGACCTATAACGTGTTAAATTTTATTAACCATTTTTAATTTGACTTAGATATTGAACAAAACGAGTAGTATGACAAATAAATTTTTTAAAAAGCAAAAAAAAAAACAAACTAAGAAAGGTCGGAGTTTAATACGCATTTTTTTTTAATTAAATGAATAGAATGAAGAAGAACTAATGAAATACATCATACATCAATTATTATCGACTGTGTTGTGGTGTGAGCAAAAAGATCTAACTACCATTATTAGTTTTTTATTTCATTTAATTTTTAATTTTGTCTATGAAAATTATTGAACTTTATTTTGTTGTTTTTTTTTTTTTGTAAATGAAGTATGCGATATTTATTTAGTTAAGAATTAAAAATACATGTATATAAAATTGTAGTTAAGTCTTTTCGCTTGGGATGTAAAGAATTTTTAAAAGATAAACTTGTTGTTGCTTGCTTGTAGTGTAATATTTTGTATTTAATTTAAACATATGAATATGGTAAGTACATATACGTACATACATATGTTTGTATGGTTTGTAATTGTGCACACTCTGCGCCACTTTAATAGGACACATACGCCGATATAATTTAAAGCAATTGCGGCTATGCGTTTTATTTACATGTTTTTTATACGATTCATAAGATCTAAGATAAATTTTACATGTCTGGCGTACTATTAAATATTTTTCTTTTCTTTTTTAGTTCGAGCCATTCAAAAGGGTAAGTCAAACGCATTTTAATCATGTTCTTATGTAGATCGCTTAAGTGGAGCCTGCATGAACATGTTAATTAATGAATTGTAAATGTTACCAACCTGATAAAAAAAAGTTTTGTTAAGACTTTTCTTGGGATTCGAAAATTGAAGGTATAATATGCTCCAGATATCATTATATGTATGTAGATAAATATATCATGTGGAAGCAATGCTACTTTCTTCTCAATAAAGTTCTGGAATGCGTTCTTCTGTAAGATTTTCTCTACTACATCAACAGGGCTTTGTAAATTGCATGGCTACGTGAAAACTTCACCAGACACCACTACTGAACTAAGGCATGTAAATCGGATAGTGACTGTATTCGTAAGCCGCGGTATCTTGAAATTTACACTGGTCTCTCAGGATGCATCTTAATGCCGAGATATATGCGCGAAGATTAAAAGAAATGATTTAAATTGTGTGTTCCAAAGTAGCTATCGTTAGATTCAGATATGATATTCATTCTAAACTGTGCGGTTTGAGCAGGAAAAACGGATTCCATATACAACATGTGGAAATGCCTCTCTCAAATGAATCACTCAGAAAACTGAGTGCTTTTCATAAAAATTTTCTACTCAAATTATTGTTCGTCCGTTATGCGGAAACACCACTTAAGAGTTACATGTAGAACACATTTCTCAGTAAAATTCATAAAAAATGGAAGTTAACTTTTACTAATTTCGTAATTGAATAAAGCAAACAATAATATAAAACAAAGTTTGCTAACAATTTTGTACAAAGTTTGGAATAATTGATCATTGGAATTTAAGAACTTTGATATTTCGAACTTTATCTCTTTGTGAGTAATTTTTAAATCAAAAGTTTAGCTATTTTGTTGGGAAGTACAAATTTTAGATATAAGAAATGATTTTTCATTTCAAAAGTCTGCAGTGATACAATTGGTAAAGGAGGGTGCCCCTCTTCGAAAACACAACATTGCTACGAGTCGTACATAAACGGATCCTTTTGAAGTGTGCATTTATTTAGCAGTCTTATTATATTTTATTGCTTTAACTCGTGAACAAAAAAAAAAAAAAAAAAAAAAACAACAAAAAATATGTAAATTAGTGATGAATTAGAACAAAGAAGATAATAGAAATTATGTCAGAGCGTGAAATTTTCATATGGTGGGGAATGTACTTTATCATACTTGTGTTTGTTTGTTTAATTAATTCAGATACATGTTTGATTAAAATAAAATAACTATTTTTGTTACAACTTTTATTTGTTTTAAGTGTACAAAAAATTAAGCCAAAACTTAAATACAAAATATGACATTAACAAGAACCTGAACCAAATTGTTTTCCTTCTTGTTTTTAGTTTATCTCTTTATTTTATTTATTTTTTTTCTCTTTTAATTTCCTTTAAGTTAATATGTAACTGTTTGTATTTCTGGTGTAGTATTTTATTTTTTAAAATTTAAATTGATACAATAGAATGTGATTGAATGTTTGTGTGTGTGTGGTCATTTTAGCTGTAAGCTTGTAGTATGTATGTAACTGTCGGTATATATGTATGTATGTTGATTTTTATACTCCTTTCATTAAGTTTATTTGTATGCATATGTATGTATGTATGAGAGTGTGTATATATTTTAGTTTAATTTTTTTAACATTTCTAATTATTAATAATTATCTGTTTGCAGTCTTTGGTTATTAATTTTTTATTTTAGTTTAATGTTTTTCTTTAATATTCAGACATAAAATAGGTAGATAGTATTATATGTACATATATATTTATTTAGTAGTACAATATACTCGTAGTATGTGTATGTATGTATGTAATATTTATATTGATTACATTAATATTAGTTTCAGTTTTGTTTTTAATTTTCTGTTTTTCTTTTATTTTGTTATTTTTTTAATTTTACATTAATTTCTCTTTCTAATTTCATACTTTGTTTTAATTTTAGTTTTTAATTTTATTTTTTATAAATTTAATTTTCATATGTATGTATGTAATATTGTTTTTAACGTATACCTATATCGTTTTGAGTTAGTATGCATTTGTGGGAGTGTGATATATGAATTGATTTATGCATGTATGCTTGTAAATGTGTATTTTTATATGTATTTTTGTGTAAAAGTTTAGGTGTTGGTGGTGTTTAAGTCTAACAAAGAATTAGGGCATATTACACTGTATAACAAACAAAAAATAACAAAGTTGTAACGTATTATTCTCCCCCTTTATTTCAGCGGTTGCTAAAGATTACCCCCATAGGCATTGGAAATCTTGAAAGTCTTACATGTTAGGTATACAATATCTTTATAAATTTTATGTAAAACACTACGACCAACATTTATTTTAACAGCGGGTCTTTTTTGTTCTTTTCTTGAAAAATAACATAAAAGGGTTGACTTCGTGCTTAATTCACAAACTTATTGCCGTAACACTCTAATACATATAAATCTTCAAAAAAAAAAACAAATCTTGAAATTAAATATGAATGTAAGATAAAAGTCAAAACTAATTTTATACTTAATTCTCAATTAGTTATAAAATATCCACAAAACCGAATTTTAAAATTCTAATTTGCATTAAGAATATGCTTTAAAAAAAATACACATGAAAGAAACGATAAAATCAAAATGTGGAGTTTGAGAAAGTATTTACTTGTTACATTTTTTCATGGTAAATGTTTTGATATTAAATTCCAGTCTGCCACATTGCTGTTAAAGTGGAGAATAATCAACCACACGAATAACGAAGAGTTACAGTGCTTAAATGTTTTACAATGCTGCTAATCGTAATGTTCTTCATAAAATTATATCTAAAGTATAATATAATTCCCATGTCGGTGCGTCACGATAAAGTATCAAACTTCAAATGTCGCTAAAATAAAGGCCAGAGGTGTAAATTTCAGAAAACCCTTTATATATTGCAAATTTTTAATTTTGCTGTACAGTGTAATTTGCATGCATTTTTTAGTTGCCTATTTTTTTACTAAAACATTCCTGAACAAATTTTAACAAAATGGCAAAACATTGTAAAAAAAAACTATAAAATTAACGCAGCATCTTAACGATACACATTTCATTAGTCATAGAGATGTTGCTAATTTCTTAAGTTGCTGTTGTTGTTGTAAGTGTTGTTAATAATAGATAGTTACAATAATATTGTTCATTATACATCTCGTATTTTGGACGCTTTAATAGTTTTGCTCATTATTATTTTTGCAATAATAATAATTTAAAGTTACAAATTATTAATTGAGTTAATTTATTTGTTTGTCTTTAATTAAATGTTTTAATTTATTATTTATTTATAATACATATACATTATTTACATTATAAATGCTTTGAATTTTCATCGTATTATATTAAAAAGTTTTTCGCACTTAAAACTCTTCAGGACACCACCTTTTTCTATTATGAATATTGAGAAATTCTTCTACACTGCATCAACGCATCTACAAATTTATTTATCGAACGAATGATGTTATTTTTGCTTCTCTGACGAGAGAATGATGGAGTGGGAGAAAATTTCCAACTGTTTTCCATTTTGAATTTTTACTTTTACTGTGTGTCTATGTTGGGAATTTTTATTGTGTGAAATACGGAATAAATTGGTGCATTAACGTTTCTTCCTAATACTCTGGACTGGAGTCGAGTAATCGTTTTTCAGGTGTAAGATCGCCTTTGCGCAGGATTCTACTGGTGGTACTGCAGTCATTGTGGTGAATATGATGATGATTAGAACTACCTCCTGATGATGATTTGGATGTGCCGTTAGTGGTATTTTGTAAACTCCCGCCATTGCCAAGAACTACAATATTAGCGCCATTGGAAGCCGATGTGATGGGAAACATGCTGGAAGTGGAGCCAATCTGTTGACAACGACAACCCCGCTTCGCAAATTTACCATAGCATTTTTCACATAAAGCCACACAGCCACGCATCGGCCAATAACACCAAAGACATGGCAGAACAAGCGAAAGAGCTCCTAGCCAACCCCATCTTTGGGTGCGTTTATAGGGACCACACGAGCAGGGGTTATCTACGCAAGGCGTACCGGAACTATCGTCACAATCCATATCATTATCGCGGGCACAGTGATAAAAGAGCGCTTTTGCACAGCATAAACAGGAGGCATAGTCGATGATAGACTCCGCACTGCAGAGGCATGTTTTGTTGCAGACCCATGTTTGCGGCAGAGGTCTAGGACTCTGACATTGTTCGCAACGGCAACGATCACAGCGTGGGCAAGTGATTGGATTTAGTGACGATTGGGCATCGCTGCTGCCAATAACAATGGGTGTACCCAACGGTGTGGCTCCATTGACGACGGATACCATACCCTGCGGCGTCGTTATGCCCGCCGCAATGCTGTGTATGTCGAGCAACTCATCGAGCGCAGGTAATTCTTTTGCAAACTTGCAGAAACTGTCAGTGTTTGATAAGGCGGGTTGTTTGGTGATCGGTTGGTTTATTGGTTGGTTGCCGGTCGCAAGAAATCCCCTCGTCTCTGGTTTCGGTGATAATTTTTCTGTCACCGTTGCAGATTTTGTTGTTGCTTTGGGATTATGAATCTGATTATGGGTTTGATGATTGTGTATGTGGTGTTGGTGCTGCGAATGTAAAAGCCCATCAGTGCCATCAATGCCCATCGTTGCGTTCGCTGAACCAGCAGTTCCTGCAAGTCGATGAAAGTGTTGATGGTTTTGGCCATGCTGCTGTTGTTGTTGTTGTTGTTGCTGCTGGCGTAGCTCACGCTGCGGCAATAATAGCAGATGATGCGTCGTCGTCTGGCCGTTATCATGTTGACCGGCGGGATGTTGCATTCGTGTCGCATTTTGCAGCTGTTGGGCCGTACGCAATGGAGTGTCCACATACTCATTGGCGAGCCGTTCAGACTCGGGTCGCGGTTGCGCCAGTGTGACGGGAGATGTTGGTACCGGCTCTGTACTATGGAAATGATTAAGGAAATTATTATTATTATTACTGTTGCTATTGCCACTTATTGTAAGCAGTGGTACGGTGACTCCAGGTGTTAGGGGTGGAGGTCGACGTCTCGTAAAACTATTTGTAACTGCTACAGAGGAGGAGGACGAAGTCGAGCTTACGTGGCTATTATTTCGACTTAGATTACTACAAGGTCTTTGTGGTAGGAAAGTTAGATGATGTATTTGATAATCGTCAAACTGTGTCGGTTGATGGATCACAACATCAATATTTCCAATATGATTATTGTTACAGCTGACTCTATTGTATCTTATATTGTTGGCAACTGGTGTGGTAGCCGCTGGAATTGTTGACGTTGTGTTAGTCGCTTGCTGCGAGGACCAACTCGACGATGACGACGTATTATTAATACTACTATTTAAAAGTTGATGCTGATTCAAATTATTATTTCTACTTAAATCTGATTGGTTTGTACATTGAGGTGTGTTCACTATTGTTATGTCTGCTACTGCTGTTGCTAATGGGCCTGTCGAAGTTGTTTGAGAAGGCGAGCTCATCATCTCCGGCTCGGGAGCTCTAGGACGATGAACTTTGGGTAACAATTTAGGGGGCCGTGGAGGCGCCAAGGGATCGCCGCCATTTCTGCGATCCATGTAGCGTTTAAGTAATTATTTTTAAAACCTCAATCCCCTCGATTTCTTTTCCGGGGACCATCAGTTTTCCTCATCCTCTTTTCGGGTCTAAAAGCAATTTTTTTTATTTTGTGTGTAGATTTTATTTATGCCACTTTTATTCAATATTAATTTGATTGCTTTCTGGAAAGAAAAAATGGAAACATAAAAATTAATTATCAGCGATAATGTGCGACATTGCTTTAATATAAATATTTTATTATTAAATTTTATTTTTTTGTTGAACTGGTATTGAATTTTTAAAAATTTGCATTGAATTTTTTTATGAGCAAAGAAGGTTAAAAAAACTAAATTTGACACAGTTAATAATCATCATATGTGCCATGCCAGAACTATTGAGCAAGGAAGATATTAGAGGGGTTAGATGGTGAAATGTAGAAGAAGGTTTAGTTCTTAATTCATCATAATTGAGATATAAAGGTAATGAGAGATATCAATCCGATCCGAAATATTATAATTTTCTCACATTTAAAGTGTCACCTTTACTATGACTGGCAAACCATTCACTTGATGCAAAATGTTGTATTTTACTAACAGACAAAATATTTAAAGATATCTTAATAAGGTTTTATTGAACAACACCCATAATAAATAGCAGGGATCTTTCTGGAGAATGTTGGCATGCTTCACTTGGTATGATACAAGCCAAGCTGATAGAACGCTTCTCCTAAAATAGAATTCTGTATAAAAATAATTTATTATTATAATTTTTTTAATTAAAAAACCTGTTTTTCATCACTAACCAAGAACGCAAATTAGCGTACATAAAGTCTCTATGTATACATATGTATTAGAGGTCTGCATGGAATAAGTTTTTTTTGTACATGTGAAGTTCTCTTTTCTTTCAAGTACAGCATACACTTTTTATCTCTCAAAATTCAAACAATGAAGAAAATTGTATTGTTGCTTGTCAAATACCTTCATGTATGTATCTGCAGCCATCTATGTTCTTAAGAAATTGAACTTATGAAAATGTGAACATAAAAATGTATGAACTCAAGTAACGAAATTTATAAAAAAGCAATGACATAAAGAAGTACATACATATGTACATATTTGTACCCATTAAAAGTAGATGTTATTGTTATGAGACCGCATTTTCTATTTCTGTTCGTTTGCATCCGAAATTCCGGAAAATGTGGCAAAATCCAATGAGAACAATTCAATTAGGAAAACAATTGCATACTTTTTTACAAACTGAAAGTTGACAATTTCCTTCTGAACCTGAAATTCGTACATTAATTGTTGTACATATGAAGTTTTCATCTCGTTTTATGTTCTTAACCCGAATAATACGATCGTTAATAGTAAATCGAAATACATAAATATTTATTTAATAGCAGGGAGCAGGATGAATAACAAACAACAAGTAGTTTTAAGCGAAAAATTTTTTGTTCGCACAAATGTGTCCTTTTTTGTTATTTTACTACTTCGAATAAGTGAACATGCCTTGCCTCTACAGTGTACTTCACGTATATAAATATATTTGTGCAGATCTCTAATACATATGTATCTATATCCATACATACATATATTATAATGTATCTGTTTAGTTTTATTTCGTATTGTTAAAACAAAATATATTTTTTTTCTTGAATGAATTTGTTCACACAATCAGGTAAATGGGGAGAGGGTTTTATTAATGAAGAACATTTTAACATACATTTTGGCATCTGTATACATACAAATCGATGTTTATTTCATTCATATAAATAATATACAAGTTTTCTATTATATATATATATATATATATATGTGTATATGTGTATATATGGATGTATTTCGTTAGCTTCTTACACATTACATTGTATGTGCGAATACTTAGCGGGATTTTTGTAAGCAAACTGTTAAAAATAATATCTTAATAAAGAAACAAATACAATAAAAAATACATACATAAAATAAAAAAAATAATTTCGACAATGAGATAGAACCACGCCAAGGTCAATAGTTTACGTACAAATTTACTTAAGAAGAATTTAGAAATTTTTGTAAAAATATATTAAATTAATCATATAAACACTACGGCCGAAAGTATGTACACTGAGTAGGATTATGCATTTGTAGCGCATTTAAACAATAAATTATAAAACATCACATTTTACGACCAAAAGTTTGAATTTGGTACTACCATTTCCCGTGCTGGCGATTTGACAGTGCATTGTGACTTGGGCTAAATGTGGTGAAAATTCTGGTTCAATTAAAAAATTTATTGAGAATTTCCATTACACACATAGATAATTAATAATTGCTTAAAAATTTTTTTGTATTCTTAAAACGATTCATAATTTTTTAAATTATCAAAATAAAAACAATGGAAAATTACTGATTATAAGCCGATTTTTAAAAATCAATATATATCTGCTTTCGAGGTTCTAGGAATCTATTTGGAGTATTTTCGTTTATGTATGTATGATCGTATACATACAAGTATGTATGTATGTAATGCTTAATTCAGATATCGTGATACATAATATGAAGCGATGTCGATTTAAAAAATGTTCGCAAATAAAATTGTTTTTGCAATAAACTTTCAGCCAGCTTGCACTTCGATTGCTGGAAATTAATTAATTCGTTCGAAAATTTGCTTGTGGAAAATTTAAAAAAAACAAAAGGCATGTCTAAATAAAGACGGCCTACTACTTCAATTGTATTGCTGGCTTTATGCTTTCTTTGTAATTTCTTTATTTCTTTTAAAAAATATTATATAAAATTAAATAATTTTTAGAGAAATATGATTTGTATCAGGAAAAACTCAAGATAGGAAAAAAAACAAGATATATTGTAGCATGTGGCCAACAGTGTAAAGTATGCATTACGATTCAATAGTACCGCAACATGCAAGCATTGACAAACTGCAAGCAAGATATTTTGTGTGTCGGTAATTTGACACTTGTACAGTTAATCAAGTGCAGCAGCACAATGCACTTAAATGAATCACATTTATTAACTGCATTTGTTTGATTGTAAATATAAGCAACACAAAGTATCTGTTGCTGTTAAGTATGCACTCGTTGGACTTAAAAACTTTTGAACACATGCTATACATAAATAGTTGGAAGCTAAATATGCTTACCCAACAATAATATATATTTCTATTATTTTACTCTTATGTTAAGGTACCCCTAAGAATTATTCTCATAATTAGTATATAAGCCAATGTCATTTAGTTTATAATAAAAATTAATAAATCAACTGTCTTAGGAGCTCCAACTACACAAGCTCTAAGACAAAAATAAAATAAATAAAAACTATTTTATTACAATGTATGTATGTACATATATACGATATACGAGATGTTGTCTAAATTTACGAAAATTTTAAAGCTATACACCGCATTTGGAAATGAAGGCAAAAATGTTTCATCAAAGTTACCAGAACGATGTACATACATACTATGTATGTATAAAAAACGAGGTTCTCGCAAATAAAATTGCTTTTGCAATAAACTTTCAGCCAACTTGCACTTCGATTGTTGGAAATCAATTACAGTAAGAGCTCGGTATGCGCAACCGAAAGGAAATCGGGGTTGTTGCTTTTACCGAAAAGTTGCAATAACCGACCACTAAAAATTTAATATAAAACACACCACTATTTAACTTACTAGGGTTGTATTTGGTAGAAGTCTAAAAAATAGCCCGTACTCGTCGCAGTTGTAAATCTGATCAGGAACTGATCCTAGTTCATTGATCTTCGGTGAATTCTTCTAAAAAAGGATCTACGTTTTCCGCCTTATTTGATAGCTTTTCTTCGCATATTTTTAATTTGCGTAATACAAATTTTTTCAACAGATTCACCATTTTGCAAGTTGCTTAAAATTTTTAATTTTTATTTAATTGTTAGCTTATTCACTTTACTTTACTACTGCCATATTTTTTAAATTGATGTGTACATAACATTGATCTTCACTTAAATCATTTAAAACCTTAAACGCAACGTGCAACGCATTGCTTAGATTTAAAAACAAAACAAAAAACTAACTGTATATTAAAAAACAACTTTTTTTGCTTATTACATTGGCGAAGAAGTCTTTTTTCTTAAAAAATATTTAGATTATGAAAACTGTTTAAGCGCCGCTCCTGCGCAAGAACAAAAAAATAAAGAGCAAAGAGTTAAAACTACGTTTTTGAACATATAAATTCAGAGAGAAAATTGCTTAAAATTTAATAAAACAGAAAAAGTTGCACTTATCGAGACTGTTTTTGAAAAAAGTTGCACTTATAAACCCTGTAATGTAAAAAAATGCCTGTTGCGCTAATCGGGATGTTGCGATAATCGGTGGTTGCGCAAATTGAGCTCGCACTGTAATTCGTTCGAAAATTTGCTTGTGGAAAATTTCAAAAAAACGTGTTTTAAAAAACAAGGTTCTACCAATATTCATCCAAATCTTTGAATATTCTAACGAAAACGCTGCTTTTACTGCTTGTTTTAGTATCTTCGCGAAATAGTTTTTAATTGTTTTTTTTTTTTTTTTTTTTTTTTTTGTACGAACTGCACTCAGGAGGATGACCCCTACTTTTGCAATACAGTGTGCCAGAAATTGGGCAAAAGGATAGTATAGAAAAAATATATGAATTATTATATTATTGTTATATTATTTTTTAGAGCAGTATAGCAGCGCCACTGTATTAAGTAGACGCATTAACTTTCTTGAGCTGCATGATGAGGCTTCTTATTAATTGTTTTACTTCGCCGACGGTTCTGTATACCAGTCGCTTTTTTCGAATCAAATACCAAAATATTTATCAAGATCGGTTTGTTGTTTCTATAGACATTTTCTAATGTTTATTTCCTCAGAATGGAGACTTTTAAACACCAGAAGCAAGTTGGCAAGTGCTAAAAATGGATCTAAATGAATTAAAAACGCTAGATCAAGCATTAATTAACTTTTCTCTTAAAAATTTTTTGATAAATCGACATCTTCGTTTAAGCTATCGAAACTCCAAGTATGTATTCGATATTCGATATTTCTTTTCTTTTTTATTTCATGTAAAATTTTACAGTTGTTAGCCATTTGTTAAATTTGGTTTTAGACTACATTTTTTAAATTCACTCTCATATACATACATATGTATGTAGGTATGAAAGTTACTCTTGTGTTCTATTTTCTTCTTCTGCTTCGGTGTGAATGAATATGTATGCGCTGATGAGGTATGCATGTGTATGTGTCTCTTTTATTTTTATTTGATTTTGAGTGCCGGATATGACGTCAATAAGTGGGTGTATATTGTGTTAATTATTTATTTTTTTTATGTTTTTGAAATGCCATGTTGTAGTTGTTTTTGTCTTACTTGGTTAGAAATTCCAAGCATCTTTTACGAACATATGGATGGGTTCAGTTATATATATGTATGTATATATGTATGTATGTAGTATGTGTGTATATTTTCACTGTTTTAATTTATTGTAAAATAAAACTTTTATACGAAATGCACATGGAAGGCTTTCATTTATCATATATTGTAAACATATTTGTATATTTTACTGCCGTGGGGATTTTTAGTGATTTATATGAATTTATTTTAAGGGAAACAAAAAGAAAATTAGCTAAGTAAAAATATAATTTTGTAGTAAGTCTATCGCTATTAATTCAATTTTATGAATTACTGTCGCTAAATCGTATCTCTTTTTTTTGTTGACAAATAATTTTAGCCTCTTCAATGAATTTTATGTATGTATGTCTGAAGTTTACAAAGAAACAAATAAAATTTCACAGAAAAATGCACTATTTATTAATACGAGTACAATTTGTAATTTTATTTTTATTTTAACTCGGCTATACATTTATGTTATGTACATACATACATACATATGTATATTCACCTCTTATCGGTAGAAAGCGGAAGTTTAGTCAACAAACAATTAATTAAAAATTAGAAAAATATATATATACATTTATAGTATATAACAAAACTTTTTATTTATTTTATTTAATATTTTCCGCTTTTATAAAAATAAGACACACTCGAAAATTTGTATTTCTAATGAGAAGTTCCTTCTTTTATCGACTAAAGGCGTGTCTAAATAAAGACGGCCTACTACTTCAATTGTATTGCTGGCTTTATGCTTTCTTTGTAATTTCTTTATTTCTATTAAAAAATATTATATAAAATTAAATAATTTTTAGAGAAATATGATTTGTATCAGGAAAAACTCAAGATAGGAAAAAAAACAAGATATGTATATACGATATACAAGATGTTGGAGTTTAAAGGGTGATTAAGAGTTCAAACAATTTAATTTTTTACCCATTCTGGTGCATGTTGGACTCATTGCTCGAAATCAGTTTATATGCATATTTAATCCGAAAATACAGGAAAACTGCGAAGACTGAGAGAGAGTCTCATACTTCCCGAGAATTCGAAAAAATGTTTTAAATCTAGCCGGAGCCCATACTTAGCTCAAAAAATGGAAAGTTAACTAACGAGAATTTCGTCCCGAAAAAGTCGTAAAGCTATATAAAATTCGGAATTTAATATCTGTATATTCGAAAATGCAAAATTAACATATTTTCCAGGAAACCTAACTTTTGTCTAAATTTACGAAAACTAAATTAAGCTGAAAATTTTAAAGTTATACACCACAATTGGAAATGAAGGCAAAAATGTTTCATCAAAGTTACCAGAACGATGTACATATGTACATATGTATATAGAAAACTCACAAGAAATATCTAAAAGATACCGAAAATTCCAAATTTATATGATAGTTCGCATCGATTGGGAAAACATTTTAATTACTCAGAAAAAATATTAATAACATATTCGGAAATACACCAGCTATTTTTGTAGCACATACATAGGCACATAGTATGTATGTACATACATACATATACATACGTACATAAATCACTAAAATGGCTATAAAATAGGAAACGCAGAAAAATTATTAAAGTGCAGGACTTTCCGAAAATTTTAATTTACTATGGATGGATATACTATGTACATATGTATATGTATTAGTGATGTTACGAATATCAATTTTTAGTATTCGCGAATACGAATACGAATATTTAAAACAGTATTCGCCGAATACGAATACGAATATTTCTTTTGAGGTTTATATTTCAAATTTAATTGGAAAAAATCCCTGCCTTTGCGTTAGTAACTATAAATGAAAAAAAAAATTTAGTGATTTAACATTATTATTGCATTAAGATGCCGAATTTGAAAACCTCTACAGAACATTTTTTAATTATTTTACTTACATACTTTCAGATTTCGTTTTTCTTACTCTGTTTGGGTTTTTAATTAATAATTCAGTGCTGTTTAGCGAACATATTTTTGCAGAAGGCGCATCCACCTGTGTCAGTGGAATTTCATATAGTCAGGCAATATTTAGTGACACCACCAACGAGTGTTCCAAGCGAGCGAATGTTTAGTGGTGCGGGGCTTATTTATACACCGCATCGTAATAGGCTTGATGGAGAAAAGGCTTCAAAACTTCTATTTTTGAAATTCAACATTCCTCTACTGAGGTTTGATTAATTTAATATGATATAAAACTTTAATTTTTGAATACTAGTTGCAAAATACATATATATTTTTGTTTGTTTTTTAAGAAGGTTATTACTTTGCGTGAAATACAATGGGTTTTTTTAATAAAAATTAATATATTTTTTTACATTTTATGTACTTTTTTTAAACTTTTGTATGATTTTTTTTTGGAAAATGTATGGGAAAATTATTCGAAAAATATTCGCTTGAATTTGGCGAATACGAATACGAATATCTTAAAACAGGCGAATAGTCGAATACGAATACGAGTATTCGTAACATCACTAATATGTATGTACGTTAATAACCCTATTCAAAAATTCTGGTAATAATGTTCACGATCGGCAATTCTATGGTTATTCTAAATAATATTCTGATCATCAAATTTCTTAATATGTATGTACATATGTAGGTACCTACTATCCATGATCAATAATTATGTAATTAATGATCACGTGAGAGCTTGGTGAAATCTGTAACGCGAGGTGAAAAATAAGTAAAACACAATGTACCTGAGTGACAATCAAAAAATTAAGAAAAAAAAAAGTCGGAAATAATTTTGGAAAGTACCTAAATGGAGAAAAGTCAAATCAAATACCTTTATCCATACATACATATGTACATACATATGTATATGAAATCATACTGAGATTGCAACAAATAGATGTACCTATAAAAGAACAAAATTTTAAGGGAATAGAGAGATAAAAATATATCTAAGAACACATGGCATGTAATTATATGTTTGTGTGTGTACATAAATATTTATTTAGCTGTACACATATTTATTTATAATGCACTCCATACATGCATACACATGTACATACGATATGTAAGTATGGATGTAGATACCTACTACAAAACATTTATTATAGATGCACGCGTGTGGCTGTGTGCGTTGTTGACTAAATGTGTGGGTATAGTTTAAGAAATGTTCCCAGCGGGAAAAAGAAGGACTACGAAGGCCTTCTAGATGGCCTCTGCACCCCTTCTTTTGGATGCGCAAGGCCATACTCATATATTTTTTACACACGATGTCATTGCGGGGAAGCCCTTCCGCATTCCTTTATTTCAAGAGTGATTCTGAAAGACCTTATAATTAATGGCTTTTAGGAGGCCTTCCTGTGAAGGCCATCTGAAAGGGCTTATAATAAATGCTTGTTAAAAGGCTTTTAGCTGATGGTATGCAGAAAGGCCTGCAGATAATTTCCTGCTAATAGAAGTAATAAAATTTTAGTGTTTTAATATTAAAAACTTTTTTATTTATTTGTTTAAACTATTTACATAAGTACATATACATACATATACGTTCGTGCTATAAAAGTCCATATGTGTACTTATTCATATTAATATTAAAACAGTATTTTTGAACAAAATATATAACACTTCAATATTATTATCAAACAGTTTTTTCTTCTTCCATATTTTCCACGTTAAATTTTGACAAACATTTATCTTATTCTATTTTAATTAAACCCTTTAAACGTTTTTTATTCATTTTTCTTACTTTTTCAGTTTTTAGCACTTGTTCTTAAAAAAAATACTCTTTTTGACTTCCAAAACTCAACTAAAATGATTTACGATCTCTTGCCATTTCTTTGTTCTGTATTTGGATGTTTTTAATGTATCTTGTATGTACATATATATTCATGTATGTTTGTAATTTTATTTTTATGACGTCATTCCGAAGTCTTCCTTTTACTTTGGAATATGTAGGTATAACACAAAAAAATTTTACCCTCTCTTCCTCTATTCTCCCTTTTCAGAGAAGCGAATTTGAAATGTGTGTTATTATTATTAATAGGGAGAGTCGAGGCCTTCTATGAAGCCTTCTTTAGCAGTTAGAAAAAAAAAGGAAATTGATTCAAAACATTCCTAAGAGGGCGTTTAATGAGGCCTGAGTTAGAAGGTCTTCTGAGTTTTCCCGCTGGGTTTAAAGAACAGATGGAATTATGTCTATTTATTTAAAAAGTGTGTGTATGGATATATGTACGTATCTATGAGTGTACGTATGTATGTATGATTGTGTATTCATGACACGCGTGTGTGTTACTTACAACACACTTTATTTAGTAGCACATTGGGGGCTGTGCACATATTACGTAACGCTGTTTTCAGAGATTTTATACCCCCCCCCCCCCCCTATCCGTAACGATTTTTAATAATTTTTCAGTACAAAATTTTCAATCCGTAACAAATCGTAAACCCCCCTCCACCCTTGGAGCGTTACGTAATATATGCACAGCCCCTTGTATGATTTAGAATTACATATTATTACGAGTATTTTACGAATTTAAAACATCGCATGCAAATGTTCAAAGGGAAATTGTTAATAGTTAAAGTTGTATTGCTGAAAATTAATATTGCCCTAATCCAAATTTAATCTAAAATTTTAACACTGTCTGTAGTCATACAAACTCCTACTCTCCTACTCAATTCAGTTATAAGGGATTTACTAAAAAAAAAATAAAGAAAAGTTGGCATACATAAAACTTTTCAATTCATTTGTGTTTAGCCGTTCTCATTTCCACATGCGATATCTATTGTGTACAATTTTTTAAAAAGTGATCGACCTTAAAAACTACTATAAGATATCTAGTAGTACTATGAGCGCACACACACACATATATACACACGCAAATGGATAGATTTTTACAGCTGTTAGTCGTAATGGTAAACTCACTAGCCAGTTTTGGTTTGTACGATTATTTTTCTCTCCTTTGACTTTTTTTCTTTAGTTTATCATATATTTTATTGCCGTTGTTGTTGCGGTTGTCGCTTCTTCAGGTAGCTGAATATAACTTATATAATAAACTTAAATTTATCGTTGTATGAATATAAACATACCAGACTGGGACATATTTTATAAATACTCCAGAGATGGCAATAATACGTTTTACTTTTTCCACAATATCCAAAAAATAATACAAAAATAAACATACATACATGCATATGTAGATATACATAATATATTTTTAAGCGGAAAAAACGAAAAACTGCTTTAGAAATAAAAGGAAGCTCTCTACGTACATAAGTAAGTTAATAGCTCTCATTAATTATTCAATCCATACGTCTATAAGAATATCATAAAGCACGAATGAAAGACATTTAGGCAAATTAACGTTATTTAGGGAAGCCTTTTATTTTCACAATCATGTGATAAATACTTCAAGACGGACATCTACCCCTATCGTGGTAAATGGAAATATGTATTTCGAATTGCAATGTAAATAAGATGCAAATTCGAAAAGCTTTTTATCGGAATTGAGTTACGTAGTAACCCGCCAGAAAGCACTCCTCCACGTAACTGCTTTTAGATATTCATAACAGAGGAGAAAACTACTATCACGTTCATTCCCGGCAAAACTACCATTCAATATAAATAGATAATTTGGAAAATATTAGTCTTGGAAAATGTTAGTCCTGAAATCAAGAAATAGTGTTTAGTCCCTTTCTGACTTACGACATTCTTTAAAAATTTCGGGGGATTTGCATTTGTTTTCGGGTAGTGTTCATTGTGAACAAAAAAAAAAACTCAAAAAGGGTGCGCAGTTGCCCAACTGGTGTTCGCAATGCTAAATATTTTATATTTTACGTCAAAATTATAAATACAATAGAACAGTAAATATTTTTTTTAATAATGTTAAGCGTTTACAATTAATCATTTATATTTAACAATAAAAAAAATAGCCAAGTTTAAAAAAAAAAAATAAATTTTTGGGTGATTGGACGTTGTTATCTCCGTTTGCCACTCACTACTAGTTGGTTGTCTCATTTCAATGTAATCACAGTTCGTAGTTTTCTAAATGTTTTAAGTTATTTCTATGCCTATAAGAATTTTATTAGTACTAAATTTAAGTTAACGTCACATAAATTCGACTGCTACCTACCGTTCAATGCTTTTCTAAATGTTCCATTTTTACACTATTGTTTTTTTTTTTCCTTATGTAAATTGCCACTCTTAGCTAACATCAAACTGAACTTATTATTCAAATAATTAATATACAAATGTCGAAATAGGAATAGTAAACATTTTAATACAGTTTGGCTCATTTCCGAAATTTAACTTTCCATCCCTGTTGTGCACTATGGCCCAGTTCTTGAAATAATTTATTGTTATTTTTTTAGGAAATACAAATGGCTTTGGAAAAAATACTATGCAAGACATGGTTACAGCAACTATATCATGATTACAGTCGGTTGTAATAAACAAATTATATTGTTTGTAATATTTTAAACATAACGAAAGCCACAATTGACAATGCGTTGAGTGAAAATTCTGTCATATATCTATACCTCTACAACCATACATAGGTGAGATTAAGAAACCTTTCTTATGGAATTTATTCATTTCTACTTCTGTTTTAGTGAATGTGCATGGAATGCTTAAACTTAAACATATGAAAACGAGTCGATTGTGCGTACAAACTGTCAGGTTTATTTGTTCTTAAGGCAAAATGATTGTGCTAAAGCAAAGGATAAAATCACTGCAACTACAGCAACAATGACGACGACGACTTAGACTGAAAACAAACTAACTAAGAATAAAACAAACAACAAAAATAAAAAAACAAACAACAAAAAAATTCATCAAGCTGTCTTTTGTTCTTTGTGTGTATCTTCTAAGTGGTACCCTAAGTATGGCACGTTGTCATTTTCCTCTTTGGCCAATATTCTTAATGAACCTCTCAAGTGTACATGTATACGTGAGTTTCGATTTTATTAATGCTCTTCTGCTTAATGCTATTGCTGTTGTTCCATTCAAACACATAAAAACAAGACACTCTTCTAAATCCATAATTATACACATAAATATTTAAATAAACATCCTGCAGTAAATAGAAATAAAAGAACTGTGTCAAAAAGGAAGCAATTGAATGTAAAGCGAAGTCATTAATTAAATTTTGAAAATACATACGTGCACTTTAATAGACGAACTCAAATAATGAGTAATTAAAACAAACACGTAGGTACCTCCATAAGGAACATTTCATAAAAACGACTAGCTGCTGTACGATGTTCTTCGCGACCCCCATAATAATTAAATGACATAAAAATATAGGTATAAGTGCATATGCATTTATATCTATACAACTACACAGAGGAACACAGATTTTGGTGAACTGGAATTATTCTGAAACATGTACATATGTACTTAGATATGTACGTATGTACACACGTGTGCACTAGTAGAAAAATTCATGATTCGAACACAATTCGAATATTATTAATTTATACAAACAAAATTACTAGGTCAACACTATAATCAAATAAAACTTATTCGGTTCGGATTCTTTAAAAAAAATCGAATAAAATTTATCTGGAAAGTTTTTTTTCCAAATTATAGATTTTTTCCAAATAATTACCAATTCGAATAAAATTAATCCAAATTAAATTAGTGTATGAAAGATAAGCAGGTACATACATAGATACCTATTTTCGAAATAAACTGTAGGTATAAAAATATTCGAACAATAATTATTACAACAAATAATTTTTAAAACAATTGTGTTAAAGTACTACATACATATGTATATTACAATTGTTCTATGAGAAATTAAATGAATATAAATATTGAAATTCGAACAAAATTTTTTAAACCGCAAGTATTCCAATAAAAATACTGTCAGAATAGGGAAACTATTACATACATACATATTTGGTTAAAAATTTTGTAAATGAAAATACATATTCAAATGATATGTATATCAACAATGTTGGTCAAGCAAATATGTTTAAATAAACTTATTTAAATAAAATCATTATTGTAATTAAAATAAAATTAATTTTAGAATAACGCAGAAAAAACAAAATTATTCTGATAACCCTTTCGTTCATTTACAAAAGAGGACAGTAATCAAAATTCCTTTAAGTAAAAATTATTTAAAAAAATATTTTTGAGCAGATAATGTAATTTATTGTCTATGAATTTCATTCACTTGCATACGCAATCAGAACGAAATTTCGTGAAATGAAATCACTGTTGGCCTGTGTATTTTTATGATTTTGTCTATTATCACCTTAGCAGGAAACACCTAAAACTATTTTAAAATTTCCATCAACTACGATCAACAAATAATAATAAAGCGAGTGCACTGGAAATGCATTCCACATTCTATACAAAAATCCAAGTACAGCTACCTAGTATTTAAATGCTTAACAAAGGCTAATTGGGGTATTCACACTGTAGTCATAAGTCATATGTCACAAAATAATAGCACACCAATATATGACAAGTGTGAACACCCCGTCATAAATAAGTGTGCTATTTCATAATTGTGCCAGCTGATAAACATTTAACAACACTCCATTTTTAGTCGGATTATTGCGCATACGTTTGCATTTTGTCTTAAATGTAAATGTTTTTTAATTGTTAATAAAGAAAACAATAAATTTCCTGTAAATTTTCTAAAATGTCCATTATCAATTAAAATTTTCAAATTTTTAAGCTATTTAACCTGACACTAAGTCTTTTCTTTTTTGAAGTGAAAACCTCTTTTTTTTATAGTCTACGTATAACGCTCGTACATTTTTTTGAACCAAAAACAGTACATTTCACTGAAATTTTTTAAAAAAGCAGTAAATCGATTTGGAAAAACAGTACTTTTCGCAGTATATATGTACATATTTTATTCAATATATAAAAAAAAATTAACAATCATTTCCATCATCTGAATCATTTCCATCAAAATCAGCTTTTGTTGTTTTGTATTTGTCGTTCGAAGCAATTTGAATAAGCAATGCCGGCTTCGTTTTGAGGTAATTGTAGAAATCAAAGCATTTGTACTTCATTTGACGGTCAGAATCGCCTTCAATGTTTGCACATCTAATCGGGTTTTGTCTGACGTCCAAGTTTTGTTCACTGCAGAGAAGATTCGTTCCACTGTTGCTGAAGTTCCTGGCAAACATAAAATATATTCAACGATCGTGGCCATTTCTTTGAATTCGCAATCGGCGTTATTGAGATGAAAAAATATGCTATGCTTATTTTTGAAGTAAACAATATTATTGCATGAATTCGCTGTTCGCCGTTTTTATTTCTATTATGTATCGAAAAACAGTATTTTGAAGGAGAAAAGCAGTACACAGTTTTTGATGTCGAAAAACAGTATAATACTGCGAAAAACAGTACAGATACGAGCCTTATCTAAGTATGATGACTATATAGTGTTGCCGCTTTGTAAAGTTGCCACCCTTTATGGGTTTTTAAGGGGATTTTTATATATGTATATAAAAGAAAGTCGTGTTAGTTACACTATTTATAACTCAAAAGCGGCTGAACTGATTTGGCTGAGAATTGGTGGGCAGGTAGCTTAGAACCAGGAGAATGACAGAGGATACTAATGTAAAGTACTTTTTACCTGGGGGACTAGGATGCCTCTTCTTTGTATGGGGCACTTCCAGTAAAACTAGAAAGCTGAAATTGAAATTGCATAAGTTGATAAAAAAAATGCTATGCAATAGCTTTACCGCGGCAGTCCTCGAGTGCCACACGTCTTTTTTTATCTATACGAACTTGTTGAAATAAATATAATCAAAAGCAGCTGTTGCTGGTAACATGAGCTGAACTATTTTTTTGGACGGCGGCAAGTGGAAAAACGGTCATGCATGGAGAATTTTGACAGCATGGGTAATGAATTCGCCGTTTACACAAACAACATGCCTGTTGTTTGCTTTGTTGTTGAATTATTGTACACTGAGAAAACAGTTTTACATAAATTCTTTGAAATTCAACGTATCATACGTTGTTTCAGTAAAATATTCCTTGAAATTCAAAGGTAAAATGTCATGTATTTATGAACTCAACGTTGAAACCATTATTTGATTTTATTCGTTGAATTAAACAATGAACTAGTTTTTTGATTTAACGTATAATGCGTTGAATTTAAGAAACTCGTACATTCATTTAAACACAAAATGAACAAATAGTTTGATTCAAAGAACCTGTTTCTTGATTTTAAGTAATATACGTTGATTTTGTTGTATGTATACGTTGGATCAAGGAATAAATTCTTAAAAATCAACGTATGGTTTCTTAACTTCAACAAACTGGTACGTTGAATTCAACAAGCCAATGAATTGCCATACGTTGAATCAAAGACCTGTTCCTTGGGTGAAAAATAAGGAATAATTCGTTTAATCAACGAATTTATTTGTATTTGGTTGAGTGTAGTCGTACTGAATTTGCCTTTTGCACGAAAATTACATTAAATTGGCGCGGGAAAATATGTAACAAATTTTACTGTGTAGATAATGTATAAATTCGCGTGAATTCGCCATTGCATCCACCTTATAATTAATTCGCATATACCTGGTAATGAATTTGCCTTGTTTTCATTCTTGTGTTATTTAAAAGTAGCGGCGGCTTATAAATATTATCGCCGGCTCGAATAAGGAGTTGCAGCTGCTCGACTAATATTTCTACTGTTATTTTATGACAATCCATAAACATACCTCAAAATGTCTTATTATTATATGACTTTTTTGCTTGAAGCACAACAACAATTTTTTTAAACTACATATTGTAAAATAATAAGACATTATGACAATATGACTGATATGACAACAGTGAACACCCCAAATATAGAACATATCTGTTTTTCCTTGCATTATTCATACATATATTTATTTAAGTGTTTTCGGCAGATACTTGAATCAATAAAACTACATGATAATCTTTACTTTTCTTATTAATCGCTTTGATAATAAGAAAATATAAATCTGAAAAATGTTTGTGCTAATCTGATATAATTTTGGGGTATAAATAACAAAGTAACCTTCACAATATTTTTGTTTGTAAATATGTATTTTATTCACAAACCATTCTCTTACACTTGAGCACGAAATTCCTCTTCACAATAGAAGTGGTATAGACGCGCCCTGCAAGACACCTACACATATTTACATACTTACGGGATCTATTTATGTAAAGATGTTTATAGGAAATATGTATGTGTTTCTGTATGTACATATATATGCGTGTATCTGTTTCTGTCTACAGAGTAAGAAGAAGTTTCGTTTAGTGTTTGTTATGTGTATGTGGGTGTGCTTATTTCTATGAGTACCAGGTAATGTATTAGTAGAATTACATACTACGTATGTGTTTTTGCTTGATTGCTATATACTTTTAATCGAAGAGCTGTACCCATTAGTGATGTTACGAATACTCGTGTTCGTATTCGATTATTCGACTATTCGCGTATTTGTATATATTCGTATTCGTCAAATTCAAGCGAATAGGTATTTCTCGAATAATTGCACATACATTTTCCCAAAAAAATAAAAGAAATCATACAAAAATTTTAAAAAAGTACATCAATTGTACAAAAATATATTAATTTATAATAATTTTTATTTAAAGAAAGAAAGCCCTTTATCTTTGATGCAAGAGAGACATGTGGCCGCGCAATCTGCGAAAATATGTTCTCCCAAACAACACAGAATTACTAATTAAAAGCGCAAGCAGAGTAAGAAAAACAAAATATCAAAGTACTTACATATGTAGTTAAAATAATTTAAAAATGTTCTGTAGTGGTCTTCAAATTCGGCATTTCAATGTCATAATAATGTTAAATACCTAAAGTAGTGTAATAGTGTATTCAATTTATTGTTACTGACGCAAATGAAATTTGAAATATTATGTGGCTCTAAGCCTTAAAAATAATATTCGTATTCGGCGAATATTGTTTTAAATATTCGTATTCGTATTCGCGAATACTAAAAATTGATATTCGTAACATCAGTAGTACCCATGTTCTGTAACTTTGTGAGACCTTTTCGATGGGAGAAAGTTGTTACCGTCCTGTAAAACGCAGGATGAACTTTAAACAATAAAACTGAAGTGTTATATCTTTTATTTTATTATATGTAGGTACCTACAAATAAATTATTTCATAAAACACCCTGCTTTCGAATTTTCGAACTTCTGTTCTAATTTAAATTGGAAGGCCAATTTTACTGCCCTAATTTTATAGAATTACAATTTTTATGGACAAATTCAAATTGTTTATTGAAGTTTTATTACAATTATTAGAATTGAAAGCTCGAAATTAAAACAAAATTATTACTTTGTTGTGCGTTAAGCTTATCTAGTAGGTATCTATATGATTGATATTAAGGCCAATTTATGAGTATACATATACTATTTAAACATATTCAATATGTCGAATTTAGAATGAATAAACTTCAGTCCCTCTGTCATATATGTATGTGCATACATACTTACATACATACATTATGATAACTTTCGGCTTTAAATATTTATGCCATTGAAGCAAATTATAGATACTCGGTCTTTAACCAGACATAAATAATTACAAACTCCAAAGTAGTAAAAAGGCGAATGTAGTTTGAACACGCTAATGAATTTCACCCTTCTAAGAAAGCTACAAAAGCGAATAACTCACGTTTTATTTCTTAAAGTTTTCTTTGTTTTTTATTTAGCCACCAAATAAATTTTAATTGGTTGAAGAATACAAAAAAATGGATATTTATTTAAACTCGTCCGTCGGTAGCACGGCGAACAAATATGGAACGGAAATAAAAACAAGCACCTGAACATTATGTCACCCAAACATGGAACAAATATGAAAACATTTATTGTTATGATCGTGAATTGGCGGTCATAGAACGTGCACAGTATTGTCAAACAGTAACAAATGTACACGCAACAAATAAAAAATCTTATTATAATAGAACAACAGCAACAACAACAATAATATATAATACAAAATAATATTAGGTATATATTTTTTAACAATTTATAAGATTGAGGGATTCAACAAACAAATCGTTATTGGTTCGTTCTGTGTTCAGAAGTAGAAATGAAAATTATTCATAGAAAAAATTTATATTTTATTAACAACAACAATAAAACAGACATACATATTTATATGTATGGTTGCTTGTACTCGTATCATGTGAATACTTTAAAAATTTCTAATGTTGTTGTTGCTGCCTGAATTAATAAGTGTGTATCCACTCATATGCATACATCCATAAATACGAGTACTTGCACCAACTCACACACATGAAAATTTCTTTCTTTTTTTTTATTTTTTAAATCTGAAACGTTCGCAATGAGTGTTGGCTGGCAATATTTGCTTTGATTTGCTAAACGTTGTTTATGGCCGGATATCCGCAACTATTTTTGTGTACGAACGAGTAATAAAAAATATACTGGTATTTAGGTACTCGTATCTACATTTATTCATTTATAAACTTATGATTGTATCGGTATAAATTATGTAAAAGAGTGTTTGCAATTTAAAAGAAGCAAAAAAAAAAAACAATTATCATATATGTACATACATACATACATATGTACATACCCACATATTACAAACGTTTTATATTTTTGCTTTCTTAAATTTCTTTTTAATTACTTACACCACCATTTATTTTACACATAATTTCTTTTTGCCATTTTAAGCAATTTTTTTTAAATAAATTCATAAAAAATCTGCTTGCTGACATTTTTGCATGAAATTTTGAAATTTATCAATAAATTCTTTTTAATTTAGTTCTTCTTTACACGCTGCTTTTTGATGATTAATCAATTACAAAGTTATATTAAAATAAGAATAAATAGGTGTGTTCGACCCAAATCTAAATCTTTAAACCGGATATGAAATATACTACATTCGTACATATGTATGTATGTAGTGAAAAAAGAAATTAAAAAAAAATATTGTTGGTTAATCTCCCCAATTTTAGTTGTTAATTAACTGTTGTTGCAATTTTCATTATCACAATTGTTCTATTGGTTAAAGCAAGACAGTTGGACATTTAAAGTGGAGTTTTAAGAACGGAATTAGGAATTAAGGTAAATTTTATACCTATCAGTATTTACCCATTGTGTTGACCTTTTTTTTTTTTGTTTTTGCTAGTTAAATGGTCGATGTTGATGATTTAATCCTAAATTAGCAAAAAATTGAAAAAATGTCAGCTTAATGAGTAATACTGATATACAATTAAATTTAAGCTCTAAAACCTCGATCTGAAAAATCCATTCGTAATGTCTACTACTTTTGGCTAATAAACCAGTAAACGCTTAAACGCTAGTTTAGTTAAACTAAACTGAAAGACCAAATCAGTTCTGCATAATGCCTACTCATACTATGCATCAATAACATAAATACACATGCATGTATGTATATACATACATATCGTCATATGAATTCAGAAAAGCTCTAACTTACATTGAAAAAATTTTATCTGAGAGCAAAAAAAAAAACTAATATGAAAAATTAATCAAAATATTTTGTTTAAATTTAGTTTGTATTAAAGAATTTAAATTTTGCGGCAAGATGTTCATCAGTATACTGACGGGGAGCATTATAATCAATCAAAAACTTTCGGCTTTTCAGTAGTCTGTACTCCCAATTTTCTGACTTTGTTTATACCTACGCCTTTGTTTACAGATTTATAGGTATTTAATCCTTTTTCCTACCGTGAAACTACACTACATACATATATGTGTAGTGGTGTCGGATTCAGTTTCCACTGTGCCAAAATGTCTTCATATCTTGTGTTTGATAAAAAATTGTTTCTTAATCCAAAATCACAATCGAATTACTTGATAACAACTTAGTGAATTTTACCCATCGAAATGTAGTAAATAAATACTAATGTAAATTTGTAACATCGTGTAAGACTACATACATACATACATACATACAAAAAAATTCATGTCTGTTCTGTAAATATGTATTTATGAACATTTGAATGTTTTATTTTAGAATGCTTTCATTTTGGTAATTTGTTTTTGCTATAATTGTTGTATGTGTGTAGTATTACAGATTCTGCTGCTGCCTCATCATCATCCATCTACTGCCACTAAATTTGTGTTAAGCTTAAAATAGATCTTAGGAAAATTTTAAAATTGACAACAATTTAAATATAGATTTAAATAAGATCTTGCAATTTGTATAAATTAAAATCACATGTTTGTGTTGGCTGATGCCAACAAAAATCGTCAGCGCATTCATAAAACCAGTACATGCACGCGAATATCCAAAGCAAAAAAAAATGTTAATGCCCACAACAGGAGAATGAACAGCCAGACAAACCCCACCACAAAAAAAAAAAATTATCGACCGTCCGTTAGTCAGCCAGTGCAATAGACATACGGACGAACGTTTAGACCTGTATAAAGTATGTACATACATACATACATATCTATGTAAACCAGAAAAATAATAATTTCTTGTTATATTATTTCTTTTATTTTTATTTTGTTTTAATGACCGACTGCAACCAAAAAAAATGCAGACTACTTTGCTACACACAATGTTGAAAGTTTCATCTAAACTACTAGAGTGAAATTAGAATTAATTCAAGAATATAAATAATCATAACTGGGAGGGGGGAGTGTGTTCATTTTGGTAAGAGTAGATATTCTAGAGACCAACTGGCGAACGAAACCAATTGTTAAAGGCCGAACTAGATCTGCACCTTCATTATATTCCTCCACAACTTTGTTATAATATTCAGACAGCCCAATTATGAATAGAAATTTACTGAAAAAGTTGCCCTTTATTTTGCAGTTTTTCTTTTTGTTGATTTTTAAAGTTCTGTCGTTAATAAACTTTTAATCTGATTAGAAATTGTGTTTCGAAAAGTACCTCATAAATATTCACCCTTTTTATAATTTAATCATTACATATTTATTTTTTTAAGTTTTTCGAATAACAAATTTGTGACGATTATAATTTTTATAGATAAATTTTATTTCGTCAAATAATGTTTCCTTCTCGTACTAATGTTTCTGGCAACGTTGTTCTTAATGATGTTTGTTATTCTTGCTTTTTTTTTTGTTGTTGCTTGATTTTCAAATCAAGTTGTTGTTTTACTATACTTTTAGTTGATTTTGTTTTTGTATTAGTGGTTTTTGTTTTTGAATTTTTGTTGCTATTGTCAATGGTATAGAAGTTGTTGTCAAACCGGTTTGTTGTAATAATGATTTTTTTCTACAATAACAGCAACACGACAACAACAACAACATAGCAAAAGAGCAAACTTTCAATCCATCTTACGGGTAAAAAGGTGTGTTGAACAGAAGAAGACAAAAAAAATTAATATACAAACAGAACGAACCAAAACAAAATCAAATCAAACTGGGTTCAAATGTCTTTTTCCTTACATACATCGTATATACAACACATACATACATATATATGTACATGCATATGTATATATGTACATACATATTTTCATTCGTTTTTGTATTTATTAAATAAATTTAACTGCTTGTTTCTGTATCTTAAATCAAAATCTAAACAATATTATCTTATAGGTTTTTAAATGTTAAAAGTTTATTTAATTTACTACTGTAAGAAACTTAACAATTGAAACAAAGAAACTAAAATTAAATAATAAACATGTTTTGTGTACCTATGTACGTATGTACTTATTATGTACATATGTACGAATGCACGTTTATGTGATACTCGTATGCTGTTTGTTATATGTATAGTTCAATGAAATTGTGTGCTTTAGCATTGTTGCAACTTAATTAAACGAAGAGATGATGTCTTTAACCAACCAAATTCTTATCAATTAATTTTTTAATATTTTAAAGGCTTCTATCGGAATACACCATACACACACACATACATACATACATACATGCAACAGTGCGAGGTCAATTTGCGCAACACCAGATTATTGCAACTATAATAACCCTATTAGCGCAACAGTCTTTCTAAGTCCAACTTTTTTCTAAAATCAGCCTTGATAATTGCAACTTTTTCTGTTTTATTGCGCTCATGCCAATTTTCTGAAGGTATCAAACATGGTTACAAAGAATTTGTTTTTAAGCTATTGCATAGCTTCTATCGCGGGCTTTGAGGCGACCGAATCAAGAAATTTTTAAACGTTTGTTTCTTAAGTCTTTTGTTTTTGAAGCGAAAAAACCTGACACTAAGTTTGTTTCTTAAGTCTTTTCTTTTTTTAAGTATTTAAATCGCACAAAGTAGGTTAACCCCTAAAGTATGCTATTGATTTTGATTTCATTAACATATGTTAATAATATAAGTAATTGTATAAGTTGATAAAAAATGCTATGCAATAGCTTTACCGCAGCAGTCCCAGAATGCCACATGTCTTTTTTTTTTTGTTTTTACATAATCAATTATATTTTCCACCATACATTTGAGCAGTTGTTAAGATGATACATGTGAAATAATGAGATATCAATGAGGCAGCATAAAATAACCAATAATTTATACGTAAAAATGTTTGTTTTATTTTATGTGAATGGGATTAGCGAAGCGCACCGGGCATGGCTAGTAGTTCATAAAACTTCAATATTTGTTTAAGAGAAATAATATCCATGCGTTTGTTTGCAAAACATAGTTTTAAAAATTTTGTTTTTTCTTTTCATATTCATAAATTCTGTAGTGCAGTTGAAAGAAAGAGGGCGGACGTAATAAAAATTGTATGTACATATCATTATCCGCATACCATACTAGCAAAAAGTGTGATAAGGAATTGGGCCTTTAAATAATTCTCCAATATAAGTTTTCCTACACATTAGATTTTTGTGACACACCTGTATAGGTTAAACTACAGATATTTGGTAAAATTAAATTTCAACAGGCGACATTTTGACATGATATGATATAAATTTTGTAATATCTAAATATTAAAGGGTTGTTGTTTTGTAATGCAATTATGTATATAGTTTTGGTTGCAAATTTAAGCTTTGAATTTATTTCACCGTTTTATTAATTGTCTCTTATTTAATTAAAATTTTTTTCTTGTATATAAAACATAAATAATTAAAGTGTCACAACCTAATGACTTGAACCTCAAGCGACTCAACAGACGGGTAGTCTTCAAGTCGCAATTTCCAGTTGGGCATTTTTCCTGGTATAAATACACACATATGTGTGTGCATATGTATGTATATGTGAAAGTGCATAAGTACAATAATTTGATAAATGTAAAGCAGTGATGCCAACTCTACCACTGTAAGGCTGCTACTTTTGGATAACAATATATATTCCACTTTTTTTAGTTTTTCAAAAAGAATTCTAAATTATTGTCAAATTCTAACAATGCGCTAACACAAAAAGAAAAGGTTTGTCCAGTTTTTGCCCTTTAAAAAGTACTCTTTATATTAATCTGGGTCATATGCTATCCGTCTACCTAATTCCATTCAAATCCACTGGGTGGTTTTCGAGTTATAGTGCATTAAATATCCAAACATACAAACTCTCACATTTATAACATCAGAAGGATGTAGTAACGATATGATTAGGTTGTCCGATATAATCAAGAAATCGAAAAAATTGTTTTTGTCGTATAAAATCTGTCAAATTGAAATATTTTTATATTCCCTTTTTTCTATTTCCCCAACATCTTCGATTAGTGAAACATCATTATTTATAGTCGTAGAAGTTTTCGAAAATATAACAATAATGATACCATGAAGCACAGGGCCAATATGAAAAAGCATTATATTATTAGCAATAAATATAAGTGGACCACTGCACGAGAAAGTTATCAAGAATCCTTAACTTTTAATGGGATTGGAGTTTTGATGTGAAGTGTTTTAGTTTAATAGGTCAGACTTTGACCTTTAAATTTTAGTATAAATTTTATATATAAAACGTAAAAATCGACCGATATTTACTGTAAAAGAAAAGTGTTAAAATTGGAGTTTTATATACTTTTACAACAAACACAACTTTAAAACTTGTATTCATAAATATTGCATTAAATATATGATCCTGAATCAGAAAAGTAGTTTTGCTTACGCGGGCGGAATATGCCGGATATACAGTTAAGTAGAGGTGTGTGTTGACTGCACACGAGTGCAGGATTTTCAGCCAATTTAAAACTTTTTCTCATTTTTTTTTAGGCCTACACAATACGAGTAGCTTATAAGTTACATAATTTCAAATTATTATAAGAAACAGAACTATTTTCCTAACGAAGCCGCACAAAGGGTTGGCGAAATATATAATTAAAAAAAAAACGTAAACAAAATAACATAAATTATCTTTTTTAATTATAAAGGCCATAACCTTAAAAAATATAGAAGATAATTTTACATATTGATATTTTTTTTATTTTTTTAAATTCTTTTAATACAAAATATAACATTTTATTTGAGTAAGTAATCAAATATTAATCTTTTCATAACAAAGTAAATTATTCTTTTAGTACAATAAAGTTATATTAATATTGAATAAATAAATAAATAAATGAAAACTAAAATTCTATTTTTAGCAAAAATATTGAGAAAGTCCATTTCTTAACACCCTGTTCGTTGTGAGATAGAACATATCACACATTAAAAAGCAGTAAAAAGAAAAAATCATTTTTGAACGCCTTCTCAAAATACATACATATGTACCATAATGTCGCGGAAGGAGGAAGAAGGAAGTGTGGCGAAATATTAAAAGCAAATTAAAGATTTTTATATAAAAAAAACAGACTCAAACTAAAACAATAATTATTAAATTAACCTCAAAAGATCTAAATTATTTGAGAATCGTAAAATTTTGGGTTGGCATCACTGTTGCATAGTAATAATTTTGCACGAGTTTGTTTGTGCTGTTATTTTGAATTTTTTAAAATTACTTTTCATATGTACAATTAAATTTAATAAAACTAAAAAGTGAAAACTGTCAATGTAAGCAAAAAATTTAAAGTGGAATAATCAAAAGACCCGTGAGCAAAATATGTATCAACAAATAAATAATATAAAATGAAGTAAAATAATAGAAGCTAAAAAAGCAAACAGAGCAAAAAAATGCAATTATCTCTAATTTACTGAATGAATTCTTAATCAACACATACATAGATGCACAGGCATTTGCCAGAGTGTAAGTGTAGCCGATTTGCACATTTGTTGATAAAACATAGTCTCATTCATACAAACATTAATTTTTAAATGAGACTTGTTTTGTTCACTAACTATTTGTATGTATGAATGTATGTATGCATTGAATACAATATAAATTAGAAAATATAATAGAAAAAAAATTAATGTTTGTCTGTCTGTCTGCCTATCAAGAACAAAAAATTAAAATGTAAAAAATGAAAAAAAAAAAAAAAAAAAAAAAAACAAAATAAGTTCAATGCGATTTCAACAGCAAACTGCACATGCATGCATGTGACACGTTATGAGTATATTTTCGATTTTATGACAAAATCTATATATTTATGCAAAAGTGTTTGCATCACTGACGTTTTAATGCAAATATGTATGTAATATGAATTCAGATGTTTGGTTTGTTTTGCTTCTTGAACTGCAGTTGAGTGCAATATGTGTTTATGTTTGTATGCATGTCTGTCTGTACTTAGATTTGCAATAATTGCAAAAGAGTAGAAACTAAAAACTATAGCAAAAAAAATTTAAAATATGAAACATTTCAACACTTCAAATGTAAGCAATTTTCTAGCCACTTTATGAAGCACAAAGAAGCAGAAGAAAAAAAAAACAAAATTATCTGGAAAGCTCTCTCACACACACATAGACGCACATGAAGAAACAAAAAATGCACTTAAGAAAAACTATAATTGAAATAAAATTAAGAAAATTATACAAAAAAAAAAAAAAAAATACCGAACAGAATCTCTCTTACACATAAAAACTATAAAAATATAAAATATTTTTGTCATTCCTATTGAAAAATAGCTTTTTCAAGATATTTGTGCGAAATTTTTTTATATTCTTTTGGCCACCAAAAAGATGTCGTTTCATCGTCCCCACCTCCTCAAATTTAAGCACAATTTTTAATATATTAATGTGTTAGTTTAAATGCGCACATATTTCCCAGTAAACATTTGAATATGATATCAAATTGCTAATGATACGAAATTCAAAAGCCTCACTTTCTTATACCGTCTACAAACGATGGAACATGAGCATGTTCTAGTTAATGTTCCATAGTGTGCAGCAAGGGGTTTTGTGTAAATTCGTGTTTCCATTTTGGTTCCAAAAACATGAAAAATTTTTGTTATTTTATATTTCCAACCTCTTCCTGTGTATGTGTAATATTTTGAATTGGTTTGTTGAATTATTAGCCACGATCATTAAAAATTTTTTATGGGATATACAAAAACCTAAATGTGTTTGCATTTAAAGTATTCAACTTTTGTTTAAAGGACATGAAAAAGCTTTATTCTGCAAAAAAAAAAAAAACAAAACAACGAAAAGTTATTTACATTAAAACAAACGTATAATTTGAAGGTCTGTTCTATGCAACTGTATATTAACTATTCGAATCCCTCACAACGAAGTATGTATGTATGTACATAAATTGGATCATTAACCATCTGCGCAAACAAAATGATTCCAAAATCAAAATGTCATAAAGCACAAAAACAATTGAAGATGAGCAGTACAAGAATTTTAAGAACGAAAATAACCACATAATAATATTTGCTAAGCGAAAAGAAATTATAATAAACAAATCTCTTACGAATGCAAATTCAAATAAAAAATAAAACAAATAAATGGCAAAAAACTAACAAATACCAGAATCTACTAAATGAAATATGCTATAGATTCATAATAAAACCAAAGTTTTCAACTGCTTTTAATGATGTTAATAGTGAATATTATGACGACCCTTGCCGTCACAAATTTTCATAGTATGTATGATCAAAAAATAAAATCTGCATGTGATGCAAAGAAGGCGCAGCTGAATACTAATTTGTGAAAGAGCCTGCAATTAAAAATATTTCCAAAATATTTAATTAAACTATAAATATGCATAAGTAGATAGTAACTTTCCTATTCTTTTTCATTAAATAATGCCGTTAATAATTCTGGCAAAAAAACCGACTTCAATACAAAAAGTAAATTGAACAAATCGGTGCAGCTATAGGAAAGCTTAAAACCCAACATAAAGCAATGATATCTTATATTTCACTCCTTAGAGAGATTAGCATACCTTCTTTTATAAAATAATATAAATCGGTCCAAAAAGAGCTAATAGATATAATGAATACGGTTGGAGCAAAATTATAGGAGAAATCTGTAAGCAAACGGTTTCAAACAGAAAAGAATTTTGAAAATCGATCCAAGAGTGGAAAAGTTCTAACAAAAAAATTAGTTTTGAACACCGGCCAATAAATGAAGGAATAATTCGATCTTATCAACTGCAAGCAAAACCTTCCAAACAAAAGAAGAATTTGCAGGTTCAGACATTAAAAAAATGCAACCACACTGATAATATCCTTCTTTTTTAAGTAGGAAACATAATTTGATTTTCCTTTACTTAATGAATATCTTGTACCTACCACATCGCAGAAGTTTACAATATAGTCTTAAAACTAATCCATTCTTATGTTACCTGTTCAATAAGTAATCACATTTTTAAACACATAACATTGGTCTCAAGAATATTCACTATCACTATTCTGTCGCAAAATCGCCAATTTCTTTTACATTCCGGTTTGATATATAGGGTAGTGAGATTAAACTACCAGCGTTTAAAAGTTCACTGATTTATTAGCCATGAATGAAAATCGTACATACATATGTACATATGTAGGTATATCCTCTCGTTTTACGTTAATTATCTATTATATCGGGTCGGTCTTAATAGAAAATTTAATACAATTCTAAATTTTTAGTCCAATTCAATTTAAAAATTGTTCATACATATCTAAGAATATGCAGAGTAATTATTTTTAAAAATATATGTATATTTTTCTTAAAACGTGTCAGTTAAACTAAACTTACTTACATTGTTTTTAAAAAGCAATCCAATATGAAAATTTCCAAAAATTAAAAACAAATTTTGATGATACAATTGTTGCTGCACACTGAAGAAATATTAATTCTTAAGTTATTCTTTCTTAATTTCTTGTCGGTTTTATTTTATTAGTTTTAGGTTTGAAGTTTTAGAAAATATTCCACAAATGATTTAAATCGAATCAAATCAAAATGAATCGCTCCGTAATCACAAAAAGGCAGAAAGAAGAAAATTAATGATGATGGTGATGATGTAGGCTGGCTCGCATAGTAAAAATCATTGTAATCTTTTTATTTTATGTTTAAGATGTAGTAATCCACACATGTATATGTACACAAACTCACATGCATATACATATATATGTACACCTATATGTATATAAAATCCAGACAGGAAATGACAGATGGTTGAATATGCCGCTGATCTTGTTGTTGTTGTTGTTTTCTTACTTTATTTAAGATACACATAAGTATTTACCAGATATCAAAACTACATCCATACATGCTACTTTTAAACATTCATACACACATAAATACGAGTATTTTTGTGTTGTGTTTTCGTTTTTTTTGTGTGCATGTGTGTATGTCTAAATGTGTGTTTCTTCTCTTAAATATTTGTTGTTGGTTTTTTTGGTCTAACGATGAGTATGTTTAATAATTTCTTTTAATTTTTTCGTTAAGTTACTGGTATTTCAGATTTTCAATACACTTATGCACTTTTATATATTTTTGTTTTCAATATTTGTATACACCTACTGTATTTTTTTTTTCTTTTCTTTTTTATATACCGAATAGGTATCTTTAAATTTAATTCATTAAATTAATAATTGAATGGAAATTGCAAATTGATTAAATATTAATTATTTGTTTTATTGAACACACACTACTACATACATAAATACATACATATGTACATTTTTATGATAATGAGACAGACGATATAATAGATGATTTTGTGCAGTTGATATATTTTCTTGTTTTTTCCTTCTTTCTTTAATTCATTCATAAATTATTTTCAATATGTATATTTATATAAACAACGTCGGCGACGACGAAGGCGAAGATGACGACAACAATGTTGAAGATTTTGTTTTAGGCATACATGCAGTTGTATTGGTATATGTATGTATGTATACGTGTATGCACTTAATTCACACAATTTCGTTTAATTTATTTTTTATTTGAAATATTTTCTTCCTCTTCTCTTTTAGCATATATACATATACATACATATTTTTTCTTTTCGATAATACTTTTATCAAAAAAAAAAGAAAAAACCTATTCTTTTAATTTTGTTTTCCTTTTAATGTACTTTTTGGGCGACTTAAAAAATAATTTGATTGATTTTTTTGTTGTTATTGCTGTTGTTATTCCATTTTTAGGCACTGAATGAACTTTTAATTTAAAAATTTTGTTTTCAACTTCTCTCTGCTCCTCCTCGTACCAAAATAAAACAAATTTTTGTAGTAAATTTGTCAATGCAAATGAATCGTGGCTTTATGTTTGGAATTGGATCGATCGGCGTACTCAATAAAATTAATTAAACAGGATATCTCGACGAATGAAACGTTTTCGCTGAGTACGCTTAAAGGGCGGATATATTTTTAAACATACGGACATGAACATTCATGCGGTATTTTGTTTTGTACCTTTATTTCTTTTAATTAAATGTGTTGTGGTTGCTGACAGTCAGCCCCGCGACGGATCGATAGATTACGGTACGAGACAGTATATTAGAAACGCTTTCAAGCGAAATAAATCCAAGTGGTTTTGTATCGCGCACTGTCTACCTCGAACTAATGTCTGACGAGTTGGTTTGTTGCATGCATGCCACTCTCACGCGAGTCACGGTGCCTAAAGTTGAAACTATTAGTCAAATTGGGCGATTTCTTAAGCACTTTGAGTAAAGGAGAGTAAAAGAGTATCATAAAATCATAAGCCAGTTAGTTGCAAAGAGTGCAAGCGAGAGTAAAAGAGCAGTGGTTCTTTTCTAAAAAATAATTCCAAAGATAAATTCGCCTTAAAATCTCTATAGGTACATGGATTTACGTTATTATTGAATATATGTGTGTTCGTGTTTCACGTATGCATATGCTCAAAAATTAGTGAGAGCGTTAAGGTAAGATCACTCACTCACTGAATTGTTAATGCATGTATGTACCTATGTACATACATATGTATGTAGGTACATACATATATGTATTTTAGATTTTTAAAATATTCTATTATGTCTATTCTCTGGTCTCTTCCCCGTTATTTCACTTTTGTTCTTTTTTAAATAAAAGTGTAATCCGTAACCCTTGCGGCATACTAGATCTCTACTCATTTTTGCATTCACACACATTTTGTTCTTTTTTTTTAGCACTCCATTTTTATTAAATTATTTATTAATATGTAGGTATATACTTATGTATGTACATATGTAAATATGTATGAATATAGTCGTTAAACACTTTAATGCAATTAAAAACTCGGATATTCAATAAAAATATTAGGTACCTATAAGATTATTCAATAAGGTTGATTCACATTTTAAATTCATTCATTTTTTTTCTTCGTTTCATTTTTTCATTCTATGGGTATGTACATATGTATGTATGTACTTAGGTACATTTATTTTTTAATTTTTTATTCTACACGATTGCGACGACGCGAATATATCCACGACGAATACGAAAATAACAAAGCCAAGCAAATTTCAGTTCATTAGCGAAAACAAAAAAAAAAAATAATAATAAAAAATTCAATGAATGAATTTTTAACGTTCTGCACAGATCGATAAGGTCGTTCTTCTGTACGTGTCTGCTGATTGTCAACCTTTATTTTGTTTTTGTTTTAACAATCTTAACGAAGTTTATGTTGTTGCTGGAGTGTGTTTACGATTTCCAATATTCTTCTTTAATGCTTAAAATTAAATTCAAAGAGCACAAACGAACGAACGGCTGCCACTTAAGGCTTTTTCTGTTGTGTCTAAATTTAATAGGAAATCCAAAAATTGACAAAGTATTTGAATGTCCGTCTAATCGGTATCTACATACATTATAAATGTGCGTGTGGCTGTGTGTAAATGGAATAAGAAAAGTGAAGGAAAATATGTAATGTACGCACTTTTTACACTCCGTCCGCTATGGAGGAAATACGAAAAACGACTGATTTGCACACATACTTGCTCTCCATAAACATTAAATAGCATTCTTACTGAGCGCAAGAGCATTCATTGTATGTACATTGTACATACATATGTGTATATGTATTCATGTACTGATGTATGCCTGCGGATGTAAACTTTACTTGTTAAAGCAATATTAAAAAAACATAACCTAACAAAGAAAAATAACTCTAAGTAGGTATTTCCTAAAGAAATGTTTCCATGCTAAAAGTTTTTATATAACTAATTTACACAGTAAAGTTTTCAGATCGAAATTTTTATTTTTTTTTCGCAGCTTGTGATTTTAATCGACGAGATTTTAAAATTTTATCGTTTTGTAAATTTTTTTAATATAGGTACCTATGTTCCTACCAACTCTTCGCTGTTGATGAAATTTTTAAGGCTATAAGTGGCAAATAACAATTCATCATTTTGCTGGGTAAACTATTCGCAAGAGAGCAGAAAATTGTATTTCATTGAGTGAGATGAAAAAAATCCAAATTCAAAATCATTTCATTGATAACTCAGGCGAATTAAACTCATTTCGAAATATAAACGTTTGGTATTCGGAAATGTTCGTTATTTCAATGCTTTGTTTGTTGTTTGTTTTGTTGTATTTTTTTTTTTTGCAAAATTTAATCAATTGCAACCTTAAAAATTGCTAACAAAAATTTCATTGATAAATAGCAAGGAAATTTCACATTACGGCTTTTATTATTTCTATTCATTATTTGGTTCTTTGATCGTATGATGAGTGTGTGTGTGTATGAATATTATATTTTCACACAATTCATAATGAACAGAATTATGTATGAATAAATGTAGGGCAATAAGTCTATTCGTTCAGGAGTACATTTTAAAATACACAACCCGTAGCGCTGTTGGTGTAAAATTGAATCTACGATTTCCTCTTGCAAAGATTTTTAAACAACAGCAACAAAACGAAGCAAAGTAAAAAAAAACAAACGGAAATTGAAAATATGCCAAATTGTGGGCGCGCTCTCTCTCTATAGCTCTCAACCGAATTATTTTGGTGGGGGGCACAAGTGAACGAAATGAAGAAGGTGTATCAGCAACAAATTTTTTACTCGCGAACTTATGCCAGTTTTGTGCTTCATTCATGTATAAAAATCCACCTAGAAAGAAACGTACATATGTACATATGTAGGTAAGTATGTCTCTCTATACAATTTTCTCTTCAGATAGCCAGACAGACGAGCGGACGGACTTAATGATTGAAAGCATGTCGTTCGTACATTTATAAAAATAAATATTTATACCTATACGCCTAAATATAAATACATACATATGTATGTACCTATGTATGTATGTACATATACTACCCTGAAGGAATCATGGGGTTCAGTGTACCCATGTCAACATTTTTGTCAACAATGATGGTGTCTATTTGGTGACACTGTCAACAAATTTTTCTTTTTTTTTTCTTTTGTTTTTGATGAGTAGAGAAAATTTTTGACGGTTTTGATGAGCTCAAAATCGGTATAATTTTAATATTGCAATTTCCTGCAGATGGTGACAGCGTCTACAGTGAATCAGTACAGTTTTACTACGGACATTTCCCACAATGTGGTGACATCGTCAATAGTACTCGCAAGTCAGTACAATCTTACTATGTACATTTGCTCCATATGGTCCCACAAGAACTACCTAGTCAGTATTGACGTAGTCTACTGGTAGATTTCGTAGGACACGCCTGTTAAATGTCAATAGTAGATAGCATTACTTGGGGTATAATTTGTCAATAGAACTGTTGACATCGTCAATAGAAAATAAGTATAATTTTACTATTGACATTTCCTGCAGGGTATCTATACATAGTATATGTATGTATGTAAATATTCCTATTTATGTAGATGTTTATGCAAATAACACAGATATGTACATAGACACTTATGTACCTATTATATATCTACGTATGTAGTATATATAAATTCATTCACATATGTATGTACATATTTGTATACATACATATGTATCTACATATTTGTATACATACATATGTATCTACATACATACATTTATATTTATATTCATACATATATATGTATATGTACGTTTGTTTATTCATTTAAAAAGCACAAATAAATCGTGAAGTTTGATTTTATGTATGCGTGTATGCTGTTTATAAAATACCTACTGTATGTTTGTGATAGTGATGCCAACTGTAGTATGACACACAAAAATTTAAAGATGTTAAAAAAGCTGTAATAAAATAATCTTTTGTGTAGAATGAACGCTCCTAAATGTCGAATTGATGTTTCAGATATATAAGAAGATTTAATATTCCACAGCTACATATACATATGTAGGTACCTCAAATGCTAGCAACACCAGGATCTATGGTGGGAACTGAAAAGATAGCATCGCTAACAAACAGCAGAATCATGATTATGTACCTTGTAAAGCGTGACACGATTACCGGCGAATATTAATTACTCAGATAATCGTGAACAGGTTAAAAATTGTTTTAAATGAAAAACTATCCTAGATGTCGTTGCATCAGAACAAAATGCAGCATACTCTTCACATTTTTGCCCTTATGACTTCTTGCTGTATCTAAGAGATTTAGATGCAATGAAGATGGTGTTATTAAAAAAATGCTTATTTTGGTTGTCTTGACAAATTTTCTTATTTAGAAAGGCGCTGGACTTAATGTATCAAACCTAAATGAAATAGGACTTTCTTACGGAAAAATTTATTTTATCCAGAAAAAGAAATTATGTATTATCAAATTACCCCCGAATAGCAACGCTGCTTTGGTCATAAAAATTATATTTTGAAAGCAGATTTATTTTACAAGCACGCATGGACCGAAATGTAACACATCGTCTTACTGAGGTAAATATTTGTTCAGAAATCATGTAAATTTTGACGTTTATCAAAATAAATTATTAACTCCTCATGATGGTTTGTAATTGCGGAACGAGGGACGATAAAAAAGATACTTTTGTAACGGGAACAGTTCCAAGGAACTAGGTGGTTCCTGAACGGAACAATTCTAATTAGATGTAGTAATGTAATCATAAGAATTTTTCGACATCGAAAATGTCAGGGAAGACTTCTGCAGAGAGTTTATTCTCTGTTCGTAGAATATAGCAGTTTTTGGTAATTAGATATTGATTTCATTAAAGCCCATTATTATTACCGATAAAACTGCAAACTGTATCCCAAATTGCGATGATGAGAGAGTCAGTAGTGTTGGCTGAGCCACTTGCCACCGATGACCTTCTTCTTCCATATTTCGTCTACAACTTCCAGTTACTTCAGTCTAATGAAGTTCCGAAGAATGTCGGAAGCTTCAAATTTCTTAATATTTGAAGAAAACCATACTTCAATGGGCCTTCACAAGGTTCCATGCAATACAAGTTATGAGCTGGGGCAGAATTGTACCATTCCACATATTAATTCGAAAAACGCAGTGTTATCATTACAAGTTTGTAAGCAAGTAAAAGCGAATGTATGCATGTATCTAAGGATGTATGTATGTGTGTTTGTGGAAGTGTTTGCCTGATGGTAAAATGAATATGTGCATGTTGTTTATGCTTACTGTATGTATGTTCGTTGGTTCGTTTCTCAAAATGTTGTTTGAATAAAATGGAACAACAATAAAAAATTTGCTTTGAGGTTATCTACGCTCCAACTGGCTCCAAACTAAACGCGAGCAAAAGAGTAAAAAATAATTAACTAAAAAGAGTCACAGAGCGACAGAAAATAAGGCTTTGTGTGTCCAAGAGAATATCTGTTGGCCAATTTGTTAAAGGGGGTGGGTTGGGTATAAATCTATAATATTTTATTTGAACAAGAGAGTTGAATGTTTTTAAGGCGAATTCGTTTTGAGTGAGTCAATCAAAATGACAGTCCAACTGCACTTTTCTTCTTTTATTGTAGCGGATGTCGACAAGAATTCTACGAATGGGTGTGTATAGCATACACTTATAAAAACACTACTCGCCATTAGAAAATGGAAATCAATTCGACTTTAAACTTTTTTTATGCTAATGGTTAGTGTTTCTTTTTGATGTAGAAATTACATTTTAAAAATTGTATAAAGTAATACTACTTGTATTATCTGATACATTTTTGCACCAATTTATACCACGACTTAAAAGACATTTGTTTTTCATGCGTAAACATGCGTTTAGATCGGTACAAAGACCAAAAGAGAATTTGAAAAAAAGTTTTAAAAATCAATTGAAGTGTGGTTTCTTTGGAAGACACAAACCATGTAACAAAAAAATCTTCCACCAAAAATGGTAATAATTCTCGAATTTATCTCTGAAATATGAAACAGAAGTCTCAAGATAATGAAGAACCACTGCGAGTACTTGCCACCCGATTTCTTCAAGTTGTGCCACAATAAAAAGGAGCCAGAATTTATTGACAATATGACATATCACAGCCGGAGATTGCAACGCCAATGCCTTGACAAAATTTCGAATGAGATTATTAGTAATCAGCGTTGTCAACTTGGTGCGTTTCGCACCTTTTTTGTGCTTTTCTAAATGTTTTGTGCGAAAAATATCTGAGTTGGTGCGTGGTGCGCTTTTTCTTTAATTTTGGTGGGTTTTTTTTTAATTTTGCGTGGCTCCAAATCATAACACAATTTTTATTTCAGTATGACAAAAAAGAATTTTGTACAAAAAATACAACTGTTTCAATACCATTTCATTCAATTTTGTGTACAATTTTTACATTCAATTTTACAGACCATAATAAGAGCAACCATTAATGATGTTTAAGAGGTATCAAAACACATTTACAAAAACCGTTAACTCGTCTTGTTGTTATAGATAATTTGTAACATTTCATTACAAGAAATTTGTTGTCCCTTTTAGATTTTCAGAGTACATAATTGTTTTCTGTCGGAAAAGTTTTTGTCAAGTCTGTTAAAGAGCTTAGCAAAAACAAAGTATTCTTGCGATCATTGTTCGTTTTATATAAAATGCGTAAAAGTTTATATAAAGGGTTGTAACACTAAAATTAATAAAATTTATATTTACTAAAAGAAATATTTAAAGTTAGTGTCAATAATGGATTCTAAAAAAGGAGATCATAAGCTAAATACAAAAGGATTTGGGAATCACAATGTGAGTTTAAGCAATGGATTCGGCCTTGACCAAATAAGAACACAAAAGCAAGATGTTTTTATTGCAAATGCGATATCACGCTTAAATATCCAACCTTGTTCGGCATGCTGGAACACGGAAACACATTGCAGCTTTAAGCCCATTTAGCTACAACCGAAATCAACAACCAGCATTGTACAAAATGTTTTATCCCATTGTATGCCATTAGCAGTACAATTTGAATCCGATGTCGAAATGTTATCTAGTATTGAAAAAGGGTGGAGAATGATTCACTTCATGCATTGGCACAATATTATATCAACATTAGAATTTTGGACTAACGTTACATAAATGTTGTAAAGACGCAAAATTAATTCAATAAAAATTTTCAATAAGAAAAAAATCTTAACTTGGTGCGATTTTTGTTAAATAGCGCGTTTTTTTCTCCATTTTGGTGCCTTTTGAAATTTCAAAGTTGACAGCGCTGTTAGTAATAGTTGATTAGCGATTTCATTATACGAAAAAAGTGGTTTCATCGTTGGTAACGAGCACCGGCCTACTGGAGCCTGTCACCCAGACATTTTTTAAACACTGGAGAATGGCCTAGCTTCGCCAGTGATAGTGAGTATTCTGATTTCTATAGTTTAGAATTTATATAGGAGGGATTAAGGGATCTCTGAGCGGAAGTGGGATCAATGACTCTATTCGTCGGAACCTTATCAAGTCTTGGCTAATTCAGGACTAGGAGCAAAACTATTGTCGGAACCGTCATACAGCTATAGTTGAGATTTTTTTAAGATGTTACTATTTTTTAAGGGGACGTGTGTATTGTTAATGTATTTATTTTTCACAAAATTTTTAAATTTTTCAAGTGGCTGGCTGATACTTCCAAGTTTTGCAATTCTTTACAAAAAAGTACGTTCTAAATATCTTCAAGAACGATGACATACGAAAAGTTTAGAACGTTGTCTGAAATTTATATGTTTGATGATGGTCCGTAGTTAAAAGAATAGTTAAAAAAAAAATAATTTTGACTTAAAACAGAAATATACAAAAATCTTATAGTTATACATACGTATGTATGTACATATATTTTATGGATTTCCGGCTACGATATATACATATAATAAAATGTGTATGTGCTGACATACGAGTAATGTGCGTATTTTAAATGCAAGCAGTGTATAAGCGTTAATAAATAATTTAATTGCATGTATGTATGTATGTAGATATGCCTATAAATATGTAAGTACGAGTATGTGCTTGATTTTAGTGCCCACATTTCATAGGAGTGGAAGATAGTTTGGACCCAACTGCCAGCAGACGAAATGTCTTACTTTATGAGTAAATTAAATCTTAAGCATTTCTCTATTAATAGCTGTTAGGGCGCCGATGGGTTGCAGTTGGAGTTGCAAGACGGGCTTTACTTAGCTTAACTGTCGTTATTTTTCAATGCGTGTCAACATTCAATCAATGCAAACAAAACAACTATTAAGTAATTTGACTTATTTTTACCCTCCTAAGCTCAACAGTAGTACTTCAGTTAGCCCAACATTTTCTTATCAATAAGAAAATAACAATAAAGAAATGTTGAAATTTATTTTCTTGTTAAAAAATATAGAAATTTATACAAAGAATAATTTAGTCCGATAAGTGTGCTGAAGTGTGGGAAGCTAAACGATCGAAAAAAAAGACACTTTTTCTGAAAGATGGAACCAAACTCCTGAATATTCCAGATGATTTCGCTCTATTCTAGAAATTGTGTGAAACGGAAAATGTCATTATCTGGATAAACATAAAGGCACTAAAAAACATGACATGTGGCACTCGGGGACTTCCGCGGCAAAGCTATTGCATAGCATTTTTTATCAACTTATGCAATTATATTATTACGTTTTGTTTAATAACTCCGTTGTTTTTCTGGCAATACTGTATGTTAATGAAATCAAAATCAATAGCATACTTTAGGGGTTAACATATATTGGGCGATTTAAATACTTAAAAAAACAAAATACTTAAGAAACAAACTTAGTGTTTGGTTTTTTCTTCTCAAAAACAAAAGACTTAAGAAACAAACTTAGTGTCAGTTTTTTTCCGTTTCGAAACAAAAGACTTAAGAAACAAACTTAGTGTCAGGTTTTTTCGTTTCAAAAACAAAAGACTTAAGAAAACGTTTCAAAATTTTTTGATTCGCTGGCCTCAATGCCCGCGATAGAAGCTATGCAATAGCTCGTTTATAAACAAATTACTTCGTGTATTTGCCAACGCTTTATTATACAATATTAGATAACTCTTAATTATAATTTAAGCCCATTGGAATTTCACTTTATTAGGGACATGCAAGAATATAATTTAAAAAGTAAAATAATTTTAGATCCACGTTGTCTATCATATTATTTGTGTAGAGAGAAAGCAATACGGTTAGTACTTGTAATGTTAATTTTGGAAAATTGCTTAACTGCAGCTGCATTTATTGTATGTGTTTCTATCTAATACTTCAATGTTGTCCCCATTCAAGTGGTGGTTGTGTTTGTTAAGTTCGGCTACTTGGCAAGACGCCCAAAGTTGTTGGTTGCTTTAATTTGTAAATTATGAATTTTGCCATAATTTCTTGTGAATGGGCAATAAAATTTTCGAGTGTGTGTGTGCGTGTGTATGTACTTGCCATTATATTGGCAAATTGTGCTGTTTGTTTCAAATGAATTTGGTATAATGAGGTAAAATTTTCGCTTACGCAAAAATAAAAAATCTACTGCGTCTGGGTTCATAATATGAAATTTTTTTATAGAATGTAGGTAGGGAACATTCTTTCATGTTCTTTGAAATTATCTTTTGTTTTGTAATTCGTAATTGTGAACCAGTATAGTAAACATCTGGAATTTAATTGAAAAAATTTCAGATAGAAAACTTTCAGTTTCTTACTATATAGAGCTCAGCATATGGAAAAGCAAAACGGGCGTTCAAATTTTATCTATGTATGTATATTCGTTAAATTTTTGCAATACTGAACGAGAGTTTAGTTTTTCATCCGATGCGTTCAATTTCTACATTACTGAACGTTTTCATAGTTTTTTATACGATGCGTTAACCTTCTACATTACTGAACGTAAGATTGTTAGTTTATCAGCTGCATTCAGAAAATTAAATAAAAGATATTTAACTAATTTTTAATATAAAAAAGTTTTATTGGTTTTTTCACAAATTTTGGTACCGTATGTACATTTTTCCGTTATTTGGATATATAATAACTTTAATGTGTGTGACGATAAATATGCCGAGTTAAATATGTTTTACGTAAGAGCTTACGTTATAACATTTAACAGAGGACTGTTCGCAGGTTAACAGTGCTCTGTAGAAATATAAAAATCATAGCGAGTACACTAAAAACGTATTTTTTTAGGACGGAAAAAACTCATTGGGTTTTGTGGACGAAGTAGTCTTCTAAAAACCCCTATATTTGGAATATCTAACAGTTAAAGTTTTACCGAGATATACTCGATTTACTAAAATTTCAGATATATGGATTCTCTAATGGATGACCACATTTCTTTTTTGGAAGGAGTGAACTATAAAATTTTTCACAAAATCAATTCAGGGATTAAAACTATTTTGTGTAGTTAAGAACAGTCTCATAATTAATTTCTCTTGGCTTTAATTTTCCATTTGTCCAAATGAGTGACAAACAGAAATGTGCCCACAAATGGCCAAATTCCCGTAAAGCTCATTAAAAATTTCTAAATTATTTTCTCGTATCCATCGACGAGCAAAGCTGACATGATTTTTTTTATAGCTGGTAGATTTCCAGAGAGATTGACAAGATCCCTCCCCAACGGCGAGCTTCAGCCGGAGCAAAACGCCAGCATGGCAACCATTTGGTATAAAATGCCAATTACCAGCATGCTACAAAATTAAAATAAAAAAAAAATTTATATAATAACGACCTAAAGCTTTAAAAATTATTATACAATTAATATTATGGCAATATTATTCACAATTTTAATTTTTAAAATTTTATAGAAAATATCTCAAATACAATTGAGAAATCAGACTTATGTAGTCTACAAGTATGGACCCTATAAACCTAATAAAAAAAAAAAAAACAAAAACAAAAGCAAAAACAAAATCAAAAACAAAAGCAAAAACAAAAGCAAAAGTAAAAAAACAGTAGCAAAAGCAAAAAAAAAACAAAAACAAAACAAAAAAAAAACAGAAGCAAAAGCAAAAACAAACGTTGTTGTTCACAAAAAATGTTTAGTAGGATAATTAGAACTTAACTAATGAAATTATTAGTGTAAAGGTCACCGGTCCATACAACCAATTCACTTCCCAGATTGTTTAAACAAATATATTTATATTCATTCTATTGTATTGTGCGAAAAGTTACACAAGAAAGGGAAAATAGGACAAATTTTCTGGGCTTACAAAATCAAAAAATACAACTAAATAGTTGGAGAAAACATTTACTTTGTATGAACGTGAAAGTTCCTATGTTTTCGTCGGGAAATTTTGCTGTCATAGTAACTCTAGTACTATAAACAACTAAGAAAAGCCCTTGTTTCGGTTTTGAATGTCCAGGAGAGATGATTAAACAGGACGCTATAAATGGCTGGAACTACTACAATATGATCAACAATGGTGTTATATAGTATAAGGTGAAGACGACGATAATCTTTGTTTCACTGAACACTAGCGGTGCTGCAAAGCAGAGTTGCAAAAAAAATTAATTCTTCTTTTACAATTTCACCAGCTTCTTCTCTTCGTTATCCCTTTCTCTCTTGTTCTGCCTGCCACAATGCATTGCACAAGTAGGGGTCATTCTTCGAGGCCTGGGTAAAAAAAAGAGAGAAGAAATACTGGGGTCAAATCAAAGTTTTCGAAATCGGGTGCACGTTCGTGTAAAGAAAATGTTCGATGGCTGTAATTTTTTAAATTACGGTTATATCAACTTCTACTAATTTTTAAATATATGACTATAGGAAAAACAAAACGAAACAGGATAACAAAAAATTATTAAATTCTTGAAAAGTTGTAAAATTGTTAAAAAAAAATTGTACATATTTTTAATTAAAATGGATCGATTTTTTTTTTTTTTTTGCATTAGTCGAATATTCTTATTATAAGATGAAATATTCATGAAAAAGGTCGTGTGTATTTGTTTGTTTTTGACAATACATCAACAATCGAGTGCAACTCCGAGTAGATCGAGGGATTCATGTTAACAACATTTCGATGACAAAGTACTCGATTTCTGCAGTTTGTAGTTCCTTATTTCATAGATGTACTGGACTTCAATGAAGACCAAACAATAATCGTTTTCTTTATTTTTTGGGTCGGCTGTGTTAGAGCGGAAACGTTTTAATAATAAAGCTGAATGTGATTTATGAAATAGTCTAGATTACTAACATTCGGGAGCGTAACCTTGTCGATGTTTGAAGAAAGCTGATTTGTTGTTGCTGTGTCTTTGCTTATTTTTCATTCCGCTTTTAGTTGTGTCGAAAAAACAAACAAAGCAACTGCGACGATGACAATGATGAACAAAATCGGCAAATGTTTTTATGAATGAAATACACGGTCAATATAATGAATGAATGGATGTCTGTTGTAAGATGCCAAAAAGTGGTTTTTGTTTTATATTTTTCTAATTTCTCTTTTGTATCTTTTTTACTTGGCTCTTTTTCTTTATTTTATTTCAGTGCTTTTTTTTGTGTTCTCTTCATCATCTTTTTTATTTGTCTCTCTGGCCACACTCATTATTCATACTGTATTAGAGAGTAAGATGTTCTGCAATGGTAAGATTGTATTGGTATAAGTAGTTGGATGTTTGTTTGTTTGTGTAGATGTGTGTGGAGCAATTACATTACAAGCCCCAAACAATATAAATATGTACTTGCACATGCATCCATACGAACTTTTATGCACTTATAAGTATGTTTATATGTATGTTCGACAGTTTGTTTGATTGTTGTTTATTAAAACAGTATTATGAACTATCACCCACCTACTCTTCATCCTTCTTAATTTGTGTGGGCATATTAATCAGTTGGAGCCTCTATCAACAACTATATACTATATACTTACATATATACGTGTGTAGGTAGGTATGTATGTACAATATGTATGTATTCATGTAAGAGCTCGTAGATGCTTTATTGGATGCAATATTTGAGTTGATATGAAAGAAATGTACAATTTTGTATTTTGTAATGTATTTTCATCGCAGTAAAAATTAAAAAAAAAATACAAGTGCACACCTACATAAAAATTTCTCTTCTCGCAAAATACATATGTATACGATTATGAAGTTATTTCATTCAGTTAATTAAATTGTGCACAATGCTCCAATCCCGTAGCATATATTCATGGTTACTCTCACTTCCATGTCGGGCTTTTAGTCGCTAACTTATGCTTCGCCAAGACTAGTTGATAGTTGAACTTCGGACCATGTAATATTAGAACCCATATTAATCTGTAACACATCTATCCAGGATTGCTCCCCCGGGGGCCACGTTTTGTCATCTTGGTGATATCCACATTTTTACGCCTTTACTTCCTAATCTCTAAAACAACTAGGCAACGGAAGGTAGAAAAGAGAAGCAGGTAATCTATGTTAGTGTGGTAGAAAGGGAAAGGCACCTAAATTCTCCCTCACAATAAAAGGCGATAGAAAGTTAATCCCAAGGGGTTCACTTTCGGGGCTTGACCAGTAACCTAAGCTGGTACCATTGGAGCTGGTTAGTCCCACGGGAGAGTGTCTACTGGGGGTAGGGAGTGATGATCTTATATTAGACTCACATTGCGATGTGATATTGCGAGATGCATATCTGTCCTCTTGAGGATGGGTATGCTAGCACCCATTGCACTACCCTCGATGTTGGCAGGATTCCGTGACCGGTTATTGATGAGGACTCCTTCAGGAATACATGTGGTGGCTGGTGGCTACCAGAAGCTGGGAGAGATGCTTCTTTAAGCACTGATGTTTGCCCAGTGGTAATGGCTCGTTGGACTTTAGACAATCCATGTTAGTCCTTTATGTGCTGTTGCTAAATTACGGACCTCCTTCGGAAGGATGCTATTAGATAGCTTAAGCGCTTAAGCATGGTGTTCAAGCATCGTGGGTGGCATACGAAATTGCCACCAGATGTGATCCTTGAGGTGACACTTATGAGCCTTCATGAGAACTCGGGGCGTTGGTGAACACATAACGTCCCACGGTGTTATGGCTTCGTTAGTCAAATCGTATCGTCTTACTTTTGAAGTTGTCGTATCGTTTAAGTTCGGATGTTAGTTAGTAAAAACGTACGGCTGCCAATAAATGTGTCATATGTGTGTGTATGTATGCAAGCCAAAATTTGATGTTTGGCTCGTAAAAATCTATTTTCTGTAGATATTTACGTAGCAAACGTTGCCAATACATTTTCAATAAGCATCAACATGTTTAATAAATGTTACGGATTTTGTCAGCTGATACGCAACTCTACGATACGATTTGACTAACGGAGCCATTAAGAGCACCGCCTGGTTATACCACAAGGCAGGTACTGACGGTAATCTGTAACACATCTGTCCAGAAATGCTAAATAGGCAGTGTGGCGAAACGTTGAAAGTAACTAAATTGTAATTCATGTCGAAGTACTGTAAGAGGTGAATATTTTAATCATTGAGATATGTGAACATAGTGGTATACGATCGGGGTCATGACTCCGGAAGACAGAAGAAGTTTTCTAGCCGTTAAGTCTTATGGGAAACTTTCATGCGATGTTTACTAGGTGAATAACGGCACGTACTGCGAGAACGAATGGAAGTTGTTGGAGATCGTGCATAAATGTCAAACGAAAAAGGAACCGGGCTACGAATAATTAAATGATAAATGAGCAATGACGTCTGGTGCAACATTGCAAAGGTGACGTTAATCTCTTAACTTCAGTCGAGAAAGACTCTCGTCCGACGGCTCAGAGTTAATGTGGACGTGTTCTTGCATGAAGAGTTAAGGCGAATATGTAAACGATCGTAGGGATGGCAGCGCATGTTTTGTTAGTAAACAGCTTTGACTTAAAGCATACCGAGCCGCCACATTTTGAATATTAGGTCGCCAAGGTATAAACTGTGTATCAGAATCTTTTAACAATCACTGAGGAAAAAGTCATGTCCTACAATATCGGTATGGTTTATCAAAAGCTTATTTCTAAACATTAGAAGAGAGGGTAACAAAACATTTCGTTTTTTATATACAGATAAGTAGCTCCTTCTCGTGAGTTAAAAAATTTAGTAACTTATTCGGTATATTCTCGAGAATTTGTATTAGTTATATAATTAAAGTTATCTTAAGAAACAAAAAATCATTGTATGCTTAGTTTAAATGCGCCACCAAATCTCGAGAATAGTGATTTCTCTTATCTAGATTAATTCAAATCCTTTTATTGTATTTGTAATCAATTCAATTTTCTTTAAGAAAATGTCAAATTTCACATTTAAGCAAAAATAACTGATCTGAATTTATTATTTTACTCACTCGCTCACACACTTCCTTAGTCGTTTATGCTGTATTATTCATTTAAATTTAAACATGTACATACATAATACTGACGTATGTATATACATTAGAGTTGTCAACCGATTAAGAATAATTCGATTAATCGGTTAAAGAAAACCAAACTCTTGTTCGAATAATTTTAAAATGCCGAATTTCGAATAAATCGATTAATTAATGTCAATTAAGTCTAGGGTCACACACGACGATCTTAATTGCCCAACTTTTTCAGAATTCTCTTTTGAACTTGCTTTTATGTTCACACACGACGATTATAGTTTGGCAATTCTTTTGTTTTGTTTAGTTTTTATTTTCTTACAATTTGACATTTGTGCTTTCATAAAATAAACAATTTCAATAAAATATAAAAAATGTAGTAAGCTTTTACTAAAAATGTTTACTCTATAATAATTATTTTATTTTTACATATTTAAAACGTGTAATTTTTGCGTTTAATTGAAATTATAAATGATGTACACACAAAGAAACGAAACACCGAATGAAAAGGAATGTCAAATATTCAAATAAAAAAAAAAACCAATGAGAGAATTGCTTGAAATAGCCGGGTACCGGCGATTATTTTTCCCTTTTTATTCCCCTCACCGCAAACTGAAAAAAACATCTATAAACTCAAGAATTGCCCAACTAAAATCGTCGTGTGTGAACATAGACATACCAATTATTAAAATTTCACGTGAACAAAAATTTCACTTCTTATTCAGGATAGGGGTGTGTGTTTTTATCTTCTTCTTTTTCTTATAAATGACAATCACCATAGTAGGATGACTTATTATGTTGTCTACACGAGAAAAAAATTTTGTTAATTATGTTATGCTATTGAAAATATCAATACACTTACAAAAAATTTTAAACGAAAATAGCAATTTAAAAAGGGTGATAGTCTGGGGTGGGCAGAAGCGGGTCTGGGTGGGTTTTGCCCGCCCCACCCCTCCCTATCTACGCCAATGCTCTCAGGTGAATAAGTTAGAAATACACTAAAAGCCAAAAAAGAAGTATTGCTTTATATAAATCTTATCATGTAAGTAGAAAATATTGTTATTGTATTCTAGTTTTTTTAAATTATATAATTATCTTTCCGAATGAGCTAGGTTTGGAAGTATTTTACTAAGAACAAAAAAGAAAAAAATCAAAGTCACATGTAACAAGTGTCCTAAAGTATACAAAATTGTTGGATCAAAAACAAAACAATTAACAATTCTTTTGCAACAGATTTACTAAAATCAATGAAAGTTTTTAAAATATTCTTCAAAAATTTAAACTAAAGATTAAGCAAATGAATTATACTCTAGATTATTTTATAATGAAAGTAACCACAATAAGTCAGATAAAAGTAATGATATAGAAGAAGTTATTAGTAATGAAAACAACAATCTTTTATGCGAATTAAATAATTCTATTCTTCTATTTTTTGTACTAATAAAATTCAGAAAATAAAAAAAGAATTTAGTGATATATTAGACGATATGGTATATTTGGAAAAATCTAAAAAGAGAACAAAAAAATTAGATAAATAAACTATTTTATGCTCTTCTCACTATATCATCCACCTCGACAATTAGCGAGAGTTTTTTTCAGAATCGAATTTAATCAAAACAAAAACGATTTTTGGTTGAAAGCAAAAAAATTTTTTTTAAAAGATTATTTCTTAAGAACAACCTAAATTGTATGATTTAACAAAAAAATCATTTGATCAAATATATCATATCAATATATTTTGACTAAATAAAACATGTGTATTTGAAGTATTTAAATCGACATACATCAGTTCAAAGTAATCTCAGTTATTACATTTTTAAGTTTTTTTATGTATTATTAATTTTATGTATTATAAAAATATTAACTACAGGGTTCGCCATTTAACGATTTTTTTTTCCAACTAGTGCTTATTTCGTGAATGGTAACACTTAGCTCATGTCTGATTTGACAGATAATTAGTTTTATCCTTCCGCTGAACGAATATGGTTGTGTATACGCTTGAACAACGCTTCACTAAGTGGGCCTGCGATCGACTTACAGAAGATGCCGATTTTGCTCAAAAAATCATATTTTCAGATGAAGCTCATTTTGATCTTGGCGGGTATGTAAACAAGCAAAATTGTCGCATTTGGGGCACAAAAAACCCGCACGCATACATTGAAAAGCCGACGCACCCAAAACGAGTCACTGTTTGGTACGGATTTTGGTCCAGAGGCATAATTGGGCCATTTTTCTTCGAAAATGAGCAAGGAGTGGCCGTTACAGTCAATGGCGATCGTTATCATCGGGCCATGTTGAACGAATTTTTGTTCATAAAAATTGAAGAGGAGGATATTGGCAACATTTGGTTTCAACAGGACGGCGCTACGTGCCACACAGCCGAAGCTACACTCGATGTTTTGCGCCCTGTTTTTGAAGATCGCATTATCAGCCGCAGAGCTGATGTCGTTTGGCCACCTCGGAGCTGCGATTTGACCCCGTACTGCATGGCCAGCCGAGGCAGCCATTTGAATGAAATTATTTTTCATTATTAACCGGAAGGATTGTACTTTCAAATAAAAAAAGAAATTTGAGAAAATATTCAGTACTTTTTTTTATAAAGCATTTTTCAAAAAAAAAAAAAAAAACGTTAAATGGCGGACCCATTATTTTATATTTAATTATTTTGGTTATATGTATATGCATTTTTGTGTTAATAGCAAACATTTATTTTTTGTCAATAAATAATTTTTAAGCATTTTTTTTATTCGTTGTTCTCATCGATTAATCGAATAATTTTTCAGCTTTAATCGTTTGATCGAACGAACGAACAAAAACTATTATTTTATTTATTCAAACAAATTTGAAAGACGAATAATTGACAACTCTAATATACATACATACATATATATGTATTTATGAATTTATGTACATACATACATATGTATGTGAGTATGGATGGATATATGCGATTTCCTACATTCGTTCTGTAATTCAATCAGTCAGTCATTCATTCATAGAGTATTTAACATTTTTTATTTGGTTTGTTGTTGTTGTTGATTTTATAGATACAGTTATTGTTGTTGTTGCTTTTGTTATTTAAAATACAAGTATGCAGAATACGTGCCTACGTATATCCGGTGGTCTCATATTTCGCAAGCAAACAGAATACCTCTTTTTTTAACGTGTCTGTTTACCGACGATACAACGTCGCTGTCGACAACGTCTGCGACATTTACTCCAACAATAATAAAAATAATAAATACACCATATTTAAGTACTCACTCACTTATTTGCAGGCGACACTCACACACGCAGGCACATTGAAAGTTAAATAAAAATTTGGCTCACTCACAATCACACTCACTTAGTGATTCGAAAAGCTTGTGCTGCTGTTTAGTTGCTGTTGTTTTAATAATTCATACCACATACAATATTTGAAAAATTTTGGTTTAATTTTTTGCTTTTATTTATTATTTCTTTCGCTTTTTATAACCCACATTGCCAAAGGCGTTTGTAAAACTGATTAAATAAAGACCAAATAAATGGAAACAGTTTGTTAATTGTTCCACTTTGGCTCTTATAGCAAGCAAGCAGTAACTAGGTATTTACCCAAACTTTTATAAATCTTATGAATTTTGAGCTCAATTTCAGCTGTTGTAATGAATATGCGAGCACATTACGAGTGTCGTTGTAGACTCTAGTAAAATGTGTATTTTTGTCGGACAATGATATCTCAAATTTGAGGCGGCGGGCAGTAGCTACCCAGGAAATAACCCTACAAAAAATATGAAATAATACGCCAAAAATTGGGTTTTTTTTTTCAAATGCCGATAAATTTCCAACTTTAAATGGAAATAAGACCGCAAAGAAATGAATTAATATCCGAAACAAGACCCCATTATTTCATATGAAATAAAACAAATATTTTAAAGGAAATAACTCACTAAAACACATTCTACGTAATATACACCAAATAGCGACGTTTCGTGAAATGCATACCGTTGTAGAAAACACACACAGGAAATCTTCAGTAATAAGGTCTACATTACGTTATTACTAAAGATATCCTGGGCTCAAAGATTTTCTTTCGAAACGGCGTTGAGTAGTCAAGATTTTCGCAAGTAAAACTTATTTTACATACATTGGGTTTTGTTATAAATTAAAAATTACACTGTGATAGTCGAAAAAATGAACTTCGATGAATCCTTTTCGAACTATTAGAGGGGAGTCCCCTGAGTGCGAAAGTACATTTGGAAGTGTCAGATTGGCTCCAGTTTTTGAGAAATCGTTATATATCCATTTTTCATGTTGTAACGCACCGTTTTACGTTGACAACAACTTATTTGATGTGTTTTTTTAAATATATTTTTTTGCAAATCTTGAAATCCAGTATAAAATGAACATTTTTATTAAAAATGCAGAAACGAAAGATACATCAAACAAAAAAAAAAAGCTTGAAAAAGCGATTTCTGTAACTGTAGATTGAATTTGTTAATCTGCATTTTGATAAACTCCTACATAAATTCTCATGTGTTCCGGCGAATGAACACCTTCGTTGGAATTTGCATAAATTTATGTTCATACATTAATGTGCTCGTAAATACGTTTGCATGTATGTATATATGTATATGGATGTATGTAGATATTATGTGTGTGAATGTAGGTATAAAGTATTGTGTATTATTTATTATATTATGTATTACTTATTTATTTTTATGCATTCATTTAATTTTATTCATACGCTGAATTTTAATATACAAATCGTTAATTTATTAGAAACTAAAATAAATATTTATCATGTATTAAAATGGCCTAGGACAAGTTTTTCACAAAAAGATCAAATCACAATTAATAATTAGATTAGTTAATCCCAACATAAACCAAATCTCATATCAATCTACTTGAAAATTGGTAAGTTCTAGTTTAAACGTTTTATCATTCTGATACAAACTGACAGTATTTTTTATTCGTATTATAATCTAAGAACATTTTATTATTATTATGTTTTTACAATTAATATTTCATGAACAAGAAAAACTAGCATAATTTTCAATTATTACACTTAATCAAAATTTAAAACCAGTTTCAAATATTTCTGTGATCAAAAAATTATTTTCATAATTTTAATTTTACAAATTTTGATTAATTAAAAATTAAAATTTTAGTAATTGCAAAATGTTTTAATGAAAAAAATAATTTAAGAGCCCTCAGTCTGCACGGTTCTGTATCTTGGTGACTACACAGAGAAAGTGTAGTCTTATTAAACCTTTGTAAAAAAAATCAAGAAGGAAACTTTGGGGTTTTATTAAGTATTCTTATAGTTTTTTTTTTCAAAAAAGTTTTCCTTATTAAAATAATAAGACTTCGTTCTTGAAAAAAATCCGTAGAGATATCTTATTACTTTTATTCTATTTTATTAGGTATTTATTAGGCACTGTTTTCTCTGTGTGATGTTAAGAAATAAAAATTTGATGTCATCAGAACGTCATGGTACGTCCGGCATGCTTATTTACAACATGAAGTTGTATTATCTGGATGAGGGGTAATGAAAACATTTTTATAAAATTTACGTCTGTTGGGACTCGAACCAAGGAGCTTCGGTTTCGTAAATCGGCACTCTAACCACCTCACTACTACTGATTTACACATGATTATACAGGAACCTAGTGAAATCAATAAGGAATACCTTTTTGAAAAAATCAATAAGATGGCCTAATGAAATCAATAAGAAATCCCTTTTTTATACAATTCATATAAAAACCTAATAGAATTAAAAAGTGTTTCTCTATGGATTGTTTTTTTGGTGCCAAAAATAACGGAAATTTGGTAAAAAAAATTGTGAATTACAAGTTTTCTTCTTGATTATATGTATTTTCCTTCTTGATAAAATTAAAAAGATTTACCATAAAAATAATAAGGAATCTCTTCGGAAAAATCTTGGCTTCTTTCTGCTGGGACACCCCTTAGCCTAAAAGTGTTTGATAGAGAAAATCTTCTTGATTCTATTAGAAAGTTTTGGCTCTGTGTTACCACGTTTTGGTGCAGTGGTTACTCATGATGCTCTGTTATAACAGAGCAACGTGCGCTCAAGTCCAAAGTCGCTAGAAAGGTAACCTTTCGTGGCTCGACCATAATTTTATGTAATTAGTGTCCGAAGAAGTTGAAATGTTAAGTGAATGCTGATGATAAAAAAAACTTATGGCCTCTCGATAAGAGCAATACTGGGAAGCTCGATTTTTCACGAACCATTAGTTCCAATGTGAAACTACCACAACAGTGAAATTATTTCTAGATTTTGACAAAACTACTGATGGAAGGAAAAGTATGATGCTTATTTAGCAGCTCTATATGAAACATCATGAGGAATATTTTTTATGAATATTTTAACCCTCTACTTCTTCGATATAGGGGTATTTTTGTGACTTTCTTTAAAAAGGTACAAAAACTTCCCTTCAGCGGTAAATAAGCGGAATAAAACGTTCTACTATGGCTCTTCAAAAAATTCCACTATGGCTCTTCAAAGATATAAAAGCCAAAATTCCGTGTGACTTAATCGGGCAAGTCACACATTCCAATCGGAATGGTTCCAATTCCGTTTTTTTATTCCAATTGTTTTTGATTTACAGTCTTCATCTCCGATTATTTTGTTTTATTTTTAAAACAGTTGTTTATTTTTCTAGCTTTAATATAAAACATCTTTATGTCAACAATGGTTTTAGCATTAAAGACGTCATTTACAACGCCGTCGGTGAAAATTGTTACCCTACTGCTCGAATACATGATCATCTTCTGATAAGTGCTTTTATCCTACCAATTATTAATAAATAAAAAATTTATCCTTACAGACATATTGAAGGAAAATAAAATGTAATGATGCTAATACAACAATATTAAATTTAAAAAAGAGTTGAGACACAATTATATACATACATCAACATGCTATTTCTTTAGAAAAATGAGAATTAAATTTTTTATAACATTAATATTTGAAGAATAGTCAATAAATCTATAAAATTGATTAAAATTACTGCACATCCTTCTAAGCGGGTCAGCATCAGGATAGTTAGCTCTGAGAAATGTGACAGATAGTTGTTGTTGTTGTAACAGCTCTGATGCTGTTTGTGACGGGAGTTCTTTCCTGTGGAAAAAACTTCCGTCTGATACAGCTGTTGCTGAGTTGACAATCCTTGGCCGAATTGGATTCGGGTCGTTCCGGAGCGAAGATCCGATTGTCGTTGGTGATGGTCGCTGGGGTATATGAAAAAAAAAAATTTCATTTATTAGAAATCTACAGCATAAGTCTCCTCTAATAACATTCGTAATAAATGACACGTTCAGCATATTTCTATGGCTCTTTAGAGTGGGCAGCTTGATAAGAGCAAGTCTAGCTGAGTATGATGGTAAGTTGAGAAACGTAGTCCACGCAGACAAAACAACAGAAACTGCTTTTGAACTGACTCAATCGCATTTGAATGAATTTGATAGATAGGATCCCATATTATCGAGCCATATTCCAAAATTGGGCGTACAAGTGAAGTATATAACAATTTAGTTATGTATGGATCGTTAAACTCTTTTGCCCAGCGTTTTAAATACCCAAGTGTAGCTCGAGCTTTATTCATTTCACTTGTTATGTGCGGAACAAAATTCAATTTCGGATCAAATAAAACGCCCAGATCAATAAAATTAGTCACAGTATCTACTTGATAACTACCTAAGAAATAATTTATAACAGTTGAATTATTTCTAGAAAATCGCATTAGTTTGCATTTCTTTAAATTTAACTCCATTAAATTTACATTGCACAATTCATAAAATGAATCCAAGTCCATTTGAAGCCGCTGTTGATTCAAAAGCTGGTTATGGGTTATGAAAATCCTTACATCATCCGCGTACATAAAGATATTTGAAAATTTTATAATTTGCGGCAGGTCATTAAGGTACAAAGAGAATAGCAGTGGGTCAAGGTGACTATCTTGTGGTACACCTGAAGTAACCTGTATACATTTTGATAATATGTTATTTAAACAAACAGTTTGTGTCCTGTTTGATAAATATGATTGAATCCACTTAATAGCAGGTTCTTTAAACCCCAACAAACATAGTTTCTTCAAAAGTAGTAAATGATTTACCTTATCAAAAGCCTCACTGAAGTCAAATTTGCGGTAGGAATCCATATTTAATTGATGTATTGAACATAATTGTTAAAGGGATGGCTAATGCTTCAGACCAGTTCATTAATATATTACTGGGGATTTTTTCCGGTCCAAAACAATATGAAAATTTAAGCCTTTTTAATTGACCAGCAACTGTAGAAATATCCATCCAAAAGTGGTAATGATATATTTTGACCCTCAGTTAGAAGATAAGGATAATCTGTTGTATCATCATAGGTGGCATTGGAGTAGGTAGTTTTAAAGATTTGAGAAAGATTGTATGCTTGGATGTTTGCTGAGACGGATAGCAGATTAACCCTGATTAAAATATAGGGTACTTTTGAAGGTGTTGCACCGTGTTTGTTTTTTTTTTAATACTATTTTATTTTTTCAAAAAATGTTTCATCTATTAACATACAGTGTATTTTCTGGTGGGTAAATTGAGAAAAAGTTGGTACTTTTAGTAACTTTTTACTCTTAGTACTTCTTCACTTTTCAATAATTTTGGTATACAGATAGTTTATTGCATAAACTAACATGTAGTATTGCACGTGACATACAATTTCATCAGACATGAGCACCTATTGAAGAACGTTAGGAAATTAATTTCTAATTCTTATAGTGCTATTTTCTTTAAGAAAGGTATAGTGTAGGGAGTATAGCTACATTAATTCTTTCACACCTCTGAATGAATCGCTCCCTACATAGTTTAGTGGGTGGTGCTATGCCTTCCTTAATCACATAAACAGTCTAAAAGTAATTAACACACTGCCGCACTTATCCCTATTAAAAATGGCTTTGCTTTGTACCCATGGAGTAAATCACTTTAACCAACCGCACCATGTTTACTCTCTTATAGCCGATATCTGCTTGAAAAAGAGCTAAACGAAAATTGTTTTAAGTTCTTAAGTTTACTTTATTCGTTTTATAAATAAATGTTACGGCCATAATCATTCCTTTATGTCGTGAATCATAAAGAAATTTTACTTCAGATAAACATATTATGCATTTCTACAAACTATCCTCATTAAACTCGGTTTTTTGATTAAAACACATGTTAGGTTTTAAATGATATCTCGCTAATTTTGGAGATTCGGTGTCCACTTTTACTCTGTACGATTTTTGTCGCAGCAATTCATGTATTGTACTCAAGAGAGGTCAGAAGCTTAAGAGGGGTACGCATATATGTACATGTACTCTTGAAATTTGTTTGGCTTTCTCATTCCTTGTTTAAAACATGAAGCTAAAAAAATTTACACTAAAACTGTAATAAAATTCTACCAAGATTTTGCAAAATTTGCCTTCTTCTTGCCAGGGTCTTCTTTTTAGCAATAATTGGGCTGTTCCTTGTATCCTCTATACGAAAAAAATCAATCAATTTTGGTCTAATCAGACCAACGTTGCAGCCTTGACATGAAATAAAATTGCTGCAGTAAAAATCGCGCAATGTAAACGAAAATGTAAATTTAAAGAAGAAACACCAATAATTGCTGCAACGAAAAACGTTCACTGTAAACGGGGACAAAGACTTGTAGTACAGTTATGTGGAGAATATTCTTGCAGAACACTTCAGTCACGTACATTGCGGTTGTCAGGTACAAAAAGCCCCATACGACAAAAAGCTAGAGCTTTATAGTGTTCAACCAAAATGATCCAAGTGGTTTTACACATAAAAGTGCTGACGACTTTATACGTAACAATTTAATAAATTTCTTTGCCGATTCACTATAAAAATGTAAACTTTCAAAACATGGATAAACCTTTTTTTTGCTGTTGCTCTCTTCCAGAATTGGTCCTTGAAACCAGGTTATTTTCCTGTATCTACATACTATATATATAAAACAGGATGTGAGTATGTATGTACGAGTAGCGTATGGACTCCAAAAAGGCTGGGCCGATTTTGATAAAATTTTCAGGGAATCTTCAGAATATTCAGGCGGGTGACACTGTGAAGTCTGATTTTTATATTCGGTCTGCGGGCGGAGGGGCGTGGCAAAATGCAATACATATATAAAAATGAATGTCTGTCTGTTTGTTTGTTTGTGCTTGGACCGACCTTCCATAAATTTTCACAGCATGTTACTGTGACTCTGGAAGGAATAATAGGCTATATGAAGTTTTGATTGGACAAAGGGGCGTGGCACTGCCCATATAACCCAAAAACCATATTGGCATAATTAGGAATACGTACCAGGAGAAAAGTGGGTGGGACCACGCCCCTTTTTCGGAAAATTAAAAATCGTAATATAGTCTTAACTACTGGAGCGATCGTCATTAAATTTTCACAACAGAAATTTTATTTTATAACGAGGGGGTAGCGGCTTCAGCTAGTTATGTTATAAAAGTTGAAAAAATTATGAAAATTACTTTTTTCGGAACATTTAGAATATATTGAGGGTAGATACTGTACAAAGTAACCAACAAACTAAAAATATCAATTCCAATAATAAGCTTAACTTTGCAACTTGTAATGAAAAATAATAGGCTAAGACAATTTCGAAGCCGAAGAAGTAGAAAAAGTGCCTATTCCGATTTACTCTAAGAATATGATGCGCCCTTTAAATTGCATTCCAGAAGTAAACTTTCCAATCACTCTTAAAATTATTATTTATTTTTGTGGCCTCTATCAAAAGCAGTTGCTGCAAATTTTGAACAAAACCACAAAATAGTTTTACGGAGCCGTTTATTCTGAGGGTTAACGACTACCGATTTCCTGAGAAATGGATAAGTTCGAAAAAGGAAAACCTCTATTAGAAATGAAAATCTGCGACTTGACAGTTACAGTTTACAAATTCGAACTATAGTTATGTTTCGCAAGGAATCTAATGATATTCTTTAATAGTATTAGATGTTCAAATATCGATATATAGTAAAGTTATACGAGTATTGATAGATTCTTTGTTGAAGGGTAGTTTTTGTTTATGAAAATGATATTTTGATAATTTCAACTTTGTTTCAAAGGGAACAAGATATGGAAATTATAATTTACTTTTAATTAAATTGAGCAAAAATTATGAAATATGTAAATGCAATTGAGTTAATATTCTTACCTTTTATTATTAACAATTAAATATTTATTCCTTATAGAAATTAATTAAATTTATATAAATATCAATTGGTTTTATTTCACTTCTTATATTTCAATATTTATCAGCCACTTAAAATTATTTTGATTCAACTACAAATATTGTTTTTTATATCGGAAAGTACGCAAATAACATTTTTAATTTGATACACACACACATTCTTGCATATGTATTAATTATTACATGTGTATTTCTTTTTAAATATTTTATTTATAACTTGTCAAAGATATCTGACAATTTACATGTATTTGTAAAATATTGCAAAATTATTAACTGTCATATAGATACAATCAACTTGCTCAAGACTTTTACTGCAACTAAATGTTGCAACCGAATAATATAAATCGCAATGCAAAAGATAAAACAAGAACAAAAACAAAGATAATACCAGATATAAAATATCACGAAATATAAACGATTCAAGTGCTTCGTAAAGCTGTATGTCCTTTCGTCCATCTGTTCGTGCCAAATGAGATAAATACGAATCTTCAATTGCTTTTCGGGATACATAGATGCTTCAAGAAAATTATTCGGCTAAAAGTTGTTTTCTTTTGTATGCTTGCATTTGTATCTGTGTTTGATTTGGTAATGCACACACAAACACACACACACACAAATACACCAATTTATGAGAAAGCTGATATATAGATGAAAAAATGAAATGGGAAATTATTATTATTATTAATGATAACTTTAACTAAATAAATAAAAATTAATTTAAAATTAAAATATTTGTTAACTCAAACAAAAAAAAATACAATAAATACTCAAAAAAAAAAAAATGAGTTGTCGAATACTCGGCAACATACTACACCTTTTCCATTGATACCATAAATGTACTTTAATAAAACTGGACTGCCTACCAGTGCAAGAAAATTTACCACAGAAACAGGCAAAAAAACTCCAAAAAGTGACAGAAAGTCAGTGTGGGAAATAAACATACAAACAGATAGACAGGCGGGACGGCAGCTTTACTAATACACCAACACACACACACGCATACAGTGGCGCTCTGAAGATACACTTGGGTGGAAACGAAAGGCACATTATAGAGATGGGTTAGATGAACAACTACACCTACAATCCTTGACAGTGAATACTAAACGAAGGCCACCAATGAGCTTTTCATGTTCAAGGTCATTTTATTATTTCACATGTACAAGTGTCTTAGTGTGTAGTGGCGGCCATTTTTGTAGTTTTGGCATGAACTTGAAAAAACTACACACACAAACACGACTATTGAAGTTTGGGCTGGACGTAAGACATTTCAATCGAATATTTAAGGGCGTGCCAAAGGAATTGATAAAGGAAATTCCACAATATTTATAAATTTCAAAAACAATTTCGTTTAATGAATTCTTACATACATAGTACATACATACATATGTAAATATGTACACATACATGTATGTATAAATATATATTTACATTGAATATTATTGTTTATTAACAATAAATACGTGTGTGTTCATAACGTCCTAATTTTTTAATTAGGTTTTTATATTATTAGTTGCTGCGTTTAATTGACCACTAACGTTTTCAGAAATCCCAAATAACACTGTCTAAAGGTAACGGTCACATTGGGGAATCATTTGATGAAAAACGACAAATAAAATATTTATTAGAAGCAAACAGCAAAACAGCTGTGTAAAGAAAGGCAAACAAAATTATTTGATTCCAAACAAAAATGTGTCTAATGTGAACAAAGTGTGACCACTGAAAGGCAAATATTTTGATTTATTTTGGGAAAACAATTATTAGATCTTACAAAATTTTTGTAAGAACAAACAGAGTCAAAATAAAAATATCTTCTTTTAGGCAAAATGCTTCAATGAAAGATTTTTACGGCTGATATCTTTGGCTGCTTTGTTCGACATGACTTAATAATGGAAATAAATGCCTGACTAAGACGAGCCAATCCGCGGAAAATAAGATCTTGAAAAAATCTGAAAAAATTCTCAGAGAAGGCAAGAAATTTTAAAAAAATTTTAAATCCAAAATAAAGAAACAAAAAGCAGCAGTTTGCTAATTATCTTATTTATTGTGAATGAGATCTTATCGAGTTTTTGCCATTCATTAAATTGTAGCTATTTTTATTTTATTCGTGATTCTCTAAAACTACTACTGATGCTGGCTGATAAAAACTTTAAAAAGTTATATTGCTTCCTGCTGCGAGAATCTCTATTAATTGCAATATTTTTAAAAAGCCAACAATAAAACTAAACCAAAAAATTTCAAAAAAAGGCAAGAAAGCCAAGAGTTTGGCAGAATTGCAAATTTCACGAAAAATCGACAACTTGCGAAAAATTATTAAATATCAATAAAGAATGCAGAATAATTCTTCCTGAATCGAGAATATGGCGAAAATTTGCAAATCTTGTTAACGAAAAAATTACAAACCCACAAACTTGCACATAAATTGATCAGAAATCGCAAAACTGTTAAAATAAAAATAAATGGTAAAAACGCGAAAAATCACACTTCGAAAAAAAAAATTGCTTAATCACTTGTGTTGAAATGTACAAATCGGTGTTGTCTTAAAATTGACGACGAAATACTGAATAAGCGTGAAAGTAATAGTTTTTGTGTTATTTGCAAAAAAATTTTGTTAATATTACTTTTTGGTTGCCCAACTGCAGGAACTAATCATTAGCAACGAAATGTTTTTTTAAAAAACAAATTTATGCTTTTTGATAGTTATTTCTAATATTTTGTTAAGGAAAATATTTGTTCAAGTGTGACCACAGGGAAAATATGTTTTCCCACGTTAGCACCTGCCGTTGTTTGAAAGCTGTTTCAACAAACAAAATGGGAAAATAAATGTGCGTAGTGTGAGCACAAAACAAGTTGTGTATTTATTTACCTAAATTATTGTTAAACACGAACCAATATATTTGAAGCAAATGTTTCCCCAATGTGAACGTACCTTAACAAAAGGAAATATATTTAAACTGACAAGTTTCTGATAAATCTTTAGAACATTAAGAAAATATATACATAAATTATGTAGTACATGTATTGACATTTTAAAAGTTTACATCTGGACTGTATTGAAATTTTAAAAGAAACCCACTCCTCTCATTTCCTGTCATACTCTTACAGCCATACCTAAACAAGAGCGGCAAGCGTTTTTTAGCTGTCAAAAGTTCTCATCCCCATACAATTTGTATGGAGCATCCCGAAATAACGCGGCGGCAAAATTTTGCAATTGGAAAATCCGATTTTTACAGCGCGTTTAATAGTGAAGTTAGCTGCAAAAGACAAACACTCATGATACAATGACTATAAGGTAGTCTTACAAGCCCAGCTGACAATTCTTGTAAATTACTTGTTTTTTATATCAAGTGTTAAATTTTGATTTGTATTTATTTTTTCGTATTTGAATGAATAATTTTTATATATATTTTTGTCACAGGTTGAAACATACACACATACACATTTATACTTTTGACTTCAGAGGAATTTTTTTGTTGTGTTTGTTGTAGAGATGCATATATTATTAGGTTATTAGTATACTATTATAATCAGGGTTGTTATATATTTTGTAATAACCCTGTTTTTATGACAAAGCGTTGACGCTCTTGTTTAGGTATGGTATTTCAGCGTTAACGCTAGGCGGTAGAAAACGTTCCGCTTTCCGCTCTTGTTTAGGTATGGCTGTTAGTTTTCCAAGCAATTACACAATTTCGTAAAAGCTGAAAATTTATTATTTAATGCTCACAAATCAAATGTGTCATAAATCAATAAAACTTCATCATTTAAAGTTTGGTTAAAAACCCATGTCTTCCTTAGAGAGCGTCAGTAAAATTAGCTTTGGATAATAATTTGCTAGTTAAAACAATTTAAACAAATGCCTATGGGTATAAAAAACTTTATCAGTGTAAAATCGAAATGAAAAATAAACGGAATGTGAAGAATGTAAATCAAAACTGATCGAAATACAATTACGGAATTGAAATCATTCCGATCGGAATATTACTTCCCATATATAAATTCGTTGTTGTTGTTATTGAAAATAATACGAAATTTACCCTCAACTCTTTTTAAATAAATATTATCCGACTTAACAATTATTAAAGTTGCTTTAATGTGTAAATTTCGTATGGGAAAAGCGGTTTTATTTATTTATCGTTAAACTTTAATTTCGAGCTGTTCAAAATTAGTTTGAAGGTTGCGTATCTTTGAACATTTTTGGTAGAATTTTGGGATAAATATTTTTGTAGCTCATTTTAGCTCGCTACATCAACGCTGAGGTGGAGTTTTTTGTCCCTAAAAAAAATAGAAAAGAAAAGGACCATTACAGCGTAGCGTAAGAGCGCTTAATTGTTTCACAGAATTATTCCTATTGATGTTTTTTATATTAAGTCCTATAAAGTAGAGGAGAACTTTATCTTCCCCTAAAATTTATCCGTTTTTAATCATTCCTTGCAATTTTAATTAAATTTTAGCAAATTCTTTACGAACTTTAATCATTTCCGCAACTTCCTCCAAATTGTTTGGCAGTGTTTTAATACCAGCAATTTTAAATTTCGGAACTTTATTTATTACCTTTGGACCAATGTATTGAATACTTCATTCAATTTAAATAGAAATAAATTACGAGTGATATTCAATAGTGATAATTCTTTAAAGCAATTTAATTTAATTTAATGTATTAGTTAATGATAATGATGTTTGTTTTTAAAACAATTGATAATGAAACCTTTTCATTAAAAATCATTAGAATTAAACTAATTAGTCAGTTTTATGAGTTTCTCCCATGTGTGTACACTCGTATATTTTAAGCAACACATTTTTAATAAGTTTATTTAACAAAACAAAAATTTATAGTCTTTCAATGATTTGTGTCGGTAAAATTTAATAATAAATATGTACAAAATTTTATTTATTTGTTGCGGGTTAGCAATATCTAGATATGTATATATTTCGTTGGTAGCTATACCAATTCATCAGTAGATGTTTTACCCTTTATGTTTAAAAAAATTCCAAATATGTACTTATTATTACAATTACAAATTAATAATAGAAAATGTGAAGCATTGAAGTGAAGGACGATTGTGCATTCATTGATTATTGTGCTCCTCTGTATATTTTTATATTTATCAATGAAAATGTAAAATGAAAGAAAAAACACACACAGAAAAAATTGCTTTTGCTTCCTGTCTCCTTGTAATTTGCGCATTCATAATTTTTTTCTTAAAACTCTAAATAAAATCTCTTTATAATGTTGGTTCCCTTGCTCTCACTCTCTCGCTCACTCGCTATCGTTCTCTCTTCCCATATTACTCTCTGGCAAGTTAAATAAAATCCTTCCCAAAGCAACGAATTTAAAGGACATCATCGAACTCACTGTGTATTTACTCTTTAATTAGAATGCCAAGACATGTGTGTATGTAGTAGTGTGCATCCGACAATTTTGCAAGACTGTGTGAATGGAATCTACACGACATCATCATCATCATCATATTGCGGTAACTAACCTGGTTCCACAAGTATTTTAGTGAATGAATCGCTTTAGAAATAAATTTTGTTGCCATGAAGCGAACAGCTTTTTTTTTCAATTGTATGAATGACGTCATTAGAAAAATTTTACACATATACATGGTTCTATGTAGTTAGGAAAATGTCAGTTATCTATAATAAATCTTAAATATCAAAATGTAGCAAATCTCTAATAAAATTTTCTATTTTTAAATGCCCTTTAAATATCTTCAAAGAGTTTATTATAAAATTTTTAAAGTATTTTTTCACTTGTGTACAGAAGAATTAACTTTTAAGCAATAAATCAAGGGTGAAAAGTTTATTCAAGTGCCATTTTATTTATCACGCGGCCAAGTAATACGCAAAACGTACTAAACATTACAAATTATACAATTTTATCTTGGGACTTTTTAGTTGTCCGTAAGGTCTCATATACGAGTAAATAATCTCGTATCTGTGTCAACGCATGTCAGAGTTCCAATAAACATTTTAACATTTTGCAGGTTCACTGTAATCTAACGCCATATAGGTAGACACCACGATATATGTACATATGTACATATGTATATCGGGCAAAGGCCAGCTATACAGAAAATATTAACTAAGCGGATATTAATGAAAAATCAATATAATGTATGTATTTATGTATTCGTTTTTTAAAGTATGGACATAATGACACATTCAAAAATGTCACAAAACCCATACATACATACATATGTATATACTACATACATACATACATACATATATTTTTTTTTTATTAGGACCAGTACTCAGGTGATGACCCCTACGTATGCATGCACTGTGCCGAAACTCAGGGAGAGGGATAGGGTAGAGAAGATAGATGTTGAAAATTTAGAAGACTTAACTCTTTCACAACTCTGCTTTTTGCGCGTTATGTTAATTTTTAAGGCAGTGTTGAGGCGCCTCCGGTGTTAAGTAGACGCATTAACTTTGTTAAGCTGTATTAGGGGCTGTGCACATATTACGTAACGCTCTAGGGGGGAGGGAGGGGGGGTTAAAGATTTGTTACGGATTCGAAATTTTGCACTGAAAAATTAGTTAAAAGCGTTAGGAAGGGGGGGGGGGGGGGGGTACAAAATCTCTGAAAACAGCGTTACGTAATATGTGCACAGCCCCTTAGCAGGCATTTTATTAATTGTTTTACTTCGCCGATGTTTCTGCTAACCGACGAAGGAGGGCGATGTTGTGTACATTAGCTTGGATAACATCAATCGCTGTCGGAACAGTTTTTTAGTGACCACTGCTATGCCTTCATCACTGAAATAGTCCGACAACAATTAATACAATGTCTCACTAATGTACATTAGAGAAATTAATGATGTTGATTGACTTGCTCTGGCCAGGGCTTGAACCCAGGCCCCACGTCATTGGTTGCTTAGTAGTCAACGCGCTAACCACTTCAGCCAACACCACCCTCATAAATATGTTATGAGACTTTTGAAAGTGACATTATAATATCCTTCACTAAGCGATGCAGGTTTTCTTAATATCTCAGAGGAGAAACCACCCAAGGCTGTCTTTGCTATCAAAGGGTTTTAGGAGTTTTTCATTTAAGGTATTTAGAAAACTAAAACGTTGCTGAATTTTTTCTATCTCATGAGCTTATAAAAAACTGAACTTTTTTATATTATTTTGGGTTTTATTTCATTGGGACTTAATAAATTTTTTTTGTGTTTGAGTTATTTCATTACGAAGCAAGTTCAAAAATTAAAACATATTTCATTTGACGTTACGGAATAATTTCATAATTTTTTGTATTTATTTCACCCAAATAAATAGGGACCTACTATTTATTTGGACTTGTTTCGTTGCAAGTTATTTCATACAGCCCTACAAAATATTTTTGTAGTCCCAAATTGTACACGAATAATTTTTCGTAGCCTGCTTACCTCCAACTACATTTTTGTAGTCCCAATTTCTAACGTTCGGTATTAAAGATGTTAGTATCTAATATTTCTAATGGTGTTTTTTTTTTAAATTGTACCCATGCAATTGTAATTATTTATTGCTGTTCTGTTAGTTTTCGGATTTTGGCATTTGATTTTAATTTATGTAAAAGCATACAAGGATGTTGAGCAAAGACTTCCTTTCGTATCATAAAAACTGATGATGCTCTTAAGTTAAAGTTTTTAATGGAATTTTCTGATTAACAAAATCTGCGTCATACACTTCAAGGATATTCCTATCCTAGTGGCCATGCTAACATACATACGTGCATATACGTAAATATGTATGTACATAGCTTTGTATGCATACATACCCTGTAGTTCAAGTGGCTGTCTCCGAGCTGGTTATAATACTAGCCCCTTTATGACACAACCAGTCCGAATTCTAGCCATATGACTGGCCACTTTAACAAGGGGATGTCCTACGATGGGGTTAATTGTCACCAAGAGGCCACAAAAAGACAGTTCATAAGCCGGTTCTTCTTGGCTTACCCTTAACTGTCTCCTTATACCTGCCAAACCACTCCCTTAAAAACCCCAAATCATTCCCTATTTTTTTATGAAATAAAAGTCATTTTATAATTTATTTAACTTAAAAAAAAAATTATTTCGTCAAAAAAAAACATAAAAAATTCATTTATTAATTAAAAAGATAATAATAATTAATTAATATAATAATTAAATTTTGCTTTCAGCTATTTTTTTTATTATTATTCTAATTATTTTATTTATCTTCATCCTGGTTATTCCCACTGCAGTACAATAATGTTCCTACAGCCCACTTGTAACTTAGTAAGGATGCGTAACATTGCACTATTTTTGTAAATGTATTTTGACTGTATTGAGAATTGAACTAGCAACCTTCCGACTGCTAATCAACATCTCAACCCACTCAGCTACACTCACTGGTACTTGTACATTGTACTACTTAAGCTATGTGTGCTTAATGACATACATTTTTTACTATCCACCATCTGCGACACAAAAAGACAGCTAAGTGCCTGCACAAAGTGACAGTAAAATTTTCCACAGTTTTAGAACCAGTCTTCCGAGTATAGGATCAATGTGGATAGTTTTACAACCAGTCCACATTGTATAGTACTGCCACTTTTGGGGTAAATTGTCACGAAAAAACTACAGGGTACCTACTAGAATACATATGTATATGTACATGTACATTAGGGCCAAAAAGAAAAGAAAAAAAAAATAGAGGTAATTTAAGAAATAAAACCTCACTCACAAAAATTATTTTTCTAACTCTCCAAAAAAGTATTCATTTTAACTGAAAACGTTGATATATTTTAATAACAAAATAAAATATGTAGTAATAAAATAAATTGTTGACTTTTCTGCTCAATTGATGTAACGGAGTGACAATATCTGGATTTTTTCTCCACATTAATATAAAAAATTAAAAAAAAACTGATTTCCAAACTGTACCGCATTTTGTGGGTGAACGTTTTGAACAACCGCGGAAAAGTAATACCATTAGTTAAAGTAATTTTCAATGGTCTATTGACATGCTAACGCCATTTTGACACATACATACATATTTGCAAAACAAATTATAAAAATGTTATGGCCCTAATGTACATGTTGCAGAGCAACTTCAAGCAGAGTTAAAACTTTATTGTGTATTTGTATCAAACTGTTAAAGTTTATACGCAAATGCAGTCTTTTAAGTGATGTTCCATGAACCCATGAAGGTTCATAGCCATTTCTAGTCCAAGATTGACCCAAATATTCAGACGGACAATTGTTGGGTGGTTGGTTGATTCATCGGGTGGCTCGCTTATTTGTCTGTTGTTTCCATTATTTCATTCATTCTGTCATTCATTCATTGAGATGGTCGAAAGTAATATTAATTTACACATGTGGATGGATATGTTTGCTTTTATTTTTGTATGAAACACACTGACGACAAACTCAGTCGCTTGGTCGCTTGCTCTTTCGCTCGCTTGTTGTGTATAAATAAGTTCCATCTAAATGCGAGAGTATATACTTTCCATTCATTTTTATTTTCATTGATTTATGCATTTTTACATACATACATACATACATATGTATGTGCATCCATCCATACATGCATACGTACTACTTGAAATAACATTCGTGGCAAGGTTGGTGCAGCTGAGTTCATTCACATTTTAACATAGTTTTTCTTAAATTTTATTTTTTTTTTTTTTTTTTCTTGCTTTATGAATGAAAGCATGCGCATGTTATTTTCAACTTTTATAGTCAGCCTTGTAAAATAAATAAAAACGCATACAACACAGTCATAGAAACAAACCCCATTATCATCATCATCATCATCATCATCATCATCATCATCATTTACAGATCTCTGCTGGGGTGTATGTGTATTTATTTGTGTGGCTGTGTGTGCGATTGTATGTGCACTGCAGAGATAACACGTAACTATGCAACATCAAACTTTATTTAGGTCAATATCCTTTGGTTGCCGGTTAAGGAACTTATTTCTAATATAGTTTTTGTTATTCAATCTATTCATCCATTCATAATTGCAATGGAACAAATACATTTGGTTTTTTCGTCAATCAACTGACGTCATAACACTAGAGTACATTCGGAAACTAAGTGCACTAATTTGAACTAATTTTTGTTTGTGTTTGGATTTAATAAGTGCTACCCCCAGTTGGGAGCTGGGAAACTTTAACCGCCTCTAAAATAAAATTCCGATATGATCTTGCAAAACGAAGGCACACGTATATTTTTGTTTGTTCTCCTCTACCAGAATCAATCGTCGGAAACCCGTATTTTTTTCCTGCTGAAGTGTGTAATTTCAAAAACTCAAACTAGATTTGAAAAATATAATCATGATTTCGAAAATTCGAAATTTGGTTTACAATCTATGCGACCATAATAAAGAAATTTCTATTTATAATTTATGTATATATTGGAGTAGAATTTTTTGACCTTTATGGCTCTATGAGCTCGGTTAATTTGTAATATGTTTTTTTTTTATTCGTACATCAAACATTATTTTTTATTGTGACAACATTTGGTTGAAATTCACATGCTTTTTTGTTTTGTTTAATTTTTAAAATAAAAAAAATAATTTAATTAATAAAATGTTTCCGTAAGTTACGTTTATCTGTTTGTTTTGCTATTTTTTTTGTTTTTGTTTTTGTTAAATGTAAGTATGTGTTGGGCTTAAACGAAAATATGTTTCAAGCATTTAAAAGCAGCAAAATCTTCAAAAAATAAAAAAAGTTTCTGGACAATATTTCTGGTCGCAGTAAAATTACAAAATTTGAAAGAGTTTTTTCAGTTCAACCATTAGAGCCCAATCAGCCTTGATTAAGTCATCACGAAAATAGTCTTTGCATGCATCAATACTTTGGCGAGAAATCTAAAAAATAGAAAAACATGAAAAAATTAAATTAAAATTAAGGCTAAAAGAGCATCTTAATATCAATCAGGTGGGAAAGAAGAAATTAAGCCGGGGCAGAAGGACGATTGTTATACATATTTAATTTTTTATTTTAAACAAATATTGTATCTCAAAAACGATTTTAAGGAATTATGACGCATTTGCAATTGCATTTTTGTTATTCTTTTTGCACGGAATAAGGACATTTTTTTTATTATATTCTTGTTCTTTCTGTTTGTTCATTCAGCGGCGGAATAAAATATCGTCGTAAGTAAGAGCTACTTTTGTAGGTCATGTTGCTATAAATAGAATGTGTATTCTTCTCTTCTTCTTTTGTTACAAATTTCAACAAAATATATATTTACGTGTACATATTTATGTATGTATATGTATAACTGTATATACAGACATAAAATAACTGGGTCAATGTGTCATTTTCAAAAGCGTAGATTCATTCTTCTTCGTATATTCGGTCTTTCTTTTTGTATATAAAGTGTGTGTACCGTGTATGTTTGTATGTACGTATGTAAATACATTTAAGTATACAGATATGTACATACACATTAACAGAAGGTAAATGATGACGTCAATATTATAAACCATATTATTAGTAGTATCTAGAAATCGGAACGAAGAGAAATATTTTCTTTAAATAGGTAGTTAAAGATACAACAATTAATTTCATTATGCAACTGAGTTTTACTATTTCTATTTCGTTTATTTTTTAAATTACATTTGTTCTGCACTGCGTAGCAAACCACCACTGATACCGGAAGGGTATCCCAAAATCCCATTTTTTAAATTTTCTGCTGAATAATCGTCAAATGGCTTTAAAATTTAGCGTGGACTATGCTTTTGTTTAGGAGTGCAGAACAAATGTAATTTAAAAAATAAACGAAATAGAAATAGTAAAACTCAGTTGCATAATGAAATTAATTGTTGTAACTTTAACTATTTAAAGAAAATATTTCTCTTCGTTCCGATTTCTAGATACTACTAATAATATGGTTTATAATATTGACGTCATCATTTACCTTCTGTTAATGTGTATGTACATATCTGTATACTTAAATGTATTTACATACATACGTACATACAAACATACACGGTACACACACTTTATATACAAAAAGAAAGACCGAATATACGAAGAAGAATGAATCTACGCTTTTGAAAATGACACATTGACCCAGTTATTTTATGTCTGTATATACAGTTATACATATACATACATACATACATACACGTAAATATATATTTTGTTGAAATTATATAATTTCATATGGAGCCATTTTTCGTATTTTTGGGGTAATTTTTCATTTTTAAATTGGGACTATTTTCACGTTTAGGAAAAATGGCCTCAAATTTAAAAATAAAAAATGGTCACTAAACATAGGGAAAATGGCCCAAAGTTTGTGTTGTTGTTTTTAATATAAATATTTGAGGGAAATTTTTCATTGACCCAAGTAAGTTATGGATGGCTTCGAAATATATTTTAAAGAATTGATTTTTATTTTATTGGCAATAAAAATATATTACTATGGATATATTTTCCGGGAGGATTACTCTGTGCTACGTAGCGAAATCAAATGCTTTCAAATGGCAAAGTAACTTAAATACAAATTGGAATAGTTTCCTTTTCGCATCGCATTATAGAGTAATCCCCTTGTTTCGTTTGCTATGGGAATTTAAATGTACTCGTATGTAGTTTGTAAATTTAAAACATTATTGTCAAGTTATTTCTTATCAGGTAAATAAATATCTAGATTTCGTATAAAATTATTAAATATGCGAAACATTTTTAGTAAATCTATTGGGGTTTTTTATAATTAAATTTGTATATTTCATTATCGTCTTTTTTGCACTGGTGTCCTCATTAATAGAAGTTTTCTTTTTTTAATTTACAGACTGAACATTTTTATAGCCTTAGTGAAACAAGGTTAAATATTTAACAGACATTTTCGCTTCAATTGCTGGGTCCTATACATACTGATCAATTGATTCCTACATCGAGCATGTAAGTGAAAATTTTTTTGATATTGTCTTCACTTTTTTACATACTATTCTTTAATTACAGAATAAGGGAGATTTTTATAGAAGTAAAACCAAAAATATTCAGACATTTATTTGGGCATTTGCGGTTCTGAATTCAGCTAAATTAAAAAACCCCAAAGAAAATTTCGAAAAATTTTCAACACCAGAAATGCACCATCACGAAGTCAAGTACGCAATCTAATCGCTCGTTTTCATTCATCGGGATCTGTGAGTGACTTGGCTGCACTGTTGCCAATTCAACTATTTTCTCGTCAAATCTAGCTATTTTTCATTACATTTTGCGGGAAAAAATATGATTTAGCTATTAGCGGGAAATCTAGCGATTTTTGGTTCAATGACTTTTTACTTTTCAAGCGTGTTTCTAGTAATATAATTTTGGTCAACATTATCAAAGAGTTGTTACAAAGCACTAGAGAACCTGACAGCATATATGTACTTAGTCGATTGGTGAAATTATCATCATATCATCACCGCCTTTCAACAATCAAACTCCTTATAAATATTCCCTTCTTTACGGCATTTGACATTTTTTTAAACTATTTCAATGTTTTTTTACAGCTACAGAGTAATTTCTACTACAAGTTTATTATTGTTGTAGAAATGGGTGTGAGTCTCGAATAACGGTATTTATAAAAATCTGTTGTGTGATTGTTACGGTGACCATCGGTCCTTTTTTAAAAAGGACAGTCCTCTTTTTTGACACAACGTCCTTTTAAATTTAAACAAAATAAATTGTCCTTTTTTTAATTGAATCGTCCTTTTTTGTCTTTTCTTTTTGATGGCTAATGTTCTTCTTTAGTTTCCAAAATTAAAAGTTTTATTTTCTCAATATACCGAAATTTTAAACACAATACAATATAAATTTATAACCACCCAAGATAGGAATTGCCTGGCAACACTGAAAAATATATGTTCAATATGTCAAATTTTCTGTCGACTTTCAAATGGACTGTGCAGAATTTAAATTGTTTTTATCAAATAACATTTATATAATAAAAAAAATACATTCTTCAGAAAAATATCAATAACAGATAATTATCTATTAGGATTATAATCCTTAAACTATTGTTTTTAGCAATAATTTCAAAAGGTTTTTACCTGCGGGCTCTCTGCGGTCAATTATTTGTTTCCAAATATAAATAAAATAAAACGAATTTTATTTTACATTTACCCAACGTTTCGTTTGTTTTTTGCAAACTTCTTCAGGGGTTTATTTGTTGTTGTTTTTATTAAAAAATCTAGCAAACATGGGTAATTATTTTATTATTAGATTTTTATCTGAATATAAAATTATAGTGGAAAAAACAAACTTACATTTTACATATTTAAATAATGAAAATTAATTATTCTAAAAAACTGGACTTCACGACACAGATTTTAATAATTAAATAAAATGAATTTGTGTGGTGTAGACCTTTTTGTTAAATAATATGTTGATAATTTTTGGCTTTATTAAAAATAATGATGTTGGTGTTTTGTTTTTATTTTTAATTTTCTTTATATTTTCCAATATTTCGGCTAACTTTTTTAGCCATCATCAGGGAATAACAATTTCTAAATACAAATGATAATATTTTTAAATTATTAAATTATTAAAAATATTATCATTTGTATTTAGAAATTGTTATTCCCTGATGATGGCTAAAAAAGTTAGCCGAAATATTGGAAAATATAAAGAAAATTAAAAATAAAAACAAAACACCAACATCATTATTTTTAATAAAATACGACCTCAAGCCAAAAATTATCAACATATTAATTAAATAAAATGTAAATCAGTACAACACAACACAGAAGCAATGGTCAAACTTATTATTAATATCACAGAACTTTGACTAATTATCTTATAGCTACCGAGTATTGGAGCTTTGTGTTATCCTTGTCCTCTTTTGTGTTCATTGTGTTGTTTATTTTTTCTTGTATTCGTAGGCTCTCAATCACATACCGTTTATTCTATTTTTTTTCTCTATTTAATATATTATCATTGTCAAAATTAATTTTGTGGTTTCGCTCTTTTGCGTGAAGAGAAAGTCCCGTCGCTTCTTTTTGTTTTTCAATATCTGTTTTATGCTCCTTTATGCGTGTCCCCAACATTCTTTAGTTGTTTTTAGTTATTTTTATTATTATTTTTGTATTATTGGCTAAATTTAATTTCTTTGTTAATTTTGATTAATTAATTAATTTTTTGTTTTAACGATTTTGAGTGTCCTTTTTTTTTGGTCGAAAAATATGGTCACCGTAGTGTAGTGATTGTGCTAGTTTTTGCATTGTAATCTTTTACTAACAAGAAAAATATAAAAAAATTTTGATGCAATGCCCCCTAAATACAACCTAAAATTTTGGCAGGAATGGCTAAACCATATTCAATTAAAGTTTTGGCTGGTGCAGTATGAAAAGGACGAAACAAAAGGATTTTGCAAAAAATATTGCAGATGCTCACAAAATTATATGAACGATTGTTGATAATTGTAAGTGCTTTATTTATATGTCAACATATTTACGTCGACTAATTCATTTGACCACCTCAGTGACTTGTGAAAAAAGTATTTTTATGGATCTGGCAAAATTCGTATTCATAGAACAAAATGTACTGCAATAATAGAAAAAAGTTTTAGCCCCTCATTTCGTAATTGAGCTTAGCAAGGATATTTCATCATCGAAGCACAGCATATTAATGGATGAATCTACACATGTTGGCGAAATTGAATTAGTTTTCTTAAAATTTATGCAACAATTAGCTATTTATAGCTAAATTTTTACGTATTTTTAAAATTTAGCTATTTTTTAGCTATTTTCGATCCCAATTTAGCGATATTTTTTGGAAAAAAGTTGGCAACAGTGCTTGGCTGGGAGAGGAAGACCGCTTGAAGCACGAAGCCAAGCTAATATCGAACGAGTTCGGGAGAGCGTATGAGAACCCTGAAACATAGACTCGTAAACGTGCTACTCAGCTTCAAATGTCCAGAACCAGGGTTTAAAATTAGTTTTTTTTATTTATTATACTTCCGACTAGTGAGAAAATATGATCCCTTTCCATTTTTGATAGTAGATAAACTAAAAATATTTACCTGGTAACAAATACATTTACAGTTTTCTAAAAAATTGTTATACTTACAAACTAAATAAAATATTAAGTAGCTTAGAAACACGTCAGAAATATCTGCATAATAAAATTTTTTAATAGCACACAAAATTAAAATGAATTCTCTGTAATATATTGTTCAGCAAAAATTTCTTATCAATGAAAACTAGCTAATCCACAAGAATGTGAAAAAAAACATACACAAAATTATTCTTTCAAAAAATATGCCGCTGTAAAAAATACCACACAATAAAATATATGCAATTCCAACGAAACACAACTTCGACTATTATGACAAACATGCCGATCTCAAAATGAATAATATTTAAAAATGTTTCTCTTTGCATCAACAACTAGCAACCCTAAAAATTGCTCAAATTATGCTTGGATTCAAGAAAAAAATATTTCTGAACGGCAAAAAATTATGTGTAGAAAATTGCACCGGATCGAACACTTTTTAACATTTTTTAAGAAATTCTCACTATAAATTCTAACAATTTCTTTTTTAAAATTTTTACATTTATTTGAGCATGTACTCAAGTATTTATGTTTTATATTTTATTTGTTGCGCGTTAGCAATATCTATATATATATTTCGTTGGTAGCTATACCAATTCATCAGTAGATGTTTTACCCTCTATGTTTAAAATAATTTCAAAGCTCATCTATTTATACAAAAACTCACAAATATATTTTTGTGAATTACAAAGCATAAAAATAGCCCTTAAAAAATTTCTCAAACACACATAACAATAATTTTCCATTATGAATGTGTTTACTTTTCTACACCTATACAATTAGACAACCGCTGGTTGCCATTAAAAGTATTTTATAAGGCAAAAATGAAAAGCAAATCTCCCCGTTACAAAATTTTTACATTTATTTGAGCATGTACTCAAGTATATATGTTTTATATTTTATTTATTTGTTGCGGGTTAGCAATATCTAGATATAAATTTCGTTGGTAGCTATACCAATTCATCAGTAGATATATATAATAGATATAGGTGTAGAAAAGTAAACACATTCATAATGGAAAATTATTGTTGTGTGTGTTTGAGAAATTTTTTAAGGGCTATTTTTATGCTTTGTAATTCACAAAAATATATTTGTGAGTTTTTGTATAAATAGATGAGCTTTGAAATTATTTTAAACATAGAGGGTAAAACATCTACTGATGAATTGGTATAGCTACCAACGAAATATATATCTAGATATTGCTAACCCGCAACAAATAAATAAAATATAAAAAATTTCTTTTTTATGAATTAATTAGCTAATAAAGCTTTAGGACACTTATTTTATTGTGGAAAACAATATTTTTTTTTAATAACCGATATTTCGCCACTTTTTCTGGACAATGTAAAATTGTGTAAATAATTTATTAATTATTTTCATAAAATATAATTGACCTACAGCTTTCAATGTTAGATTAATATAAATAAAATTTTTATCACAAAATTAAAAAAAAAAAACTCACCTTGCTCACAAGCATGTCATCTGCTTCAAAGTGTCTGCCAAACATTTTCGGAGATTCTCCGGGTATAGGATCAATTTTTATACAAATTTCTTGACCTTTTCGAGCACTCTCAATGTTTTTATGATTCGATTCGATTGACGTTACAATACCAATGTCGACAAACTAAAATGAAAAAGATTACACGAAAAAATTTAACATTTAAATAAAACTTTTACAAAGTAAAATTTAGATCGCAATTTGTTGAAATGAAATAAGTTTAGACCCAAAATTAAAAAGACTGGTCGTATATAAACTTCGATAACCATTAGAATCCATGACAGCAAAACAAGAGAACTGTATTTAGAATTAAATATTTGGCAGTCAAACAGAAAGAACCCTTCGTTTGCGACCTAAAATAACACTCTCCTAAATTTATTTAAATAACTGCATATGAGAAATACATGCAGTTCAAAACTAATTTTAGACTGTAGTTGTTATTTTCAAAATTCACTAGTGATTGGGTTTCCTCCACTTTTACTGCTTAAACTTTTACAAATTCCAGTTTCATCGTTGAAGGTGGGCACAACACAGACTAAAACCAAAAAATAAAACATACATTATTATTTTTTTTTTCTATTTGCAGATTTTCTACAAACAAATAACAGAAACTAGAAAAAAAAAACATTATTTATGACCAATTTTATGAATATAAAAATCCACAAAAAAAAAAAAAAATAGACATAAAAACCTTTTATGGTATTTTCTTGGTTTGCATTTTTACATCAACTCTACGAAATAATTTTCTTCAACAAACTTTTATACTTCTTATGGCAGGAAATTAAAAGCTTAGTGTTTCCTGTGGGCGGCAGCAGATATGTAAAGTCTATAGAAACCACAAGCCAGAAAACAAGTCAACAACGTAAAATACGTAATAATATTATTAATAATAAAACAACTGCAACAATAACAAAAAGATTACAAGTACAATAAACAAGAAATGAATTTTTCAATAAAAAGAAACACATAAAATGACTTAAATAATTTAGAAGTATGTTGAGTTCATTCAGCAGGGGGCACTAGTGCTAACGATGGATGAATGATTGTAATTAATTTTGTTAATATTTTCTATTACATACTTTATATGTATGTACTCGTATGAACGTGCTCATGTAGTAAATAAGCACATATTCATCAGTACATCAATTTTATGTTTCCTTCAAATACTACATTTACAGTGGAATTCGTTTATAGCGATCTATTGTTTATAACGAACCTTTTTGCGATTAGGGATCGAAGCCATTATCGAAAATCATTAAAATATTTTTTTATTCATGACTGTCATTTTATTTTTTTTTTGAAATTTGAAACAAACGCACGCGTATAAAGAAAAACTTGCAATGAAAAAATTGTGCAATAAAAGCGCGTTCATTAAAAGTAGCGGTGCAAAATTTAGGACAAATGTACGTTGGTTTGTTGAACATCAAATTGAAGGCGTATTCAGCCGATGGTAATATTAAGCCATCTGATATTGCTTCACAAAATAATTAAGAAATCATAACAAAAAAAAAAATGATATTTAAGACACTGTGTCAACAGTAGTAGCAAAATTTATAAAATTTTCGGCTCATCCGAAAGCAGATGTAAGCCGGAGGGATCGGCTTCGAACTCAGCTTGCGACTTTGCATGAATCTATATACATATATAAAAAATTGTTGCAAGTGTGTTTTCACTTTATAACTCACGCACAGTCAAACCGATTCGATTAAATTTTTAGGGTTTGTTCGTATGGCCGTGTCGATGGTTTATCTAAACTTTGCACGATATGGGTCGACGCGTTCGTGAGTTATGACTTTTCATGACACCATGTGATTTTGTCCATATAAAAAAAAACAACAAAAAATACGTAGGCGGCTGTGCGGTATGTATACTGTGTGCTGACTTCATACACGTGGTAAATACTTGAGTTGTCAACCGATTAAGAATAATTCGATTAATCGGTTAAAGAGAACCAAACTCTAGTTCGAATAATTTTAAAATGCCGACTTTCGAATAACGAATAAATCGATTAATTAATGTCAATTAATCGAACAAATTTTTTTTTCAGTTTGAAATGCATATGTAAAAATAGTTTAAATTTGTTTGTATGATATGAAACAAAGCGAGTACTTTATACCAACCAAATACATGTTATTTCGGATGTTTGTAGTTGTGTCGAACTGCACATACCTAGTAGTTGTGCTATGTTTTAAATGAAACGTTAAAAAATTTTCAAGATTGGGGCTTTACACTCTCAGGTGAATAAGTTAGAACAAATAAATTAATAATTCTTTTGCAACAGATTTACTAAAACGTATTTTAAAATAAGAATAAATGAGAGACGTATAAAATTTTTAAGTACATACGTTAATAATATATTTTAAATTCTGAAAATTTTCCGAGCAATGAAAGTTTTTTTAATTATTATTCAAGAAGTGAAACTAAAGAATATGCAAATGAATTATATTCTAGATTATTTTATGTTGAAAGTAACCGCACTAACTCATATAAAAGTAATTGTATAGAAGAAGTTATTAGTAATGAAAACAACAATATTTTATGCGAATTAAATTCATAGTATTAAACATTCAAAAAACCGACATATGTAAGTAAATCAAAAAAGTAATCTCAGTTATTATATTTTTAAGTTTTTTTATGTATTAATAATTTTATCATGATACAATGACTATAAGGTAGTCTTACAAGCCCAGCTGACAATTGTTGTAAACCACTTGTTTTTAATTTCGGGTGTCAAATTTTGATTTTTGTTTATTTATCATATTTAAATTATAAAAATTTCGTTTATATCGAAAATTGTTAAATTTTTCAAAATGAATAGTTTTTTTTTCGTTTTTTTTTTTTTTTCATATTATATATATTTTTATTTATTTTTTTCCACAGTTTGAAACATACACACATACATACATATTTACAATTTTGACTTCCGAAATCAAATTTTCTACCAACAAAATACACAGAGTTGGTTGTTTTTGTATTTCTGCATATACCTTATATTCATTATATCATGAATTTTATGTATTTTCTTGTTAATAAAAATATTAACTATTTTATTTTTAAGTTTTTTTGGTTCATATGCATTATTGTTTTAATAACAAACATTTATATTTTGTCAATAAATATTTTTTAAGCATATTTTATTCGTTGTTCTCATCGATTAATCGAATAATTTTTTAGCTTTAATCGTTTGATCGAATGAACAAAAACAATTATTTGAATTATTCGAACAAAGTTGAAAGGCGAATAATTGACAACTCTAGTAAATACATGTTGTAGCGCATACACGCATACACATTGACGGCTGTCAGTGAGTAATCATTTTAAGTTTAAATCGAAATTTATAAAAGTAAATATCTCCCGTGCGAATCCGGGGCGCCGTTCAGGTAGTATTTCATAAAAATTGATGACAGTCCAAATAAATTTCTAAAGCATTTTAAAAATTCTTTCCCATGATTTGTCAATTTATTTACGTTATACTATAGAAGACTTAAATAAAGATTTTATGTTCACATTTCGCTTCGCAAATAAATTGATAGTTGTGAAATTGTTATTACGGATTAGAACTCAACTTTCCATCAGCTGTTCAATTAGTTGTTTAGGTATTTTATATTCTTATTACGATTTACAACCAAAACAGTGGAACCGGCACAGTTACATTGAAAAACAAAATTTGGTAAAAAAAAAAAATTGTATATCTCTGATTTTGGTAATATTTGACTATTTTATAACTTTATATCAAATCATCAATACAGGTACAACATATTTTATTATAAAGTCTACTCAACGGAATATAGAACTTTTAAAATTGGACTTAATGACAGGCTTGCGCTACTTATAATATTTTAGTTTTAAAAGGCTACAATAATAACAACAACATACATATCAAGTATATAGTGCATTAAAAAAACCTTATAAATATATTTTTTCATTTAATACAAAGAAATTTTTAGTTATTCACACTTGGCAAATTTTGCTTTGGGTGTTTTTCTATTTTCTTCGTTCTTCGGCCAACATCCCTGAGATATTTGTGAAATGTCCTGATGAAACCCATCATCGTGCTTATCGCTCAAAGCTTCAACATTTTTAGAAAAAAATGGATCTCGCAATCACACTTTACCGAGAAAAATGTACAAAATCGTTCTTAAAAGACAGCCATGTTCGTTTTTCTACATCGTTCAGCTCCCTGTTTTGAGGTCAAACAAAATTAACTTAACAACAATTTTCACAAGTCCTAATTTATTACGAAATGAATGTCTTGTTTAAATATTCTTCTCCGGAAAGTTTAAGCGGCATTCGTGTCTAATAGATATCTTGATTTTTTTTTTCTCAATTTAATGCCTACACGCTTCCTATAAATTTCTTTAAATAACAATCTACTTTAATCTTCTAAATATGAAATAAATAATTAATTTATACTTTGGGCGACGTAAAAAAGAAAAAGATCTACATAAATATTGAAAAAACTTAAAGAAAATAATTCCCATTATAAATTTTATTTCTTCTTTTTTTGTTATTTTACAACAATATTTATACTTTTTTTTAATTTCATTAAAAAATTATTACTAATAAATTTCTTTTAATTAATTTTTTTGTTGTGTCTGCTGTATTTTTATCGAAACTAATCAGTTTTCAAATAAATAAAATAGACGACATCCGGTCTCTATTGAAATTTACAATTTTAATGTTTAATTTGGAAAGTCCAAATATATACATACATACATACAGTTTTATATTTATGAAAAGAAGAAAAAAGAAAAAAAAATTATATAGACACACACACACACTCACATAAATATGCATATGAATATTTTTTATATGTATGCCTACATATTTATATGCATTTCTATATATGTAGTTATTTATGTATGTATGTTTGTACCATGATGCATGGGCTGTCGATGATGCATTTTTTATTTTTGACGCACACAGTTGTATCTACATGCATACATACAGTGTCTATTTGTATGGACATACATACATATATACAAATTTTAAAATAGTTTAAAAATTTTCAGTTTAATATATATTTTTTTTGAAAGCGATCAATTAATGACCCAATTTGTTGAGCACAATTTATTAAAGTTACAAATTTAACGAACCTCCTTTTAAGGAAAGAGCTGGAATAAAATTTAACGAAACTATAATTTTTTCATTCGAAATAATAAGCTAAAATTTTTGAAATTGTGTATTTAATAATTTTGCTAAATTTGGTAATTAAATGCTGCCCTGCCATCGTATTAACAATAAATATGATAAAAACGATCAGAACCAATAAACAGGAAGTAGCGACACATGTGCATCTGTAGAATAAATGTGCTTGCTTGTTTTCTTTTACAATTAAAATTTATAAACATTTGTGAACATACACACATGTACATATGAATATATGTACGAGCATATGTACCTAATTCGCATGTATGTATGTAAGTAACTGAATATATACATATGTATGTGTACGCATTTGTTCATAGGTAAATACAAATATTTAAATGAATGAATGAATGAGTGATTTTTACACGTTTAAACACAAGACAGACCTGCTGTTGCTGCTGCTTTTCGTTATCGTTGTCGTTGTCGTCAGCCCACCATTAATTGTATTTACAAATGTTGCATAGTTTGCTTTTAGCAAAATTCAATCATTCAAAATAAGAAGACTTTAAAAAAAATTATGTCTAAATATATATTTTTAAAATATCGTACAAACAAACATTAGAGATATAAATTTTGATATGAAGATATTTAAACGATTAGGCAACTATGAAACCCGTTTCACACTGTGCTGGGTAATAAATAGGCAAAGTGAAAATATGTAATTGATTTTTCCTCTGCGATGAAGAAGACTCACATAAAAATGTATACGTTTCAGAATTTTTTAAGAATTTTTGCATCAGAGTTCTCCATATTGAGAAAATTTATGTGACGCTACATACATAGATATATTTTCAAAAGAAGATTTCAAACATTCTCTTGGCAAATTTACTTGTTTTTGTGTAGACTACAAATTAGTGATTAAATTAACCATCATCTAGTTCACTCACCTAAACCTTACCAGAAGAACAACTGATAGCGTAAAAGGAGAAAAAGTCAAGCAATATCGATTTCCTAATTAGAACACAATTTACAAAAATATTAAGTATAATTAATTTAATTAATTTTTATTCATTAAATAGAATTATAAATTTTGTTACAAAACCAGCAAAAAAGAATCGAAAAGGCAAAAAATTGCATGAATATTCGTACGAGTATAAATGGAAACATCCTGTTATTAAGCAATTTCCTGAAAAATATATTTTTAAGGTTTTTTTTCATATTTTTCTTTGCTTCTTAAATTGGTAGGGAATTGAAATGTTTTCTATTATATTTACAAATGTTTGGAGTTTCCTCTTTAATTTCACATACACATACAAACAAACGTAAAAAAAAAATTTTTAAATAATATTATGCTTCATTCATTCAAAAAGACACTTATGGAGTTTTTCATAAAAATGTTTATTATCAAATTTTATTATCTATGTATGGAAGTGTCTGTCTACATGTGTATGTATGTATGTCTGTAGATATTTATGTAGGTCTGTCTGAGCATACAATTCATTCATTGTCAACAGGAAGTATTAAATTCGACTTTAGAAGCGGACACACATTAAACCATTTCAAAACGTGCTACCACATATCGAAATCCTCATCTACTTAAAAAAAATACAAAAAACAACAAAAATAAGAAAAACAATTGCAATAAGAATGTCTACAATTACCTGATTCACAATACGAAACGAAATCTCAACATCCGTATTTAAGTTAAAGTGAGAAAAATACAATTCTCATCACATTTATTTATACTCGTAAATATTACGAAACCATCTAAATTTTATCAGCATTTTACAAAAAAAAAAAATAAATATTTTTCAAATGATAATGCGATCGACAGACCGACTATGTAAAGTGTGTTTACTTAGGGACGTCTACGTGTTGGTTAAATTAGTGTAAATGCGCATATACATATGCTATTTATAGTTGTTTGTATAGAGCTACGTCGTCCACTCTACCCAATGTTTTTTCTGCCTACGTTGACTACCTCCAAAACAAACAAAAAAAAAAATGGTCATCATCCCCTAGAGAATCCATATTTCTAAAAATGTCGTAAATCGAGTATCTATTATATAGTATATTTGAAAAAGTGACTTATACCACTTTCAAAATAAACGGCTCAAATAATTCCTTGTGAAATTTCAGGAACAGAAATATATGTACATACGTGTCAGTTTTTGGTGATTCTTAAAATAGACAGTACGCTCTTTCTAATGCAGCAAACCACAGCTTTCTAACTGCATTACTTTTGTCATAAGTAAGCTTTAAAATGCACCTTTGATAAGAAAAAGTACCCGATGTAACAAAATTACTTTTTTTTTTATCTTCACTTCTTCTTTTTTTTTTTACTTTCGTAACACTCCGAAATCACCAAACTGCTAATCAGTAACCTCGAAACTCCAGAATAATTACACAGCGTTAAGCAGAGCCTTAAACTCCGACATTTTGAATTTGGAAAGTCTGACTTTAGATTCATAACCAGCTACCCCGAAAAACCCTGAGTGACGAGTTTCAAACAAATTCAATAATATTACAAAAAAAAAATAGTCCGCCATATTGGATCCGCCATTTTGAATTTTCAAAATCCAATACCAGATTCGTAATCAGAGACCCCAAAACCCCCTAATAACGGGTTTCGAGCTATAAAAGCGTTCAGGCGTTTCAAAATTAACTTGTTAACTTCAAAATCGTTTTTTTCCAAAACTCATTTTTTGCCCATAGGTCCCTTTTAACTGAAACTGACACATACCTATAACTAATTTTATAATTTATCTCTTAAATATTACTACATATATATGTACATATATATGTACATACTTCTTTCGAGTTTATATATCGTACTAGATTATCCCGGTGTGCTTCGCTACCCCCTCGTTATTAAATAAAATTAAAAGTATTTATGTATATTAAAATTGTGTAAATTTTGTTCAGCTCTACCGGAATTTGGCAATTTGTGGGCACATTTATTTTTGTCACTCATTTGGACCAATGGAAAATTAAAGCCAAGGATCCATACTTATAGACTATCTAAGTCCGATTTCTTAATTGTATTTGAGAATTTTTCTATAAAATTTTAAAGATTAAAATTGTGTAAATTTTGTTCAGCTCTACGGGAATTTGGCTATTTGTGGGCACATTTAAGTTTGTCACTCATTTGGACCAATGGGAAATTAAAGCCAAGGATCCATACTTATAGACTATGTAAGTCCGATTTCTCAATTGTATTTGAGAATTTTTCTATAAAATTTTAAAGATTAAAATTGTGTAAATTTTGTTCAGCTCTACGGGAATTTGGCTATTTGTGGGCACATTTAAGTTTGTCACTCATTTGGACCAATGGGAAATTAAAGCCAAGGATCCATACTTATAGACTATGTAAGTCCGATTTCTCAATTGTATTTGAGAATTTTTCTATAAAATTTGTTTGTCACTCATTTGGACCAATAGGAAATTAAAGCCAAGGATCCATACTTATAGACTATGTAAGTCCGATTTCTCAATTGTATTTGAGAATTTTTCTATAAAATTTGTTTGTCACTCATTTGGACCAATAGGAAATTAAAGCCAAGGATCCATACTTATAGACTATGTAAGTCCGATTTCTCAATTGTATTTGAGAATTTTTCTATAAAATTTGTTTGTCACTCATTTGGACCAATGGGAAATTAAAGCCAAGGATCCATACTTATAGACTATGTAAGTCCGATTTCTCAATTGTATTTGAGAATTTTTCTATAAAATTTTAAAGATTAAAATTGTGTAAATTTTGTTCAGCTCTACGGGAATTTGGCTATTTGTGGGCACATTTATGTTTGTCACTCATTTGGACCAATGGGAAATTAAAGCCAAGGATCCATACTTATAGACTATGTAAGTCCGATTTCTCAATTGTATTTGAGAATTTTTCTATAAAATTTGTTTGTCACTCATTTGGACCAATGGGAAATTAAAGCCAAGGATCCATACTTATAGACTATGTAAGTCCGATTTCTCAATTGTATTTGAGAATTTTTCTATAAAATTTGTTTGTCACTCATTTGGACCAATAGGAAATTAAAGCCAAGGATCCATACTTATAGACTATGTAAGTCCGATTTCTCAATTGTATTTGAGAATTTTTCTATAAAATTTGTTTGTCACTCATTTGGACCAATAGGAAATTAAAGCCAAGGATCCATACTTATAGACTATGTAAGTCCGATTTCTCAATTGTATTTGAGAATTTTTCTATAAAATTTGTTTGTCACTCATTTGGACCAATGGGAAATTAAAGCCAAGGATCCATACTTATAGACTATGTAAGTCCGATTTCTCAATTGTATTTGAGAATTTTTCTATAAAATTTTAAAGATTAAAATTGTGTAAATTTTGTTCAGCTCTACGGGAATTTGGCTATTTGTGGGCACATTTATGTTTGTCACTCATTTGGACCAATGGGAAATTAAAGCCAAGGATCCATACTTATAGACTATGTAAGTCCGATTTCTCAATTGTATTTGAGAATTTTTCTATAAAATTTGTTTGTCACTCATTTGGACCAATGGGAAATTAAAGCCAAGGATCCATACTTATAGACTATGTAAGTCCGATTTCTCAATTGTATTTGAGAATTTTTCTATAAAATTTTAAAGATTAAAATTGTGTAAATTTTGTTCAGCTCTACGGGAATTTGGCTATTTGTGGGCACATTTAAGTTTGTCACTCATTTGGACCAATGGGAAATTAAAGCCAAGGATTCATACTTATAGACTATGTAAGTCCGATTTCTCAATTGTATTTGAGAATTTTTCTATAACATTTGTTTGTCACTCATTTGGACCAATGGGAAATTAAAGCCAAGGATCCATACTTATAGACTATGTAAGTCCGATTTCTCAATTGTATTTGAGAATTTTTCTATAACATTTGTTTGTCACTCATTTGGACCAATGGGAAATTAAAGCCAAGGATTCATACTTATAGACTATGTAAGTCCGATTTCTCAATTGTATTTGAGAATTTTTCTATAACATTTGTTTGTCACTCATATGGACCAATGGGAAATTAAAGCCAAGGATCCATACTTATAGACTATGTAAGTCTGATTTCTCAATTGTATTTGAGAATTTTTCTATAACATTTGTTTGTCACTCATTTGGACCAATGGGAAATTCAAGCCAAGGATCCATACTTATAGACTATGTAAGTCCGATTTCTCAATTGTATTTGAGAATTTTTCTATAACATTTGTTTGTCACTCATTTGGACCAATGGGAAATTAAAGCCAAGGATCCATACTTATAGGCTATGTAAGTCCGATTTCTCAATTGTATTTGAGAATTTTTCTATAACATTTGTTTGTCACTCATTTGGACCAATGGGAAATTCAAGCCAAGGATCCATACTTATAGGCTATGTAAGTCCGATTTCTCAATTGTATTTGAGAATTTTTCTATAACATTTGTTTGTCACTCATTTGGACCAATGGGAAATTCAAGCCAAGGATCCATACTTATAGGCTATGTAAGTCCGATTTCTCAATTGTATTTGAGAATTTTTCTATAACATTTGTTTGTCACTCATTTGGACCAATGGGAAATTAAAGCCAAGGATCCATACTTATAGGCTATGTAAGTCCGATTTCTCAATTGTATTTGAGAATTTTTCTATAACATTTGTTTGTCACTCATTTGGACCAATGGGAAATTAAAGCCAAGGATCCATACTTATAGGCTATGTAAGTCCGATTTCTCAATTGTATTTGAGAATTTTTCTATAACATTTGTTTGTCACTCATTTGGACCAATGGGAAATTAAAGCCAAGGATTCATACTTATAGACTATGTAAGTCCGATTTCTCAATTGTATTTGAGAATTTTTCTATAACATTTGTTTGTCACTCATTTGGACCAATGGGAAATTAAAGCCAAGGATTCATACTTATAGACTATGTAAGTCCGATTTCTCAATTGTATTTGAGAATTTTTCTATAACATTTGTTTGTCACTCATTTGGACCAATGGGAAATTAAAGCCAAGGATCCATTCTTATAGGCTATGTAAGTCTGATTTCTCAATTGTATTTGAGAATTTTTCTATAACATTTGTTTGTCACTCATTTGGACCAATGGGAAATTAAAGCCAAGGATCCATTCTTATAGGCTATGTAAGTCTGATTTCTCAATTGTATTTGAGAATTTTTCTATAAAATTTTAAAGATTAAAATTGTGTAAATTTTGTTCAGCTCTACGGGAATTTGGCAATTTGTGGGCACATTTATGTTTGTCACTCATTTGGACCAATGGGAAATTAAAGCCAAGGATCCATACTTATAGACTATGTAAGTCCGATTTCTCAATTGTATTTGAGAATTTTTCTATAACATTTGTTTGTCACTCATTTGGACCAATGGGAAATTAAAGCCAAGGATTCATACTTATAGACTATGTAAGTCCGATTTCTCAATTGTATTTGAGAATTTTTCTATAACATTTGTTTGTCACTCATTTGGACCAATGGGAAATTAAAGCCAAGGATTCATACTTATAGACTATGTAAGTCCGATTTCTCAATTGTATTTGAGAATTTTTCTATAACATTTGTTTGTCACTCATTTGGACCAATGGGAAATTAAAGCCAAGGATCCATTCTTATAGGCTATGTAAGTCTGATTTCTCAATTGTATTTGAGAATTTTTCTATAAAATTTTAAAGATTAAAATTGTGTAAATTTTGTTCAGCTCTACGGGAATTTGGCAATTTGTGGGCACATTTATGTTTGTCACTCATTTGGACCAATGGGAAATTAAAGCCAAGGATCCATACTTATAGACTATGTAAGTCCGATTTCTCAATTGTATTTGAGAATTTTTCTATAAAATTTGTTTGTCACTCATTTGGACCAATGGGAAATTAAAGCCAAGGATCCATACTTATAGACTATGTAAGTCCGATTTCTCAATTGTATTTGAGAATTTTTCTATAACATTTGTTTGTCACTCATTTGGACCAATGGGAAATTAAAGCCAAGGATCCATACTTATAGGCTATGTAAGTCCGATTTCTCAATTGTATTTGAGAATTTTTCTATAACATTTGTTTGTCACTCATTTGGACCAATGGGAAATTCAAGCCAAGGATCCATACTTATAGGCTATGTAAGTCCGATTTCTCAATTGTATTTGAGAATTTTTCTATAAAATTTTAAAGATTAAAATTGTGTAAATTTTGTTCAGCTCTACGGGAATTTGGCTATTTGTGGGCACATTTAAGTTTGTCACTCATTTGGACCAATGGGAAATTAAAGCCAAGGATCCATACTTATAGACTATGTAAGTCCGATTTCTCAATTGTATTTGAGAATTTTTCTATAAAATTTGTTTGTCACTCATTTGGACCAATGGGAAATTAAAGCCAAGGATCCATACTTATAGACTATGTAAGTCCGATTTCTCAATTGTATTTGAGAATTTTTCTATAAAATTTGTTTGTCACTCATTTGGACCAATAGGAAATTAAGGCCAAGGATCCATACTTATAGACTATGTAAGTCCGATTTCTCAATTGTATTTGAGAATTTTTCTATAACATTTGTTTGTCAATCATTTGGACCAATGGGAAATTAAACCCAAGGATCCATACTTATAGACTATGTAAGTCCGATTTCTCAATTGTATTTGAGAATTTATCTATAAAATTTTTGTTTGTCAATCATTTGGACCAATGGGAAATTAAAGCCAAGGATCCATACTTATAGACTATGTAAGTCCGATTTCTCAATTGTATTTGAGAATTTTTCTATAACATTTGTTTGTCAATCATTTGGACCAATGGGAAATTAAACCCAAGGATCCATACTTATAGACTATGTAAGTCCGATTTCTCAATTGTATTTGAGAATTTATCTATAACATTTGTTTGTCAATCATTTGGACCAATGGGAAATTAAAGCCAAGGATCCATACTTATAGACTATGTAAGTCCGATTTCTCAATTGTATTTGAGAATTTTTCTATAACATTTGTTTGTCAATCATTTGGACCAATGGGAAATTAAACCCAAGGATCCATACTTATAGACTATGTAAGTCCGATTTCTCAATTGTATTTGAGAATTTATCTATAACATTTGTTTGTCAATCATTTGGACCAATGGGAAATTAAAGCCAAGGATCCATACTTATAGACTATGTAAGTCCGATTTCTCAATTGTATTTGAGAATTTATCTATAACATTTGTTTGTCAATCATTTGGACCAATGGGAAATTAAACCCAAGGATCCATACTTATAGACTATGTAAGTCCGATTTCTCAATTGTATTTGAGAATTTTTCTATAACATTTGTTTGTCAATCATTTGGACCAATGGGAAATTAAACCCAAGGATCCATACTTATAGACTATGTAAGTCCGATTTCTCAATTGTATTTGAGAATTTATCTATAACATTTGTTTGTCAATCATTTGGACCAATGGGAAATTAAAGCCAAGGATCCATACTTATAGACTATGTAAGTCCGATTTCTCAATTGTATTTGAGAATTTTTCTATAACATTTGTTTGTCAATCATTTGGACCAATGGGAAATTAAAGCCAAGGATCCATACTTATAGACTATGTAAGTCCGATTTCTCAATTGTATTTGAGAATTTATCTATAACATTTGTTTGTCAATCATTTGGACCAATGGGAAATTAAAGCCAAGGATCCATACTTATAGACTATGTAAGTCCGATTTCTCAATTGTATTTGAGAATTTATCTATAACATTTGTTTGTCAATCATTTGGACCAATGGGAAATTAAACCCAAGGATCCATACTTATAGACTATGTAAGTCCGATTTCTCAATTGTATTTGAGAATTTTTCTATAAAATTTGTTTGTCACTCATTTGGACCAATGGGAAATTAAAGCCAAGGATCCATACTTATAGACTATGTAAGTCCGATTTCTCAATTGTATTTGAGAATTTTTCTATAAAATTTGTTTGTCACTCATTTGGACCAATGGGAAATTAAAGCCAAGGATCCATACTTATAGACTATGTAAGTCCGATTTCTCAATTGTATTTGAGAATTTTTCTATAAAATTTGTTTGTCACTCATTTGGACCAATGGGAAATTAAAGCCAAGGATCCATACTTATAGACTATGTAAGTCCGATTTCTCAATTGTATTTGAGAATTTTTCTATAAAATTTGTTTGTCACTCATTTGGACCAATGGGAAATTAAAGCCAAGGATCCATACTTATAGACTATGTAAGTCCGATTTCTCAATTGTATTTGAGAATTTTTCTATAAAATTTGTTTGTCACTCATTTGGACCAATGGGAAATTAAAGCCAAGGATCCATACTTATAGACTATGTAAGTCCGATTTCTCAATTGTATTTGAGAATTTTTCTATAAAATTTTAAAGATTAAAATTGTGTAAATTTTGTTCAGCTCTACGGGAATTTGGCTATTTGTGGGCACATTTATGTTTGTCACTCATTTGGACCAATGGGAAATTAAAGCCAAGGATCCATACTTATAGACTATGTAAGTCCGATTTCTCAATTGTATTTGAGAATTTTTCTATAAAATTTGTTTGTCACTCATTTGGACCAATGGGAAATTAAAGCCAAGGATCCATACTTATAGAATATGTAAGTCCGATTTCTCAATTGTATTTGAGAATTTTTCTATAAAATTTTAAAGATTAAAATTGTGTAAATTTTGTTCAGCTCTACGGGAATTTGGCTATTTGTGGGCACATTTATGTTTGTCACTCATTTGGACCAATGGGAAATTAAAGCCAAGGATCCATACTTATAGACTATGTAAGTCCGATTTCTCAATTGTATTTGAGAATTTTTCTATAAAATTTGTTTGTCACTCATTTGGACCAATGGGAAATTAAAGCCAAGGATCCATACTTATAGACTATGTAAGTCCGATTTCTCAATTGTATTTGAGAATTTTTCTATAAAATTTGTTTGTCACTCATTTGGACCAATGGGAAATTAAAGCCAAGGATCCATACTTATAGACTATGTAAGTCCGATTTCTCAATTGTATTTGAGAATTTTTCTATAAAATTTTAAAGATTAAAATTGTGTAAATTTTGTTCAGCTCTACGGGAATTTGGCTATTTGTGGGCACATTTATGTTTGTCACTCATTTGGACCAATGGGAAATTAAAGCCAAGGATCCATACTTATAGACTATGTAAGTCCGATTTCTCAATTGTATTTGAGAATTTTTCTATAAAATTTGTTTGTCACTCATTTGGACCAATGGGAAATTAAAGCCAAGGATGCATACTTATAGACTATGTAAGTCCGATTTCTCAATTGTATTTGAGAATTTTTCTATAAAATTTGTTTGTCACTCATTTGGACCAATGGGAAATTAAAGCCAAGGATCCATACTTATAGACTATGTAAGTCCGATTTCTCAATTGCATTTGAGAATTTTTCTATAAAATTTGTTTGTCACTCATTTGGACCAATGGGAAATTAAAGCCAAGGATCCATACTTATAGACTATGTAAGTCCGATTTCTCAATTGTATTTGAGAATTTTTCTATAAAATTTGTTTGTCACTCATTTGGACCAATGGGAAATTAAAGCCAAGGATCCATACTTATAGACTATGTAAGTCCGATTTCTCAATTGTATTTGAGAATTTTTCTATAAAATTTGTTTGTCACTCATTTGGACCAATGGGAAATTAAAGCCAAGGATCCATACTTATAGACTATGTAAGTCCGATTTCTCAATTGTATTTGAGAATTTTTCTATAAAATTTTAAAGATTAAAATTGTGTAAATTTTGTTCAGCTCTACGGGAATTTGGCTATTTGTGGGCACATTTATGTTTGTCACTCATTTGGACCAATGGGAAATTAAAGCCAAGGATCCATACTTATAGACTATGTAAGTCCGATTTCTCAATTGTATTTGAGAATTTTTCTATAAAATTTGTTTGTCACTCATTTGGACCAATGGGAAATTAAAGCCAAGGATCCATACTTATAGACTATGTAAGTCCGATTTCTCAATTGTATTTGAGAATTTTTCTATAAAATTTGTTTGTCACTCATTTGGACCAATGGGAAATTAAAGCCAAGGATCCATACTTATAGACTATGTAAGTCCGATTTCTCAATTGTATTTGAGAATTTTTCTATAAAATTTGTTTGTCACTCATTTGGACCAATGGGAAATTAAAGCCAAGGATCCATACTTATAGACTATGTAAGTCCGATTTCTCAATTGTATTTGAGAATTTTTCTATAAAATTTGTTTGTCACTCATTTGGACCAATGGGAAATTAAAGCCAAGGATCCATACTTATAGACTATGTAAGTCCGATTTCTCAATTGTATTTGAGAATTTTTCTATAAAATTTTAAAGATTAAAATTGTGTAAATTTTGTTCAGCTCTACGGGAATTTGGCTATTTGTGGGCACATTTAAGTTTGTCACTCATTTGGACCAATGGGAAATTAAAGCCAAGGATCCATACTTATAGACTATGTAAGTCCGATTTCTCAATTGTATTTGAGAATTTTTCTATAAAATTTGTTTGTCACTCATTTGGACCAATGGGAAATTAAAGCCAAGGATCCATACTTATAGACTATGTAAGTCCGATTTCTCAATTGTATTTGAGAATTTTTCTATAAAATTTGTTTGTCACTCATTTGGACCAATGGGAAATTAAAGCCAAGGATCCATACTTATAGACTATGTAAGTCCGATTTCTCAATTGTATTTGAGAATTTTTCTATAAAATTTGTTTGTCACTCATTTGGACCAATGGGAAATTAAAGCCAAGGATCCATACTTATAGACTATGTAAGTCCGATTTCTCAATTGTATTTGAGAATTTTTCTATAAAATTTTAAAGATTAAAATTGTGTAAATTTTGTTCAGCTCTACGGGAATTTGGCTATTTGTGGGCACATTTAAGTTTGTCACTCATTTGGACCAATGGGAAATTAAAGCCAAGGATCCATACTTATAGACTATGTAAGTCCAATTTCTCAATTGTATTTGAGAATTTTTCTATAAAATTTGTTTGTCACTCATTTGGACCAATGGGAAATTAAAGCCAAGGATCCATACTTATAGACTATGTAAGTCCGATTTCTCAATTGTATTTGAGAATTTTTCTATAAAATTTTAAAGATTAAAATTGTGTAAATTTTGTTCAGCTCTACGGGAATTTGGCTATTTGTGGGCACATTTAAGTTTGTCACTCATTTGGACCAATGGGAAATTAAAGCCAAGGATCCATACTTATAGACTATGTAAGTCCGATTTCTCAATTGTATTTGAGAATTTTTCTATAAAATTTGTTTGTCACTCATTTGGACCAATGGGAAATTAAAGCCAAGGATCCATACTTATAGACTATGTAAGTCCGATTTCTCAATTGTATTTGAGAATTTTTCTATAAAATTTGTTTGTCACTCATTTGGACCAATGGGAAATTAAAGCCAAGGATCCATACTTATAGACTATGTAAGTCCGATTTCTCAATTGTATTTGAGAATTTTTCTATAAAATTTGTTTGTCACTCATTTGGACCAATGGGAAATTAAAGCCAAGGATCCATACTTATAGACTATGTAAGTCCGATTTCTCAATTGTATTTGAGAATTTTTCTATAAAATTTTAAAGATTAAAATTGTGTAAATTTTGTTCAGCTCTACGGGAATTTGGCTATTTGTGGGCACATTTAAGTTTGTCACTCATTTGGACCAATGGGAAATTAAAGCCAAGGATCCATACTTATAGACTATGTAAGTCCGATTTCTCAATTGTATTTGAGAATTTTTCTATAAAATTTGTTTGTCACTCATTTGGACCAATGGGAAATTAAAGCCAAGGATCCATACTTATAGACTATGTAAGTCCGATTTCTCAATTGTATTTGAGAATTTTTCTATAAAATTTTAAAGATTAAAGTTGTGTAAATTTTGTTCAGCTCTACGGGAATTTGGCTATTTGTGGGCACATTTAAGTTTGTCACTCATTTGGACCAATGGGAAATTAAAGCCAAGGATCCATACTTATAGACTATGTAAGTCCGATTTCTCAATTGTATTTGAGAATTTTTCTATAAAATTTGTTTGTCACTCATTTGGACCAATGGGAAATTAAAGCCAAGGATCCATACTTATAGACTATGTAAGTCCGATTTCTCAATTGTATTTGAGAATTTTTCTATAAAATTTTAAAGATTAAAATTGTGTAAATTTTGTTCAGCTCTACGGGAATTTGGCTATTTGTGGGCACATTTAAGTTTGTCACTCATTTGGACCAATGGGAAATTAAAGCCAAGGATCCATACTTATAGACTATGTAAGTCCGATTTCTCAATTGTATTTGAGAATTTTTCTATAAAATTTGTTTGTCACTCATTTGGACCAATGGGAAATTAAAGCCAAGGATCCATACTTATAGACTATGTAAGTCCGATTTCTCAATTGTATTTGAGAATTTTTCTATAAAATTTTAAAGATTAAAATTGTGTAAATTTTGTTCAGCTCTACGGGAATTTGGCTATTTGTGGGCACATTTAAGTTTGTCACTCATTTGGACCAATGGGAAATTAAAGCCAAGGATCCATACTTATAGACTATGTAAGTCCGATTTCTCAATTGTATTTGAGAATTTTTCTATAAAATTTGTTTGTCACTCATTTGGACCAATGGGAAATTAAAGCCAAGGATCCATACTTATAGACTATGTAAGTCCGATTTCTCAATTGTATTTGAGAATTTTTCTATAAAATTTGTTTGTCACTCATTTGGACCAATGGGAAATTAAAGCCAAGGATCCATACTTATAGACTATGTAAGTCCGATTTCTCAATTGTATTTGAGAATTTTTCTATAAAATTTGTTTGTCACTCATTTGGACCAATGGGAAATTAAAGCCAAGGATCCATACTTATAGACTATGTAAGTCCGATTTCTCAATTGTATTTGAGAATTTTTCTATAAAATTTTAAAGATTAAAATTGTGTAAATTTTGTTCAGCTCTACGGGAATTTGGCTATTTGTGGGCACATTTAAGTTTGTCACTCATTTGGACCAATGGGAAATTAAAGCCAAGGATCCATACTTATAGACTATGTAAGTCCGATTTCTCAATTGTATTTGAGAATTTTTCTATAAAATTTGTTTGTCACTCATTTGGACCAATGGGAAATTAAAGCCAAGGATCCATACTTATAGACTATGTAAGTCCGATTTCTCAATTGTATTTGAGAATTTTTCTATAAAATTTTAAAGATTAAAATTGTGTAAATTTTGTTCAGCTCTACGGGAATTTGGCTATTTGTGGGCACATTTAAGTTTGTCACTCATTTGGACCAATGGGAAATTAAAGCCAAGGATCCATACTTATAGACTATGTAAGTCCGATTTCTCAATTGTATTTGAGAATTTTTCTATAAAATTTGTTTGTCACTCATTTGGACCAATGGGAAATTAAAGCCAAGGATCCATACTTATAGACTATGTAAGTCCGATTTCTCAATTGTATTTGAGAATTTTTCTATAAAATTTTAAAGATTAAAATTGTGTAAATTTTGTTCAGCTCTACGGGAATTTGGCTATTTGTGGGCACATTTAAGTTTGTCACTCATTTGGACCAATGGGAAATTAAAGCCAAGGATCCATACTTATAGACTATGTAAGTCCGATTTCTCAATTGTATTTGAGAATTTTTCTATAAAATTTGTTTGTCACTCATTTGGACCAATGGGAAATTAAAGCCAAGGATCCATACTTATAGACTATGTAAGTCCGATTTCTCAATTGTATTTGAGAATTTTTCTATAAAATTTGTTTGTCACTCATTTGGACCAATGGGAAATTAAAGCCAAGGATCCATACTTATAGACTATGTAAGTCCGATTTCTCAATTGTATTTGAGAATTTTTCTATAAAATTTGTTTGTCACTCATTTGGACCAATGGGAAATTAAAGCCAAGGATCCATACTTATAGACTATGTAAGTCCGATTTCTCAATTGTATTTGAGAATTTTTCTATAAAATTTGTTTGTCACTCATTTGGACCAATGGGAAATTAAAGCCAAGGATCCATACTTATAGACTATGTAAGTCCGATTTCTCAATTGTATTTGAGAATTTTTCTATAAAATTTTAAAGATTAAAATTGTGTAAATTTTGTTCAGCTCTACGGGAATTTGGCTATTTGTGGGCACATTTAAGTTTGTCACTCATTTGGACCAATGGGAAATTAAAGCCAAGGATCCATACTTATAGACTATGTAAGTCCGATTTCTCAATTGTATTTGAGAATTTTTCTATAAAATTTGTTTGTCACTCATTTGGACCAATGGGAAATTAAAGCCAAGGATCCATACTTATAGACTATGTAAGTCCGATTTCTCAATTGTATTTGAGAATTTTTCTATAAAATTTTAAAGATTAAAATTGTGTAAATTTTGTTCAGCTCTACGGGAATTTGGCTATTTGTGGGCACATTTAAGTTTGTCACTCATTTGGACCAATGGGAAATTAAAGCCAAGGATCCATACTTATAGACTATGTAAGTCCGATTTCTCAATTGTATTTGAGAATTTTTCTATAAAATTTGTTTGTCACTCATTTGGACCAATGGGAAATTAAAGCCAAGGATCCATACTTATAGACTATGTAAGTCCGATTTCTCAATTGTATTTGAGAATTTTTCTATAAAATTTTAAAGATTAAAATTGTGTAAATTTTGTTCAGCTCTACGGGAATTTGGCTATTTGTGGGCACATTTAAGTTTGTCACTCATTTGGACCAATGGGAAATTAAAGCCAAGGATCCATACTTATAGACTATGTAAGTCCGATTTCTCAATTGTATTTGAGAATTTTTCTATAAAATTTGTTTGTCACTCATTTGGACCAATGGGAAATTAAAGCCAAGGATCCATACTTATAGACTATGTAAGTCCGATTTCTCAATTGTATTTGAGAATTTTTCTATAAAATTTTAAAGATTAAAATTGTGTAAATTTTGTTCAGCTCTACGGGAATTTGGCTATTTGTGGGCACATTTAAGTTTGTCACTCATTTGGACCAATGGGAAATTAAAGCCAAGGATCCATACTTATAGACTATGTAAGTCCGATTTCTCAATTGTATTTGAGAATTTTTCTATAAAATTTTAAAGATTAAAATTGTGTAAATTTTGTTCAGCTCTACGGGAATTTGGCTATTTGTGGGCACATTTAAGTTTGTCACTCATTTGGACCAATGGGAAATTAAAGCCAAGGATCCATACTTATAGACTATGTAAGTCCGATTTCTCAATTGTATTTGAGAATTTTTCTATAAAATTTGTTTGTCACTCATTTGGACCAATGGGAAATTAAAGCCAAGGATCCATACTTATAGACTATGTAAGTCCGATTTCTCAATTGTATTTGAGAATTTTTCTATAAAATTTTAAAGATTAAAATTGTGTAAATTTTGTTCAGCTCTACGGGAATTTGGCTATTTGTGGGCACATTTAAGTTTGTCACTCATTTGGACCAATGGGAAATTAAAGCCAAGGATCCATACTTATAGACTATGTAAGTCCGATTTCTCAATTGTATTTGAGAATTTTTCTATAAAATTTGTTTGTCACTCATTTGGACCAATGGGAAATTAAAGCCAAGGATCCATACTTATAGACTATGTAAGTCCGATTTCTCAATTGTATTTGAGAATTTTTCTATAAAATTTGTTTGTCACTCATTTGGACCAATGGGAAATTAAAGCCAAGGATCCATACTTATAGACTATGTAAGTCCGATTTCTCAATTGTATTTGAGAATTTTTCTATAAAATTTGTTTGTCACTCATTTGGACCAATGGGAAATTAAAGCCAAGGATCCATACTTATAGACTATGTAAGTCCGATTTCTCAATTGTATTTGAGAATTTTTCTATAAAATTTTAAAGATTAAAATTGTGTAAATTTTGTTCAGCTCTACGGGAATTTGGCTATTTGTGGGCACATTTAAGTTTGTCACTCATTTGGACCAATGGGAAATTAAAGCCAAGGATCCATACTTATAGACTATGTAAGTCCGATTTCTCAATTGTATTTGAGAATTTTTCTATAAAATTTGTTTGTCACTCATTTGGACCAATGGGAAATTAAAGCCAAGGATCCATACTTATAGACTATGTAAGTCCGATTTCTCAATTGTATTTGAGAATTTTTCTATAAAATTTGTTTGTCACTTATTTGGACCAATGGGAAATTAAAGCCAAGGATCCATACTTATAGACTATGTAAGTCCGATTTCTCAATTGTATTTGAGAATTTTTCTATAAAATTTTAAAGATTAAAATTGTGTAAATTTTGTTCAGCTCTACGGGAATTTGGCTATTTGTGGGCACATTTAAGTTTGTCACTCATTTGGACCAATGGGAAATTAAAGCCAAGGATCCATACTTATAGACTATGTAAGTCCGATTTCTCAATTGTATTTGAGAATTTTTCTATAAAATTTGTTTGTCACTCATTTGGACCAATGGGAAATTAAAGCCAAGGATCCATACTTATAGACTATGTAAGTCCGATTTCTCAATTGTATTTGAGAATTTTTCTATAAAATTTTAAAGATTAAAATTGTGTAAATTTTGTTCAGCTCTACGGGAATTTGGCTATTTGTGGGCACATTTAAGTTTGTCACTCATTTGGACCAATGGGAAATTAAAGCCAAGGATCCATACTTATAGACTATGTAAGTCCGATTTCTCAATTGTATTTGAGAATTTTTCTATAAAATTTGTTTGTCACTCATTTGGACCAATGGGAAATTAAAGCCAAGGATCCATACTTATAGACTATGTAAGTCCGATTTCTCAATTGTATTTGAGAATTTTTCTATAAAATTTGTTTGTCACTCATTTGGACCAATGGGAAATTAAAGCCAAGGATCCATACTTATAGACTATGTAAGTCCGATTTCTCAATTGTATTTGAGAATTTTTCTATAAAATTTTAAAGATTAAAATTGTGTAAATTTTGTTCAGCTCTACGGGAATTTGGCTATTTGTGGGCACATTTAAGTTTGTCACTCATTTGGACCAATGGGAAATTAAAGCCAAGGATCCATACTTATAGACTATGTAAGTCCGATTTCTCAATTGTATTTGAGAATTTTTCTATAAAATTTGTTTGTCACTCATTTGGACCAATGGGAAATTAAAGCCAAGGATCCATACTTATAGACTATGTAAGTCCGATTTCTCAATTGTATTTGAGAATTTTTCTATAAAATTTTAAAGATTAAAATTGTGTAAATTTTGTTCAGCTCTACGGGAATTTGGCTATTTGTGGGCACATTTATGTTTGTCACTCATTTGGACCAATGGGAAATTAAAGCCAAGGATCCATACTTATAGACTATGTAAGTCCGATTTCTCAATTGTATTTGAGAATTTTTCTATAAAATTTGTTTGTCACTCATTTGGACCAATGGGAAATTAAAGCCAAGGATGCATACTTATAGACTATGTAAGTCCGATTTCTCAATTGTATTTGAGAATTTTTCTATAAAATTTGTTTGTCACTCATTTGGACCAATGGGAAATTAAAGCCAAGGATCCATACTTATAGACTATGTAAGTCCGATTTCTCAATTGTATTTGAGAATTTTTCTATAAAATTTGTTTGTCAGTCATTTGGACCAATGGGAAATTAAAGCCAAGGATCCATACTTATAGACTATGTAAGTCCGATTTCTCAATTGTATTTGAGAATTTTTCTATAAAATTTGTTTGTCACTCATTTGGACCAATGGGAAATTAAAGCCAAGGATCCATACTTATAGACTATGTAAGTCCGATTTCTCAATTGTATTTGAGAATTTTTCTATAAAATTTTAAAGATTAAAATTGTGTAAATTTTGTTCAGCTCTACGGGAATTTGGCTATTTGTGGGCACATTTATGTTTGTCACTCATTTGGACCAATGGGAAATTAAAGCCAAGGATCCATACTTATAGACTATGTAAGTCCGATTTCTCAATTGTATTTGAGAATTTTTCTATAAAATTTGTTTGTCACTCATTTGGACCAATGGGAAATTAAAGCCAAGGATCCATACTTATAGACTATGTAAGTCCGATTTCTCAATTGTATTTGAGAATTTTTCTATAAAATTTTAAAGATTAAAATTGTGTAAATTTTGTTCAGCTCTACGGGAATTTGGCTATTTGTGGGCACATTTAAGTTTGTCACTCATTTGGACCAATGGGAAATTAAAGCCAAGGATCCATACTTATAGACTATGTAAGTCCGATTTCTCAATTGTATTTGAGAATTTTTCTATAAAATTTGTTTGTCACTCATTTGGACCAATGGGAAATTAAAGCCAAGGATCCATACTTATAGACTATGTAAGTCCGATTTCTCAATTGTATTTGAGAATTTTTCTATAAAATTTTAAAGATTAAAATTGTGTAAATTTTGTTCAGCTCTACGGGAATTTGGCTATTTGTGGGCACATTTATGTTTGTCACTCATTTGGACCAATGGGAAATTAAAGCCAAGGATCCATACTTATAGACTATGTAAGTCCGATTTCTCAATTGTATTTGAGAATTTTTCTATAAAATTTGTTTGTCACTCATTTGGACCAATGGGAAATTAAAGCCAAGGATCCATACTTATAGACTATGTAAGTCCGATTTCTCAATTGTATTTGAGAATTTTTCTATAAAATTTGTTTGTCACTCATTTGGACCAATGGGAAATTAAAGCCAAGGATCCATACTTATAGGCTATGTAAGTCCGATTTCTCAATTGTATTTGAGAATTTTTCTATAACATTTGTTTGTCACTCATTTGGACCAATGGGAAATTCAAGCCAAGGATCCATACTTATAGGCTATGTAAGTCCGATTTCTCAATTGTATTTGAGAATTTTTCTATAACATTTGTTTGTCACTCATTTGGACCAATGGGAAATTAAAGCCAAGGATTCATACTTATAGACTATGTAAGTCCGATTTCTCAATTGTATTTGAGAATTTTTCTATAACATTTGTTTGTCACTCATTTGGACCAATGGGAAATTAAAGCCAAGGATCCATTCTTATAGGCTATGTAAGTCTGATTTCTCAATTGTATTTGAGAATTTTTCTATAACATTTGTTTGTCACTCATTTGGACCAATGGGAAATTAAAGCCAAGGATCCATACTTATAGGCTATGTAAGTCCGATTTCTCAATTGTATTTGAGAATTTTTCTATAACATTTGTTTGTCACTCATTTGGACCAATGGGAAATTCAAGCCAAGGATCCATACTTATAGGCTATGTAAGTCCGATTTCTCAATTGTATTTGAGAATTTTTCTATAACATTTGTTTGTCACTCATTTGGACCAATGGGAAATTCAAGCCAAGGATCCATACTTATAGGCTATGTAAGTCCGATTTCTCAATTGTATTTGAGAATTTTTCTATAAAATTTGTTTGTCACTCATTTGGACCAATAGGAAATTAAAGCCAAGGATCCATACTTATAGACTATGTAAGTCCGATTTCTCAATTGTATTTGAGAATTTTTCTATAACATTTGTTTGTCAATCATTTGGACCAATGGGAAATTAAAGCCAAGGATCCATACTTATAGGCTATGTAAGTCCGATTTCTCAATTGTATTTGAGAATTTTTCTATAACATTTGTTTGTCACTCATTTGGACCAATGGGAAATTCAAGCCAAGGATCCATACTTATAGGCTATGTAAGTCCGATTTCTCAATTGTATTTGAGAATTTTTCTATAACATTTGTTTGTCACTCATTTGGACCAATGGGAAATTAAAGCCAAGGATTCATACTTATAGACTATGTAAGTCCGATTTCTCAATTGTATTTGAGAATTTTTCTATAACATTTGTTTGTCACTCATTTGGACCAATGGGAAATTAAAGCCAAGGATCCATTCTTATAGGCTATGTAAGTCTGATTTCTCAATTGTATTTGAGAATTTTTCTATAACATTTGTTTGTCACTCATTTGGACCAATGGGAAATTAAAGCCAAGGATCCATACTTATAGGCTATGTAAGTCCGATTTCTCAATTGTATTTGAGAATTTTTCTATAACATTTGTTTGTCACTCATTTGGACCAATGGGAAATTAAAGCCAAGGATTCATACTTATAGGCTATGTAAGTCCGATTTCTCAATTGTATTTGAGAATTTTTCTATAACATTTGTTTGTCACTCATTTGGACCAATGGGAAATTCAAGCCAAGGATCCATACTTATAGGCTATGTAAGTCCGATTTCTCAATTGTATTTGAGAATTTTTCTATAAAATTTGTTTGTCACTCATTTGGACCAATGGGAAATTAAAGCCAAGGATCCATACTTATAGACTATGTAAGTCCGATTTCTCAATTGTATTTGAGAATTTTTCTATAAAATTTTAAAGATTAAAATTGTGTAAATTTTGTTCAGCTCTACGGGAATTTGGCTATTTGTGGGCACATTTAAGTTTGTCACTCATTTGGACCAATGGGAAATTAAAGCCAAGGATCCATACTTATAGACTATGTAAGTCCGATTTCTCAATTGTATTTGAGAATTTTTCTATAAAATTTTAAAGATTAAAATTGTGTAAATTTTGTTCAGCTCTACGGGAATTTGGCAATTTGTGGGCACATTTATGTTTGTCACTCATTTGGACCAATGGGAAATTAAAGCCAAGGATCCATACTTATAGACTATGTAAGTCCGATTTCTCAATTGTATTTGAGAATTTTTCTATAACATTTGTTTGTCACTCATTTGGACCAATGGGAAATTCAAGCCAAGGATCCATACTTATAGGCTATGTAAGTCCGATTTCTCAATTGTATTTGAGAATTTTTCTATAACATTTGTTTGTCACTCATTTGGACCAATGGGAAATTAAAGCCAAGGATCCATACTTATAGGCTATGTAAGTCCGATTTCTCAATTGTATTTGAGAATTTTTCTATAACATTTGTTTGTCACTCATTTGGACCAATGGGAAATTAAAGCCAAGGATCCATACTTATAGGCTATGTAAGTCCGATTTCTCAATTGTATTTGAGAATTTTTCTATAACATTTGTTTGTCACTCATTTGGACCAATGGGAAATTCAAGCCAAGGATCCATACTTATAGGCTATGTAAGTCCGATTTCTCAATTGTATTTGAGAATTTTTCTATAAAATTTTAAAGATTAAAATTGTGTAAATTTTGTTCAGCTCTACGGGAATTTGGCTATTTGTGGGCACATTTAAGTTTGTCACTCATTTGGACCAATGGGAAATTAAAGCCAAGGATCCATACTTATAGACTATGTAAGTCCGATTTCTCAATTGTATTTGAGAATTTTTCTATAAAATTTGTTTGTCACTCATTTGGACCAATGGGAAATTAAAGCCAAGGATCCATACTTATAGACTATGTAAGTCCGATTTCTCAATTGTATTTGAGAATTTTTCTATAAAATTTGTTTGTCACTCATTTGGACCAATAGGAAATTAAAGCCAAGGATCCATACTTATAGACTATGTAAGTCCGATTTCTCAATTGTATTTGAGAATTTTTCTATAAAATTTGTTTGTCACTCATTTGGACCAATAGGAAATTAAAGCCAAGGATCCATACTTATAGACTATGTAAGTCCGATTTCTCAATTGTATTTGAGAATTTTTCTATAAAATTTGTTTGTCACTCATTTGGACCAATGGGAAATTAAAGCCAAGGATCCATACTTATAGACTATGTAAGTCCGATTTCTCAATTGTATTTGAGAATTTTTCTATAAAATTTTAAAGATTAAAATTGTGTAAATTTTGTTCAGCTCTACGGGAATTTGGCTATTTGTGGGCACATTTATGTTTGTCACTCATTTGGACCAATGGGAAATTAAAGCCAAGGATCCATACTTATAGACTATGTAAGTCCGATTTCTCAATTGTATTTGAGAATTTTTCTATAAAATTTGTTTGTCACTCATTTGGACCAATGGGAAATTAAAGCCAAGGATCCATACTTATAGACTATGTAAGTCCGATTTCTCAATTGTATTTGAGAATTTTTCTATAAAATTTTAAAGATTAAAATTGTGTAAATTTTGTTCAGCTCTACGGGAATTTGGCTATTTGTGGGCACATTTAAGTTTGTCACTCATTTGGACCAATGGGAAATTAAAGCCAAGGATCCATACTTATAGACTATGTAAGTCCGATTTCTCAATTGTATTTGAGAATTTTTCTATAAAATTTGTTTGTCACTCATTTGGACCAATGGGAAATTAAAGCCAAGGATCCATACTTATAGACTATGTAAGTCCGATTTCTCAATTGTATTTGAGAATTTTTCTATAAAATTTTAAAGATTAAAATTGTGTAAATTTTGTTCAGCTCTACGGGAATTTGGCTATTTGTGGGCACATTTATGTTTGTCACTCATTTGGACCAATGGGAAATTAAAGCCAAGGATCCATACTTATAGACTATGTAAGTCCGATTTCTCAATTGTATTTGAGAATTTTTCTATAAAATTTGTTTGTCACTCATTTGGACCAATGGGAAATTAAAGCCAAGGATCCATACTTATAGACTATGTAAGTCCGATTTCTCAATTGTATTTGAGAATTTTTCTATAAAATTTTAAAGATTAAAATTGTGTAAATTTTGTTCAGCTCTACGGGAATTTGGCTATTTGTGGGCACATTTAAGTTTGTCACTCATTTGGACCAATGGGAAATTAAAGCCAAGGATCCATACTTATAGACTATGTAAGTCCGATTTCTCAATTGTATTTGAGAATTTTTCTATAAAATTTGTTTGTCACTCATTTGGACCAATGGGAAATTAAAGCCAAGGATCCATACTTATAGACTATGTAAGTCCGATTTCTCAATTGTATTTGAGAATTTTTCTATAAAATTTTAAAGATTAAAATTGTGTAAATTTTGTTCAGCTCTACGGGAATTTGGCTATTTGTGGGCACATTTATGTTTGTCACTCATTTGGACCAATGGGAAATTAAAGCCAAGGATCCATACTTATAGACTATGTAAGTCCGATTTCTCAATTGTATTTGAGAATTTTTCTATAAAATTTGTTTGTCACTCATTTGGACCAATGGGAAATTAAAGCCAAGGATCCATACTTATAGACTATGTAAGTCCGATTTCTCAATTGTATTTGAGAATTTTTCTATAAAATTTGTTTGTCACTCATTTGGACCAATGGGAAATTAAAGCCAAGGATCCATACTTATAGGCTATGTAAGTCCGATTTCTCAATTGTATTTGAGAATTTTTCTATAACATTTGTTTGTCACTCATTTGGACCAATGGGAAATTCAAGCCAAGGATCCATACTTATAGGCTATGTAAGTCCGATTTCTCAATTGTATTTGAGAATTTTTCTATAACATTTGTTTGTCACTCATTTGGACCAATGGGAAATTAAAGCCAAGGATTCATACTTATAGACTATGTAAGTCCGATTTCTCAATTGTATTTGAGAATTTTTCTATAACATTTGTTTGTCACTCATTTGGACCAATGGGAAATTAAAGCCAAGGATCCATTCTTATAGGCTATGTAAGTCTGATTTCTCAATTGTATTTGAGAATTTTTCTATAACATTTGTTTGTCACTCATTTGGACCAATGGGAAATTAAAGCCAAGGATCCATACTTATAGGCTATGTAAGTCCGATTTCTCAATTGTATTTGAGAATTTTTCTATAACATTTGTTTGTCAATCATTTGGACCAATGGGAAATTCAAGCCAAGGATCCATACTTATAGGCTATGTAAGTCCGATTTCTCAATTGTATTTGAGAATTTTTCTATAACATTTGTTTGTCACTCATTTGGACCAATGGGAAATTCAAGCCAAGGATCCATACTTATAGGCTATGTAAGTCCGATTTCTCAATTGTATTTGAGAATTTTTCTATAAAATTTGTTTGTCACTCATTTGGACCAATAGGAAATTAAAGCCAAGGATCCATACTTATAGACTATGTAAGTCCGATTTCTCAATTGTATTTGAGAATTTTTCTATAACATTTGTTTGTCAATCATTTGGACCAATGGGAAATTAAAGCCAAGGATCCATACTTATAGGCTATGTAAGTCCGATTTCTCAATTGTATTTGAGAATTTTTCTATAACATTTGTTTGTCACTCATTTGGACCAATGGGAAATTCAAGCCAAGGATCCATACTTATAGGCTATGTAAGTCCGATTTCTCAATTGTATTTGAGAATTTTTCTATAACATTTGTTTGTCACTCATTTGGACCAATGGGAAATTAAAGCCAAGGATTCATACTTATAGACTATGTAAGTCCGATTTCTCAATTGTATTTGAGAATTTTTCTATAACATTTGTTTGTCACTCATTTGGACCAATGGGAAATTAAAGCCAAGGATCCATTCTTATAGGCTATGTAAGTCTGATTTCTCAATTGTATTTGAGAATTTTTCTATAACATTTGTTTGTCACTCATTTGGACCAATGGGAAATTAAAGCCAAGGATCCATACTTATAGGCTATGTAAGTCCGATTTCTCAATTGTATTTGAGAATTTTTCTATAACATTTGTTTGTCACTCATTTGGACCAATGGGAAATTAAAGCCAAGGATTCATACTTATAGGCTATGTAAGTCCGATTTCTCAATTGTATTTGAGAATTTTTCTATAACATTTGTTTGTCACTCATTTGGACCAATGGGAAATTCAAGCCAAGGATCCATACTTATAGGCTATGTAAGTCCGATTTCTCAATTGTATTTGAGAATTTTTCTATAAAATTTGTTTGTCACTCATTTGGACCAATGGGAAATTAAAGCCAAGGATCCATACTTATAGACTATGTAAGTCCGATTTCTCAATTGTATTTGAGAATTTTTCTATAAAATTTTAAAGATTAAAATTGTGTAAATTTTGTTCAGCTCTACGGGAATTTGGCTATTTGTGGGCACATTTAAGTTTGTCACTCATTTGGACCAATGGGAAATTAAAGCCAAGGATCCATACTTATAGACTATGTAAGTCCGATTTCTCAATTGTATTTGAGAATTTTTCTATAAAATTTTAAAGATTAAAATTGTGTAAATTTTGTTCAGCTCTACGGGAATTTGGCAATTTGTGGGCACATTTATGTTTGTCACTCATTTGGACCAATGGGAAATTAAAGCCAAGGATCCATACTTATAGACTATGTAAGTCCGATTTCTCAATTGTATTTGAGAATTTTTCTATAACATTTGTTTGTCACTCATTTGGACCAATGGGAAATTCAAGCCAAGGATCCATACTTATAGGCTATGTAAGTCCGATTTCTCAATTGTATTTGAGAATTTTTCTATAACATTTGTTTGTCACTCATTTGGACCAATGGGAAATTAAAGCCAAGGATCCATACTTATAGGCTATGTAAGTCCGATTTCTCAATTGTATTTGAGAATTTTTCTATAACATTTGTTTGTCACTCATTTGGACCAATGGGAAATTAAAGCCAAGGATCCATACTTATAGGCTATGTAAGTCCGATTTCTCAATTGTATTTGAGAATTTTTCTATAACATTTGTTTGTCACTCATTTGGACCAATGGGAAATTCAAGCCAAGGATCCATACTTATAGGCTATGTAAGTCCGATTTCTCAATTGTATTTGAGAATTTTTCTATAAAATTTTAAAGATTAAAATTGTGTAAATTTTGTTCAGCTCTACGGGAATTTGGCTATTTGTGGGCACATTTAAGTTTGTCACTCATTTGGACCAATGGGAAATTAAAGCCAAGGATCCATACTTATAGACTATGTAAGTCCGATTTCTCAATTGTATTTGAGAATTTTTCTATAAAATTTGTTTGTCACTCATTTGGACCAATGGGAAATTAAAGCCAAGGATCCATACTTATAGACTATGTAAGTCCGATTTCTCAATTGTATTTGAGAATTTTTCTATAAAATTTGTTTGTCACTCATTTGGACCAATAGGAAATTAAAGCCAAGGATCCATACTTATAGACTATGTAAGTCCGATTTCTCAATTGTATTTGAGAATTTTTCTATAAAATTTGTTTGTCACTCATTTGGACCAATAGGAAATTAAAGCCAAGGATCCATACTTATAGACTATGTAAGTCCGATTTCTCAATTGTATTTGAGAATTTTTCTATAACATTTGTTTGTCAATCATTTGGACCAATGGGAAATTAAAGCCAAGGATCCATACTTATAGACTATGTAAGTCCGATTTCTCAATTGTATTTGAGAATTTTTCTATAACATTTGTTTGTCAATCACTTGGACCAATGGGAAATTAAACCCAAGGATCCATACTTATAGACTATGTAAGTCCGATTTCTCAATTGTATTTGAGAATTTATCTATAACATTTGTTTGTCAATCATTTGGACCAATGGGAAATTAAAGCCAAGGATCCATACTTATAGACTATGTAAGTCCGATTTCTCAATTGTATTTGAGAATTTTTCTATAAAATTTGTTTGTCACTCATTTGGACCAATGGGAAATTAAAGCCAAGGATCCATACTTATAGACTATGTAAGTCCGATTTCTCAATTGTATTTGAGAATTTTTCTATAAAATTTATTTGTCACTCATTTGGACCAATGGGAAATTAAAGCCAAGGATCCATACTTATAGACTATGTAAGTCCGATTTCTCAATTGTATTTGAGAATTTTTCTATAAAATTTGTTTGTCACTCATTTGGACCAATGGGAAATTAAAGCCAAGGATCCATACTTATAGACTATGTAAGTCCGATTTCTCAATTGTATTTGAGAATTTTTCTATAAAATTTGTTTGTCACTCATTTGGACCAATGGGAAATTAAAGCCAAGGATCCATACTTATAGACTATGTAAGTCCGATTTCTCAATTGTATTTGAGAATTTTTCTATAAAATTTGTTTGTCACTCATTTGGACCAATGGGAAATTAAAGCCAAGGATCCATACTTATAGACTATGTAAGTCCGATTTCTCAATTGTATTTGAGAATTTTTCTATAAAATTTTAAAGATTAAAATTGTGTAAATTTTGTTCAGCTCTACGGGAATTTGGCTATTTGTGGGCACATTTATGTTTGTCACTCATTTGGACCAATGGGAAATTAAAGCCAAGGATCCATACTTATAGACTATGTAAGTCCGATTTCTCAATTGTATTTGAGAATTTTTCTATAAAATTTGTTTGTCACTCATTTGGACCAATGGGAAATTAAAGCCAAGGATCCATACTTATAGAATATGTAAGTCCGATTTCTCAATTGTATTTGAGAATTTTTCTATAAAATTTTAAAGATTAAAATTGTGTAAATTTTGTTCAGCTCTACGGGAATTTGGCTATTTGTGGGCACATTTATGTTTGTCACTCATTTGGACCAATGGGAAATTAAAGCCAAGGATCCATACTTATAGACTATGTAAGTCCGATTTCTCAATTGTATTTGAGAATTTTTCTATAAAACTTGTTTGTCACTCATTTGGACCAATGGGAAATTAAAGCCAAGGATCCATACTTATAGACTATGTAAGTCCGATTTCTCAATTGTATTTGAGAATTTTTCTATAAAATTTTAAAGATTAAAATTGTGTAAATTTTGTTCAGCTCTACGGGAATTTGGCTATTTGTGGGCACATTTATGTTTGTCACTCATTTGGACCAATGGGAAATTAAAGCCAAGGATCCATACTTATAGACTATGTAAGTCCGATTTCTCAATTGTATTTGAGAATTTTTCTATAAAATTTGTTTGTCACTCATTTGGACCAATGGGAAATTAAAGCCAAGGATCCATACTTATAGACTATGTAAGTCCGATTTCTCAATTGTATTTGAGAATTTTTCTATAAAATTTTAAAGATTAAAATTGTGTAAATTTTGTTCAGCTCTACGGGAATTTGGCTATTTGTGGGCACATTTATGTTTGTCACTCATTTGGACCAATGGGAAATTAAAGCCAAGGATCCATACTTATAGACTATGTAAGTCCGATTTCTCAATTGTATTTGAGAATTTTTCTATAAAATTTGTTTGTCACTCATTTGGACCAATGGGAAATTAAAGCCAAGGATGCATACTTATAGACTATGTAAGTCCGATTTCTCAATTGTATTTGAGAATTTTTCTATAAAATTTGTTTGTCACTCATTTGGACCAATGGGAAATTAAAGCCAAGGATCCATACTTATAGACTATGTAAGTCCGATTTCTCAATTGTATTTGAGAATTTTTCTATAAAATTTGTTTGTCACTCATTTGGACCAATGGGAAATTAAAGCCAAGGATCCATACTTATAGACTATGTAAGTCCGATTTCTCAATTGTATTTGAGAATTTTTCTATAAAATTTGTTTGTCACTCATTTGGACCAATGGGAAATTAAAGCCAAGGATCCATACTTATAGACTATGTAAGTCCGATTTCTCAATTGTATTTGAGAATTTTTCTATAAAATTTGTTTGTCACTCATTTGGACCAATGGGAAATTAAAGCCAAGGATCCATACTTATAGACTATGTAAGTCCGATTTCTCAATTGTATTTGAGAATTTTTCTATAAAATTTTAAAGATTAAAATTGTGTAAATTTTGTTCAGCTCTACGGGAATTTGGCTATTTGTGGACACATTTATGTTTGTCACTTATTTGGACCAATGGGAAATTAAAGCCAAGGATCCATACTTATAGACTATGTAAGTCCGATTTCTCAATTGTATTTGAGAATTTTTCTATAAAATTTGTTTGTCACTCATTTGGACCAATGGGAAATTAAAGCCAAGGATCCATACTTATAGACTATGTAAGTCCGATTTCTCAATTGTATTTGAGAATTTTTCTATAAAATTTGTTTGTCACTCATTTGGACCAATGGGAAATTAAAGCCAAGGATCCATACTTATAGACTATGTAAGTCCGATTTCTCAATTGTATTTGAGAATTTTTCTATAAAATTTGTTTGTCACTCATTTGGACCAATGGGAAATTAAAGCCAAGGATCCATACTTATAGACTATGTAAGTCCGATTTCTCAATTGTATTTGAGAATTTTTCTATAAAATTTGTTTGTCACTCATTTGGACCAATGGGAAATTAAAGCCAAGGATCCATACTTATAGACTATGTAAGTCCGATTTCTCAATTGTATTTGAGAATTTTTCTATAAAATTTGTTTGTCACTCATTTGGACCAATGGGAAATTAAAGCCAAGGATCCATACTTATAGACTATGTAAGTCCGATTTCTCAATTGTATTTGAGAATTTTTCTATAAAATTTTAAAGATTAAAATTGTGTAAATTTTGTTCAGCTCTACGGGAATTTGGCTATTTGTGGACACATTTATGTTTGTCACTTATTTGGACCAATGGGAAATTAAAGCCAAGGATCCATACTTATAGACTATGTAAGTCCGATTTCTCAATTGTATTTGAGAATTTTTCTATAAAATTTGTTTGTCACTCATTTGGACCAATGGGAAATTAAAGCCAAGGATCCATACTTATAGACTATGTAAGTCCGATTTCTCAATTGTATTTGAGAATTTTTCTATAAAATTTGTTTGTCACTCATTTGGACCGATGGGAAATTAAAGCCAAGGATCCATACTTATAGACTATGTAAGTCCGATTTCTCAATTGTATTTGAGAATTTTTCTATAAAATTTGTTTGTCACTCATTTGGACCAATGGGAAATTAAAGCCAAGGATCCATACTTATAGGCTATGTAAGTCCGATTTCTCAATTGTATTTGAGAATTTTTCTATAAAATTTGTTTGTCACTCATTTGGACCAATGGGAAATTAAAGCCAAGGATCCATACTTATAGACTATGTAAGTCCGATTTCTCAATTGTATTTGAGAATTTTTCTATAAAATTTTAAAGATTAAAATTGTGTAAATTTTGTTCAGCTCTACGGGAATTTGGCTATTTGTGGGCACATTTATGTTTGTCACTCATTTGGACCAATGGGAAATTAAAGCCAAGGATCCATACTTATAGACTATGTAAGTCCGATTTCTCAATTGTATTTGAGAATTTTTCTATAAAATTTGTTTGTCACTCATTTGGACCAATGGGAAATTAAAGCCAAGGATCCATACTTATAGACTATGTAAGTCCGATTTCTCAATTGTATTTGAGAATTTTTCTATAAAATTTGTTTGTCACTCATTTGGACCAATGGGAAATTAAAGCCAAGGATCCATACTTATAGACTATGTAAGTCCGATTTCTCAATTGTATTTGAGAATTTTTCTATAAAATTTTAAAGATTAAAATTGTGTAAATTTTGTTCAGCTCTACGGGAATTTGGCTATTTGTGGGCACATTTATGTTTGTCACTCATTTGGACCAATGGGAAATTAAAGCCAAGGATCCATACTTATAGACTATGTAAGTCCGATTTCTCAATTGTATTTGAGAATTTTTCTATAAAATTTGTTTGTCACTCATTTGGACCAATGGGAAATTAAAGCCAAGGATCCATACTTATAGAATATGTAAGTCCGATTTCTCAATTGTATTTGAGAATTTTTCTATAAAATTTTAAAGATTAAAATTGTGTAAATTTTGTTCAGCTCTACGGGAATTTGGCTATTTGTGGGCACATTTATGTTTGTCACTCATTTGGACCAATGGGAAATTAAAGCCAAGGATCCATACTTATAGACTATGTAAGTCCGATTTCTCAATTGTATTTGAGAATTTTTCTATAAAATTTGTTTGTCACTCATTTGGACCAATGGGAAATTAAAGCCAAGGATCCATACTTATAGACTATGTAAGTCCGATTTCTCAATTGTATTTGAGAATTTTTCTATAAAATTTTAAAGATTAAAATTGTGTAAATTTTGTTCAGCTCTACGGGAATTTGGCTATTTGTGGGCACATTTATGTTTGTCACTCATTTGGACCAATGGGAAATTAAAGCCAAGGATCCATACTTATAGACTATGTAAGTCCGATTTCTCAATTGTATTTGAGAATTTTTCTATAAAATTTGTTTGTCACTCATTTGGACCAATGGGAAATTAAAGCCAAGGATCCATACTTATAGACTATGTAAGTCCGATTTCTCAATTGTATTTGAGAATTTTTCTATAAAATTTTAAAGATTAAAATTGTGTAAATTTTGTTCAGCTCTACGGGAATTTGGCTATTTGTGGGCACATTTATGTTTGTCACTCATTTGGACCAATGGGAAATTAGAGCCAAGGATCCATACTTATAGACTATGTAAGTCCGATTTCTCAATTGTATTTGAGAATTTTTCTATAAAATTTGTTTGTCACTCATTTGGACCAATGGGAAATTAAAGCCAAGGATCCATACTTATAGACTATGTAAGTCCGATTTCTCAATTGTATTTGAGAATTTTTCTATAAAATTTTAAAGATTAAAATTGTGTAAATTTTGTTCAGCTCTACGGGAATTTGGCTATTTGTGGGCACATTTATGTTTGTCACTCATTTGGACCAATGGGAAATTAAAGCCAAGGATCCATACTTATAGACTATGTAAGTCCGATTTCTCAATTGTATTTGAGAATTTTTCTATAAAATTTGTTTGTCACTCATTTGGACCAATGGGAAATTAAAGCCAAGGATGCATACTTATAGACTATGTAAGTCCGATTTCTCAATTGTATTTGAGAATTTTTCTATAAAATTTGTTTGTCACTCATTTGGACCAATGGGAAATTAAAGCCAAGGATCCATACTTATAGACTATGTAAGTCCGATTTCTCAATTGTATTTGAGAATTTTTCTATAAAATTTGTTTGTCACTCATTTGGACCAATGGGAAATTAAAGCCAAGGATCCATACTTATAGACTATGTAAGTCCGATTTCTCAATTGTATTTGAGAATTTTTCTATAAAATTTGTTTGTCACTCATTTGGACCAATGGGAAATTAAAGCCAAGGATCCATACTTATAGACTATGTAAGTCCGATTTCTCAATTGTATTTGAGAATTTTTCTATAAAATTTGTTTGTCACTCATTTGGACCAATGGGAAATTAAAGCCAAGGATCCATACTTATAGACTATGTAAGTCCGATTTCTCAATTGTATTTGAGAATTTTTCTATAAAATTTGTTTGTCACTCATTTGGACCAATGGGAAATTAAAGCCAAGGATCCATACTTATAGACTATGTAAGTCCGATTTCTCAATTGTATTTGAGAATTTTTCTATAAAATTTGTTTGTCACTCATTTGGACCAATGGGAAATTAAAGCCAAGGATCCATACTTATAGACTATGTAAGTCCGATTTCTCAATTGTATTTGAGAATTTTTCTATAAAATTTTAAAGATTAAAATTGTGTAAATTTTGTTCAGCTCTACGGGAATTTGGCTATTTGTGGGCACATTTATGTTTGTCACTCATTTGGACCAATGGGAAATTAAAGCCAAGGATCCATACTTATAGACTATGTAAGTCCGATTTCTCAATTGTATTTGAGAATTTTTCTATAAAATTTGTTTGTCACTCATTTGGACCAATGGGAAATTAAAGCCAAGGATCCATACTTATAGACTATGTAAGTCCGATTTCTCAATTGTATTTGAGAATTTTTCTATAAAATTTGTTTGTCACTCATTTGGACCAATGGGAAATTAAAGCCAAGGATCCATACTTATAGACTATGTAAGTCCGATTTCTCAATTGTATTTGAGAATTTTTCTATAAAATTTTAAAGATTAAAATTGTGTAAATTTTGTTCAGCTCTACGGGAATTTGGCTATTTGTGGGCACATTTATGTTTGTCACTCATTTGGACCAATGGGAAATTAAAGCCAAGGATCCATACTTATAGACTATGTAAGTCCGATTTCTCAATTGTATTTGAGAATTTTTCTATAAAATTTGTTTGTCACTCATTTGGACCAATGGGAAATTAAAGCCAAGGATCCATACTTATAGGCTATGTAAGTCCGATTTCTCAATTGTATTTGAGAATTTTTCTATAAAATTTGTTTGTCACTCATTTGGACCAATGGGAAATTAAAGCCAAGGATCCATACTTATAGACTATGTAAGTCCGATTTCTCAATTGTATTTGAGAATTTTTCTATAAAATTTTAAAGATTAAAATTGTGTAAATTTTGTTCAGCTCTACGGGAATTTGGCTATTTGTGGGCACATTTATGTTTGTCACTCATTTGGACCAATGGGAAATTAAAGCCAAGGATCCATACTTATAGACTATGTAAGTCCGATTTCTCAATTGTATTTGAGAATTTTTCTATAAAATTTGTTTGTCACTCATTTGGACCAATGGGAAATTAAAGCCAAGGATCCATACTTATAGACTATGTAAGTCCGATTTCTCAATTGTATTTGAGAATTTTTCTATAAAATTTTAAAGATTAAAATTGTGTAAATTTTGTTCAGCTCTACGGGAATTTGGCTATTTGTGGGCACATTTAAGTTTGTCACTCATTTGGACCAATGGGAAATTAAAGCCAAGGATCCATACTTATAGACTATGTAAGTCCGATTTCTCAATTGTATTTGAGAATTTTTCTATAAAATTTGTTTGTCACTCATTTGGACCAATGGGAAATTAAAGCCAAGGATCCATACTTATAGACCATGTAAGTCCGATTTCTCAATTGTATTTGAGAATTTTTCTATAAAATTTTAAAGATTAAAATTGTGTAAATTTTGTTCAGCTCTACGGGAATTTGGCTATTTGTGGGCACATTTATGTTTGTCACTCATTTGGACCAATGGGAAATTAAAGCCAAGGATCCATACTTATAGACTATGTAAGTCCGATTTCTCAATTGTATTTGAGAATTTTTCTATAAAATTTGTTTGTCACTCATTTGGACCAATGGGAAATTAAAGCCAAGGATCCATACTTATAGACTATGTAAGTCCGATTTCTCAATTGTATTTGAGAATTTTTCTATAAAATTTGTTTGTCACTCATTTGGACCAATGGGAAATTAAAGCCAAGGATCCATACTTATAGACTATGTAAGTCCGATTTCTCAATTGTATTTGAGAATTTTTCTATAAAATTTGTTTGTCACTCATTTGGACCAATGGGAAATTAAAGCCAAGGATCCATACTTATAGACTATGTAAGTCCGATTTCTCAATTGTATTTGAGAATTTTTCTATAAAATTTGTTTGTCACTCATTTGGACCAATGGGAAATTAAAGCCAAGGATCCATACTTATAGACTATGTAAGTCCGATTTCTCAATTGTATTTGAGAATTTTTCTATAAAATTTGTTTGTCACTCATTTGGACCAATGGGAAATTAAAGCCAAGGATCCATACTTATAGACTATGTAAGTCCGATTTCTCAATTGTATTTGAGAATTTTTCTATAAAATTTGTTTGTCACTCATTTGGACCAATGGGAAATTAAAGCCAAGGATCCATACTTATAGACTATGTAAGTCCGATTTCTCAATTGTATTTGAGAATTTTTCTATAAAATTTTAAAGATTAAAATTGTGTAAATTTTGTTCAGCTCTACGTGAATTTGGCTATTTGTGGGCACATTTAAGTTTGTCACTCATTTGGACCAATGGGAAATTAAAGCCAAGGATCCATACTTATAGACTATGTAAGTCCGATTTCTCAATTGTATTTGAGAATTTTTCTATAAAATTTGTTTGTCACTCATTTGGACCAATGGGAAATTAAAGCCAAGGATCCATACTTATAGACTATGTAAGTCCGATTTCTCAATTGTATTTGAGAATTTTTCTATAAAATTTGTTTGTCACTCCTTTGGACCAATGGGAAATTAAAGCCAAGGATCCATACTTATAGACTATGTAAGTCCGATTTCTCAATTGTATTTGAGAATTTTTCTATAAAATTTGTTTGTCACTCATTTGGACCAATGGGAAATTAAAGCCAAGGATCCATACTTATATACTATGTAAGTCCGATTTCTCAATTGTATTTGAGAATTTTTCTATAAAATTTTAAAGATTAAAATTGTGTAAATTTTGTTCAGCTCTACGGGAATTTGGCTATTTGTGGGCACATTTAAGTTTGTCACTCATTTGGACCAATGGGAAATTAAAGCCAAGGATCCATACTTATAGACTATGTAAGTCCGATTTCTCAATTGTATTTGAGAATTTTTCTATAAAATTTGTTTGTCACTCATTTGGACCAATGGGAAATTAAAGCCAAGGATCCATACTTATAGACTATGTAAGTCCGATTTCTCAATTGTATTTGAGAATTTTTCTATAAAATTTGTTTGTCACTCATTTGGACCAATGGGAAATTAAAGCCAAGGATCCATACTTATAGACCATGTAAGTCCGATTTCTCAATTGTATTTGAGAATTTTTCTATAAAATTTTAAAGATTAAAATTGTGTAAATTTTGTTCAGCTCTACGGGAATTTGGCTATTTGTCGGCACATTTAAGTTTGTCACTCATTTGGACCAATGGGAAATTAAAGCCAAGGATCCATACTTATAGACTATGTAAGTCCGATTTCTCAATTGTATTTGAGAATTTTTCTATAAAATTTGTTTGTCACTCATTTGGACCAATGGGAAATTAAAGCCAAGGATCCATACTTATAGACTATGTAAGTCCGATTTCTCAATTGTATTTGAGAATTTTTCTATAAAATTTGTTTGTCACTCATTTGGACCAATGGGAAATTAAAGCCAAGGATCCATACTTATAGACCATGTAAGTCCGATTTCTCAATTGTATTTGAGAATTTTTCTATAAAATTTTAAAGATTAAAATTGTGTAAATTTTGTTCAGCTCTACGGGAATTTGGCTATTTGTCGGCACATTTAAGTTTGTCACTCATTTGGACCAATGGGAAATTAAAGCCAAGGATCCATACTTATAGACTATCTAAGTCCGATTTCTCAATTGTATTTGAGAATTTTTCTATAAAATTTTAAAGATTAAAATTGTGTAAATTTTGTTCAGCTCTACGGGAATTTGGCTATTTATGGGCACATTTATGTTTGTCACTCATTTGGACCAATGGGAAATTAAAGCCAAGGATACGTACTTATAGACTATGTAAGTCCGATTTCTCAATTGTATTTGAGAATTTTTCTATAAAATTTTAAAGATTAAAATTGTGTAAATTTTGTTCAGCTCTACGGGAATTTGGCTATTTGTGGGCACATTTAAGTTTGTCACTCATTTGGACCAATGGGAAATTAAAGCCAAGGATACGTACTTATAGACTATGTAAGTCCGATTTCTCAATTGTATTTGAGAATTTTTCTATAAAATTTTAAAGATTAAAATTGTGTAAATTTTGTTCAGCTCTACGGGAATTTGGCTATTTATGGGCACATTTATGTTTGTCACTCATTTGGACCAATGGGAAATTAAAGCCAAGGATACATACTTATAGACTGTGTAAGTCCGATTTCTCAATTGTATTTGAGAATTTTTCTATAACATTTGTTTGTCAATCATTTGGACCAATAGGAAATTAAAGCCAAGGATCCATACTTATAGACTATCGAAGTCCGATTTCTCAATTGTATTTGAGAAAAATTTTAAAGATTAAAATTGTGTAAATTTTGTTCAGCTCTACGGGAATTTGGCTATTTGTGGGCACATTTAAGTTTGTCACTCATTTGGACCAATGGGAAATTAAAGCCAAGGATCCATACTTATAGACTATCTAAGTCCGATTTCTCAATTGTATTTGAGAATTTTTCTATAAAATTTTAAAGATTAAAATTGTGTAAATTTTGTTCAGCTCTACGGGAATTTGGCTATTTGTGGGCACATTTAAGTTTGTCACTCATTTGGACCAATGGGAAATTAAAGCCAAGGATCCATACTTATAGACTATCTAAGTCCGATTTCTCAATTGTATTTGAGAATTTTTCTATAAAATTTTAAAGATTAAAATTGTGTAAATTTTGTTCAGCTCTACGGGAATTTGGCTATTTGTGGGCACATTTAAGTTTGTCACTCATTTGGACCAATGGGAAATTAAAGCCAAGGATACGTACTTATAGACTATGTAAGTCCGATTTCTCAATTGTATTTGAGAATTTTTCTATAAAATTTTAAAGATTAAAATTGTGTAAATTTTGTTCAGCTCTACGGGAATTTGGCTATTTGTGGGCACATTTAAGTTTGTCACTCATTTGGACCAATGGGAAATTAAAGCCAAGGATCCATACTTATAGACTATCTAAGTCCGATTTCTCAATTGTATTTGAGAATTTTTCTATAAAATTTTAAAGATTAAAATTGTGTAAATTTTGTTCAGCTCTACGGGAATTTGGCTATTTGTGGGCACATTTAAGTTTGTCATTCATTTGGACCAATGGGAAATTAAAGCCAAGGATCCATACTTATAGACTATCTAAGTCCGATTTCTCAATTGTATTTGAGAATTTTTCTATAAAATTTTAAAGATTAAAATTGTGTAAATTTTGTTCAGCTCTACGGGAATTTGGCTATTTGTGGGCACATTTAAGTTTGTCACTCATTTGGACCAATGGGAAATTAAAGCCAAGGATACGTACTTATAGACTATGTAAGTCCGATTTCTCAATTGTATTTGAGAATTTTTCTATAAAATTTTAAAGATTAAAATTGTGTAAATTTTGTTCAGCTCTACGGGAATTTGGCTATTTGTGGGCACATTTAAGTTTGTCACTCATTTGGACCAATGCGAAATTAAAGCCAAGGATCCATACTTATAGACTATGTAAGTCCGATTTCTCAATTGTATTTGAGAATTTTTCTATAAAATTTTAAAGATTAAAATTGTGTAAATTTTGTTCAGCTCTACGGGAATTTGGCTATTTGTGGGCACATTTAAGTTTGTCACTCATTTGGACCAATGGGAAATTAAAGCCAAGGATCCATACTTATAGACTATCTAAGTCCGATTTCTCAATTGTATTTGAGAATTTTTCTATAACATTTGTTTGTCAATCATTTGGACCAATGGGGAATTAAAGCCAAGGATCCATACTTATAGACTATCGAAGTCCGATTTCTCAATTGTATTTGAGAATTTTTCTATAAAATTTTAAAGATTAAAATTGTGTAAATTTTGTTCAGCTCTACGGGAATTTGGCTATTTGTGGGCACATTTAAGTTTGTCACTCATTTGGACCAATGGGAAATTAAAGCCAAGGATCCATACTTATAGACTATCTAAGTCCGATTTCTCAATTGTATTTGAGAATTTTTCTATAAAATTTTAAAGATTAAAATTGTGTAAATTTTGTTCAGCTCTACGGGAATTTGGCTATTTGTGGGCACATTTAAGTTTGTCACTCATTTGGACCAATAGGAAATTAAAGCCAAGGATCCATACTTATAGACTATCTAAGTCCGATTTCTCAATTGTATTTGAGAATTTTTCTATAACATTTGTTTGTCAATAATTTGGACCAATAGGAAATTAAAGCCAAGGATCCATACTTATAACTATGTAAGTCCGATTTCTCAATTGTATTTGAGAATTTTTCTATAAAATTTTAAAGATTAAAATTGTGTAAATTTTGTTCAGCTCTACGGGAATTTGGCTATTTGTGGGCACATTTATGTTTGTCACTCATTTGGACCAATGGAAAATTAAAGCCAAGGATCCATACTTATAGACTATCTAAGTCCGATTTCTTAATTGTATTTGAGAATTTTTCTATAAAATTTTAAAGATTAAAATTGTGTAAATTTTGTTCAGCTCTACGGGAATTTGGCTATTTGTGGGCACATTTAAGTTTGTCACTCATTTGGACCAATGGGAAATTAAAGCCAAGGATCCATACTTATAGACTATCTAAGTCCGATTTCTCAATTGTATTTGAGAATTTTTCTATAACATTTGTTTGTCAATCATTTGGACCAATAGGAAATTAAAGCCAAGGATCCATACTTATAGACTATCTAAGTCCGATTTCTCAATTGTATTTGAGAATTTTTCTATAAAATTTTAAAGATTAAAATTGTGTAAATTTTGTTCAGCTCTACGGGAATTTAGCTATTTGTGGGCACATTTAAGTTTGTCACTCATTTGGACCAATAGGAAATTAAAGCCAAGGATCCATACTTATAGACTATCTAAGTCCGATTTCTCAATTGTATTTGAGAATTTTTCTATAAAATTTTAAAGATTAAAATTGTGTAAATTTTGTTCAGCTCTACGGGAATTTAGCTATTTGTGGGCACATTTAAGTTTGTCACTCATTTGGACCAATAGGAAATTAAAGCCAAGGATCCATACTTATAGACTATCTAAGTCCGATTTCTCAATTGTATTTGAGAATTTTTCTATAACATTTGTTTGTCAATCATTTGGACCAATAGGAAATTAAAGCCAAGGATCCATACTTATAACTATGTAAGTCCGATTTCTCAATTGTATTTGAGAATTTTTCTATAAAATTTTAAAGATTAAAATTGTGTAAATTTTGTTCAGCTCTACGGGAATTTGGCTATTTGTGGGCACATTTAAGTTTGTCACTCATTTGGACCAATGGGAAATTAAAGCCAAGGATCCATACTTATAGACTATCTAAGTCCGATTTCTCAATTGTATTTGAGAATTTTTCTATAACATTTGTTTGTCAATCATTTGGACCAATAGGAAATTAAAGCCAAGGATCCATACTTATAACTATGTAAGTCCGATTTCTCAATTGTATTTGAGAATTTTTCTATAAAATTTTAAAGATTAAAATTGTGTAAATTTTGTTCAGCTCTACGGGAATTTGGCTATTTGTGGGCACATTTATGTTTGTCACTCATTTGGACCAATGGGAAATTAAAGTCAAGGATACATACTTATAGACTATGTAAGTCCGATTTCTCAATTGTATTTGAGAATTTTTCTATAACATTTGTTTGTCACTCATTTGGACCAATGCGAAATTAAAGCCAAGGATCCATACTTATAGACTATGTAAGTCCGATTTCTCAATTGTATTTGAGAATTTTTCTATAACATTTGTTTGTCAATCATTTGGACCAATAGGAAATTAAAGCCAAGGATCCATACTTATAGACTATCTAAGTCCGATTTCTCAATTGTATTTGAGAATTTTTCTATAACATTTGTTTGTCAATCATTTGGACCAATAGGAAATTAAAGCCAAGGATCCATACTTATAACTATGTAAGTCCGATTTCTCAATTGTATTTGAGAATTTTTCTATAAAATTTTAAAGATTAAAATTGTGTAAATTTTGTTCAGCTCTACGGGAATTTGGCTATTTGTGGGCACATTTATGTTTGTCACTCATTTGGACCAATGGAAAATTAAAGCCAAGGATCCATACTTATAGACTATCTAAGTCCGATTTCTTAATTGTATTTGAGAATTTTTCTATAAAATTTTAAAGATTAAAATTGTGTAAATTTTGTTCAGCTCTACGGGAATTTGGCTATTTGTGGGCACATTTAAGTTTGTCACTCATTTGGACCAATGGGAAATTAAAGCCAAGGATCCATACTTATAGACTATCTAAGTCCGATTTCTCAATTGTATTTGAGAATTTTTCTATAAAATTTTAAAGATTAAAATTGTGTAAATTTTGTTCAGCTCTACGGGAATTTAGCTATTTGTGGGCACATTTAAGTTTGTCACTCATTTGGACCAATAGGAAATTAAAGCCAAGGATCCATACTTATAGACTATCTAAGTCCGATTTCTCAATTGTATTTGAGAATTTTTCTATAAAATTTTAAAGATTAAAATTGTGTAAATTTTGTTCAGCTCTACGGGAATTTAGCTATTTGTGGGCACATTTAAGTTTGTCACTCATTTGGACCAATAGGAAATTAAAGCCAAGGATCCATACTTATAGACTATCTAAGTCCGATTTCTCAATTGTATTTGAGAATTTTTCTATAACATTTGTTTGTCAATCATTTGGACCAATAGGAAATTAAAGCCAAGGATCCATACTTATAACTATGTAAGTCCGATTTCTCAATTGTATTTGAGAATTTTTCTATAAAATTTTAAAGATTAAAATTGTGTAAATTTTGTTCAGCTCTACGGGAATTTGGCTATTTGTGGGCACATTTAAGTTTGTCACTCATTTGGACCAATGGGAAATTAAAGCCAAGGATCCATACTTATAGACTATCTAAGTCCGATTTCTCAATTGTATTTGAGAATTTTTCTATAACATTTGTTTGTCAATCATTTGGACCAATAGGAAATTAAAGCCAAGGATCCATACTTATAGACTATCTAAGTCCGATTTCTCAATTGTATTTGAGAATTTTTCTATAAAATTTTAAAGATTAAAATTGTGTAAATTTTGTTCAGCTCTACGGGAATTTGGCTATTTGTGGGCACATTTAAGTTTGTCACTCATTTGGACCAATAGGAAATTAAGGTCAAGGATCAATACTTATAGACTATCTAAGTCCGATTTCTCAATTGTATTTGAGAATTTTTCTATAACATTTGTTTGTCAATCATTTGGACCAATAGGAAATTAAAGCCAAGGATCCATACTTATAACTATGTAAGTCCGATTTCTCAATTGTATTTGAGAATTTTTCTATAAAATTTTAAAGATTAAAATTGTGTAAATTTTGTTCAGCTCTACGGGAATTTAGCTATTTGTGGGCACATTTAAGTTTGTCACTCATTTGGACCAATGGGAAATTAAAGCCAAGGATCCATACTTATAACTATGTAAGTCCGATTTCTCAATTGTATTTGAGAATTTTTCTATAACATTTGTTTGTCAATCATTTGGACCAATAGGAAATTAAAGCCAAGGATCCATACTTATAGACTATCTAAGTCCGATTTCTCAATTGTATTTGAGAATTTTTCTATAAAATTTTAAAGATTAAAATTGTGTAAATTTTGTTCAGCTCTACGGGAATTTGGCTATTTGTGGGCACATTTAAGTTTGTCACTCATTTGGACCAATAGGAAATTAAGGTCAAGGATCAATACTTATAGACTATCTAAGTCCGATTTCTCAATTGTATTTGAGAATTTTTCTATAACATTTGTTTGTCAATCATTTGGACCAATAGGAAATTAAAGCCAAGGATCCATACTTATAACTATGTAAGTCCGATTTCTCAATTGTATTTGAGAATTTTTCTATAAAATTTTAAAGATTAAAATTGTGTAAATTTTGTTCAGCTCTACGGGAATTTAGCTATTTGTGGGCACATTTAAGTTTGTCACTCATTTGGACCAATGGGAAATTAAAGCCAAGGATCCATACTTATAACTATGTAAGTCCGATTTCTCAATTGTATTTGAGAATTTTTCTATAAAATTTTAAAGATTAAAATTGTGTAAATTTTGTTCAGCTCTACGGGAATTTAGCTATTTGTGGGCACATTTAAGTTTGTCACTCATTTGGACCAATGGGAAATTAAAGCCAAGGATCCATACTTATAACTATGTAAGTCCGATTTCTCAATTGTATTTGAGAATTTTTCTATAAAATTTTAAAGATTAAAATTGTGTAAATTTTGTTCAGCTCTACGGGAATTTAGCTATTTGTGGGCACATTTAAGTTTGTCACTCATTTGGACCAATGGAAAATTAAAGCCAAGGATCCATACTTATAGACTATCTAAGTCCGATTTCTCAATTGTATTTGAGAATTTTTCTATAAAATTTTAAAGATTAAAATTGTGTAAATTTTGTTCAGCTCTACGGGAATTTGGCTATTTGTGGGCACATTTAAGTTTGTCACTCATTTGGACCAATAGGAAATTAAGGTCAAGGATCAATACTTATAGACTATCTAAGTCCGATTTCTCAATTGTATTTGAGAATTTTTCTATAACATTTGTTTGTCAATCATTTGGACCAATAGGAAATTAAAGCCAAGGATCCATACTTATAACTATGTAAGTCCGATTTCTCAATTGTATTTGAGAATTTTTCTATAAAATTTTAAAGATTAAAATTGTGTAAATTTTGTTCAGCTCTACGGGAATTTAGCTATTTGTGGGCACATTTAAGTTTGTCACTCATTTGGACCAATGGGAAATTAAAGCCAAGGATCCATACTTATAACTATGTAAGTCCGATTTCTCAATTGTATTTGAGAATTTTTCTATAACATTTGTTTGTCAATCATTTGGACCAATAGGAAATTAAAGCCAAGGATCCATACTTATAGACTATCTAAGTCCGATTTCTCAATTGTATTTGAGAATTTTTCTATAAAATTTTAAAGATTAAAATTGTGTAAATTTTGTTCAGCTCTACGGGAATTTGGCTATTTGTGGGCACATTTAAGTTTGTCACTCATTTGGACCAATAGGAAATTAAGGTCAAGGATCAATACTTATAGACTATCTAAGTCCGATTTCTCAATTGTATTTGAGAATTTTTCTATAACATTTGTTTGTCAATCATTTGGACCAATAGGAAATTAAAGCCAAGGATCCATACTTATAACTATGTAAGTCCGATTTCTCAATTGTATTTGAGAATTTTTCTATAAAATTTTAAAGATTAAAATTGTGTAAATTTTGTTCAGCTCTACGGGAATTTAGCTATTTGTGGGCACATTTAAGTTTGTCACTCATTTGGACCAATGGGAAATTAAAGCCAAGGATCCATACTTATAACTATGTAAGTCCGATTTCTCAATTGTATTTGAGAATTTTTCTATAAAATTTTAAAGATTAAAATTGTGTAAATTTTGTTCAGCTCTACGGGAATTTAGCTATTTGTGGGCACATTTAAGTTTGTCACTCATTTGGACCAATGGGAAATTAAAGCCAAGGATCCATACTTATAACTATGTAAGTCCGATTTCTCAATTGTATTTGAGAATTTTTCTATAAAATTTTAAAGATTAAAATTGTGTAAATTTTGTTCAGCTCTACGGGAATTTAGCTATTTGTGGGCACATTTAAGTTTGTCACTCATTTGGACCAATGGAAAATTAAAGCCAAGGATCCATACTTATAGACTATCTAAGTCCGATTTCTCAATTGTATTTGAGAATTTTTCTATAAAATTTTAAAGATTAAAATTGTGTAAATTTTGTTCAGCTCTACGGGAATTTAGCTATTTGTGGGCACATTTAAGTTTGTCACTCATTTGGACCAATGGGAAATTAAAGCCAAGGATCCATACTTATAACTATGTAAGTCCGATTTCTCAATTGTATTTGAGAATTTTTCTATAAAATTTTAAAGATTAAAATTGTGTAAATTTTGTTCAGCTCTACGGGAATTTGGCTATTTATGGGCACATTTATGTTTGTCACTCATTTGGACCAATGGAAAATTAAAGCCAAGGATCCATACTTATAGACTATCTAAGTCCGATTTCTCAATTGTATTTGAGAATTTTTCTATAAAATTTTAAAGATTAAAATTGTGTAAATTTTGTTCAGCTCTACGGGAATTTAGCTATTTGTGGGCACATTTAAGTTTGTCACTCATTTGGACCAATAGGAAATTAAGGTCAAGGATCAATACTTATAGACTATCTAAGTCCGATTTCTCAATTGTATTTGAGAATTTTTCTATAACATTTGTTTGTCAATCATTTGGACCAATAGGAAATTAAAGCCAAGGATCCATACTTATAACTATGTAAGTCCGATTTCTCAATTGTATTTGAGAATTTTTCTATAAAATTTTAAAGATTAAAATTGTGTAAATTTTGTTCAGCTCTACGGGAATTTAGCTATTTGTGGGCACATTTAAGTTTGTCACTCATTTGGACCAATGGGAAATTAAAGCCAAGGATCCATACTTATAACTATGTAAGTCCGATTTCTCAATTGTATTTGAGAATTTTTCTATAAAATTTTAAAGATTAAAATTGTGTAAATTTTGTTCAGCTCTACGGGAATTTGGCTATTTATGGGCACATTTATGTTTGTCACTCATTTGGACCAATGGGAAATTAAAGCCAAGGATCCATACTTATAGACTATCTAAGTCCGATTTCTCAATTGTATTTGAGAATTTTTCTATAACATTTGTTTGTCAATCATTTGGACCAATAGGAAATTAAAGCCAAGGATCCATACTTATAACTATGTAAGTCCGATTTCTCAATTGTATTTGAGAATTTTTCTATAAAATTTTAAAGATTAAAATTGTGTAAATTTTGTTCAGCTCTACGGGAATTTGGCTATTTGTGGGCACATTTAAGTTTGTCACTCATTTGGACCAATGGGAAATTAAAGCCAAGGATCCATACTTATAGACTATCGAAGTCCGATTTCTCAATTGTATTTGAGAATTTTTCTATAACATTTGTTTGTCAATCATTTGGACCAATAGGAAATTAAAGCCAAGGATCCATACTTATAACTATGTAAGTCCGATTTCTCAATTGTATTTGAGAATTTTTCTATAAAATTTTAAAGATTAAAATTGTGTAAATTTTGTTCAGCTCTACGGGAATTTGGCTATTTGTGGGCACATTTATGTTTGTCACTCATTTGGACCAATGGGAAATTAAAGCCAAGGATCCATACTTATAGACTATCGAAGTCCGATTTCTCAATTGTATTTGAGAATTTTTCTATAAAATTTTAAAGATTAAAATTGTGTAAATTTTGTTCAGCTCTACGGGAATTTGGCTATTTGTGGGCACATTTATGTTTGTCACTCATTTGGACCAATGGAAAATTAAAGCCAAGGATCCATACTTATAGACTATCTAAGTCCGATTTCTTAATTGTATTTGAGAATTTTTCTATAAAATTTTAAAGATTAAAATTGTGTAAATTTTGTTCAGCTCTACGGGAATTTGGCTATTTGTGGGCACATTTAAGTTTGTCACTCATTTGGACCAATGGGAAATTAAAGCCAAGGATCCATACTTATAGACTATCTAAGTCCGATTTCTCAATTGTATTTGAGAATTTTTCTATAACATTTGTTTGTCAATCATTTGGACCAATAGGAAATTAAAGCCAAGGATCCATACTTATAGACTATCTAAGTCCGATTTCTCAATTGTATTTGAGAATTTTTCTATAAAATTTTAAAGATTAAAATTGTGTAAATTTTGTTCAGCTCTACGGGAATTTAGCTATTTGTGGGCACATTTAAGTTTGTCACTCATTTGGACCAATAGGAAATTAAAGCCAAGGATCCATACTTATAGACTATCTAAGTCCGATTTCTCAATTGTATTTGAGAATTTTTCTATAAAATTTTAAAGATTAAAATTGTGTAAATTTTGTTCAGCTCTACGGGAATTTAGCTATTTGTGGGCACATTTAAGTTTGTCACTCATTTGGACCAATAGGAAATTAAAGCCAAGGATCCATACTTATAGACTATCTAAGTCCGATTTCTCAATTGTATTTGAGAATTTTTCTATAACATTTGTTTGTCAATCATTTGGACCAATAGGAAATTAAAGCCAAGGATCCATACTTATAACTATGTAAGTCCGATTTCTCAATTGTATTTGAGAATTTTTCTATAAAATTTTAAAGATTAAAATTGTGTAAATTTTGTTCAGCTCTACGGGAATTTGGCTATTTGTGGGCACATTTAAGTTTGTCACTCATTTGGACCAATGGGAAATTAAAGCCAAGGATCCATACTTATAGACTATCTAAGTCCGATTTCTCAATTGTATTTGAGAATTTTTCTATAACATTTGTTTGTCAATCATTTGGACCAATAGGAAATTAAAGCCAAGGATCCATACTTATAGACTATCTAAGTCCGATTTCTCAATTGTATTTGAGAATTTTTCTATAAAATTTTAAAGATTAAAATTGTGTAAATTTTGTTCAGCTCTACGGGAATTTGGCTATTTGTGGGCACATTTAAGTTTGTCACTCATTTGGACCAATAGGAAATTAAGGTCAAGGATCAATACTTATAGACTATCTAAGTCCGATTTCTCAATTGTATTTGAGAATTTTTCTATAACATTTGTTTGTCAATCATTTGGACCAATAGGAAATTAAAGCCAAGGATCCATACTTATAACTATGTAAGTCCGATTTCTCAATTGTATTTGAGAATTTTTCTATAAAATTTTAAAGATTAAAATTGTGTAAATTTTGTTCAGCTCTACGGGAATTTAGCTATTTGTGGGCACATTTAAGTTTGTCACTCATTTGGACCAATGGGAAATTAAAGCCAAGGATCCATACTTATAACTATGTAAGTCCGATTTCTCAATTGTATTTGAGAATTTTTCTATAAAATTTTAAAGATTAAAATTGTGTAAATTTTGTTCAGCTCTACGGGAATTTGGCTATTTATGGGCACATTTATGTTTGTCACTCATTTGGACCAATGGAAAATTAAAGCCAAGGATCCATACTTATAGACTATCTAAGTCCGATTTCTCAATTGTATTTGAGAATTTTTCTATAAAATTTTAAAGATTAAAATTGTGTAAATTTTGTTCAGCTCTACGGGAATTTAGCTATTTGTGGGCACATTTAAGTTTGTCACTCATTTGGACCAATGGGAAATTAAAGCCAAGGATCCATACTTATAACTATGTAAGTCCGATTTCTCAATTGTATTTGAGAATTTTTCTATAAAATTTTAAAGATTAAAATTGTGTAAATTTTGTTCAGCTCTACGGGAATTTGGCTATTTATGGGCACATTTATGTTTGTCACTCATTTGGACCAATGGAAAATTAAAGCCAAGGATCCATACTTATAGACTATCTAAGTCCGATTTCTCAATTGTATTTGAGAATTTTTCTATAAAATTTTAAAGATTAAAATTGTGTAAATTTTGTTCAGCTCTACGGGAATTTAGCTATTTGTGGGCACATTTAAGTTTGTCACTCATTTGGACCAATGGGAAATTAAAGCCAAGGATCCATACTTATAACTATGTAAGTCCGATTTCTCAATTGTATTTGAGAATTTTTCTATAAAATTTTAAAGATTAAAATTGTGTAAATTTTGTTCAGCTCTACGGGAATTTGGCTATTTATGGGCACATTTATGTTTGTCACTCATTTGGACCAATGGGAAATTAAAGCCAAGGATCCATACTTATAACTATGTAAGTCCGATTTCTCAATTGTATTTGAGAATTTTTCTATAACATTTGTTTGTCAATCATTTGGACCAATAGGAAATTAAAGCCAAGGATCCATACTTATAACTATGTAAGTCCGATTTCTCAATTGTATTTGAGAATTTTTCTATAACATTTGTTTGTCAATCATTTGGACCAATAGGAAATTAAAGCCAAGGATCCATACTTATAACTATGTAAGTCCGATTTCTCAATTGTATTTGAGAATTTTTCTATAAAATTTTAAAGATTAAAATTGTGTAAATTTTGTTCAGCTCTACGGGAATTTGGCTATTTGTGGGCACATTTATGTTTGTCACTCATTTGGACCAATGGGAAATTAAAGCCAAGGATCCATACTTATAGACTATCGAAGTCCGATTTCTCAATTGTATTTGAGAATTTTTCTATAAAATTTTAAAGATTAAAATTGTGTAAATTTTGTTCAGCTCTACGGGAATTTGGCTATTTGTGGGCACATTTATGTTTGTCACTCATTTGGACCAATGGGAAATTAAAGCCAAGGAAACATACTTATAGACTATGTAAGTCCGATTTCTCAATTGTATTTGAGAATTTTTCTATAAAATTTTAAAGATTAAAATTGTGTAAATTTTGTTCAGCTCTACGGGAATTTGGCTATTTGTGGGCACATTTAAGTTTGTCACTCATTTGGACCAATGGGAAATTAAAGCCAAGGATCCATACTTATAGACTATCTAAGTCCGATTTCTCAATTGTATTTGAGAATTTTTCTATAACATTTGTTTGTCAATCATTTGGACCAATAGGAAATTAAAGCCAAGGATCCATACTTATAACTATGTAAGTCCGATTTCTCAATTGTATTTGAGAATTTTTCTATAACATTTGTTTGTCAATCATTTGGACCAATAGGAAATTAAAGCCAAGGATCCATACTTATAACTATGTAAGTCCGATTTCTCAATTGTATTTGAGAATTTTTCTATAAAATTTTAAAGATTAAAATTGTGTAAATTTTGTTCAGCTCTACGGGAATTTGGCTATTTGTGGGCACATTTATGTTTGTCACTCATTTGGACCAATGGGAAATTAAAGCCAAGGATCCATACTTATAGACTATCGAAGTCCGATTTCTCAATTGTATTTGAGAATTTTTCTATAAAATTTTAAAGATTAAAATTGTGTAAATTTTGTTCAGCTCTACGGGAATTTGGCTATTTGTGGGCACATTTATGTTTGTCACTCATTTGGACCAATGGGAAATTAAAGCCAAGGAAACATACTTATAGACTATGTAAGTCCGATTTCTCAATTGTATTTGAGAATTTTTCTATAAAATTTTAAAGATTAAAATTGTGTAAATTTTGTTCAGCTCTACGGGAATTTGGCTATTTGTGGGCACATTTATGTTTGTCACTCATTTGGACCAATGGGGAATTAAAGCCAAGGATCCATACTTATAGACTATCGAAGTCCGATTTCTCAATTGTATTTGAGAATTTTTCTATAAAATTTTAAAGATTAAAATTGTGTAAATTTTGTTCAGCTCTACGGGAATTTGGCTATTTGTGGGCACATTTAAGTTTGTCACTCATTTGGACCAATGGGAAATTAAAGCCAAGGATCCATACTTATAGACTATCTAAGTCCGATTTCTCAATTGTATTTGAGAATTTTTCTATAACATTTGTTTCTCAATCATTTGGACCAATAGGAAATTAAAGCCAAGGATCCATACTTATAGACTATCTAAGTCCGATTTCTCAATTGTATTTGAGAATTTTTCTATAAAATTTTAAAGATTAAAATTGTGTAAATTTTGTTCAGCTCTACGGGAATTTGGCTATTTGTGGGCACATTTAAGTTTGTCACTCATTTGGACCAATGGGAAATTAAAGCCAAGGATCCATACTTATAGACTATCTAAGTCCGATTTCTCAATTGTATTTGAGAATTTTTCTATAACATTTGTTTCTCAATCATTTGGACCAATAGGAAATTAAAGCCAAGGATCCATACTTATAGACTATCTAAGTCCGATTTCTCAATTGTATTTGAGAATTTTTCTATAAAATTTTAAAGATTAAAATTGTGTAAATTTTGTTCAGCTCTACGGGAATTTGGCTATTTGTGGGCACATTTAAGTTTGTCACTCATTTGGACCAATGGGAAATTAAAGCCAAGGATCCATACTTATAGACTATCTAAGTCCGATTTCTCAATTGTATTTGAGAATTTTTCTATAAAATTTTAAAGATTAAAATTGTGTAAATTTTGTTCAGCTCTACGGGAATTTGGCTATTTGTGGGCACATTTAAGTTTGTCACTCATTTGGACCAATGGGAAATTAAAGCCAAGGATCCATACTTATAGACTATCTAAGTCCGATTTCTCAATTGTATTTGAGAATTTTTCTATAACATTTGTTTCTCAATCATTTGGACCAATAGGAAATTAAAGCCAAGGATCCATACTTATAGACTATCTAAGTCCGATTTCTCAATTGTATTTGAGAATTTTTCTATAACATTTGTTTGTCACTCATTTGGACCAATAGGAAATTAAAGCCAAGGATCCATACTTATAGACTATCTAAGTCCGATTTCTCAATTGTATTTGAGAATTTTTCTATAACATTTGTTTCTCAATCATTTGGACCAATAGGAAATTAAAGCCAAGGATCCATACTTATAGACTATCTAAGTCCGATTTCTCAATTGTATTTGAGAATTTTTCTATAACATTTGTTTCTCAATCATTTGGACCAATAGGAAATTAAAGCCAAGGATCCATACTTATAGACTATCTAAGTCCGATTTCTCAATTGTATTTGAGAATTTTTCTATAACATTTGTTTGTCAATCATTTGGACCAATAGGAAATTAAAGCCAAGGATCCATACTTATAGACTATCTAAGTCCGATTTCTCAATTGTATTTGAGAATTTTTCTATAACATTTGTTTGTCACTCATTTGGACCAATGGGGAATTAAAGCCAAGGATCCATACTTATAGACTATCGAAGTCCGATTTCTCAATTGTATTTGAGAATTTTTCTATAAAATTTTAAAGATTAAAATTGTGTAAATTTTGTTCAGCTCTACGGGAATTTGGCTATTTGTGGGCACATTTAAGTTTGTCACTCATTTGGACCAATGGGAAATTAAAGCCAAGGATCCATACTTATAGACTATCTAAGTCCGATTTCTCAATTGTATTTGAGAATTTTTCTATAACATTTGTTTCTCAATCATTTGGACCAATAGGAAATTAAAGCCAAGGATCCATACTTATAGACTATCTAAGTCCGATTTCTCAATTGTATTTGAGAATTTTTCTATAACATTTGTTTGTCACTCATTTGGACCAATAGGAAATTAAAGCCAAGGATCCATACTTATAGACTATCTAAGTCCGATTTCTCAATTGTATTTGAGAATTTTTCTATAACATTTGTTTCTCAATCATTTGGACCAATAGGAAATTAAAGCCAAGGATCCATACTTATAGACTATCTAAGTCCGATTTCTCAATTGTATTTGAGAATTTTTCTATAACATTTGTTTCTCAATCATTTGGACCAATAGGAAATTAAAGCCAAGGATCCATACTTATAGACTATCTAAGTCCGATTTCTCAATTGTATTTGAGAATTTTTCTATAACATTTGTTTGTCAATCATTTGGACCAATAGGAAATTAAAGCCAAGGATCCATACTTATAACTATGTAAGTCCGATTTCTCAATTGTATTTGAGAATTTTTCTATAACATTTGTTTGTCAATCATTTGGACCAATGGGAAATTAAAGCCAAGGATCCATACTTATAACTATGTAAGTCCGATTTCTCAATTGTATTTGAGAATTTTTCTATAAAATTTTAAAGATTAAAATTGTGTAAATTTTGTTCAGCTCTACGGGAATTTGGCTATTTATGGGCACATTTATGTTTGTCACTCATTTGGACCAATGGGAAATTAAAGCCAAGGATACATACTTATAGACTATCTAAGTCCGATTTCTCAATTGTATTTGAGAATTTTTCTATAAAATTTTAAAGATTAAAATTGTGTAAATTTTGTTCAGCTCTACGGGAATTTGGCTATTTGTGGGCACATTTATGTTTGTCACTCATTTGGACCAATGGGAAATTAAAGCCAAGGATACATACTTATAGACTATCTAAGTCCGATTTCTCAATTGTATTTGAGAATTTTTCTATAAAATTTTAAAGATTAAAATTGTGTAAATTTTGTTCAGCTCTACGGGAATTTGGCTATTTGTGGGCACATTTATGTTTGTCACTCATTTGGACCAATGGGAAATTAAAGCCAAGGATCCATACTTATAGACTATCTAAGTCCGATTTCTCAATTGTATTTGAGAATTTTTCTATAAAATTTTAAAGATTAAAATTGTGTAAATTTTGTTCAGCTCTACGGGAATTTGGCTATTTGTGGGCACATTTAAGTTTGTCACTCATTTGGACCAATGGGGAATTAAAGCCAAGGATCCATACTTATAGACTATGTAAGTCCGATTTCTCAATTGTATTTGAGAATTTTTCTATAACATTTGTTTGTCAATCATTTGGACCAATAGGAAATTAAAGCCAAGGATCCATACTTATAGACTATCGAAGTCCGATTTCTCAATTGTATTTGAGAATTTTTCTATAAAATTTTAAAGATAAAAATTGTGTAAATTTTGTTCAGCTCTACGGGAATTTGGCTATTTGTGGGCACATTTATGTTTGTCACTCATTTGGACCAATGGGAAATTAAAGCCAAGGATACATACTTATAGACTATGTAAGTCCGATTTCTCAATTGTATTTGAGAATTTTTCTATAACATTTGTTTGTCAATCATTTGGACCAATAGGAAATTAAAGCCAAGGATCCATACTTATAGACTATCGAAGTCCGATTTCTCAATTGTATTTGAGAATTTTTCTATAAAATTTTAAAGATTAAAATTGTGTAAATTTTGTTCAGCTCTACGGGAATTTGGCTATTTGTGGGCACATTTATGTTTGTCACTCATTTGGACCAATGGGGAATTAAAGCCAAGGATCCATACTTATAGACTATCGAAGTCCGATTTCTCAATTGTATTTGAGAATTTTTCTATAAAATTTTAAAGATTAAAATTGTGTAAATTTTGTTCAGCTCTACGGGAATTTGGCTATTTGTGGGCACATTTAAGTTTGTCACTCATTTGGACCAATGGGAAATTAAAGCCAAGGATCCATACTTATAGACTATCTAAGTCCGATTTCTCAATTGTATTTGAGAATTTTTCTATAACATTTGTTTGTCAATCATTTGGACCAATAGGAAATTAAAGCCAAGGATCCATACTTATAACTATGTAAGTCCGATTTCTCAATTGTATTTGAGAATTTTTCTATAACATTTGTTTGTCAATCATTTGGACCAATAGGAAATTAAAGCCAAGGATCCATACTTATAGACTATCTAAGTCCGATTTCTCAATTGTATTTGAGAATTTTTCTATAACATTTGTTTGTCACTCATTTGGACCAATGGGGAATTAAAGCCAAGGATCCATACTTATAGACTATCGAAGTCCGATTTCTCAATTGTATTTGAGAATTTTTCTATAAAATTTTAAAGATTAAAATTGTGTAAATTTTGTTCAGCTCTACAGGAATTTGGCTATTTGTGGGCACATTTAAGTTTGTCACTCATTTGGACCAATGGGAAATTAAAGCCAAGGATCCATACTTATAGACTATCTAAGTCCGATTTCTCAATTGTATTTGAGAATTTTTCTATAAAATTTTAAAGATTAAAATTGTGTAAATTTTGTTCAGCTCTACGGGAATTTGGCTATTTATGGGCACATTTATGTTTGTCACTCATTTGGACCAATGGGAAATTAAAGCCAAGGATACATACTTATAGACTATCTAAGTCCGATTTCTCAATTGTATTTGAGAATTTTTCTATAAAATTTTAAAGATTAAAATTGTGTAAATTTTGTTCAGCTCTACGGGAATTTGGCTATTTGTGGGCACATTTATGTTTGTCACTCATTTGGACCAATGGGAAATTAAAGCCAAGGATCCATACTTATAGACTATCTAAGTCCGATTTCTCAATTGTATTTGAGAATTTTTCTATAACATTTGTTTGTCAATCATTTGGACCAATAGGAAATTAAAGCCAAGGATCCATACTTATAACTATGTAAGTCCGATTTCTCAATTGTATTTGAGAATTTTTCTATAAAATTTTAAAGATTAAAATTGTGTAAATTTTGTTCAGCTCTACGGGAATTTGGCTATTTGTGGGCACATTTAAGTTTGTCACTCATTTGGACCAATGGGAAATTAAAGCCAAGGATACATACTTATAGACTATGTAAGTCCGATTTCTCAATTGTATTTGAGAATTTTTCTATAAAATTTTAAAGATTAAAATTGTGTAAATTTTGTTCAGCTCTACGGGAATTTGGCTATTTATGGGCACATTTATGTTTGTCACTCATTTGGACCAATGGGAAATTAAAGCCAAGGATACATACTTATAGACTATGTAAGTCCGATTTCTCAATTGTATTTGAGAATTTTTCTATAACATTTGTTTGTCAATCATTTGGACCAATAGGAAATTAAAGCCAAGGATCCATACTTATAACTATGTAAGTCCGATTTCTCAATTGTATTTGAGAATTTTTCTATAACATTTGTTTGTCAATCATTTGGACCAATGGGAAATTAAAGCCAAGGATCCATACTTATAACTATGTAAGTCCGATTTCTCAATTGTATTTGAGAATTTTTCTATAAAATTTTAAAGATTAAAATTGTGTAAATTTTGTTCAGCTCTACGGGAATTTGGCTATTTGTGGGCACATTTAAGTTTGTCACTAATTTGGACCAATGGGAAATTAAAGCCAAGGATCCATACTTATAGACTATCTAAGTCCGATTTCTCAATTGTATTTGAGAATTTTTCTATAAAATTTTAAAGATTAAAATTGTGTAAATTTTGTTCAGCTCTACGGGAATTTGGCTATTTGTGGGCACATTTATGTTTGTCACTCATTTGGACCAATGGAAAATTAAAGCCAAGGATCCATACTTATAGACTATCTAAGTCCGATTTCTCAATTGTATTTGAGAATTTTTCTATAAAATTTTAAAGATTAAAATTGTGTAAATTTTGTTCAGCTCTACGGGAATTTGGCTATTTGTGGGCACATTTATGTTTGTCACTCATTTGGACCAATGGGAAATTAAAGCCAAGGATCCATACTTATAGACTATCGAAGTCCGATTTCTCAATTGTATTTGAGAATTTTTCTATAAAATTTTAAAGATTAAAATTGTGTAAATTTTGTTCAGCTCTACGGGAATTTGGCTATTTGTGGGCACATTTAAGTTTGTCACTCATTTGGACCAATGGGGAATTAAAGCCAAGGATCCATACTTATAGACTATGTAAGTCCGATTTCTCAATTGTATTTGAGAATTTTTCTATAACATTTGTTTGTCAATCATTTGGACCAATAGGAAATTAAAGCCAAGGATCCATACTTATAGACTATCGAAGTCCGATTTCTCAATTGTATTTGAGAATTTTTCTATAAAATTTTAAAGATAAAAATTGTGTAAATTTTGTTCAGCTCTACGGGAATTTGGCTATTTGTGGGCACATTTATGTTTGTCACTCATTTGGACCAATGGGAAATTAAAGCCAAGGATACATACTTATAGACTATGTAAGTCCGATTTCTCAATTGTATTTGAGAATTTTTCTATAACATTTGTTTGTCAATCATTTGGACCAATAGGAAATTAAAGCCAAGGATCCATACTTATAGACTATCGAAGTCCGATTTCTCAATTGTATTTGAGAATTTTTCTATAAAATTTTAAAGATTAAAATTGTGTAAATGTTGTTCAGCTCTACGGGAATTTGGCTATTTGTGGGCACATTTATGTTTGTCACTCATTTGGACCAATGGGGAATTAAAGCCAAGGATCCATACTTATAGACTATCGAAGTCCGATTTCTCAGTTGTATTTGAGAATTTTTCTATAAAATTTTAAAGATTAAAATTGTGTAAATTTTGTTCAGCTCTACGGGAATTTGGCTATTTGTGGGCACATTTAAGTTTGTCACTCATTTGGACCAATGGGAAATTAAAGCCAAGGATCCATACTTATAGACTATCTAAGTCCGATTTCTCAATTGTATTTGAGAATTTTTCTATAACATTTGTTTGTCAATCATTTGGACCAATAGGAAATTAAAGCCAAGGATCCATACTTATAACTATGTAAGTCCGATTTCTCAATTGTATTTGAGAATTTTTCTATAACATTTGTTTGTCAATCATTTGGACCAATAGGAAATTAAAGCCAAGGATCCATACTTATAACTATGTAAGTCCGATTTCTCAATTGTATTTGAGAATTTTTCTATAAAATTTTAAAGATTAAAATTGTGTAAATTTTGTTCAGCTCTACGGGAATTTGGCTATTTGTGGGCACATTTATGTTTGTCACTCATTTGGACCAATGGAAAATTAAAGCCAAGGATCCATACTTATATACTATCTAAGTCCGATTTCTCAATTGTATTTGAGAATTTTTCTATAAAATTTTAAAGATTAAAACTGTGTAAATTTTGTTCAGCTCTACGGGAATTTGGCTATTTGTGGGCACATTTATGTTTGTCACTCATTTGGACCAATGGGAAATTAAAGCCAAGGATCCATACTTATAGACTATCTAAGTCCGATTTCTCAATTGTATTTGAGAATTTTTCTATAAAATTTTAAAGATTAAAACTGTGTAAATTTTGTTCAGCTCTACGGGAATTTGGCTATTTGTGGGCACATTTAAGTTTGTCACTCATTTGGACCAATGGGAAATTAAAGCCAAGGATCCATACTTATAGACTATCTAAGTCCGATTTCTCAATTGTATTTGAGAATTTTTCTATAACATTTGTTTGTCAATCATTTGGACCAATAGGAAATTAAAGCCAAGGATCCATACTTATAACTATGTAAGTCCGATTTCTCAATTGTATTTGAGAATTTTTCTATAAAATTTTAAAGATTAAAATTGTGTAAATTTTGTTCAGCTCTACGGGAATTTGGCTATTTGTGGGCACATTTATGTTTGTCACTCATTTGGACCAATGGGAAATTAAAGCCAAGGATCCATACTTATAGACTATCTAAGTCCGATTTCTCAATTGTATTTGAGAATTTTTCTATAAAATTTTAAAGATTAAAACTGTGTAAATTTTGTTCAGCTCTACGGGAATTTGGCTATTTGTGGGCACATTTAAGTTTGTCACTCATTTGGACCAATGGGAAATTAAAGCCAAGGATCCATACTTATAGACTATCTAAGTCCGATTTCTCAATTGTATTTGAGAATTTTTCTATAACATTTGTTTGTCAATCATTTGGACCAATAGGAAATTAAAGCCAAGGATCCATACTTATAACTATGTAAGTCCGATTTCTCAATTGTATTTGAGAATTTTTCTATAAAATTTTAAAGATTAAAATTGTGTAAATTTTGTTCAGCTCTACGGGAATTTGGCTATTTGTGGGCACATTTATGTTTGTCACTCATTTGGACCAATGGGAAATTAAAGCCAAGGATCCATACTTATAGACTATCTAAGTCCGATTTCTCAATTGTATTTGAGAATTTTTCTATAAAATTTTAAAGATTAAAACTGTGTAAATTTTGTTCAGCTCTACGGGAATTTGGCTATTTGTGGGCACATTTAAGTTTGTCACTCATTTGGACCAATGGGAAATTAAAGCCAAGGATCCATACTTATAGACTATCTAAGTCCGATTTCTCAATTGTATTTGAGAATTTTTCTATAACATTTGTTTGTCAATCATTTGGACCAATAGGAAATTAAAGCCAAGGATCCATACTTATAACTATGTAAGTCCGATTTCTCAATTGTATTTGAGAATTTTTCTATAAAATTTTAAAGATTAAAATTGTGTAAATTTTGTTCTGCTCTACGGGAATTTAGCTATTTGTGAGCACATTTAAGTTTGTCACTCATTTGGACCAATGGGAAATTAAAGCCAAGGATCCATACTTATAACTATGTAAGTCCGATTTCTCAATTGTATTTGAGAATTTTTCTATAAAATTTTAAAGATTAAAATTGTGTAAATTTTGTTCAGCTCTACGGGAATTTGGCTATTTGTGGGCACATTTATGTTTGTCACTCATTTGGACCAATGGAAAATTAAAGCCAAGGATCCATACTTATAGACTATCTAAGTCCGATTTCTCAATTGTATTTGAGAATTTTTCTATAACATTTGTTTGTCAATCATTTGGACCAATAGGAAATTAAAGCCAAGGATCCATACTTATAACTATGTAAGTCCGATTTCTCAATTGTATTTGAGAATTTTTCTATAAAATTTTAAAGATTAAAATTGTGTAAATTTTGTTCAGCTCTACGGGAATTTGGCTATTTGTGGGCACATTTATGTTTGTCACTCATTTGGACCAATGGGAAATTAAAGCCAAGGATCCATACTTATAGACTATCGAAGTCCGATTTCTCAATTGTATTTGAGAATTTTTCTATAAAATTTTAAAGATTAAAATTGTGTAAATTTTGTTCAGCTCTACGGGAATTTGGCTATTTGTGGGCACATTTAAGTTTGTCACTCATTTGGACCAATGGGAAATTAAAGCCAAGGATCCATACTTATAGACTATCTAAGTCCGATTTCTCAATTGTATTTGAGAATTTTTCTATAAAATTTTAAAGATTAAAATTGTGTAAATTTTGTTCAGCTCTACGGGAATTTGGCTATTTGTGGGCACATTTATGTTTGTCACTCATTTGGACCAATGGAAAATTAAAGCCAAGGATCCATACTTATAGACTATCTAAGTCCGATTTCTCAATTGTATTTGAGAATTTTTCTATAACATTTGTTTGTCAATCATTTGGACCAATAGGAAATTAAAGCCAAGGATCCATACTTATAGAGTATCTAAGTCCGATTTCTCAATTGTATTTGAGAATTTTTCTATAAAATTTTAAAGATTAAAATTGTGTAAATTTTGTTCAGCTCTACGGGAATTTGGCTATTTGTGGGCACATTTAAGTTTGTCACTCATTTGGACCAATGGGAAATTAAAGCCAAGGATCCATACTTATAGACTATCTAAGTCCGATTTCTCAATTGTATTTGAGAATTTTTCTATAAAATTTTAAAGATTAAAATTGTGTAAATTTTGTTCAGCTCTACGGGAATTTGGCTATTTGTGGGCACATTTATGTTTGTCACTCATTTGGACCAATGGAAAATTAAAGCCAAGGATCCATACTTATAGACTATCTAAGTCCGATTTCTCAATTGTATTTGAGAATTTTTCTATAACATTTGTTTGTCAATCATTTGGACCAATAGGAAATTAAAGCCAAGGATCCATACTTATAACTATGTAAGTCCGATTTCTCAATTGTATTTGAGAATTTTTCTATAAAATTTTAAAGATTAAAATTGTGTAAATTTTGTTCAGCTCTACGGGAATTTGGCTATTTGTGGGCACATTTATGTTTGTCACTCATTTGGACCAATGGGAAATTAAAGCCAAGGATCCATACTTATAGACTATCGAAGTCCGATTTCTCAATTGTATTTGAGAATTTTTCTATAAAATTTTAAAGATTAAAATTGTGTAAATTTTGTTCAGCTCTACGGGAATTTGGCTATTTGTGGGCACATTTAAGTTTGTCACTCATTTGGACCAATGGGAAATTAAAGCCAAGGATCCATACTTATAGACTATCTAAGTCCGATTTCTCAATTGTATTTGAGAATTTTTCTATAAAATTTTAAAGATTAAAATTGTGTAAATTTTGTTCAGCTCTACGGGAATTTGGCTATTTGTGGGCACATTTAAGTTTGTCACTCATTTGGACCAATGGGAAATTAAAGCCAAGGATACATACTTATAGACTATGTAAGTCCGATTTCTCAATTGTATTTGAGAATTTTTCTATAAAATTTTAAAGATTAAAATTGTGTAAATTTTGTTCAGCTCTACGGGAATTTGGCTATTTATGGGCACATTTATGTTTGTCACTCATTTGGACCAATGGGAAATTAAAGCCAAGGATACATACTTATAGACTATGTAAGTCCGATTTCTCAATTGTATTTGAGAATTTTTCTATAACATTTGTTTGTCAATCATTTGGACCAATAGGAAATTAAAGCCAAGGATCCATACTTATAACTATCTAAGTCCGATTTCTCAATTGTATTTGAGAATTTTTCTATAAAATTTTAAAGATTAAAATTGTGTAAATTTTGTTCAGCTCTACGGGAATTTGGCTATTTGTGGGCACATTTATGTTTGTCACTCATTTGGACCAATGGGGAATTAAAGCCAAGGATCCATACTTATAGACTATCGAAGTCCGATTTCTCAATTGTATTTGAGAATTTTTCTATAAAATTTTAAAGATTAAAATTGTGTAAATTTTGTTCAGCTCTACGGGAATTTGGCTATTTGTGGGCACATTTAAGTTTGTCACTCATTTGGACCAATGGGAAATTAAAGCCAAGGATCCATACTTATAGACTATCTAAGTCCGATTTCTCAATTGTATTTGAGAATTTTTCTATATAATTTTAAAGATTAAAATTGTGTAAATTTTGTTCAGCTCTACGGGAATTTGGCTATTTGTGGGCACATTTAAGTTTGTCACTCATTTGGACCAATGGGAAATTAAAGCCAAGGATCCATACTTATAACTATGTAAGTCCGATTTCTCAATTGTATTTGAGAATTTTTCTATAAAATTTTAAAGATTAAAATTGTGTAAATTTTGTTCAGCTCTACGGGAATTTGGCTATTTGTGGGCACATTTATGTTTGTCACTCATTTGGACCAATGGGAAATTAAAGCCAAGGATCCATACTTATAGACTATCTAAGTCCGATTTCTCAATTGTATTTGAGAATTTTTCTATAAAATTTTAAAGATTAAAACTGTGTAAATTTTGTTCAGCTCCACGGGAATTTGGCTATTTGTGGGCACATTTAAGTTTGTCACTCATTTGGACCAATGGGAAATTAAAGCCAAGGATCCATACTTATAGACTATCTAAGTCCGATTTCTCAATTGTATTTGAGAATTTTTCTATAACATTTGTTTGTCAATCATTTGGACCAATAGGAAATTAAAGCCAAGGATCCATACTTATAACTATGTAAGTCCGATTTCTCAATTGTATTTGAGAATTTTTCTATAAAATTTTAAAGATTAAAATTGTGTAAATTTTGTTCAGCTCTACGGGAATTTGGCTATTTGTGGGCACATTTAAGTTTGTCACTCATTTGGACCAATGGGAAATTAAAGCCAAGGAAACATACTTATAGACTATGTAAGTCAGATTTCTCAATTGTATTTGAGAATTTTTCTATAACATTTGTTTGTCAATCATTTGGACCAATAGGAAATTAAAGCCAAGGATCCATACTTATAGAGTATCTAAGTCCGATTTCTCAATTGTATTTGAGAATTTTTCTATAAAATTTTAAAGATTAAAATTGTGTAAATTTTGTTCAGCTCTACGGGAATTTGGCTATTTGTGGGCACATTTAAGTTTGTCACTCATTTGGACCAATGGGAAATTAAAGCCAAGGAAACATACTTATAGACTATGTAAGTCCGATTACACAATTGTATTTGAGAATTTTTCTATAAAATTTTAAAGATTAAAATTGTGTAAATTTTGTTCAGCTCTACGGGAATTTAGCTATTTGTGGGCACATTTATGTTTGTCACTCATTTGGACCAATAGGGAATTAAAGCCAAGGATCCATACTTATAGACTATCGAAGTCCGATTTCTCAATTGTATTTGAGAATTTTTCTATAAAATTTTAAAGATTAAAATTGTGTAAATTTTGTTCAGCTCTACGGGAATTTGGCTATTTGTGGGCACATTTAAGTTTGTCACTCATTTGGACCAATGGGAAATTAAAGCCAAGGATCCATACTTATAGACTATCTAAGTCCGATTTCTCAATTGTATTTGAGAATTTTTCTATAAAATTTTAAAGATTAAAATTGTGTAAATTTTGTTCAGCTCTACGGGAATTTGGCTATTTGTGGGCACATTTAAGTTTGTCACTCATTTGGACCAATGGGAAATTAAAGCCAAGGATCCATACTTATAGACTATCTAAGTCCGATTTCTCAATTGTATTTGAGAATTTTTCTATAAAATTTTAAAGATTAAAATTGTGTAAATTTTGTTCAGTTCTACGGGAATTTGGCTATTTGTGGGCACATTTAAGTTTGTCACTCATTTGGACCAATGGGAAATTAAAGCCAAGGATACATACTTATAGACCATGTAAGTCCGATTTCACAATTGTATTTGAGAATTTTTCTATAAAATTTGTTTGTCACTCATTTGGACCAATGGGAAATTAAAGCCAAGGATCCATACTTATAGACTATCGAAGTCCGATTTCTCAATTGTATTTGAGAATTTTTCTATAAAATTTTAAAGATTAAAATTGTGTAAATCTTGTTCAGCTCTACGGGAATTTGGCTATTTGTGGGCACATTTAAGTTTGTCACTCATTTGGACCAATGGGAAATTAAAGCCAAGGATCCATAGTTATAGACTATCTAAGTCCGATTTCTCAATTGTATTTGAGAATTTTTCTATAAAATTTTAAAGATTAAAATTGTGTAAATTTTGTTCAGCTCTACGGGAATTTGGCTATTTGTGGGCACATTTATGTTTGTCACTCATTTGGACCAATGGAAAATTAAGGCCAAGGATCCATACTTATAGACTATCTAAGTCCGATTTCTCAATTGTATTTGAGAATTTTTCTATAAAATTTTAAAGATTAAAATTGTGTAAATTTTGTTCAGCTCTACGGGAATTTGGCTATTTGTGGGCACATTTAAGTTTGTCACTCATTTGGACCAATGGGAAATTAAAGCCAAGGATCCATACTTATAGACTATCTAAGTCCGATTTCTCAATTGTATTTGAGAATTTTTCTATAAAATTTTAAAGATTAAAATTGTGTAAATTTTGTTCAGCTCTACGGGAATTTGGCTATTTGTGGGCACATTTATGTTTGTCACTCATTTGGACCAATGGAAAATTAAAGCCAAGGATCCATACTTATATACTATCTAAGTCCGATTTCTCAATTGTATTTGAGAATTTTTCTATAAAATTTTAAAGATTAAAACTGTGTAAATTTTGTTCAGCTCTACGGGAATTTGGCTATTTGTGGGCACATTTAAGTTTGTCACTCATTTGGACCAATGGGAAATTAAAGCCAAGGATCCATACTTATAGACTATCTAAGTCCGATTTCTCAATTGTATTTGAGAATTTTTCTATAACATTTGTTTGTCAATCATTTGGACCAATAGGAAATTAAAGCCAAGGATCCATACTTATAACTATGTAAGTCCGATTTCTCAATTGTATTTGAGAATTTTTCTATAAAATTTTAAAGATTAAAATTGTGTAAATTTTGTTCAGCTCTACGGGAATTTGGCTATTTGTGGGCACATTTATGTTTGTCACTCATTTGGACCAATGGGAAATTAAAGCCAAGGATCCATACTTATAGACTATCTAAGTCCGATTTCTCAATTGTATTTGAGAATTTTTCTATAACATTTGTTTGTCAATCATTTGGACCAATAGGAAATTAAAGCCAAGGATCCATACTTATAACTATGTAAGTCCGATTTCTCAATTGTATTTGAGAATTTTTCTATAACATTTGTTTGTCAATCATTTGGACCAATAGGAAATTAAAGCCAAGGATCCATACTTATAACTATGTAAGTCCGATTTCTCAATTGTATTTGAGAATTTTTCTATAAAATTTTAAAGATTAAAATTGTGTAAATTTTGTTCAGCTCTACGGGAATTTGGCTATTTGTGGGCACATTTATGTTTGTCACTCATTTGGACCAATGGAAAATTAAAGCCAAGGATCCATACTTATATACTATCTAAGTCCGATTTCTCAATTGTATTTGAGAATTTTTCTATAAAATTTTAAAGATTAAAACTGTGTAAATTTTGTTCAGCTCTACGGGAATTTGGCTATTTGTGGGCACATTTAAGTTTGTCACTCATTTGGACCAATGGGAAATTAAAGCCAAGGATCCATACTTATAGACTATCTAAGTCCGATTTCTCAATTGTATTTGAGAATTTTTCTATAACATTTGTTTGTCAATCATTTGGACCAATAGGAAATTAAAGCCAAGGATCCATACTTATAACTATGTAAGTCCGATTTCTCAATTGTATTTGAGAATTTTTCTATAAAATTTTAAAGATTAAAATTGTGTAAATTTTGTTCAGCTCTACGGGAATTTGGCTATTTGTGGGCACATTTATGTTTGTCACTCATTTGGACCAATGGGAAATTAAAGCCAAGGATCCATACTTATAGACTATCTAAGTCCGATTTCTCAATTGTATTTGAGAATTTTTCTATAAAATTTTAAAGATTAAAACTGTGTAAATTTTGTTCAGCTCTACGGGAATTTGGCTATTTGTGGGCACATTTAAGTTTGTCACTCATTTGGACCAATGGGAAATTAAAGCCAAGGATCCATACTTATAGACTATCTAAGTCCGATTTCTCAATTGTATTTGAGAATTTTTCTATAACATTTGTTTGTCAATCATTTGGACCAATAGGAAATTAAAGCCAAGGATCCATACTTATAACTATGTAAGTCCGATTTCTCAATTGTATTTGAGAATTTTTCTATAAAATTTTAAAGATTAAAATTGTGTAAATTTTGTTCAGCTCTACGGGAATTTGGCTATTTGTGGGCACATTTATGTTTGTCACTCATTTGGACCAATGGGAAATTAAAGCCAAGGATCCATACTTATAGACTATCTAAGTCCGATTTCTCAATTGTATTTGAGAATTTTTCTATAAAATTTTAAAGATTAAAACTGTGTAAATTTTGTTCAGCTCTACGGGAATTTGGCTATTTGTGGGCACATTTAAGTTTGTCACTCATTTGGACCAATGGGAAATTAAAGCCAAGGATCCATACTTATAGACTATCTAAGTCCGATTTCTCAATTGTATTTGAGAATTTTTCTATAACATTTGTTTGTCAATCATTTGGACCAATAGGAAATTAAAGCCAAGGATCCATACTTATAACTATGTAAGTCCGATTTCTCAATTGTATTTGAGAATTTTTCTATAAAATTTTAAAGATTAAAATTGTGTAAATTTTGTTCTGCTCTACGGGAATTTAGCTATTTGTGAGCACATTTAAGTTTGTCACTCATTTGGACCAATGGGAAATTAAAGCCAAGGATCCATACTTATAACTATGTAAGTCCGATTTCTCAATTGTATTTGAGAATTTTTCTATAAAATTTTAAAGATTAAAATTGTGTAAATTTTGTTCAGCTCTACGGGAATTTGGCTATTTGTGGGCACATTTATGTTTGTCACTCATTTGGACCAATGGAAAATTAAAGCCAAGGATCCATACTTATAGACTATCTAAGTCCGATTTCTCAATTGTATTTGAGAATTTTTCTATAACATTTGTTTGTCAATCATTTGGACCAATAGGAAATTAAAGCCAAGGATCCATACTTATAACTATGTAAGTCCGATTTCTCAATTGTATTTGAGAATTTTTCTATAAAATTTTAAAGATTAAAATTGTGTAAATTTTGTTCAGCTCTACGGGAATTTGGCTATTTGTGGGCACATTTATGTTTGTCACTCATTTGGACCAATGGGAAATTAAAGCCAAGGATCCATACTTATAGACTATCGAAGTCCGATTTCTCAATTGTATTTGAGAATTTTTCTATAAAATTTTAAAGATTAAAATTGTGTAAATTTTGTTCAGCTCTACGGGAATTTGGCTATTTGTGGGCACATTTAAGTTTGTCACTCATTTGGACCAATGGGAAATTAAAGCCAAGGATCCATACTTATAGACTATCTAAGTCCGATTTCTCAATTGTATTTGAGAATTTTTCTATAAAATTTTAAAGATTAAAATTGTGTAAATTTTGTTCAGCTCTACGGGAATTTGGCTATTTGTGGGCACATTTATGTTTGTCACTCATTTGGACCAATGGAAAATTAAAGCCAAGGATCCATACTTATAGACTATCTAAGTCCGATTTCTCAATTGTATTTGAGAATTTTTCTATAACATTTGTTTGTCAATCATTTGGACCAATAGGAAATTAAAGCCAAGGATCCATACTTATAGAGTATCTAAGTCCGATTTCTCAATTGTATTTGAGAATTTTTCTATAAAATTTTAAAGATTAAAATTGTGTAAATTTTGTTCAGCTCTACGGGAATTTGGCTATTTGTGGGCACATTTATGTTTGTCACTCATTTGGACCAATGGGAAATTAAAGCCAAGGATCCATACTTATAGACTATCGAAGTCCGATTTCTCAATTGTATTTGAGAATTTTTCTATAAAATTTTAAAGATTAAAATTGTGTAAATTTTGTTCAGCTCTACGGGAATTTGGCTATTTGTGGGCACATTTAAGTTTGTCACTCATTTGGACCAATGGGAAATTAAAGCCAAGGATCCATACTTATAGACTATCTAAGTCCGATTTCTCAATTGTATTTGAGAATTTTTCTATAAAATTTTAAAGATTAAAATTGTGTAAATTTTGTTCAGCTCTACGGGAATTTGGCTATTTGTGGGCACATTTAAGTTTGTCACTCATTTGGACCAATGGGAAATTAAAGCCAAGGATACATACTTATAGACTATGTAAGTCCGATTTCTCAATTGTATTTGAGAATTTTTCTATAAAATTTTAAAGATTAAAATTGTGTAAATTTTGTTCAGCTCTACGGGAATTTGGCTATTTATGGGCACATTTATGTTTGTCACTCATTTGGACCAATGGGAAATTAAAGCCAAGGATACATACTTATAGACTATGTAAGTCCGATTTCTCAATTGTATTTGAGAATTTTTCTATAACATTTGTTTGTCAATCATTTGGACCAATAGGAAATTAAAGCCAAGGATCCATACTTATAACTATCTAAGTCCGATTTCTCAATTGTATTTGAGAATTTTTCTATAAAATTTTAAAGATTAAAATTGTGTAAATTTTGTTCAGCTCTACGGGAATTTGGCTATTTGTGGGCACATTTATGTTTGTCACTCATTTGGACCAATGGGGAATTAAAGCCAAGGATCCATACTTATAGACTATCGAAGTCCGATTTCTCAATTGTATTTGAGAATTTTTCTATAAAATTTTAAAGATTAAAATTGTGTAAATTTTGTTCAGCTCTACGGGAATTTGGCTATTTGTGGGCACATTTAAGTTTGTCACTCATTTGGACCAATGGGAAATTAAAGCCAAGGATCCATACTTATAGACTATCTAAGTCCGATTTCTCAATTGTATTTGAGAATTTTTCTATATAATTTTAAAGATTAAAATTGTGTAAATTTTGTTCAGCTCTACGGGAATTTGGCTATTTGTGGGCACATTTAAGTTTGTCACTCATTTGGACCAATGGGAAATTAAAGCCAAGGATCCATACTTATAACTATGTAAGTCCGATTTCTCAATTGTATTTGAGAATTTTTCTATAAAATTTTAAAGATTAAAATTGTGTAAATTTTGTTCAGCTCTACGGGAATTTGGCTATTTGTGGGCACATTTATGTTTGTCACTCATTTGGACCAATGGGAAATTAAAGCCAAGGATCCATACTTATAGACTATCTAAGTCCGATTTCTCAATTGTATTTGAGAATTTTTCTATAAAATTTTAAAGATTAAAACTGTGTAAATTTTGTTCAGCTCCACGGGAATTTGGCTATTTGTGGGCACATTTAAGTTTGTCACTCATTTGGACCAATGGGAAATTAAAGCCAAGGATCCATACTTATAGACTATCTAAGTCCGATTTCTCAATTGTATTTGAGAATTTTTCTATAACATTTGTTTGTCAATCATTTGGACCAATAGGAAATTAAAGCCAAGGATCCATACTTATAACTATGTAAGTCCGATTTCTCAATTGTATTTGAGAATTTTTCTATAAAATTTTAAAGATTAAAATTGTGTAAATTTTGTTCAGCTCTACGGGAATTTGGCTATTTGTGGGCACATTTAAGTTTGTCACTCATTTGGACCAATGGGAAATTAAAGCCAAGGAAACATACTTATAGACTATGTAAGTCAGATTTCTCAATTGTATTTGAGAATTTTTCTATAACATTTGTTTGTCAATCATTTGGACCAATAGGAAATTAAAGCCAAGGATCCATACTTATAGAGTATCTAAGTCCGATTTCTCAATTGTATTTGAGAATTTTTCTATAAAATTTTAAAGATTAAAATTGTGTAAATTTTGTTCAGCTCTACGGGAATTTGGCTATTTGTGGGCACATTTAAGTTTGTCACTCATTTGGACCAATGGGAAATTAAAGCCAAGGAAACATACTTATAGACTATGTAAGTCCGATTACACAATTGTATTTGAGAATTTTTCTATAAAATTTTAAAGATTAAAATTGTGTAAATTTTGTTCAGCTCTACGGGAATTTAGCTATTTGTGGGCACATTTATGTTTGTCACTCATTTGGACCAATAGGGAATTAAAGCCAAGGATCCATACTTATAGACTATCGAAGTCCGATTTCTCAATTGTATTTGAGAATTTTTCTATAAAATTTTAAAGATTAAAATTGTGTAAATTTTGTTCAGCTCTACGGGAATTTGGCTATTTGTGGGCACATTTAAGTTTGTCACTCATTTGGACCAATGGGAAATTAAAGCCAAGGATCCATACTTATAGACTATCTAAGTCCGATTTCTCAATTGTATTTGAGAATTTTTCTATAAAATTTTAAAGATTAAAATTGTGTAAATTTTGTTCAGCTCTACGGGAATTTGGCTATTTGTGGGCACATTTAAGTTTGTCACTCATTTGGACCAATGGGAAATTAAAGCCAAGGATCCATACTTATAGACTATCTAAGTCCGATTTCTCAATTGTATTTGAGAATTTTTCTATAAAATTTTAAAGATTAAAATTGTGTAAATTTTGTTCAGTTCTACGGGAATTTGGCTATTTGTGGGCACATTTAAGTTTGTCACTCATTTGGACCAATGGGAAATTAAAGCCAAGGATACATACTTATAGACCATGTAAGTCCGATTTCACAATTGTATTTGAGAATTTTTCTATAAAATTTGTTTGTCACTCATTTGGACCAATGGGAAATTAAAGCCAAGGATCCATACTTATAGACTATCGAAGTCCGATTTCTCAATTGTATTTGAGAATTTTTCTATAAAATTTTAAAGATTAAAATTGTGTAAATCTTGTTCAGCTCTACGGGAATTTGGCTATTTGTGGGCACATTTAAGTTTGTCACTCATTTGGACCAATGGGAAATTAAAGCCAAGGATCCATAGTTATAGACTATCTAAGTCCGATTTCTCAATTGTATTTGAGAATTTTTCTATAAAATTTTAAAGATTAAAATTGTGTAAATTTTGTTCAGCTCTACGGGAATTTGGCTATTTGTGGGCACATTTATGTTTGTCACTCATTTGGACCAATGGAAAATTAAGGCCAAGGATCCATACTTATAGACTATCTAAGTCCGATTTCTCAATTGTATTTGAGAATTTTTCTATAAAATTTTAAAGATTAAAATTGTGTAAATTTTGTTCAGCTCTACGGGAATTTGGCTATTTGTGGGCACATTTAAGTTTGTCACTCATTTGGACCAATGGGAAATTAAAGCCAAGGATCCATACTTATAGACTATCTAAGTCCGATTTCTCAATTGTATTTGAGAATTTTTCTATAAAATTTTAAAGATTAAAATTGTGTAAATTTTGTTCAGCTCTACGGGAATTTGGCTATTTGTGGGCACATTTAAGTTTGTCACTCATTTGGACCAATGGGAAATTAAAGCCAAGGATCCATACTTATAGAGTATCTAAGTCCGATTTCTCAATTGTATTTGAGAATTTTTCTATAAAATTTTAAAGATTAAAATTGTGTAAATTTTGTTCAGCTCTACGGGAATTTAGCTATTTGTGGGCACATTTATGTTTGTCACTAATTTGGACCAATGGGGAATTAAAGCCAAGGATACATACTTATAGACTATCTAAGTCCGATTTCTCAATTGTATTTGAGAATTTTTCTATAAAATTTTAAAGATTAAAATTGTGTAAATTTTGTTCAGCTCTACGGGAATTTGGCTATTTGTGGGCACATTTAAGTTTGTCACTCATTTGGACCAATGGGAAATTAAAGCCAAGGATCCATACTTATAGACTATCTAAGTCCGATTTCTCAATTGTATTTGAGAATTTTTCTATAAAATTTTAAAGATTAAAATTGTGTAAATTTTGTTCAGCTCTACGGGAATTTAGCTATTTGTGGGCACATTTATGTTTGTCACTAATTTGGACCAATGGGGAATTAAAGCCAAGGATACATACTTATAGACTATCTAAGTCCGATTTCTCAATTGTATTTGAGAATTTTTCTATAAAATTTTAAAGATTAAAATTGTGTAAATTTTGTTCAGCTCTACGGGAATTTGGCTATTTGTGGGCACATTTAAGTTTGTCACTCATTTGGACCAATGGGAAATTAAAGCCAAGGATCCATACTTATAGACTATGTAAGTCCGATTTCACAATTGTATTTGAGAATTTTTCTATAAAATTTGTTTGTCACTCATTTGGACCAATGGGAAATTAAAGCCAAGGATCCATACTTATAGACTATCGAAGTCCGATTTCTCAATTGTATTTGAGAATTTTTCTATAAAATTTTAAAGATTAAAATTGTGTAAATCTTGTTCAGCTCTACGGGAATTTGGCTATTTGTGGGCACATTTAAGTTTGTCACTCATTTGGACCAATGGGAAATTAAAGCCAAGGATCCATAGTTATAGACTATCTAAGTCCGATTTCTCAATTGTATTTGAGAATTTTTCTATAAAATTTTAAAGATTAAAATTGTGTAAATTTTGTTCAGCTCTACGGGAATTTAGCTATTTGTGGGCACATTTATGTTTGTCACTCATTTGGACCAATGGAAAATTAAAGCCAAGGATCCATACTTATAGACTATCGAAGTCCGATTTCTCAATTGTATTTGAGAATTTTTCTATAAAATTTTAAAGATTAAAATTGTGTAAATCTTGTTCAGCTCTACGGGAATTTGGCTATTTGTGGGCACATTTAAGTTTGTCACTCATTTGGACCAATAGGAAATTAAAGCCAAGGAAACATACTTATAGACTATGTAAGTCCGATTTCTCAATTGTATTTGAGAATTTTTCTATAAAATTTTAAAGATTAAAATTGTGTAAATTTTGTTCAGCTCTACGGGAATTTGGCTATTTGTGGGCACATTTAAGTTTGTCACTCATTTGGACCAATGGGAAATTAAAGCCAAGGATACATACTTATAGACTATGTAAGTCCGATTTCTCAATTGTATTTGAGAATTTTTCTATAACATTTGTTTGTCAATCATTTGGACCAATAGGAAATTAAAGCCAAGGATCCATACTTATAACTATGTAAGTCCGATTTCTCAATTGTATTTGAGAATTTTTCTATAAAATTTTAAAGATTAAAATTGTGTAAATTTTGTTCAGCTCTACGGGAATTTAGCTATTTGTGGGCACATTTATGTTTGTCACTCATTTGGACCAATGGGAAATTAAAGCCAAGGATACATACTTATAGACTATGTAAGTCCGATTTCGCAATTGTATTTGAGAATTTTTCTATAAAATTTTAAAGATTAAAATTGTGTAAATTTTGTTCAGCTCTACGGGAATTTGGCTATTTGTGGGCACATTTAACTTTGTCACTCATTTGGACCAATGGGAAATTAAAGCCAAGGATACATACTTATAGACTATGTAAGTCCGATTTCTCAATTGTATTTGAGAATTTTTCTATAACATTTGATTGTCAATCATTTGGACCAATAGGAAATTAAAGCCAAGGATCCATACTTATAACTATGTAAGTCCGATTTCTCAATTGTATTTGAGAATTTTTCTATAAAATTTTAAAGATTAAAATTGTGTAAATTTTGTTCAGCTCTACGGGAATTTGGCTATATGTGGGCACATTTATGTTTGTCACTCATTTGGACCAATGGGAAATTAAAGCCAAGAATCCATACTTATAACTATGTAAGTCCGATTTCTCAATTGTATTTGAGAATTTTTCTATAAAATTTTAAAGATTAAAATTGTGTAAATTTTGTTCAGCTCTACGGGAATTTGGCTATATGTGGGCACATTTATGTTTGTCACTTATTTGGACCAATGGAAAATTAAAGCCAAGGATCCATACTTATAGACTATCTAAGTCCGATTTCTCAATTGTATTTGAGAATTTTTCTATTAAATTTGTTTGTCACTCATTTGGACCAATGGGAAATTAAAGCCAAGGATCCATACTTATAGACTATGTAAGTCCGATTTCTCAATTGTATTTGAGAATTTTTCTATAAAATTTGTTTGTCACTCCTTTGGACCAATGGGAAATTAAAGCCAAGGATCCATACTTATAGACTATGTAAGTCCGATTTCTCAATTGTATTTGAGAATTTTTCTATAAAATTTGTTTGTCACTCATTTGGACCAATGGGAAATTAAAGCCAAGGATCCATACTTATAGACTATCTAAGTCCGATTTCTCAATTGTATTTGAGAATTTTTCTATAAAATTTTAAAGATTAAAATTGTGTAAATTTTGTTCAGCTCTACGGGAATTTGGCTATTTGTGGGCACATTTAAGTTTGTCACTCATTTGGACCAATGGGAAATTAAAGCCAAGGATCCATACTTATAGACTATCTAAGTCCGATTTCTCAATTGTATTTGAGAATTTTTCTATAAAATTTTAAAGATTAAAATTGTGTAAATTTTGTTCAGCTCTACGGGAATTTGGCTATTTGTGGGCACATTTAAGTTTGTCACTCATTTGGACCAATGCGAAATTAAAGCCAAGGATCCATACTTATAGACTATGTAAGTCCGATTTCTCAATTGTATTTGAGAATTTTTCTATAAAATTTTAAAGATTAAAATTGTGTAAATTTTGTTCAGCTCTACGGGAATTTGGCTATTTGTGGGCACATTTAAGTTTGTCACTCATTTGGACCAATGGGAAATTAAAGCCAAGGATCCATATTTATAGACTATCTAAGTCCGATTTCTCAATTGTATTTGAGAATTTTTCTATAAAATTTTAAAGATTAAAATTGTGTAAATTTTGTTCAGCTCTACGGGAATTTGGCTATTTGTGGGCACATTTAAGTTTGTCACTCATTTGGACCAATGGGAAATTAAAGCCAAGGAAACATACTTATAGACTATGTAAGTCCGATTTCTCAATTGTATTTGAGAATTTTTCTATAAAATTTTAAAGATTAAAATTGTGTAAATTTTGTTCAGCTCTACGGGAATTTGGCTATTTGTGGGCACATTTAAGTTTGTCACTCATTTGGACCAATGGGAAATTAAAGCCAAGGATCCATACTTATAGACTATCTAAGTCCGATTTCTCAATTGTATTTGAGAATTTTTCTATAAAATTTTAAAGATTAAAATTGTGTAAATTTTGTTCAGCTCTACGGGAATTTAGCTATTTGTGGGCACATTTAAGTTTGTCACTCATTTGGACCAATGGGAAATTAAAGCCAAGGATCCATACTTATAGAGTATCTAAGTCCGATTTCTCAATTGTATTTGAGAATTTTTCTATAAAATTTTAAAGATTAAAATTGTGTAAATTTTGTTCAGCTCTACGGGAATTTAGGTATTTGTGGGCACATTTATGTTTGTCACTTATTTGGACCAATGGGGAATTAAAGCCAAGGATCCATACTTATAGACTATCGAAGTCCGATTTCTCAATTGTATTTGAGAATTTTTCTATAAAATTTTAAAGATTAAAATTGTGTAAATCTTGTTCAGCTCTACGGGAATTTGGCTATTTGTGGGCACATTTAAGTTTGTCACTCATTTGGACCAATGGGAAATTAAAGCCAAGGATCCATAGTTATAGACTATCTAAGTCCGATTTCTCAATTGTATTTGAGAATTTTTCTATAAAATTTTAAAGATTAAAATTGTGTAAATTTTGTTCAGCTCTACGGGAATTTGGCTATTTGTGGGCACATTTATGTTTGTCACTCATTTGGACCAATGGAAAATTAAAGCCAAGGATCCATACTTATAGACTATCTAAGTCCGATTTCTCAATTGTATTTGAGAATTTTTCTATAAAATTTTAAAGATTAAAATTGTGTAAATTTTGTTCAGCTCTACGGGAATTTGGCTATTTGTGGGCACATTTAAGTTTGTCACTCATTTGGACCAATGGGAAATTAAAGCCAAGGATCCATACTTATAGACTATCTAAGTCCGATTTCTCAATTGTATTTGAGAATTTTTCTATAAAATTTTAAAGATTAAAATTGTGTAAAATTTTGTTCAGCTCTACGGGAATTTGGCTATTTGTGGGCACATTTAAGTTTGTCACTCATTTGGACCAATGGGAAATTAAAGCCAAGGATCCATACTTATAGAGTATCTAAGTCCGATTTCTCAATTGTATTTGAGAATTTTTCTATAAAATTTTAAAGATTAAAATTGTGTAAATTTTGTTCAGCTCTACGGGAATTTAGCTATTTGTGGGCACATTTATGTTTGTCACTAATTTGGACCAATGGGGAATTAAAGCCAAGGATCCATACTTATAGACTATCGAAGTCCGATTTCTCAATTGTATTTGAGAATTTTTCTATAAAATTTTAAAGATTAAAATTGTGTAAATCTTGTTCAGCTCTACGGGAATTTGGCTATTTGTGGGCACATTTAAGTTTGTCACTCATTTGGACCAATAGGAAATTAAAGCCAAGGATCCATAGTTATAGACTATCTAAGTCCGATTTCTCAATTGTATTTGAGAATTTTTCTATAAAATTTTAAATATTAAAATTGTGTAAATCTTGTTCAGCTCTACGGGAATTTGGCTATTTGTGGGCACATTTAAGTTTGTCACTCATTTGGACCAATAGGAAATTAAAGCCAAGGATCCATAGTTATAGACTATCTAAGTCCGATTTCTCAATTGTATTTGAGAATTTTTCTATAAAATTTTAAAGATTAAAATTGTGTAAATTTTGTTCAGCTCTACGGGAATTTGGCTATTTGTGGGCACATTTATGTTTGTCACTCATTTGGACCAATGGGGAATTAAAGCCAAGGATACATACTTATAGACTATGTGAGTCCGATTTCTCAATTGTATTTGAGAATTTTTCTATAACATTTGTTTGTCAATCATTTGGACCAATAGGAAATTAAAGCCAAGGATCCATACTTATAACTATGTAAGTCCGATTTCTCAATTGTATTTGAGAATTTTTCTATAAAATTTTAAAGATTAAAATTGTGTAAATTTTGTTCAGCTCTACGGGAATTTGGCTATTTGTGGGCACATTTAAGTTTGTCACTCATTTGGACCAATGGGAAATTAAAGCCAAGGATACATACTTATAGACTATGTGAGTCCGATTTCTCAATTGTATTTGAGAATTTTTCTATAACATTTGTTTGTCAATCATTTGGACCAATAGGAAATTAAAGCCAAGGATCCATACTTATAACTATGTAAGTCCGATTTCTCAATTGTATTTGAGAATTTTTCTATAAAATTTTAAAGATTAAAATTGTGTAAATTTTGTTCAGCTCTACGGGAATTTAGCTATTTGTGGGCACATTTATGTTTGTCACTCATTTGGACCAATGGGAAATTAAAGCCAAGGATCCATACTTATAGACTATGTAAGTCCGATTTCTCAATTGTATTTGAGAATTTTTCTATAAAATTTTAAAGATTAAAATTGTGTAAATTTTGTTCAGCTCTACGGGAATTTGGCTATTTGTGGGCACATTTAAGTTTGTCACTCATTTGGACCAATGGGAAATTAAAGCCAAGGATACATACTTATAGACTATGTGAGTCCGATTTCTCAATTGTATTTGAGAATTTTTCTATAACATTTGTTTGTCAATCATTTGGACCAATAGGAAATTAAAGCCAAGGATCCATACTTATAACTATGTAAGTCCGATTTCTCAATTGTATTTGAGAATTTTTCTATAAAATTTTAAAGATTAAAATTGTGTAAATTTTGTTCAGCTCTACGGGAATTTGGCTATTTGTGGGCACATTTAAGTTTGTCACTCATTTGGACCAATGGGAAATTAAAGCCAAGGATCCATACTTATAGACTATGTAAGTCCGATTTCTCAATTGTATTTGAGAATTTTTCTATAAAATTTTAAAGATTAAAATTGTGTAAATTTTGTTCAGCTCTACGGGAATTTAGCTATTTGTGGGCACATTTAAGTTTGTCACTCATTTGGACCAATGGGAAATTAAAGCCAAGGATCCATACTTATAGACTATCGAAGTCCGATTTCTCAATTGTATTTGAGAATTTTTCTATAAAATTTTAAAGATTAAAATTGTGTAAATCTTGTTCAGCTCTACGGGAATTTGGCTATTTGTGGGCACATTTAAGTTTGTCACTCATTTGGACCAATGGGAAATTAAAGCCAAGGATACATACTTATAGACTATCTAAGTCCGATTTCTCAATTGTATTTGAGAATTTTTCTATAAAATTTTAAAGATTAAAATTGTGTAAATTTTGTTCAGCTCTACGGGAATTTGGCTATTTGTGGGCACATTTAATTTTGTCACTCATTTGGACCAATGGGAAATTAAAGCCAAGGAAACATACTTATAGACTATCTAAGTCCGATTTCTCAATTGTATTTGAGAATTTTTCTATAAAATTTTAAAGATTAAAATTGTGTAAATTTTGTTCAGCTCTACGGGAATTTGGCTATTTGTGGGCACATTTAAGTTTGTCACTCATTTGGACCAATGGGAAATTAAAGCCAAGGAAACATACTTATAGACTATGTAAGTCCGATTTCTCAATTGTATTTGAGAATTTTTCTATAAAATTTTAAAGATTAAAATTGTGTAAATTTTGTTCAGCTCTACGGGAATTTGGCTATTTGTGGGCACATTTAAGTTTGTCACTCATTTGGACCAATGGGAAATTAAAGCCAAGGATCCATACTTATAGAGTATCTAAGTCCGATTTCTCAATTGTATTTGAGAATTTTTCTATAAAATTTTAAAGATTAAAATTGTGTAAATTTTGTTCAGCTCTACGGGAATTTAGCTATTTGTGGGCACATTTATGTTTGTCACTCATTTGGACCAATGGGGAATTAAAGCCAAGGATCCATACTTATAGACTATCGAAGTCCGATTTCTCAATTGTATTTGAGAATTTTTCTATAAAATTTTAAAGATTAAAATTGTGTAAATTTTGTTCAGCTCTACGGGAATTTGGCTATTTGTGGGCACATTTAATTTTGTCACTCATTTGGACCAATGGGAAATTAAAGCCAAGGAAACATACTTATAGACTATCTAAGTCCGATTTCTCAATTGTATTTGAGAATTTTTCTATAAAATTTTAAAGATTAAAATTGTGTAAATCTTGTTCAGCTCTACGGGAATTTGGCTATTTGTGGGCACATTTAAGTTTGTCACTCATTTGGACCAATGGGAAATTAAAGCCAAGGATCCATACTTATAGACTATCGAAGTCCGATTTCTCAATTGTATTTGAGAATTTTTCTATAAAATTTTAAAGATTAAAATTGTGTAAATCTTGTTCAGTTCTACGGGAATTTGGCTATTTGTGGCACATTTATGTTTGTCACTCATTTGGACCAATAGGAAATTAAAGCCAAGGATCCATACTTATAACTATGTAAGTCCGATTTCTCAATTGTATTTGAGAATTTTTCTATAAAATTTTAAAGATTAAAATTGTGTAAATTTTGTTCAGCTCTACGGGAATTTAGATATTTGTGGGCACATTTATGTTTGTCACTCATTTGGACCAATGGGGAATTAAAGCCAAGGATCCATACTTATAGACTATCGAAGTCCGATTTCTCAATTGTATTTGAGAATTTTTCTATAACATTTGTTTGTCAATCATTTGGACCAATAGGAAATTAAAGCCAAGGATCCATACTTATAACTATGTAAGTCCGATTTCTCAATTGTATTTGAGAATTTTTCTATAAAATTTTAAAGATTAAAATTGTGTAAATTTTGTTCAGCTCTACGGGAATTTGGCTATTTGTGGGCACATTTAAGTTTGTCACTCATTTGGACCAATGGGAAATTAAAGCCAAGGATCCATACTTATAGACTATGTAAGTCCGATTTCTCAATTGTATTTGAGAATTTTTCTATAAAATTTTAAAGATTAAAATTGTGTAAATTTTGTTCAGCTCTACGGGAATTTAGCTATTTGTGGGCACATTTAAGTTTGTCACTCATTTGGACCAATGGGAAATTAAAGCCAAGGATCCATACTTATAGACTATCGAAGTCCGATTTCTCAATTGTATTTGAGAATTTTTCTATAAAATTTTAAAGATTAAAATTGTGTAAATCTTGTTCAGCTCTACGGGAATTTGGCTATTTGTGGGCACATTTAAGTTTGTCACTCATTTGGACCAATGGGAAATTAAAGCCAAGGATACATACTTATAGACTATCTAAGTCCGATTTCTCAATTGTATTTGAGAATTTTTCTATAAAATTTTAAAGATTAAAATTGTGTAAATTTTGTTCAGCTCTACGGGAATTTGGCTATTTGTGGGCACATTTAATTTTGTCACTCATTTGGACCAATGGGAAATTAAAGCCAAGGAAACATACTTATAGACTATCTAAGTCCGATTTCTCAATTGTATTTGAGAATTTTTCTATAAAATTTTAAAGATTAAAATTGTGTAAATTTTGTTCAGCTCTACGGGAATTTGGCTATTTGTGGGCACATTTAAGTTTGTCACTCATTTGGACCAATGGGAAATTAAAGCCAAGGAAACATACTTATAGACTATGTAAGTCCGATTTCTCAATTGTATTTGAGAATTTTTCTATAAAATTTTAAAGATTAAAATTGTGTAAATTTTGTTCAGCTCTACGGGAATTTGGCTATTTGTGGGCACATTTAAGTTTGTCACTCATTTGGACCAATGGGAAATTAAAGCCAAGGATCCATACTTATAGAGTATCTAAGTCCGATTTCTCAATTGTATTTGAGAATTTTTCTATAAAATTTTAAAGATTAAAATTGTGTAAATTTTGTTCAGCTCTACGGGAATTTAGCTATTTGTGGGCACATTTATGTTTGTCACTCATTTGGACCAATGGGGAATTAAAGCCAAGGATCCATACTTATAGACTATCGAAGTCCGATTTCTCAATTGTATTTGAGAATTTTTCTATAAAATTTTAAAGATTAAAATTGTGTAAATTTTGTTCAGCTCTACGGGAATTTGGCTATTTGTGGGCACATTTAATTTTGTCACTCATTTGGACCAATGGGAAATTAAAGCCAAGGAAACATACTTATAGACTATCTAAGTCCGATTTCTCAATTGTATTTGAGAATTTTTCTATAAAATTTTAAAGATTAAAATTGTGTAAATCTTGTTCAGCTCTACGGGAATTTGGCTATTTGTGGGCACATTTAAGTTTGTCACTCATTTGGACCAATGGGAAATTAAAGCCAAGGATCCATACTTATAGACTATCGAAGTCCGATTTCTCAATTGTATTTGAGAATTTTTCTATAAAATTTTAAAGATTAAAATTGTGTAAATCTTGTTCAGTTCTACGGGAATTTGGCTATTTGTGGCACATTTATGTTTGTCACTCATTTGGACCAATAGGAAATTAAAGCCAAGGATCCATACTTATAACTATGTAAGTCCGATTTCTCAATTGTATTTGAGAATTTTTCTATAAAATTTTAAAGATTAAAATTGTGTAAATTTTGTTCAGCTCTACGGGAATTTAGATATTTGTGGGCACATTTATGTTTGTCACTCATTTGGACCAATGGGGAATTAAAGCCAAGGATCCATACTTATAGACTATCGAAGTCCGATTTCTCAATTGTATTTGAGAATTTTTCTATAAAATTTTAAAGATTAAAATTGTGTAAATTTTGTTCAGCTCTACGGGAATTTGGCTATTTGTGGGCACATTTATGTTTGTCACTCATTTGGACCAATGGGAAATTAAAGCCAAGGATCCATACTTATAGACTATCTAAGTCCGATTTCTCAATTGTATTTGAGAATTTTTCTATAAAATTTTAAAGATTAAAATTGTGTAAATTTTGTTCAGCTCTACGGGAATTTGGCTATTTGTGGGCACATTTAAGTTTGTCACTCATTTGGACCAATGGGAAATTAAAGCCAAGGAAACATACTTATAGACTATCTAAGTCCGATTTCTCAATTGTATTTGAGAATTTTTCTATAAAATTTTAAAGATTAAAATTGTGTAAATTTTGTTCAGCTCTACGGGAATTTGGCTATTTGTGGGCACATTTATGTTTGTCACTCATTTGGACCAATGGGAAATTAAAGCCAAGGATCCATACTTATAGACTATCTAAGTCCGATTTCTCAATTGTATTTGAGAATTTTTCTATAAAATTTTAAAGATTAAAATTGTGTAAATTTTGTTCAGCTCTACGGGAATTTGGCTATTTGTGGGCACATTTAAGTTTGTCACTCATTTGGACCAATGGGAAATTAAAGCCAAGGAAACATACTTATAGACTATCTAAGTCCGATTTCTCAATTGTATTTGAGAATTTTTCCATAAAATTTTAAAGATTAAAATTGTGTAAATTTTGTTCAGCTCTACGGGAATTTGGCTATTTGTGGGCACATTTATGTTTGTCACTCATTTGGACCAATGGGAAATTAAAGTCAAGGATACATACTTATAGACTATGTAAGTCCGATTTCTCAATTGTATTTGAGAATTTTTCTATAACATTTGTTTGTCAATCATTTGGACCAATAGGAAATTAAAGCCAAGGATCCATACTTATAGACTATGTAAGTCCGATTTCTCAATTGTATTTGAGAATTTTTCTATAAAATTTTAAAGATTAAAATTGTGTAAATTTTGTTCAGCTCTACGGGAATTTAGATATTTGTGGGCACATTTATGTTTGTCACTCATTTGGACCAATGGGGAATTAAAGTCAAGGATACATACTTATAGACTATGTAAGTCCGATTTCTCAATTGTATTTGAGAATTTTTCTATAAAATTTTAAAGATTAAAATTGTGTAAATTTTGTTCAGCTCTACGGGAATTTAGATATTTGTGGGCACATTTATGTTTGTCACTCATTTGGACCAATGGGGAATTAAAGCCAAGGATCCATACTTATAGACTATCGAAGTCCGATTTCTCAATTGTATTTGAGAATTTTTCTATAAAATTTTAAAGATTAAAATTGTGTAAATTTTGTTCAGCTCTACGGGAATTTAGATATTTGTGGGCACATTTATGTTTGTCACTCATTTGGACCAATGGGGAATTAAAGCCAAGGATCCATACTTATAGACTATCGAAGTCCGATTTCTCAATTGTATTTGAGAATTTTTCTATAAAATTTTAAAGATTAAAATTGTGTAAATTTTGTTCAGCTCTACGGGAATTTGGCTATTTGTGGGCACATTTAAGTTTGTCACTCATTTGGACCAATGGAAAATTAAAGCCAAGGATCCATACTTATAGACTATCTAAGTCCGATTTCTCAATTGTATTTGATAATTTTTCTATAAAATTTTAAAGATTAAAATTGTGTAAATTTTGTTCAGCTCTACGGGAATTTAGATATTTGTGGGCACATTTATGTTTGTCACTCATTTGGACCAATGGGGAATTAAAGCCAAGGATCCATACTTATAGACTATCGAAGTCCGATTTCTCAATTGTATTTGAGAATTTTTCTATAAAATTTTAAAGATTAAAATTGTGTAAATTTTGTTCAGCTCTACGGGAATTTGGCTATTTGTGGGCACATTTATGTTTGTCACTCATTTGGACCAATGGGAAATTAAAGCCAAGGATCCATACTTATAGACTATCTAAGTCCGATTTCTCAATTGTATTTGAGAATTTTTCTATAAAATTTTAAAGATTAAAATTGTGTAAATTTTGTTCAGCTCTACGGGAATTTGGCTATTTGTGGGCACATTTAAGTTTGTCACTCATTTGGACCAATGGGAAATTAAAGCCAAGGAAACATACTTATAGACTATCTAAGTCCGATTTCTCAATTGTATTTGAGAATTTTTCTATAAAATTTTAAAGATTAAAATTGTGTAAATTTTGTTCAGCTCTACGGGAATTTGGCTATTTGTGGGCACATTTATGTTTGTCACTCATTTGGACCAATGGGAAATTAAAGCCAAGGATCCATACTTATAGACTATCTAAGTCCGATTTCTCAATTGTATTTGAGAATTTTTCTATAAAATTTTAAAGATTAAAATTGTGTAAATTTTGTTCAGCTCTACGGGAATTTGGCTATTTGTGGGCACATTTAAGTTTGTCACTCATTTGGACCAATGGGAAATTAAAGCCAAGGATCCATACTTATAGACTATCTAAGTCCGATTTCTCAATTGTATTTGAGAATTTTTCTATAAAATTTTAAAGATTAAAATTGTGTAAATTTTGTTCAGCTCTACGGGAATTTGGCTATTTGTGGGCACATTTATGTTTGTCACTCATTTGGACCAATGGGAAATTAAAGTCAAGGATACATACTTATAGACTATGTAAGTCCGATTTCTCAATTGTATTTGAGAATTTTTCTATAAAATTTTAAAGATTAAAATTGTGTAAATTTTGTTCAGCTCTACGGGAATTTAGATATTTGTGGGCACATTTATGTTTGTCACTCATTTGGACCAATGGGGAATTAAAGCCAAGGATCCATACTTATAGACTATCGAAGTCCGATTTCTCAATTGTATTTGAGAATTTTTCTATAAAATTTTAAAGATTAAAATTGTGTAAATTTTGTTCAGCTCTACGGGAATTTGGCTATTTGTGGGCACATTTAAGTTTGTCACTCATTTGGACCAATGGAAAATTAAAGCCAAGGATCCATACTTATAGACTATGTAAGTCCGATTTCTCAATTGTATTTGAGAATTTTTCTATAAAATTTTAAAGATTAAAATTGTGTAAATTTTGTTCAGCTCTACGGGAATTTGGCTATTTGTGGGCACATTTAAGTTTGTCACTCATTTGGACCAATGGGAAATTAAAGCCAAGGATCCATACTTATAGACTATGTAAGTCCGATTTCTCAATTGTATTTGAGAATTTTTCTATAAAATTTTAAAGATTAAAATTGTGTAAATTTTGTTCAGCTCTACGGGAATTTGGCTATTTGTGGGCACATTTATGTTTGTCACTCATTTGGACCAATGGGAAATTAAAGTCAAGGATACATACTTATAGACTATGTAAGTCCGATTTCTCAATTGTATTTGAGAATTTTTCTATAACATTTGTTTGTCACTTATTTGGACCAATGGGAAATTAAAGCCAAGGATCCATACTTATAGACTATCGAAGTCCGATTTCTCAATTGTATTTGAGAATTTTTCTATAAAATTTTAAATATTAAAATTGTGTAAATTTTGTTCAGCTCTACGGGAATTTGGCTATTTGTGGGCACATTTATGTTTGTCACTCATTTGGACCAATGGAAAATTAAAGCCAAGGATCCATACTTATAGACTATCTAAGTCCGATTTCTCAATTGTATTTGAGAATTTTTCTATAACATTTGTTTGTCACTCATTTGGACCAATGGGAAATTAAAGCCAAGGATCCATACTTATAGACTATGTTAGTCCGATTTCTCAATTGTATTTGAGAATTTTTCTATAACATTTGTTTGTCACTCATTTGGACTAATGGGAAATTAAAGCCAAGGATCCATACGTATAGACTATGTAAGTCTGATAAAGTATTCTTTTCGAATAAATGTAGCAAATCGATTGAATTAAATGTGGAAAAAACACACAATGTTGCGATGTCAATGTTTTTTAATAATTGTAAATATTCGCCTGCTGTCTCTGTTTTTTTATTAGTAAAAGGCAGGACTGCCAATCTTGCGGCAAAACAATAATAAAAATCCGAAAAAACCCGTGTGCTTCGCTACCCCCATCGATATAAAATAAAACTGAAAGTATTTATATAGTCATGTATTTATTATTTCGTAAGTATATCCTATTGTGAAAATTAAATGACGATCGGTCCAGTAGTTAAGACTAAATTACGATTTTAATTTTCCTAAAAAGGGGCGTGCGTAAAAGTAGGCGTGGCAAATTTTTCGTTCGATGAAAACTTAAAATGGATTAATGCGAACATTTGAAGGAAGAATTAGTCAAATCGATGGAGCCGTTTTCTGATTTTAAGTAAATCGAAAAAAGCTGGACCATGGCGATCATTAGAAAGAAAAAATCGTCCAAATCGGTCCAGCCATTCACGCGTGATGCCGTGACCAAGGAAAAAAGGGATTCATTTTTATATATGTATGTAGATTGATGGACTCGTACAAAATTTGAAGGCTATATAGCTAATATAGAGCCCTAGATATTTAATATTAATTTTGTATATGAGCTAAATATTCACTTTGTATGGGAGCTGCCACGCCCACTGGTATGATCCCGCCCAATTTTCCCATGACTATTCATAATATAATCAACGTGCACAAATTTCTAAGACTATGGCTATTATAGTACTGTAGATATATGATATTAAATATTTACTTTGTATGGGAGCTGGTACGCCCATTAGCCCGATCTCGCCCATTTTTTTCACAACTCTTCAGATTAGTTTAATATGTACATGTGCAAAGTTTCAGAACTCTTGCTGTCATAGTACTCCAGATATTATATGTTAAAACTTTGTATGAGATCTACCACGCCCACTTGTCCAATCATGCCCATTTTCACTTCAGCTGCTAATATTATTAATTTATGCACTCCTACAAAGTTTGAAGGCTCTAACTATTATATAACTCTAGATATTTGATATTAAATATTTATTTTATATGATAGCTACCACGCCCACTTGCCCGATCCCGCCCATTTTTGTCCTGAGTAACATATGTACTATTGCAATGTTTCAAAACTCTTGCTATCACAATAGTCAAGATATATGATGTTATTTAATTTATGTGGGAGGGGCCACGCCCACTAAATTTCTTATATGCACCCTCCACACAGACCCCAATCACCCCTGAAAATTTCATTGAAATCGGGCAAGCCGTCTAGGAGGAGTATGCGCACAGGAAGTTTTGCACTTAATTTTATATATATGTATAGATATACTAAACAATACTTTTTTCTAACCCTCCATGTGAAGCCGACATCTATCGATTCCCTTTTAATAAAATTAAAATCTGTACTCAGCAGCTACTTACGGACAGACGTAAAAATTCAAAGTAAAACGCATTTAAATCCGGACAAAGTATTGAGGCAGAGACACAATATACATACATACATTTATTCTAAGAACACAATATCAAAAAAAAATGTACCATAAAATTTATACACGTACATAACACTTCCAGCAGTTAATCTGATGAATTTAGGTTCGCTCATGTAACCAACCGGAAGTAACCGGAAGAAACAATTAAATTAAGCCCTTTCGGATGTAAATATGTATGTATGCAACGAACGCATGTACCTGAATTGTTAATACAAGTAATGATATTTACACACAAAACTACATACATACATAAATGCATATACAAAGCAGTGGGATCAAATATAAATATGATGATATGTATATGTATGTATGTATGTTTGTATGTATGTAAGTACTGGAAAGACAAACAGTGGTGCATGATAATAAATATTTACACAATAGGAACGGAAGTAAGTGACTGTCTCACAGAATATCAACTTATACACAAAGAACTAGAGGAAAAAACCATAACCAAAAAATAATAAAAAAGGAAAACTGGCATTAAGGAACTCCAGATGGAATTACCGGTATTAACAACAACAATAAGAAAAGGTGCTATTGCGAAAGGTTTTACCAACAATACCAACAATAAAAAATGTCTGTTTAATTATTTCAATGTTTGCATTTAAACCAAAAAAAAAAAGATTAAAAAATAAAAAACAAGTTAATCAACTAAAAGAACTTCTTCCGAATATCCTTAACCAAACAAAATAAAATAAAGGAAGAAATCTGCAAATACAGCAAATTGAAACATGAGTCGTCAGTCGGGGTGGTTAATTTTTATTGTCGTGTCAAATTTTTTAACTTTATAATCGTAAATATTATTGTTATTTTTTTTTGTTCCATTGCAGTTTTTTCCTGCACTTCAATGTGAGAAATAAAAAACCAAATTATTCTTCGCCCAATTCAAAGTTATTCTCGTATAGTAACAAATGCATTTTAAGGAAGTGGTTGATTAAAGTGAAGTCTTTTAAAACTTCCCAGCCATATTAAAAAATAATTGCTCAGGAAATAATTCCTTCATGTACTATCATGCTGTTCGAGGACGTCACAACATCATCATCATCAGTGTTCATGTTTTTGTTGGTTGTATTTATGTAAATTTTCCATGTTTCCGAAATACAAAATATTGTTTAGTGGTATTAATTTATTAAAGCTCTCTCTTATGATTCACAAAAGGAATTAAGCAACGCAATTCCTCGATTAATGCAACACACAATTTTTTAACACCGTTGGTGCAAACACACAATATACATGCAATAATATTGCCTCGAGTGTATTCAATACATACACCCACTTCGAAATTATAGATTTTTTATTAAACACAACCCGCGAAGCGATTACTTTTATTTGTTAAAGTTTATTTCTTAAGAACAACCCAAATTGTCTGATTTAACAAAAAAAATCTTTTGATATTTTTTGACTGAATGAAGCACGTTTATTTGAATTGATAGTTTTATGCATTTTTTTTTTTTTTTTTGTTAATAAAAATATTAACTATTTTATTTTTAAGTTTTTTGTATGAAATGTTTATTTTTTGTCAATAAGTTTTTTAAATCATTGTTTATTCGTTGTTCTCATCGATTAATCGAATAATTTTTCAGCTTTAATCGTTTGATCGAACGAACAAAAACAATTATTTGAAATATTCGAACAAAGTTGAAAGGCGAATAATTGACAACTCTAGTAGCCACTCAATGCTCAATACTGCCAGAACTGCTTGGGTGAACTTGATTCGTTTTAGAATTTCGGTATATGCGAGGACTTTCTATTTTTCATTATTATTACTTAATATATTGTGTGAATGTTTTTAAAAACGTTTGTATAGTTCTTTTATGAATGGAAATTTTTTATGTTGTAGAGTTCCGAATTCTTACTTAAAAATTAATATGAACCATAATTAATATTGACAGTAAAAATTGTTTCCACATAACGGACGAATGATTTGTATAAAATGCACTCAAATGTTTTAAATAATTCCCATACAAATTTACTACTACCGGATTTTAGTCCGATTGAGAATTATTAAGCGATTAATGGAAGAAAATTTATAAAATTAAAAATCGGCATTCTCGAAAATGCATTGTGATTAAAGAAATTGCAAAATTTCTTTGTAACATTTTAAAACCTTGTAAAAGTTATCCTAAGCTTAAAGCGTCCTAACGTCCTAACATATGTACATATGTATGTATGTATGTGTATATTTTTGAAAAAAAAAATTTTAATTTGTTTTCATCTTCTTTTTTTTACATTCACTGAGAACTGCTACCGAGAATAATTTTTCATGTAAGATTTGTTAGAATTTTTCCCTTCGAGGGGAATAAAATTTTCTCGGGAACAAAAATTCCACTTGTTATTCACGACAGGGCTGACGGTTTTTGGAAAGTGTGCGTAATTATATGCATAAGATAGGTAAGAATGATTCGTAACCAGTATGGAGAATTCAAAATTGCATCAGAAGTACGATCACGAATGATCATGCACTCTTGATGCAAAAACACGTGAGCGGTGCCCATTTAATATTTCTTCCATTTGATATCACAACGAGTTTTCACTTATACAAATGTAATTATATTTAATAGATGATAAATAAGTAAACTTTTTTTATTGTTTTCACCATGCTGTACGATTGTTTGTCGCAGGCTTTATCGCGAGAATCGCAAGAACTATAAACCTCAAATTTGTAACGAATACTCGTATGTGTAACTATGGCCGTTAAAAAACAATTTTTTATCAGAAACGATTATTGCATAAACTACAAACGGAATGGCAAACGAATTTATCCAACTATCTGTAGTAAAGGTTACAAAACAGAAAGAAATTTGTCATTTAAATTTGAGCTTTTATATTTTTCATAACAATATCTAGTCCAACTAATTAACAAAAATAAAAACTTGTAGTAGATACAACTATTAGAAATCTAATAAGTAAAGTCTTAGTTTTTCAATAAATAAAATTGCAATTATGATGAAATAAATAAATGATCACTCTGTGAAAAATTCTTGAAACCGACTCGTCTGTCTGCGCGCTTGATAATTTCTACAGCAAAAGGGATGGGAAACAACATGCTATTGAGTAATTGAGGAAGTCGTAATTACCTATAGATGATTTTGCCAGATGATAATATAACGAAAGGCAAACAGTAAAAATATCAAACAAATAAAATTTAAAACAAAACACACGCACATTTCCAGTATGACAATTTTAAAGCCAAAGGATTGTGTGTAGCTGTGTGTGTGTGTGAGTGAGCATGTGCAAAAAGGTGAAAAATAAGAGATTTTTCAAGGGTTTAAGCGAAACGAGTTTAGGATTTTTTTTTTGTTCTTTTGAACGATCATTCAGGATATTGCTTGAATACAAATTTGACACATGCTGATATCAATGAATCAACTATATTTCATTCAAGCACAGTGAGCACAAACAAAAAAATGTGGCCGTCCTTTCTTTCAAAAGATATATTTTCTATGCCTGACATTTATTACAACAACATCATACTCGTAGGTAAATATATATGTACATCCGAGTACATATGTATAATAATTACTTAATGATAAAAAATAAAACTTAATATCAGGCTGAGAGAAATAATCCATCCATCTATTTATCACACCTGAGTCAACAAATCATCAACAATATTTTTTTATCAAAGGAGTATTTTATAATAAACATAAATAAAAAGCGACAGACAGAGAGATTAACATGGAATGCGAGTACAAGAAACTTATTGCGCAATCAATAATGAAGGGTGGGTGTGTTGTCTTGTCTTGTCTAAATCGTCTACTTATTTGTAGAACGGGTATGCTACTATTTACTTTTGCTACGCATTTCATTTACACTTCAATCACAAAGACTTTTATTCATTATTCCCCAAAGAATTGTTAAAATGGTTTTGTTATTTGATAAAAGATAAATTAATAGAAAATAAAATAGATAAAATAAAATAAAAAAATTTAAGCTGGTATGTACTTACCTCCTGGCTGGGCACACAAATCGGGGTTCCTACTTTAACAATACCACTTTCGACCATTACTCCCATCACAATGGGATCACGACTATTAAATATAAATTGTGGCAGTATCTGTAATTAAAATAAAAAAAGAAAGGATACAAAAATACTATACATAATATTTTTTTTTTGGTTTGTTTATAGCTTTTTTTTCCACTAGACGTAGTAAATGATCCCACTGTTTGTCAGGTGTAATGACTGGCTGGTTGGCTTTCATTACTATCTTATGAATGCATCTCTTATTAAGCGTTTAAAACTAGCCAACACACAGCTTATCATGTTATTTGCAACTTAATTTCCGTTTTTAGTCTACGAATACTTGTTTTTAACTGCCCACCTCTTTTAAAACCCAACATCATAGGCATGTGTATTAGGGTCGTCCAACTAACAATTTTTCGAAAATAAATTAACCAATTCTTGTCAAAAATTTAAATTTTATGGAAAATAAAAAAGCACCTGTTAAAATATAATTAAGTATTTTTCTATGAAAAGAATCGGTAAGTATTTTCCTTTAAGGCTGCACAGCACATTAGCACAACTCATTAGCCATGGATTAAGAAGCAAATTAATTCGATACAGGCACATTTAAATAAATAATAAGGAACTGGCTGGCTCTTGTCACATTTTCAATGAGTATTTGTGTAAACTATAATCCCACCCAGACGTCTAAATTCGACCACTTGATCCGTAACGGGTGATTGTAACTGCTTTTGCAACCGGGTTTTTACACGTGTGACATATTATATATGTACATAGAAATGCCCTAATTCTATATAAGTAAATAATAATAAATTCGCGATATAAAAAACATAACGAGTTAGGGCCTTTATATATATTAAGGTAACGATATGAACTTAAGTATAAAATAAAATTTAAAAAAAATAACTAAACATTAACACTGCGATTTGTTTGGATAAATATCACGTTAAGATCAATTTAGTACATTGCAGTTGACCTGGTATTCAAATTTCACAAAACGTTCGTATATATGTAACAGAATTGTTATCACATTTAACAGATCTTCGAGGTTTAGCGTATATAAATAATATGGATTAAATTAGTAAGAAGTAATGGGAAAGGTGGCTAAGGTTTGCCTGCCGGCCAAAAAGGAATGCATTAACATCGATTGCTTTGAAAATAGTAAAATGATTACCGGAGAATATTACACCTTTAGTTCTTATGAAGCACCTGCTTCCGCGACGTCTTTGAAATTACAGCCGCGCAATTCGTTGAAAATAAATTCGTTTACAAAACATCTAAATCAAAATAATTTAATACAAAGCAAACACAAAACTCACGTTTACGACTAAAGAAAGAAAATTATTAAGAAGAAGATTTGTGCAGCGGGCGAGTGCTGTGTTAGTTTTGATACATTTGATCAATAACACCAATTTTTCGTGCAACATTAATGTGAACGTCCCGTCTCATATACGAGTTAGCCAAAGAATAATTATCTTAATTGAAACTACTTATATCATCCAATATGCTCTCCAACTTTTGCTCAAACAATTATCTCACACAATTTCTGACATGCTTCTAGGGTTATAAATGTATCTTCATCCGGTTGATTGCATTTTACACCTGTACAACGATTGCAATAGCAACAATAACTAAAACAACGTCTACTTTAAATGCTGACATCCGCCTTTAGAACGCAATTACAGTGCGAGTATCCTCAATCTTCTTCATAAAAAAAAATATATATATAAAAAAAAAAGAATAAGAAGGCAAAATAAATGGAAACAAACTTGATTGAAAACATGTTGTACTCGCCAGTGACCACAAAAGAATGTTTCACATCTAAGTGGAAATGGAGCTGGTAATACATGGAGTTGGTTTTTTTTTTCTTCATGTTCTCATTTATAAATGAAATACTAGTATTTAAACCTTTTTTTTTGTTTTTTTTTTCTATGTTCTTATTAGTTTAAGAAACTATTGTTTACATTAAGAACAGCTTACGTTTGCCGATACGAATAGACGACAACGACTCTTCATAAGAAGAAATAGTTGATATTTTTTTCTTAATATTTTTTAAGTAAAATTAATTTATACTCGATATATAAAAATAATTAGTGATAATATGTATACACACACCGGGATAATTAGGGGGAACTAAGAAGAGAGAGTCAACATGTTATTTGTTTTATTCAAATCACAAGCAACTGACGACCGGTTCTAAATACAGTGAACCCGCAGAAACGTGACCTAAATTTTTAACGATGGTGTTAAGTTTTTATTGCATTTTTTTTGTCACATATTTTTTTATCCTATTTTATCTATTTTATTTTATTATTTTTTTTTTATGATAAATTTTATTATTTATTGAATCTTCAATTTAATTGAAACATCAATAAGTTGTTCAAATCTTAAATCTAAAAATAATAAATATATGTTTAGCCAATGCTAAACAAAATTTTCAGTTTCAACGGTTGATTTTTGTTGTTTTACATCTCTCCTGTGCGGCTGATAGAAAGAGTATCCCTCCTCCTAAGCCGGGTGTGGCCTCTATACTCTAGAATATTGCGCGCAAGTGGATTTGGGTGCCTCTCAACTTTTTAATGTATTTTTTCGCGTGCTTATAAAATACTGTCTTAACCAACGGAACATCGAGATCTTTCTGAATTCGATGATTTCGGATATACCATGGGGCTGCTGTTATAGTACGTAGAATTTTGTTTTGTCGGCAAAATTTGTTTGCCTTTCTAATATGGGAAAGAATTCTTGGAAAGATATTGCCAAGCTTATAGGTTGCCTAGAAATGAGATGGAATTGTACCTATCATGAACTTGGTCCATATTTGGATCTCAGTACTTTTTACGGCCAAAATATTTTGGATAGGAACTTGGCCTTATTTTCACATTTGTGTTTTTGTGCGGATTTTTTTTACGAGTCTCTGACTGGTACGCTTAAATATGGTGAATTCCATACAAAAGTACACAACAAAGTAAAACTCTTTTAACTTTTTAACTCATTTTAATGTAACTGCACATCTTCAAAAAAGAGTTGAAGCGCTAAAATAAATTTATTTGTAATTCCAAAAATTAAATTAATCAAAAACTGTATAATCTTAACTTTAAACTTTAACTTTAACTCTACATATTATTTAGTGTCGTGTAAGTCACAATTTGTATGTCGTGTAAGTCACGCGAAAAAAACTATTTTTTGTGAAAAATAAAATAAATTTCACTAAGTTGAAGCCATTTTGTCGTTGTTTGTATTTCTCAAATACTTTTGGTGCAGTTTAAAAGGAATCGGACTACACAATTAACAGAATTTTTAAACTATCTTTGATTACCCTGAAATCAATGGATTTGATGTCGTGTAAGTCACAACTAATTAATTATATTAAAATTAAAAATATGTAATCGCAAATCAAAAATCAAAGTGCATGAATTAATACGTATGTTCGTGTAGATGTTATTTCTTAAAACGAAAAAATTAAAAAAATTATGATTGTACCAGAAATTTTATCAAAAATGACAAAAGTTTTGGAATTTGTCGTGTAAGTCACACGTGGAATTGACCATATACACATTTTTGGTACCTAGATATAAAAACATACGTACGTTCTAAAATACTTCTTTTTCAAAAAGGCAGTCAACATAATTTTTGGTGCGGGGCAACTTCTGATCCAATTTTCAACAAAAAAAAATTTGACCACAATTCGATCAAACATCCATAGCTGCCAGATTTGACGATTTATCGTCATTTTGACGATTTTGGGTCCTAAAAATGACATAGTGACGATGGGACGATTTATACCCTAATTTTGACGATTTTAAATAATTCAAATTTGCAACATTTATTTGTACTATAAAAGCAACTGAACTGCTGAAAATTTTAATGAGCAACTTTTTAAAAACTAGTTTGCTTAAAACTGTAAACTTTTATTTAATCTATATATATAAAAAAATGTTGCAAATGTTTTGTGACTTTATAACTCACGAACGGTAAACCGAATTCGATTAAATTTTTAAGGTTTGTTCGTATGGTAGTGTAGATGGTTTATTGAAATCGGTTGACGCGTTCATGAGTTATGACTTTTGTGAAAGTCGTGATGTGCTTTGATTAGGTAAATCGAAATTTATAAAAGTAAATAGCTTCCGTGCGAAGCCGGGCGCTCAGCTAGTTGATTATAAAAACAAAAACATTTTTTTTAAATTTTGAAGACATTTATTTAGGAATATTTGCCAGAGATCAAATTAAAAAAGCACAAATAAGTGCAAAAGAAAAATAATAATTGTGATAATTTTCATATAGAGCTTTGTGATCAGATATTATCCAGATTTGATTTTGAAAATAAATATATAAAGCTCTTGGCCAAATTAACCCATTTAATATTATTAATGTAGAAAAAAGTTGGTTTTCTGAAATTATAACAGAATTTTTCCTATTTTGTTGAAGAAAGTGAAAGCCAAGAGCTAGAAACTGAGTTCATACAATTACAATTATTGCAGTGATAAAAACATATAACTATTGGATTTTTGGAAAAAAATATCAGAGATGCAAACGAGGGATTCTAGTCTTTTGTTTCCGGTTTTGACTAAATTTATTACAAAAAACCTAGTTTTACCACTATCCCCAGCAAAAGTGGAAATAATATTTAGTTAGGTAAACGTATATAAGACTAAAGTAAGAAATTCATTGAAAAAGTCTTATTTGGAAGCAATATAATTTACAAAAGATTATTTAAAGCTGCAATGATTAAACAGTTGTACCTGAATTAATCGATATGTTTAACTGCAATATATATATGTATTTGTAAAATATATTATACATATATGTATGTATGTACATATATGTATACAAGTCTATTTTCTTTAACAATTATATTTTTATTGTATAAATTATATTTTAGTGTTTATACATTTTTAGAAAATGTATTTCCAAAAATGAAATTTAAAATCATATTTTACTAAATTGAAGTAAAAATAACTAAAGGATTTGGATTTTTTTATATTTTTCCATACAATACTTTTTCCATGCATGTTTTCAAAGTATTGAAAAACATGGAATCTATTGACATGTGATTTTATCGTGAATTCTAATTGAAGTATCTGATCTCTGTATTCAAAACAATGCTGTTTTATTAATCAGATTTGTTTATTTAAGAGTTTTGTAAGGTTTTGCCTCTAATAAAATACCTATGTTTTGTTAGAAAAAAAGCGGTTTTTTTCATTTGACGTTTTTATGACGATTTCAATAAGCTAAATTGACGATAATGACGATTTTTGCCCAAAAATATGACGATATTACCTAAAAAATCTGGCAGCTATGCAAACATCCACAAATCGAGTTTTTCGATATTCTGTATTTTGGAGGAACAACTTGCGACGAGAGCGTACACATGTATGTATGAGTATGTCTTATTGTATGTATTTATGTATGTATGCTTACCTTAAGTTTGCATGGGAAGACTGCAATGGAACGGAATTCTTCACGCTTCTTCTGTTTTAATTCTTCACGGTAGGCCGTAAATTTATCAAACAAATGATAAATAATGTCGGCCTGGAATATTTTAACACCCACTGAATCAGCCATTTCTTGTGCATCTCTCTCGACTTTGACATCAAATGCCAATATAGTTGCATACCTGAAAATATAAAAAAATTTTGTGTGAATTATAAAATATGTATTTATTAAATTTATTTCACATATTTTTAGAATATCAACACAATTTTAATAACAATTCCTATCGCATTTTTTCCCTATTTCCATTTCTTCTTCTATTAATTCCGATTTCCATAAGGGAAAAAGCCATTCCCATGGATAAATATTCGACGATTTCAAAACCGAAAATCTACAACCTTATTGGTACAACCAATGAATGTTTTGAGGGAAAATATAATACTCAACGAAGGTCCTAACTTCTCATGAACAACTTGGCGTTAACAATAAACTGACCGTATGATGTGTGCTTGGAGACGAAGAACAAACTGGAATTGAATGATCCACCTGTTTATCTAACGAAGCAGTTCACAACCAACACTTCCACAATGTTATTGAAATTTTATGTATGTATGTACATTAGGGAGATAACTTTTTAACAATTTTTTAAAATATCAAAATTGGCATAGCACAGTCCGATAGAGCATAAAAAACTATAAGGGAACGTATATTTATTTTTTCGCTAAGGTCAAAAAAGTTCACACACTGCGATGAAGTTTTGAAAATTTTTAATTTTCTTTTTGGTTAAGAAAAATTAATAATATTTTTATTTAAAACAAAAAATAGCTCAAGTATGAAATTTCATTAATATTTAGAGATGGTAAGAGATTTTTCCGCAAACCAAAACGTATCTTTAACCCTTTTTAACGAAAAAAAAATTAAAAATGAATAAAAAACAGCGTATAAAATTATGATTATTCAATATAATAACTGTTTAGAAAAACCAATTGGTGCGTGAACTTTTTGGAGAAAAATTACAAAAAGATTATGATTTTCGTGGTTACTAGGACATGGTTGACCTCATGGTACTATGCCAAAAAATTGGTTATACCCCTAATGTGTGAAATATATCATTAAAAATTATCCAAATATATTGTTTCATTCAGTGTATTGCACGAAAGGAGTTCGGCAAATATGCATTTCTAATTAGATGGACAATAGCTGTAAGAGTGTTTTGATTTCGTTGTGTTTTTGGATGTGTATTTTTCCTCACTCTATATTACAAGTGAATAATTCGCAAGATGATCGCACATTATACAGGAAACTACCCATTTAAAATAAAAAAAATTAATAACATAATAAATTCCAGAATCTTGCATGTGGAGTTAGTTAAGTATGGATGTTGTATACATTGTCGTCTGTCTGTCTATATCTCAGTCGTTCAATACAGTGGGTGATAAATATTTAAATGGAATTGTAATAATGAAGCCAGTGACAAAAGCCCGAAAGAACTTACAAAAGAACGGATGTAAGCAGAACGCTGAACTGATTCTGTCTGTAATATTTTATCGGGTAAGAAGAATTAATTAAATCCAAAATGGTTTCGATAACGGCAACACTTATTAAATCATCTGCAATAAATATGTATTTTTAAATCCATCTATGTGCATATACGACTATATGGCAAAGTGAACAAACATAAAAAATATACACCAAATTCTGTTTCATCAGAGCTATCGGAGGCATCAGTTTAATGCGTTTTTTTAACTGTAAATAAATTTAATTCAACAGTTTTGTTTGCCACTGTCCATACACGTTCACTTACGACTGCCAGATACATATTGAGATTGTCATTGATTCATTCATTCTTTTGCTCATTCAAACCAGTTTTATTGTCGTTGGAATAAGAGCCATGATATTTTTGTAAGAAAAAACTTCATGTGGATGACGATGTTAATGATGGCTATTAATTTATTCAACATTGGATATTCATATTATTTAGATGGTTATTTACTGTCTTTAAATATTTTTGTGAATAAAATTTGCGTTAATTACACTACTCGACAACTACAACCAAAATTAAATATATATCTTTTTATGCGTCCTTCGTCACACATTATTTGTCACATTGGTCTTCAGAGTACCAGAGAAACGTTTAAATGACCGTCCAGTGTTAACAAATTAATTTCAATCATATAATATAGTTTTGTTCAGCCTTTAGTAACTTATGTTAAATAAAAAGAAGACGAATTTTCGAGCTTGAGGCCACTTTTAATGTGATGTTTTTTTATTTATTTATTTGCGATATTTCGATATCCATCGGATATCATCATCAGGCAAGCTACAAAATTTATAAATAAGAACAGGAAAAAAGATATACCCAATGTAATTGCTAGACGATATAAACAATAATGCCGTTACTGCATGTAAGTTTATTATTTGTTTATATCGTCTAGCAATTACATTGGGTATATCTTTTTTCCTGTTCTTATTTATAAATTTTGTAGCTTGCCTGATGATGATATCCGATGGATATCGAAATATCGCAAATAAATAAATAAAAAAACATCACATTAAAAGTGGCCTCAAGCTCGAAAATTCGTCTTCTTTTTATTTAACATAAATTAATTTCAACTTAGAAGCAAACCAAATTTGCTTTCTACTGTTAAATGTTTCATCGATTGAAATATATTCTCGATTAAGTGGAATTAAGACGATTTTTCAGATTTGATTATTTTTACAAATGCAGAAGAATTAAGATTTTCATTGATATGCTCCAGTAATGAGATAAATAATAAGTAGTTGGCAAGGGAGGTATCTATCCTTCCTTTCGCTGCAATCTAGTAAATATTGCACCTGAGACGCAGTAATACAAATTCCCGAAATACTCGTATACGATAATTAGTAATTTCCTTCTACGAGGTGGTAACTATGCGCCACTCTTATTCCATTCGTTTTTCACTCCGTCTCTCTGCATAAGTCTCTCCCTCACTCTGATATATTAATCTAGATTCCGGAAATACATGTGCTAATTATTAACTGCATTGTACTTTATGGTAGTTGTCAAAGCATCTACCATAAACTTGAAACCGGCGTAGTTGACTGACATTGTATTTTTGAGTTAATATTAATTAAGCCTTTAAATTAGTCTCTCATCACGTTTACTGTAGTTGCAAGACACTAGGTAGTTGGAGTAAATACTGAGTTTTTATAAAATATCTTTATTCTACAGCCTCTTCCTTGTAGTACTAAATGTTTTTATTTCTTTTAATTTTAAGCTTTTAATTTTTATTTAGTTTTTTTTATTGAGCTCACTTTTCCTAAATTTATAGTTTTGCTGCCTCAGCCCAATCAAAATTTTAATTTAATTTCTCTCCAACTGAAATTAGATAAGAAGAAATGTTGGTGTTAAATCGAATGGACTTTGTTTTGGCCAGAAAAGCTTGCACGCACATCTTAATTATGTCACGTAGTGCCTATAAGAAATGCGGGAACTCATATTTCTCACATTTTCAAAGAATAGATTGCTCGTTTAAAAACCTAACCATTTCAATTGAGTCCTAGTTGGCCCCTTTGTGTTACCTGAAGAAGTAACGTGAAGTCGAATAATATTTTTTCCATCCCCTATCTAATTTTTCTTCCCCGTTTAATTCAGTGCTAAACTAATCCGATTACCAGCTAAATAAATATATCGCATTCCTACAAGTTAGCTACCACCCATAGAGTCCACAGTTTTGTCAAAGAGCGAGCAGCCATAATAGGGGAGATACTCTACATACTCTTCTTCCACACCCTACATCTGCAGAAGTATGTAATTATATGATAGATTTAATTTTCGAGCATCTGCACCTATAAAATAGTGCCCTCTAATTACCTTCACAAGTGTGCGTAGTTGCCCTGAAATGTGTCCTCTAAAATTGCTGATATATTGCAACCATATTGCGTCTATCGAAATATCGCAGATGACCTCCTTCAAGCATCTAGGCAGCGCGATCCCTAACTAATTCAATCAAGTTAGACTTTGGCTAGCTCCGAGCAAATTTGCTATAGCCTGTAACCCCAATCATCGTTTCTTTCTTGCATTTAAATTGGGACGTGCTTCATTTCGCAAAATATACTTAGAAATATATATAATTTTGCACATACATATGTATATACATAAACACATGCGAATGCATGTACTTACATATGTACATACACATATAAGTATGTATGTGGGATTATTAATTTGTAAATGGATGCATTAAGTTGGCACCTATTGCGCCATTAATTATTGTATGTAGGTATGTATGTATGTATATATCCCAAATAAAGACAATTAGGGAGACTTAGTTTTATTATTTTTTCCGATTAACTTTAAACGCTACTTGCAACATTCATACGCATGTACACTCATATGCGACTAAATATTGAGTATGAATGTGTTTATCTATGAGCAAGTACCCTGTGGTGAATACCGTGCATGAAATATCGATAGTGAAATTGTACTGAGTCGCTTTTGACTTTGTCACCAGTACTACTCTCAATACACCCCCATACAATGAATGCTTTGTGCTGTAGACATTTAGCATGTGCTTGTCATTGAGAATGTACTAGTAACAATAAGAATGTTGACTAGGTAGGGATTACGTAGTTCTCATGGGACCAAGTGGAGACATTCGAACCAGAAAGTTACTAGCACATTTCTATAATTTTAGTCTACCAGTTAAAGTAAACTAAAAAGTGTAGACGTATCGTTGTAAGATATCACCAAACAAGTCAACAAAAGTGGTGACTTGGAGACAATTGGCCCCGAGTTTACTACAGGGTATGTATGTGTGCATGAATAATAATGTAATTTAAGCATTTTTCATTTATTATACTTACTGGGGTTCATGTTCCAACATAATTGATGCTTTCATGACATCACGCTTTACAACTGGACCAATGCGAATGGCTGAATACTATAAAGACACAATAACAAACAAAAAAAGAAATGAGAGAAAATAAATTATGGTTGTTTTAAAAATTCTAAATACAGACTGCACAATAAACAATTAACTTAATTGACACAAATAGTATCAGCACCGTCACCGTTAGTCACACTATTATCCACTTGACAACAGACGGGGGAAGTAAGCAAACATAGTACATACTCGTACATACATATGCATGTTTCGACATAAAAATATCTATATATGTATGTGCATACTTAAAAATAAACGAGAAATGTAAATATGTACATACACCTACATATGTATGTATATATGCACGAATATGTGTATATATGTACATAAGTATATATAGATGTACATATACATATGTATACATACATAATAGATTTATGTAAAATATCTATTGGGGGCTGAAAATAAATTTACGTCATGTAAACTCTTGAAAATGTTTCTGCTGTTTATTGACATTTATTTATAATTTCTTATAGGTATGCCACAGGCAAACTCAAAGTACCTACGAATATCTACCATAAACATGTTCCTTGCACAAAGAAAGTCGAATGTATGTAGTACACTAGACATGCACACATGCATACATATGTATCTATGTAATATTGAGTAAAGACCAGACTTTGATTGAAATATATTAGTAATTGAAAATTAATTTCATCCCAATATTGTAAAACTGCGGATATCCGCATTACTTTCCAATTAGGCAAAAATAAAATTTAAAAAAAAAAAAACACATTTCGGTTTATCAGAACAAATGGACAAGTTTGACTGTAAAATCGTTACCAGTTATTATTTTAAACACTTTCTCGCTGTGTCCATAAATACAGATAGGTACATACTTGTATAAATATTCCCTGTCGGAAACAAAACTAACTTTAAACTAACTTGAATGTTTGAAAAAAACTAACTTTTTTAACATGGCGATGTCCTAGGGAAAAGTCAGTTTTTCTTTCCACTACTTGTAGCTAACTTTAAAGTTAGTTTTAAAAAGTCAAAATGTAGTTAGTTAGTATACATAAAAAAATATACATATTTCATTTTTATTTTATTTTCTCAATTCTATATTCAGTAGTTTTATAGTAATATTGTAATAATAAATTTTTCTTCAAATTTTTTTTCACCGGTGCTGTGCTGGGACTTGAACCACAGGTCATTGACAGCAAGAAGTTATGAAATACTTGAAATAATTTTAAGAGTTCCTAAATGAGTAAATTTGTTGGCGCTCACCATATTCATATATACTCAACCTACTAATTGATTTTGATTACATTCTGCATTGTATTGTAGTTAGCTTTAAGTTAGTCTAGAAAAATCAATTTAAAAGTTAGCTTTTCTTGTAGCTAGCTACACATTTGACGACAGGGTTATTGTATATACATACATATGTACATATGTATGTAGTATCTATGTTTCAAAATGTGTCTGTGTGTTTCTACATGTGTACGATTTAAAAAAAAATAAGCACGAGGGGAAAAATAAGCAAACATAAAAGAAGCAACATCGACGATCTTGATTTAGACCGAAAAAAGCAACTTCAATGTTGAAAACAACGTTTCGCAACGGAAGCAATTCTTCCTGTTGTTTTTTTTTTTTTCTTTCTGTAGTACGTTGTATCGTACATTGATAGTACAAGTAAATAAAGCTTAAGGGAAATGCGAAAACACTTAATCGCTACAGAAAGTTCGAAAGCAACCAAGAAACAAATTTATTCAAATCACAATTCTTTATCTTCTTTTATTTATTTATAAACTCCGTAGACCAAGCTTTGCTCGAGGTTTTTGAAATTTTAAACGTATATCGGCGACATTTAATACGGCTCAGTACGTCAAGCAACGGATTTTGAACAATTTAGTTACTGTTCGTGATTAAAACAGACAAAAAAATTAATATTTTTATCAACTGCCAGTAATAAAACATTCCAGTTAATAAAATTTTTAAGAAAAACTATTAAACCACGGTATGCCTATAAAATAAAAAATATTTAGGAAAAAAAAATTTCTAAACAAAAGAATATCTAAATACCTCAGCTTTTAGAATACAATAAGAAATAGATACCTACATACATATGGACATAGCGTTAGTATGTGAAGCAAAAGTCTTACTAGATGCGGGAACCACTGCAACCGCCAGTATTCAGATTGTAAGGTTGTGGGTGCGATCAATGGATCTAGCTCTAGCTGACCATAAAACAGAAGCGGTTCTGATTAGCAGCCGGAAAACTAGGTATGTATATAGTATATAGGTTCGATTGCAGCAAAAACATGTAGAGTGCTATCTACGATCATGACGAATACTGGAGGTCCAAAATATGTGCGGAGGAAATTGCTCACTAGTGTAGTAAGAACTTCTTACTAAGAAGTATTATAATATATGCAATTCCTCTTTGGTCAGGCTCTCTGAGGTATTCTAAATATGTAAATCTTATATCCTCTGTATATGAATAGGTTGGCAGCCCTGTGATTATATAGGGCGTTCCAAACTGCTTATGTAATAGCCGCCACATCCAGAAAAATTAAAATATTCAGAGTGTACTGTGAATAACAAATAAAGAGACTAAAAAAAATAAATATTTTCTAGCCCTCTTTTGCTTGTGTTTTGTTGTTGCAAATTCTAAAATAAAGCGACAAAGAACCTCATTCATTGACTGCTATCATACAACTGATTATGTTTCGTATTTTAGTTTGTCTCTTCTGTTTGGTTCTTGTTGTGTATGTGTAAATGACGATTGGTGCTCGGCCCCTAGGGGCTAGTTTGGCGGTCAACGATTTATAGAAACTTCAACTTATAGAAGTTCAAGTTATAGAAGTTCAACTGTATGTTGGAATCTTTTCACAAGTGGACTCATGTTTGTAATTTTGTGAAATTGGTTCTATTTGTACTTTTGAGATTGGAAGAGATTCGTAGAAGAATCAATATAGGTTAGATAGGGTCTATGATATTTCCCCAGCCGTGACGTAAAGCCTTGCGGCAGTTTCACTGGGTGTATTTGGGTCAGAGTAAAGAGATATTTTTAACGTGTTAAAGTCCCGCACTCCTTGCAAATACCATCACTGCCAGGATACTTTGATAATTTTCATCTCAACAAAAAAACAAATGAACGTAAATATACGAGTATGTAAAAATATACACACGTATGTTATATTTGTAGCGACAATAATATTTTGTTGCTAGTAAAACTAAAGTGACCGTACAAACTAAAAACTATTGGCAAACAACTTTGGGGATTAAGTGATTAGAAAATCATTTTATTTTTATTCAATAAAAAGAAATACATACATACATATATGAATGTGTTGGTATGTATGTTCGTATATACTCGCCTTTGTGTACTAGAGCACTACACATGTTTGTATGTCACTATTGTATGAATAATGCATATAATAACGGCAAGAGCAGCCGTCAATAGTGCTGAACACTTAATTTCATTCATAAATGTGTACGTTATACTCATTCATTCATCATTCACTGATTCATATAAAAAATTTATAAACAGCCATACAAAGATAAAAATGTACGTATACGTGCGAGTGTAAGCACACACACGTTTTTATATACGAAAAGAATCGAGTAAATAAAAGAAATTAATGAAAGAATGTTAAAAAAAAAAACACAAGCTGGTCGTCGTCATACAAAATCTTGATGTAACTTTTTTTCGAGTTTAAACCAGTTAATTGAGGAAGGAAAAGGTAACTTATTACACTGTACAACACAAAAAATAACATGGTTCTAAAGGTCGGCAATATAAAATATGTACTACATACTCGTATATGTATATCTACACTGAACGAAAAATTCAATGAAACATTTTATTGTTTCAGAAACCTAATGTATTACGTGAAATTTATGAACTGATTTATTAACTTTGTTTTAAAGATTAACAAAAAACAGCGAATGCTTTCAATGAACCCTTTTACATGACAGTTTAATGAATGTTTTCATTGAAACAATATATACGTTCATTGAGTCAAAGTATTTTTGCAATAAAAATAATGAATCAAGCTCAACGAACGTTATTTATTATAATTGTGTTAATAATTTTTTCAGTGTACATACTTCTGTGCGTTTTGACAGTTCATGCTCTCGTATATAGTATGGGGGATGTAAAGTTCCCTTCTTTCTACATATTGCTAAGGTGAGTCGCGATAGAAAATGTTGTAATCGTTATGTATATTTTATGTATGTATAAGATGTGTTACGATCTTTTATGTAGAATCCCAAGAGAAATATGTATTTTTGTGAAACATTTTAACACTCCAGTTCACCAATTTTCTATCTGAAAAAATTCGTCTAGTGTTTGGAATAGATTCCAAATTGGAGATAGAACCTATCACAAGACAACTCACGTAACTAGTTCTCAAGCGCTAAAACCGGGTTTTCGGGAACTTTATATGAGAGGGGACCAATTGACATACGAGGTTTGTTCAAAAGAAAAGGTGAATTTTTAATTTATTCGATTATCGAAATTTTTTTTTTTTTATGCTGGTACACATGTATTTCAAACCACGAAAACGGCGAAAACTTGCTAAAATTATAAAATTTGTAGTATATATTTTAAAAATGCAAGAAAGTCAAAAATGTTTAAATACTTAGGCTAGTGCAAAAAGAGCAAAAACTTACGAAATATGTATTCCAAAATTTCGAAAATTTTTGTAGAGCTCGCGAAAAACTAGAATTTGGAGTTGGTTTTACACGAAACTACTTTTAACGTACGGTATGATATGGACTTGGCTTATTGAAATTTTCATAATCACTTCATATCGGACCATGTTTCATTTTCAACATCTCCCACAATTGAAGCAACTATATAACAATTGTTCCAGATGACGTCATCACAACTTGGGGTTGAATGTTGCCAAAAAAAGAGCTATTAATCGTAGATCTAAAAAGTAGTAGAAAAGCGTTGTTCGAACATTTTCTCTATTCCAGCTATGGATGATGATGACATTGAGCAACAAATGCTCGAATCTATAATTTTGATCGCATCTGTTTATTTTAGTATGTGCACATAGTGTTTGCGGTGAAGTTGAATTAAAACAACCTTTTCTACCTACAAAAACAGTCAATCTCACCCACACCGATGCCGATAATTTTGTTTCTGTTTATTTATTTTTTTCACTTCATTTCTTCATTCATTTATACAATCATTGAACGACAGCTGTAATTCATTAAAGTATTACAAAATTTTTATGAATGGAAACTCGTAGTTGCTGCCGAACGTTGAGTGCAACAAGACAATAATAGTATTTCTTTACTTCTTAGTTTTTCTATTCAAATTTTCGCAAAATGAATAAATCAAATAAATGTTAAATTGCAAATTTGTTACCACAGAGTTTTAATAAGATCTCTACTACTCGTATATACAAGTACATACGAAAATATCGTTACCTTCCTATATTAAGGCCATAACTCAATTCTTCTTTCAAATTGCGTTATTTTGTTTATTTCGATAACTTAGAGAGTTAACTATCGAAATATTAGAAACATGCGATTTGAAAAAAAAAATGAGTTATGTATCGTATGTATATGTGTGTATGTATGTGCATAAATGCAATGTCTAAAGTAAATTTACGATTTTTATTATACTATTCAAATGGGTCTTTTTCAGTAATGTTGTAGTAATGCCCTTACCCATTTTGTGACGGGTTTTAGGTCGGGTCTTTCGTAAGAGTAAGTTTGAAGGGTTTATTCGAAATGAAAATTAATGTGAGAAAATTTTAGTTGAATTGTTTACTCTCGGCTTATGCTAGTCGTCCTACGGGAGTTTGAGCAACAAAATAGGTCTCTATGTCCATAAAAGATAAATCTATGTACGTTTGACTTTGATATTAACAACACATACAAACATATGTATGTATCATATTTCCAAAGATACATCGTCGTGCCGAAGTTATCTTCACGTATTTCTTCAATTAAATAAATGTTTTAGCCTCGCCTGCTTGTACGAAAACTGTAATTGAAGAAAGACTAGAAAATTTTAAAATTTAGCAAATTGTACTAAGAAGTTATAAAATTGTTGAAAGCTTAAAAATTAGAAAGTCTTCATTTGGTTACTGAATCAGACGATGCGGATAAATATGTATATAAAATAAAAAATTACAGACGTAAAAGAATACACTGGTTAGCAGAAAAGATTTTCGCTACTATAAATAAAATTATGTGGAATTAACAGATTTTAAATTAAAATCCATACCAGTTTGCGTAATTTAGCAAGTGTTTAGTATTTCTCGACATCTTCATGGATTCGTCATGTTTTCTAATAACTTTCGATGAATGCAAACTAAAGGAATTACGTCGTAGAGCAAACGTCTCTCATATGTTGTTAAGCGGAATAGTAAAACTTGAAGCAGTTTTAAAACCCGTATACCTTCAGTGTTCTTTTTTTTAGGACCAGCACTCAGGGAATGACCCCTATTTATGCAATACATTGTGCCAGAAATCAGGGAGAGGGATAGGGACGAGTAGATAGATGTTGAAAATTTAAAAGGCTTTGCTTTGCGCGTTATGTTAATTTTTTATAGCATTGTTGAGGCGCCTCCGGTGTTGAGTAGACGCATTAACTTTGTTGTTAAGCTGTATTATCAGGCATTTTATTAATTGTTTTACTTCGCCGATGTTTCCGCTAACCGACGAAGGAGGACGATGTTGTGTACATTAGCTTGGAACAGCATCAATCGCTGTCGGAACAGTTTTTTATTGACCAGTGCTATGCCTTTATCACTTAAATAGTCCGACAACAATTAATACAATGTTTCACTAATGTACATTAGAGAAATTAATGGAGCTGATTGACTTGCTCTGCTCAGGGCAATTATCAACGCATATTTTGTGTAATTTTTTGGGTTGCTAGTTGTTGATGCAAAGAGAAAAATTTTTATATATTAGTCATTGTAAGATCGGCATGTTGGTCAACTAGTCGAAGTTGTGTTTGGTTGGATTGGCATATATTTTATTGTTTGGTATTTTTTATAGCGGCATATTGTATGAAAAAAATATTTTGTATAGTATGTATGTTATTGCATTTTTGTGTGGATGGCTAGTTTTCATTGACAAGAAATTGTTCCTGAACAATATATTACAGAGAATTTATTTTCATTTTGTGTGCTAGTAAAAAATTTTACTAGTTGTCAAGTACAAATTTTTTTTTAGAAAACTGGAAATTTATTTTTATCAGGTAAATATTTTTAGTTTCTCTACTATCAAAAATGGAAACGGATCATATTTTCTCACTAGTCGCTAGTATAATAAATAAAAATAAAAAAAAAACTAATTTTAAACCCTGAGTAAAGCCGATCGGTATCGTCTGATAAGTAATTAAAATCACTTTTTAGATACATATACATATACATATGTGACAGCGCATAAAGAAAGGGACCTAAGGGTAAAAAATCAATTTTCACTTTTTTTTTTTTATTTTGATGACTCTGAGCATCGAATGAGACCGATCCCATGCCCCAAAAGTGTTTCCTCCCAGAGATATGCGCGTTTTATGAAAGTGATGGTACACCAAAGATACACGTATTTAAATCTTTAAAATGGCTCTCCTGAACAAAACCGGTTTTTACCCTTAGGTCCCTTTCTATTTTGCGCGTCACATATGTATATTTATTCGGTTCAACTTCTGTGAATTGTAGATAAGATGCGGAACAAACAACTGACTGTAGTGCTCTTGTGCTTGTTTGCTTGTTGTTGTTTTATTAAATGAACGACCGATTGTATCAAAAAAGTTTATTTCCATAATTGATTTTATTTCCAACGAGCAACGGAAGTGACTAACAATTGGTTTCATTAGATATCGTTTTCATGTTTAATAGCAAACCAAATATGTACACTAAAATATAAAAATCAACACAAAAATCTTTGTTTATTTTGGCTGTCGACCGCATTTTGCGAAATATATGTCATCATTTGTCTATTACGAACGGCGTCGTTAGGCAGTGGTGATGCCTGGCTTACCACAGTAATTTTAGCCACCCACATGGGTGTGTATGAGTGTGCGTGCAGACGTGTGTACAAATTTAAGAACTACCAACAGCATTCGCTACTTTTAATGGCCAGTGGTAGTCGTTGTGTTAATGGTTTTTCATTTTTTTCTTACAACAATGACGAAATATGTATGAGGTTTGAGTTCTCTGTTTAAACACCACATTGAATTTTTGTGCATCGACGTTTCCACACATTCTTTATCATCTTAAGTAATACGAGTATTATAGTCGGGTTAATTTAAGGGTTACCACATACATACTTACTACAGTTTGCTAATTCCTTTAGAAAGTGATGAATTTTTCATTGCCACAATGGTACAAAATATTTGATTTTAACAATAATGTATACTTAGCGTTGCACTATTTCTAGGGCTTTAGCTGCGATTATTATCAGATGACGAGGATGTTTCCAACAATTTTTCAAATAAAATTCTTTTAGTAGATATTCATATTTGATTTTAATTTTTTAACAATTTTTTTTTTTTAATTTCCCAACTGACCAAATATAATCACTAAGAAATAGGTTCCTACTTCTAAAAAAAGGTACTTTAAAAAGATGTAAAAGAGGCTGAGACAGCTCGAGGGTCAAAAATTTTGCAAATTTTGCCATTTATTTGTGCAACCAAATTCACAGTCATTAGTTAGATAATAGCAATAGTTTAACTAATAATATTTGATTCACAGCATCTAGTTTATCACTAGTTAAACCTTCAAACGCCATTGGTTAACTAATAGTTAGACAACAGCTGATTCGTTGGAAATTACACTTTACAACACAAACAAAAATTACAGTCCGGCTTATAAATTTTGATAAAGGAGACAAAAAAAAAGACTCGTGTATGGGCGTTTTGAAAGCTTACATCTGAATTTCATTTGGAGGGGGGTTAGAGTTTCACTGCTCTGGCACATTGTTATTGTTAATCGGCATAAGAATCCATGTGACCCTTACATTTTAGGTATAAAATGTGTTCAGCAAATTTATGTAAAATGTTACGGTGTAAAATATGTTAACCCTCTAGCGCCTCAAGGTATGGGTCTCTTTGTCCTTTTTTAAAAAGAGACCAAAAAAACACTATTAAAACAGGGATTTAAGGGGTTAAAATGTTCCGCAAAAATATTCGCAGTGAAATTTTACTATAAGTAACTGAATACACCAAAACGGAAAATTCAACCAGAAAGTCAGAAATAAGACACAACAAAAGAGAGCTAGGGTTAATTTTGCATATATTAAGAATTTTATTTTAAAGTAACCCAAAAATTTAGCATTAAAAAAAATAGTTCAAATTTAACTAAAAATCACTAATATTTCTAATTATTTTACTTTCGATAGCAAATTTGAAATGAATAATTCCTATTCATTAAGTACATTTTTTTTATCATATGGTATGTAAAGCTCAAAAGCCGCTTCCATTGGGATGATTGGACCTTGATTTCGACGTCATAACGATATACACACGTTTCGTCACCAGTTATGACCCCTTTGAGCAAACCTGGATCGTCTTTGACGTCATTCAACAGCTCCTGAGCGATTCTAATGCGAAGTTGCTTTTGCTCAAAATTTAGTAATTTTGGAACAAACTTTTCTGCCACACGTTTCATGGCCAAAACATTCGAGAAAATTGCATGGCATGAGCCGATTGATATGCCAACATCCTCTGCAACTTCCCTAATAGTGATTGGACGATTTTACAGAACAATTTTATACACTGTTTCAATGTTTTCTTCACTTGTTGACGTGGTTGCAACTCCAGGACGCTCATCGTCATCAACATCTTCTCGGCCTTTGGTAAAGCGCTTGACCCACACTTTTTTGAGACAAAGTGAAGTCCGATCCTCAATTCAGCTGTGTCTGGGTTAAGTTCAAAATAATGACACACTATTTCTTTACAGAAGTCCCAACACGTCAAGGAATAAAACAATGTTCGACTTAGATTCCCTTTCTGATTCAACTTCAAAGATCCTAGAGAGTTGTCCGAACAGTGACATTGTTGTTTGCAATGTTCACAACTCTTTTTGGCTTCACCATTCGAGCCACACAATGGCTGAAAATATAATTTGCTGGGAATGAAATCGTTAATTCCACATAAGCAAATTCAATTAAATCGAAAATGAACTCCTGTTTTAATCAGACGTGGAGAAATGCAGTCAGATCCAAGAAGGAAGTACTCAGTATCTGACGCAATAATAAAAACGCCGTTACAGATTCGCTGTATAAAGTACAAAGACTTTAAAAAGTTTTCTAAGAGAATGTCTTCGCACCTCGGTGTAACAAGAGCTTTTGCTCAGTCGCTAAGAAAGTTAGGAATTATGTAAGTTCCTCAATTCCGTCTCTATTAAAGGATAATCAATTATTCACTGACCCGGTTGATAAAGCTAACCTGCTGGCTGAAATGTTCGCAAGAAATTCTCACTTGCCTGAAAGCAGTCTCGAAAGAGTATTTTGTAACAATGCCAAAAATATTTTTTCGGGCGCGTGCAGTTAAAAAGGTTTTAGCGGAGCTCAGCACAAATAAGTCTCCTTGGCCGGATGCTTTTCCAGCACTGGTCTTGAAACACTGCTCTTCTACGCCAATGGACGTGATTGGCACGCCTCTTCTGGAAGGTTGCCAATGTAACGCTAACAACTCTGAAAATTACCACCCGATTGCAATTTGTTCGGTACTTTCGAATGTGGTGGAAAGTATGTTGAATTTCCATCTTGTGAAATAATAGGAGTTCAAGCTTTTACTTAACGACCGGCAATATGGTTTCCGTAGGGTGCGGTCTACGTAGGAGTCCCCCGGGTGGAAAGTGCCCACTTTCAGATTTTTCTGGTTAATTTCTCACCAAGACCTAAATGTGTACCGAGTTTCAGCTCTCTAGCTATACTGGAAGTGCCCAATAATATTGATGAGTCAGTGAGTGAATATGTACTAAAATATGGACTTTTCACACCTTAATATCTCGGGAAGCTTTTACGGTAGAACTTTCAAATTTACCCTGTGAGGTCATCTCTGTGTTTCAAGTATTATGTATTTATGTTTCAAGTTTTATTATATTATGATCAAGAGGAGCAAATTTATGAGGGGGGTAAAAACAGCTCGAATGGTTTCGTGTAAATATACACACTGTGTGGCCGAACTTGGACTGACGCACTACCGTCCGCCTAGATATGTAATCAAGAAAAATAAACAGATTCATATACTCTTATATTGTATGCACCGTACACATTTGCCGTAACTTTGAGAATTTTTTCATAAAAAAAAAACAAATTAACGAATTTCCGACTTTTACATAATAAGTCACGATTTTATGCACTGCTAAAAATTTTACAGGGGTATTTTTGGGTATTAATTTCACAATTTTTTGTTGGAAAAAACACCAACATCAGCGGCTTAACTAACAAAAAATAATTTTAAAGAGTAAATACAGATGTAAAATTTAACTTAGGATTTAAATGTTATTTGTCTTTAAATGCTGTTTAAATACGAAATTGAGTTTTCTCAACTTAGATAACCCAAGGCGAATTCGCCTTGAGATAACCAATCTTGGACATTTAAATTCAATTTAAAAATGTTCTAATAGTTTTAGGAAGTCATATGTTTTTGCCTGATTGTTCTTCTTGTTTAAAACAGAGCGAATACCAAAGCGTATTAAACCAGGTGGTATTAATGAATCAATATTTGACATAAGCAATTAAATGTTCTAAAAAATTAATATTTTTATACAGAATGGTTTGTTTTGGCTTCAATTTTTCCCGTGCTGCGAAGTTCTTTTTCCCTCCTGCTGGCACCTTGGCCAATACAAAATTTGTGGTTTCTGGCAGGTTGCATAAAATTTTGGCTTGTTTTGTCGCTACTAACCTTTTAATCATTTTGAAATGTGCTTTTATTTCTATAAAACATTTAATCAATTCTTTATTGTCTTTTTTCTAGCTTAAATAAAAAAAATTGAATTTTAAATTTTATTTAATTGTTCTAACCTGCCGTTGTTGTGGGAAAGAAATTTGTAGGAATTTTTTTTATATTGAAAAAACAGAAGTAGCATTTAAATACAACTTAAATTTAAAGGAAAATTAGCTAAATGAGTATTTAAAAAAGAACTGAGAAAGTGTCCTTATGGGTACTTCTTTCAAAAAAATTTTTTTGGTAGGAAAAATGTAGAATTACACTCATTTTATGTGAACAATATTTTTTTTAAATACGATGTGACAATTAAATAATAAATTAATGAAATATATTGGGGTTTATTACGGTTGTCGATTCGACTTCGACTGCTGTAATAGATTAAAGAAAAATGTTGTGTGTTTCTTTAATCTAGTACAACAGTCGAAGTCGATTCGAGAACCGTAGTAAGGCCCATTAATCATTTGCGAGAATTATTTGACAATGTATTTTGACACTTGAAGCTTCTATACTTATATTATATTTTTTATTTTTTATATTATTTATATATTTTTTTTTTTTACAAACATATTTATGTTTTTTAAAATGTTTTATGAAAAGTATTAATAATACTAATAAAAAGAGATTTAATAATTTAATAATAAATCTGAGTGTAATTTTTGCTTTTTCTAACTTTTCCTGCAAAAAAAAGGTGAAATGAATATCCTCACAAATAAATTTTCGAAATTAAGTGAAAATTTTTGTATGTTTAATGTTCTTTCGTATGAAAATCTTTATCAACGACAGTGTTTTGTTTTAAAAATAAATTTTGAGATACATACATACGTATTTATTTTTTTTTAAGTATACTCTTTGTCCGGCAGCTCTAAACAATACAGGAGAATACAGGAGGTTTGAGAAATTATATTTATTTCTTTAATATTTATTTTCTAATATGTGCACAGCCCCTAGGAAAAGAATGAAGTTTCGAATTTTCGAAATTATGTTCCATTTTTTGATATTTAGTTTGCATTTTCGAAATTAAATTGTAGTTTAGAAGTTTCGATTTGAAAATAAAATTTCAAAAATCTAGTTTGAATTTGCGAATTTAATTTTGAATTTCCGAAATTAAGTTAAAAGTTTTGTGTTTTGAACGCTACCGTTCCTTCTCAAGAGTGCTTTATTTTATCTTATAAGCGTTTTGCTTATATGCACATTCATAAAGCAGTTAGACGTCTAAATATTTAATCTTCTTAAGGTTCCTCTAAAATTTTAAATGCATTATGAAGAGTTTTATCAACGGCAGAAATATTTTGATTGTACCTTAATGGAGCTTAAAAACTAATGTGAATATTTATTTTTATCAATTTACGTATTATTGAAAAATAGATTGTAAATAAATTTTTCAAATGGATTATTTCGTGGTCACAGTTGTTAAACGTATTTTTTTAAATAAATTTTCTTCTTTTGTAATATGTATTGTGTTTGTTGCATTATTAGGGCCACATGTACAATTAATTTTATTATGGACTTTTTATTGAAGTTCGTTACTAGTTTGAAGCTACAGGGTTGCCCAATTTTTCAAAAGGAAATGGAATAAAATTTATGCAAAAGCTTTGGCGACAGATAACATCTTTTTTAATTTACAACAAAATAATAATTCAAAAGTTGAAAGAAAATTACTCACCGGAATTTTCGATGTACGCAAGAAATCGAGAAGAGCTTCCAATGATCCTAAAGTGGATGCCTGTACATAAACGCCAGTCGAAGCTAATTTTATGTGGCTTAAAGCACTTTTTAATTCTCGGGCAACCGTCTCTCTAAAAAGGAATAACAATTTTGTTTTTTTATAATATATGTATGTATGTATTTTTAAGATTAAATGTTGAATATCGTAAATTCATTATAATCTGAAGGAAATAAATTTAAATTTGATACTTCCGTTTGGCAAAAGCTATAGCAGCCGTATTTATTGATAATATTATAAGTTGTAGAGAATTGAATTTTCTGGGTTTAGACCTAAATAACTAATAATAAAAAGTTCAAATAACAAACTTACTTGCAGATTTCAACTTCATCTGGTTTGTGGGCAATTAGAAGATTTATACCAGCAATTGCTTTTTCTAAATCCTTAGCGGCGATTTTAACACCTTGTGCAGCTTGAATTTCCTTGTATTCAACGTATGCATTTTTCACACGCAATTCTTTCATCGGCTGGGGCATTAGAAGAGATCGTATTTGCGTTACTATGGGCCCATCGGTACCAGCCAAAATCATTGTTTCCCCTTCACGCAATTTGCCATTAATAAGAATAGCATCGATAGTTGTACCAAGTCCGGGAATTGCTTTAACTTCTAAAACGGTGGCTTGAAGTTCATCACAATACATCAGTCGTTTCGGCAGCATTTTCTGACAGAATTCGATTATAAGGAAAAGAAGATTTCCCATGCCCTCTCCTGTTATAGCACTTGTGGGTACAAGGGATATATAAGTCTTAGGATCTGGATTTTCATAGAAAAGTGCTGCATTAAGACCTTGTTGGGCAAATTGTAAAATAACCTCTTTAGTTCGTTGGTTAAATTCAACTTGCGTGTTTGACTCTTGCTCCTTCAGAACGTCCCGAACATCACGACGCGCCAGTACTTTCCAATCGTACAAACGATCGATTTTATTTAAAGCAACTATAAATGGACACTTTTTCTGTTTAAGCAAATTGATTGACTCAATAGTTTGAGGTTCTAGACCATGCATTATATCAACGACTAAAATTGCAATATCACAGAGCGATGAACCACGGTTACGAAGGTTACTAAAGGACTCGTGACCAGGTGTATCTATAATAAGTAGACCGGGTAATTTAAATTCAAAATCACTAGAGTTTCGTACGATTTTTGATTGTTCTTTAATGGCATCAATTGGAACGTTTGTAGCGCCAATTTGTTGTGTGATACCACCAGCTTCGGAATCCTGGACATGAGTTCTTCTTAATTTGTCCAAGATCTTAGTTTTGCCTGTATCTACATGGCCTAGTACGCAAACAACTGCAGCTCGAAGATTATCTGTAGTGCGATTCTTTTCTGCGTCTGCTTGTCGCTTCAAAATGCGACGTTCTGCACGAAGACGACGTTCCTCGGGGTCATTGACATTAATGGCTTCTTCTTTGTCATTATCTGTTTCAGAATCTGAATCGGAACTATCATTACTGCCATCATCATCTGAATCACTTTCTTCCTCTGCAGAGTCTTCGTCATTTTCATTTGCAGGAACTTCGTTTGATGATTTCTCATCGTTATTTGTTGTTGTAGCTTGTGAAGTGTCATCGTTGGCTTCATCTTCGCTATCTGATGCATCCCAAGACTCTTTTACAATTTCCTTTTTTTCTGCCTCTTGCGCGGCTGCATTCGCTTCTGCAGCCTGTGCAGCTTCTTCGGCAGCTTTAGACTCAGCTTCAGTCTGTAGATTTGCTTGAGAGCCCCTCTTTTTCGGGCGAATCCGTGTGCCTAAAAAAATTCGTTTAAGACCAATATAAACACCTTCCTACAGAAATTATTATGTATATTTAAGTAATACCTGGTCTTGTTGGACGTTTCTCCGTAGGATCTGGAAGTTCCAGGCCTTGAGCTTTGAGAGCATCCAACATAGCCTGCGCTCTTGCGCGGTCTTCCTTCTGCTTTTTCGTTAACAATTTTCCCTCTGCCTTTAAACGTGCTTTTCGATCAGCTTCCCTTTGTTTTCTCTTCTCCTTTCGCTCAGCTTCCAAACGTATTGCCTCTAAACGCTGTCGTTCTCTTTCTTCTTCCAGGCGCAAACGCTCCTCTTCCAATTGCCTCAGCCTTTCCTCTTCTTCTTTGATCTTTTTAAGTTTTTCTTGCATAGCTGCTACCATAGCTGATGACACACCCTTCTTTTTGGAGTCTTTTTTGTTTTCATCCTCAGCTTCGGCCTTCTTCTCTTTTTTACCCTTCTTTTTGTTTTTGCTAGCGGCTTTTTCTGCAGCCGTTTCGTCAGTACCAGCTTCTGGTTCTAAAGAGGGGTCTTTTATTTCTTCCTCTGTGACTTTATCTGGTACAGCATCATCCGTAGCAACATTATCCCCAATATTCTCTTTCTGCTTCTTCTGTGGCTCTTGAGCCCCTTTTTGTTTGGCTAAGGCGGCTTCACGTTTCTGCCTTTCCTTCTTTTCTTTTTTTTTCTGCGCAGCACTTTTAACTGTACCTCCTACCTGAAGCTCAACATCATCACCATCATTTAAGTTAAATTTCTCAGATTGATCATTTTGAGCTTTAGACTTTTTGTTTATCTTCTTTCCCTTTCCGAATTCCTCGTCAGCCATTTCTTCTGGGGATATTACAGAAACTACTGCCGCTGTAGTTGCCTCACTAGCGTATTCGGCGTGAAGTTCTGCTAAAACCTTATCCAAGTCCTCTTCATCATCTTCTTTTCCTTTACGTTTGGATTTTTTCCCCTTTTTGGAAACATTTTTTTCATTTGTTTTTGCTGGTTTAATACTTTTAATGTTTTCGCCATCGCTTTCAGTTTGAACTATTTCTTGAGCATTTTCATCATCGTCATCATCCATCAATAGTTCAAATGCTGACTTTTTAGCTTTCGACTTGATTTTAAGATTCTCCAAACCAACAGATACTTCTTCGATATCTCCTTCCTGCTCTTCATTTTCAGAATCGTTCTTCTTCTTTGTTTTAGCTTTCTTTTGTTTGTTCTTTTTGTTTTTGACACTAACATTTTTTTCTTCTTGAACATCCGAGTCAATGGTCGTTTGTTGGGTCTCCGTTTCACTGTGTAGAGATTTTTTTATTTATTTATTTATTTCAGAAAAGTAATACAAGAGGCCTATTGGCCTATAAAAAATATTACCAGTAGAACCAATATTAATTCTATGTACCAAGTGAAATTATCGTAAAAAATGTATGTACATAAGTATTTAATTAATAGCAAAAAATTGAGATCAATTTTGTATTGAGTTAATACATTGCAATCACAAGCCAAATAAAGTTTAAACATATAAGAAACTAAAGGTCCAATAACAATCGTGACACGTAGTCCTAGTAGAATGTGAAGGAAAATTTTTATTAGTTTGACCAAAGTTTATATATTTTACTCTTAAAAAAAGAAGTTAAGGACATAGCGAAAGAACGTAGACCAATTGCCAAGCTATTCCAAGTGCGTACGACACGAACTAAAAACGATCTTTCATACACAGCATAATATACATACATAGGTGTACGAGAAATCAATATTTGAGGATTTCTAGTAGATCTTGAAAAAGTTACCATATTCGCAATTTGAGCAGGTATTTGTGTTTTTACAATTTTAAAGAGATAAATAAGCTGTCTAAACTTAAGATAATCCTCAAACGAAAGATTCAAGTAGTCCTTTAAGTGATTCGAAACATGCTCTCTAAGTCTAAGTCCATAGACGAAACGTATAATTTTATGAATGACTGACTTTATATTCTTTCTATTTCGTGAGTTGCATCCACAGTAAACTTCAATACAGTAGTTTATCTGCGACATTAGCAGCGAATGACCTAGTGATTTCCTAACATGAAGAGGTAAGTATGTATTTAAATGATATAGTCTACGAAGAGAGAAACTAACCCTTGAGCAGATATTATTTATATGTAATTCAAAAGAAAGCTGATCATCAATGATCACCCCTAGGCATCTTATTTTATGCACTATCTCAATAACAGTATCTGATATTTTTAAATCAAAAACAAAATTATCATTCTTATTATTAAAAAACACAATAGTGCCTGTCATGAGTTCGGAACGTTTTCAATTAGAATGAAAATTTCCGAATCACAAAATAGAATATTTGTTGTCCGGCATACTTCCGAATATTTTCGCTCGATTGGTGGCTAATGTGGGAATTTTTTTAAATCTCCTTTTCCATGTGGTATTATCAAACATATGTATGTAGGTATATTGGTTTTTATTTCCGAATGAGGTAGATAAGATATCAAACTTAAGTTCAAAAAAGATTTTTTTCAAATTAAATTACATAGTTCTATTGTGTAATAAATGAGATTCTATTTGCTTTCACACAGCTACGTGCAGTCGAAAGTAAAACGAAAAAATTGTTCGGAAGTGAATGGCAGGACACCAAAATATTCGGAAAAGATTCACTTTCACAAGGATGTGATGTGAAACTCATGACAGACACGCATGGCTTTAGTTTTAGATTAATAAACATATATATGTAAGTATGTATGTAGAACATGTAAGCATAACCATATGAATGTAGCAAAAGATTTGTTAAGATAAAAAAATAGTTTGAATCTATACAAATGTATATATGTATGTATCTATACATACATATGTATGTATGCACATAAAGTTTAGCACATCAAATACATTTTTTATTGCAACCAAATGCACAAAAAGTCAAAATAAATATTATAGCGGTATGTACAGAAGCTTGACAACGCAGCACTTTCACTCAAGCCGTTAAAAAAAACTCGTCTCAAAAAGATCATACATGGATACATACAAAGCAAATACATATGTAAATACTAAAGGGAAATAATTCTAATTCTTATTTACATTTCTTCTCCAGACGATGCTTCAGCTCCAGCTGAAACTATCTCTTTCTTGCCCTTTTTATTTTTGACCATTTTTCCTCCAGTAACTTCAACACGTTTATACGCTGGTTCACAACCACCTCAGACGGTCTTAACAAATGCACCGTTCCTTGTAAATTAAACAATTCGAATCAAAGTAATGTCTGGAAGGTTGAATAATTATTTTACGATTCAATTCTGCGATCCTTTAGTTTACTTACCCTTTTGCAAATGCAATAAAATTTATACCTTGCCAATTATATTTTATATATGTATGTTCTTGGTTAAAACAGTAGACGTCTTTTGCAAATTTTGCTTTAACCCTTTTTTACATGCACCTTTTTCGGTTTTTGGTTATGTAGAAATGTCAACCATTCTTTGACACTGCAAATGTTTGTTATTGTTCTTGCCAGGGCAGCCAGGGTGCTCACTTTCATCAACCAATAAGTCGACTAAATGTGTATGTATTGACGTATGTTTGGTACTGGTTTATCTAGCTCATATTAAAAAAAAAAACGATAAAATAAAAACATATGGATTGAAGCGCAAGTTTTCTAATTTATATTATTTAAATACTTATTTTATTTCTTTTATTACCTTTAATTAACCTGGTGAAATATGGCATTGCCATTTATAATACCAACATTTATTAAGTATGGTAATGCTGATTAGAGCATACCTTTTTAATCAACCGAAGGTGTCATCAACAAGATTGTAAGTGCCGCAATTTAATTTAGAAGACTCATATAAACTTTCTGAATCTGTAAGTTTTATTAAAGGCTTCAAATAATATACGCAAATAAGTCTTATAGTGTTAGATTTGGCATTTGCGACACGTTTTAGCAAATAATGTCCGTTGAACTGCCCAATATATCCGAAGAGCCCAGTTCATCAAATCCCAGTGAGGTCAGTACGCTTGTCAGCTTACATACTAGGACGATTAAAAAAACATGGTAATGACTGTGATCTAATTTTTAATTAAACAGGAACCAGAAACTAAAAAAGAAAAGAACTTATCAGGATATCGCTCGTTAATTGTCCCTGAGTGTGGCCTAAAGATAACTACTACTGAAAATTGCTTGAAACGTTTGCAAAATTTGCGAAAGGAGTTAAATCACATTACTGAAACTGATTGGATGTATGAGCCATTAGATAGAAAAAGTAATTCTTAGTTTTTTTTTTTTTTTTTGTTTACATGCTCGAAATTAAAGTCAGACGCAGCAAGTAGGCGAGCAATGATAACAATTTTAAAAAATCTGTGGTATTCGAGGGAAGCTCGTAAAGCTGAACTTGCGGAAAAGCTTGAAGAAGAACAAAGGAAACTTGATCTAGAAATTGAGAAAGAGAATATCAATCATAATGCTCAACCTGTTTCGTGTATGAAAAATGTTATAAGATCGAAAACATGCGGGGATAAAGACGAAACTGAAACAACAAATTGCTTTAAACGAACAGGTAAGTTGAATTAAATCCCAATGCGTCTTAAGCTCTGGTTCGCATCGCTGTGGGTTTTTTCAATTAATTACGAACTTGAGTATACATATGTACATATATACTTACATAAAAATCGTCATATGATTTCAAAAATGCCCTATGCTACAAAAGAATCCAAATAGCTTTTTGGTTGATTATAACGCATCGTATAAAAAAATACGTTCCTCCAAATTTAATAAAAACTAAATTTAATTTAAAAAATATTTTAACAGACTCTTTAGCAAAACTAGTACAGGACACAAGTTAAGCCCCAAATTGCGTTAATGAAAACCCATTGCAACCCTGGTTTAATAAAGTTTATTATTAATCTGTTTCCTGTGCTGTATTACTAAATAACTTAAATAATATGTCAAAACATGTATTTATTTTTTAGGGTACAATCAAAACGGTTTTTGTAATAAAATGATTTGTATCTAACAGATTTTTTTTTTATTTGTTGGATGGCAAAAAATTATTGTATTGAAAACTGTTTACAAAAAACTAGGAATAGATATAGTTTAACCTAGACTATGTTGTATGTAATTTCGAGTTACGATCCCATACATTGTTGCAATGGAACAAGATTTTTATCGTTTTTTTTTCGAAAATTAATATCTATGAAGGAAATCTTTTTTGTAAGGAACTTACTTTTTCGGAATATACTATGATGAAGAAAATTGCTGAGAATGGCCGAAGGATCTCATTATCTGCACTTAATAATTCCGTGTCGGGAACTACATTGGGGGATTTAGAAATAACGTAATATATTGTTTTTGTTATTTTTTATTTATAAATTTAGCTATTGGCCTATAAATAAAAAATAACAAAAGGAATTACATCTGGCCAATAATAATAATACAAACAAAGTAATATATTGTTATTATTTAATTAATTTAATTTTAATAAACAAAATCTTACAAAATGGTTTATAATCACAGTTTTACATAAAAATTTCGGATGCCAAAAATTTATTAATTTTATTTTGAATTTCCTTCAATCCTAATTTTGTTTGGGACCAAATTTATACTAAATAACAATTATTGATAACTAAGAATTACTAATTTCATTATATACAGGCATAATAACTGCATTAAAAAGTGATCATGGCACAATTGATCATGGAATTTTCTTCGAAATCAATGTGGCTTTATCTGTGGCTAACGAATTAAAAGTAGGATGTCGTATTGAATATTTGGCTTACAAACATGTTGAAACCGATCATATAAAAGTGATTAAAATTGAACAGGTTGTAGACGAATATTGGGATGAAGAAACACCTACAGAGCAAAAGGTATGGTACGGTTTATGGACATTATGTTGAAACAGTAAAGTTTAGTAAGTTTGCTTTTAGATTGAAGCAAAAATGAAAGAATTGAAGATTGAGCAACCGACCTATTTTAACACGCATCAAAGAAATATTTTAGGTTTAATCGCCAAGCGAAAGCAAGATTCCATAATTGTTGATACGGATTATAAAACAATGAACATCCATTTGGATTCAGTAGAAATTGATTTTGTTCCTAAGGAGGGTGATCGCGTATATGTCTGCTGCAATGTTCAGAGTGATGAGAACTTTGTCGATAGAAATGGTGAAATACTTGAGGAAGTAAGCGTACACCCCGCCCGACTAATGAAAAGTGAAAGATGCACCGTTAAACGTCTTAATGCGGACTGGGGTGTACTAAACCAAGATGTATATTTTACGTTCGATGTTTTACCAACTGCTTGTACATTAAATTTGGGCGATATCGTGAGTGCAGATCTCATTGAGTGTGAAAGGGTCGGTGCATATTTTATAAAAATAATATTATGCAGTAGTTCACATTGCGTTTTTCTTTGTTAGGGCAAATATGTTTGGCGTTGCTTAAAGCTTACGGTACTGGAACAATTTGACGAATTGCACAACAATACCAGCAGGTACCGTTTAGAAGCACGTACAGATAACCGCGCTGTTACGGTTGATCCTGATGTGAACTGTGTGTTTAGCTCATTATGTCAAGAAAAGGAAGTACAATTAATTTGTAGCAACAACTGTGATCGCACTTTCCATGGTCATATTGAATTTTCACGGAGGGCTAAATCTCAAATCATTTCTATTGATCCCGAGCCGGGAATACGCTTTGAACTTAAACCCCATCAAAAGCGTATAATTCTCTTTAGGATTGAATCGAAATATCTCGGTCAATCCAATGAACAATTCTTGATAAAATTTGAAGCTTTCCGTATTAAACGTAGCGTTTCAATAATAGTCTGTGAAACCGAAGCAGAGGCTGAGGCTATTAACCTAAATTTGTCTTTAGGTGAAACAGCAGATCAGAACGCAAATGGTTCAGTTCTGAACAGCAGAAACCAAACTCATAGGTTACGTCGTTATGCCGATCAGGTAAAAAAAAAAAAAATTACAGCTATTGAATATTTAAAATGAAAATTTCAGATTTGGTCGAATCGTGGAGAAGTCGTACCAGGTGTGTCCGTTGCTCCAAAACAGCGGTTTGTTGCCAACCGTATTGGATTCTTTGAGGTGCCGGAACGTTTGCGTAAAGTGTACTTAACTTGCGAAAATAAGCAAGATATGATTGACAATGTAGAAGAAATGTTTCCAAGCATTAATCGGGAACTAAGCTTTTCGAATTATGCGTCTCGTTTTAAAATTCTTATCTATTTAGAAGAAATCGAATGCTTTCTTAATTTTCGAAAATACGATCGTGAGCGTGCTCATTTTGCTCGGGACGGTGAATATCTGTCGCTAACTATTGAAAATTTAAGCGAGCGTCGTCCTTCGTTAGTAATTGGTGATGTCGTTCGTGCCATAAACCCCTGGAGTGACAGTGACTCGGATATGCGCAGTTACGATGGTGTCATTCACAAAGTTCTTTTCAATAGAGTCTTGCTGAAATTTAACTCTGGCTTTCAACAAAAGTACAATGGGGAGGACTATCGGTTAGAATTTTATTTTTCCCGATTTAATTTCCGAAAACAACATTACGCCGTCGAACGTGTTGTGAAACATCTTGGCGAAAAATTTCTTTTCCCGTCTAATATTTATTTGAGCGATAAGCCACAATTGGATGTTGAATTGAATGCAGACAATAATATGATAAGTAAGAATACTACATACAAATGGTACAACACATCTTTAAATAATATTCAGAAAATGGCTGTATTTAAAATTATTCGTGGTGAAATGCATAATATGCCATATGTAATATTTGGGCCACCAGGCACGGGCAAAACCATTACTCTAGTGGAAACAATACTGCAGCTAGTTAAATGCTTGCCAAGTTCACGCCTTCTAGTCGGAACACCTTCAAACAGTTCTGCCGATTTAATTACAACTCGTTTAATAGAAAGTGGCGACCTTTGTCCGGGTGATTTCATACGACTTGTATCTCAGAATCACATTGAAAAAGAGCTTGTACCAGAACATCTGATGCCTTATTGTGCAACAGTCGACATAGCGGCCACTGGTACATCTAACGATAGCATGATAGTCACAGAATCGGGTCTAAAATTAAAATGTCAAATGAAATTTTTGGGCCGTCACCGCGTTACAATCAGCACCTGCTCTACTCTGGGAAATTTTTTGCAAATGGATTTTCCAAAAGAACATTTCACACATGTTTTAATCGATGAATCGGGTCAATGCACCGAGCCCGAAATCATGATTGCAATCACCCAAGTATCAAGAAATCGTGGGCAAGTTATTTTAGCTGGCGACCCAAACCAATTGCCGGCAATTGTAACAAATCGCTATGCCGAACAAAAAGGTTTTACCATTTCATTTCTTGAGCGAATACTCAGTCGTTCTCCGTACTTAAAGGATATTATTAGATATCCCAACTCAAGCGGTTTTGATCCCCGCTTAATCACTAAATTGCTTTATAGTTATCGAGCACTGCCCTCCATTCTGCACATGTACAACAAATTGTTTTACGACTCGGAATTGATACCAATTCTAAACGGTGATTCGCCTGAATCTGCTAAGATAAATCAAATAAGAGATCTACTTCCAGAATCGGAAAAGCGATCGAAAACACATGGTTTATTCTTTTATGGTATGCTCAGTGAAAATATGCAGGAAAAGGATTCTCCATCATGGTACAATCCCCATGAAGCCAAAAATGTAACTGAAAACTTGTTAAAAACATAAAAAAAAAAATTAAAACAAATAAAAAAATATTATTTTGTAGGTTTTCCTAATGACTCTACAGCTTTATCGGAAAAATATAAAGCCCGAAAATATCGGAATTATAACACCGTATGCCAAACAGGTCAAACATTTGCGAGCACTATTTACTACAGCTGACATTGCAATGCCAAAAATTGGTTCAGTAGAAGAATTCCAAGGCCAGGTAATATTGAATTTGCACTTTTTAAGTTTAATCTTTAATTACCAAGCACAAGTTGATGTTTTAACATAAAAGGAGTAGAGAAAATTTTCAAAAATTAGATCTAATGCAGCAGGTCACGATGACATACCACTTAGATTTGTTAAGCTTATTTTTCCACTCATCAATAACCAACTTTTGCTTTTATTTAACAATATTATTACTTACGCTCACTTTCCTTCTGAATGGAAAATTTCGAAAGTAATTCCTATCAGGAAAAAAAAATTCTGATAACGAATTTAGGCCAATTACACTTGTGCCGGTTTTGTCCAAAATTTTTGAACATGTGATAAAAGATCAATTAGTGGAGTTTCTAAATCAGAATCATTTGCTGAACCCATATCAGTCGGGCTTTCGTGAGGGTCATAGTACAACATCTCTTTTAATTGGCCTTTCTGACTCTATTAGAAGAGTTGTAGATAAGGGTGACGTAGCCGTCCTACTTTCCTTAGACCTGTCTAAGGCTTTTGATAACGTTGGACATGCAATTTTGATAAAGAAACTATACCTATTTTGATTTCACTCCATCAGCTTGCAAATTACTTTTTCCTACCTAACAGGTCGCACTCAATATGTTCAGTGTGGTAATAGCAGTTCGAGGTGCCTTCCACTTACAAGTGGTGTACCACAGGGTTCTGTTATTGGCCCCTTCTTTTCATGATTTATATGAACGACTTTTTCGAGCTACTAAGTGGGTTTGAATGTGAGTGCTTTGTCTTTGCAGATGACATTCAATTGCTTTTTAAGGGTCACTGTCAGCTCTTGGACGTTTTTGAATATGACGTCAATACATTATTGTGCAATGTCTCACATTGGATGAAAGAGTGCAAACTTAGTATTAACTCTGCTAAGACTAAGGCGATGCTGTTCAAAACTAATAGTACGGAGATCAATTTAACTATTTTGATTGATGGGCATGTTATCGATTTTGTAGATAAAATGAAGTGTCTCGGTGTATTGCTTGACAATGGTCTTGGTTTTGGAGACCATATTAGTGGATTAACCTCAAAAATCAATTTCACTCTAAGGAGACTATATGCGTTAAACGTATACTTGCCACTGCATATAAAAAAAAGAAAAGCTCACTCCTTACTGATGTCTAACCTATTGTATTGTATAGAGGTCTATTCTGGTTGCAATGCAGAAGATGTTAATAGGTGTGTTCTACTTTTTAATAGAATAATACGCTTTGTATACCAATTAAAAATTCATGACCATGTTTCAATGTATGTTGATGATTTTTTGGGCTGCAGGTTTAAAAGCTTCTTCCACATTAGATCACTTCTGGTTTTTTATAAGGTTATGGTTACAGACTGCCCAGAATATGTCCGTAGACATTTCATATTTTTGCAGAGTGATAGAAACCCTCAGTTGCTACTCCCTACTAGAAATCGAACTATTGGAGATAGGTGTTTCATTGTTCGTGTTGCCAAATGCTGGAACTGACTACCACGCACTATAAGAGAGTTCCACTTTACACGTGGTTCATTTAAGGTTAAGCTTGTTGAACATTTTAGGCAGCTGAACCGACCTACTTAGATATCTTGTAATTGCGAAGTTTAAATAATTAATAATTACAACTATAAAATTAATTGCTTTTTCTTATAATAAATTTGTATTTACAAACTATGTATAATAGTATATATATATATATATATATAGATTTACATTGTAAGGCCTCCAACTATATAAGGCCCTATGGGCTCGGTTGGATATAAATAAATAAATAAAAATAAAATAAATAAAAAAGAAAATTAAAAATACATACAATTGTTTGGTTCATCGTTTTTTATATAAAAAAAATAGACCTGGTACTTAAGAAATAAATACTAAACTTACATATGTAGATACATATCAAAAACAGAATTTAATTATTTAAAGAATTTTTATTTCAATTCACATTTTTCTTGTTTTTTTTTTATTCCTCACAGGAACGGGACATCATATTGATTTCCACGGTTAGATCTACTCAAACATATATACCCAACGATATCAGACATTCCTTAGGGTTTGTTCACTGTGCGAAACGTATTAATGTGGCAATCTCCCGTGCCCGTTACCTTCTCTACATATTTGGAAACCCATATCTGCTGACTTTAGATCCTTGTTGGCGCTCCCTAATAAAATACTGTGTTAATAATGATGCATATCTGGGATGTGATTTGCCTCCCGATATGTATGAAAAACATAACGATTCAAACTTGCAAGAATACATTGATGAACAATAAAATAAGTTCACATATACATACATATGTATGTATACCGCTAGTTTAAATGCAAAACCACGTAACTGTATTATTAAATGTCAAGTAATTAAAGTAAAATTTTACTATTTTTATGAAGTTTACTTTAAAAAATCTTTTGTTTTTGAATTATTTGCTCGATTATCTGCCCTGCTGTTTTATGTAAGAAAAACTTTTGAGTATCATCCCTAAAACTGAGGAGACTACTTATTTGCATTTGCCAGCCAGTTCTATCTGGTTTTTTAAAATTGTTTTTTTTTTCCAAGATTTCTTCATCTATGACAATAAATACATTTCATATGTGATGACATTCAAATTCAGATTGCGCAGAATACGAAATTTTAATTATATGCCTACTACTGAATAAAATATAAAAATGTCTGAATATTAAGAACGAAATGCAGTTTATAGTTTTATAAAACGAATACATGTATAATTACGGCTTTGAACATAAACAACTCAGTACTATACACATACATATTTACATAAATAAAGAAATTTTAAAATCGAATAAACGAACAATACAGTAAAATATAAAATCTGTTGAATATTTATTTATTTTATTATGTTAAATGGCACCGTGACCCGATCATTTTCCATGTAAACCTTAAAAAAATAGTTTCAATTTGCATTTTGCCAAAAAAAATAATAGAATCAACCTACCGTTATATAAACATCTTCTGAAGGATAATGGAAATTTACATTCGGGGCAATATTTACATCAGCTGTTCCGTCGTCTGCTATATAGCGCCCGCGCGGTGTAAAATGAAACAGCTCATCTAAATTACAGACAACCTCAATATATTGACGTGATTTAAATCCATTCTTCACGTGAAGAGTAACTTGCATTTGTTTTTTGTTCAGGTTTATTTCTTTCGTTCGAGGACTAACAGACCAGGAGCCATATTTATTAGATTTCTAAACATACTTATTATAATTGACTTCTTCATCTTCATCTATGGTGCCCAAATTGGATGGAGTTGGAGAGTCGTTAGCAGCTCGTACTGTTCGAAATAGAACGGATTCGTCAACGTCTGCCAAAAATAGAGAGGAACTTGCAGTTGAATCGTCCATAATATTATGATTCATCGTAAGTAAGATTTCATGAATGCGGCAAGATGATGTCAAGTCCATTAGAACGCTAGGATTTTCTTTAATTTCATTCAACTCTGGCATCTCTACTTCTTGAGGAAATATTGTCCACAACATATCCAGAGCTGGTACCGAATATTTGGAGCGTTCTTCTTCACTCATTTTAGACATTAAACGACGCATACGTTGGCGATTTGCTTCATCTCCACATACGACTCGCAGATTGGCCAAAGTTATAACGGCGTCCACTTTTCTAATTAATTTTTTAATTTCTTTCCGTTTTGGTCGAAAGACAATACGCACATCAACAACATATTCAGGAGGTATTAAAATTTTACGAGGGTGAATTTCAAAAGCATCACCTAATCGAGGCATCATTAAGCCATGTGAATCGATAGTCACCGCTGCAAATCCTAACAGTGGCCCCTTATTGTAAAGCCTTATAGTTCGTTCCAAAGGTTGTGCCAGCTCACAGACACTCCCCATGGTAACAAAGGGCAAACCTAAAGGTGCAGCAATTATGTTTAGTGGTATTATCCTGGCACTGCCGCCATATCCAAAGAGCGGTACATCCAAAAACGAGTTACCAAGTGTTGGCGCCGCACATGGGGCATGAAATGACAATTTTCCCACAGCCACGCCGCGCACAGTGGGACAAAAAGAAATATTGATGGTACGACATTCGTGCGACTGCAAGGTTATGGTATTGCTTCTTTGAGAATTCACAATTTGAAAACCCGGTCCACCAACTTCGATACGAATAACTAAACGTTTGTCTATAATATTCTTTATCCGCATTGCTTTAGTTGAGTCAGTGCGCAATTTAACACTGCCCCAAGAGAGCTCTATTTTTGTTACCTTGATTGGAATTTGTTTCCCATCACGATGGCTGAATTCACTTGAACTTGAGCATACGCTGCGAGCACTTGCTGTTGACATTGCACTTCGATAAGATTGTAGTGTTCCGTAGCTGCAAGAACTAGAAGATACACTTCCAACCGGAGACAAAACAACTTTTCTAACATCCGCAGCACTTAATAAATGTCGATCATATTGGGATGTTACGTCTAGATTCGGTGATCGGAATTCTATGGTAGTTGGAGTTGGAGAGCCTATCTGGGGCAAATGGTAACTACTTGGAGACGACATTGGAGAATTTTCTAAATGTGTAGGGCTCGCCGTACTTGGAGACTTTTGCTGGTTAGCACATAAACCTTGACTACGTACTACCAGTGAACCACTGCTGTGATAATCATTCGATGAGATATTAGGCGATATTCCAAAATTACAAACACCACTCGAATTTCGATCTTGTCCATCGAGACGGGTTGAACTCATCGACTTTGTCTTTTTTTCTGAATTGTTTTTATTGTTTATGTCTTGTGAATGGGAATTTCTTGAATTAACCGGTGTTGTTGCATCTTGGGAATCATTATTGTTTGCATTAGGTTGCAGCGGACTTTTATCTCTGGGTGATTTTTTACGACGTATGTGTCTATTATTATTGGTTATTGGAGTGCTGGGCCATTCATCATTGTCAGGTTCTTCACCATCATCAGTAATATTTCTTATGAATGTGCCATTCAAATCAATCGGACTTAAAGGCGAACGTGACTGAGTTGAACTCTGCTGCAAATTTTTCATATCGCTCGAATCGAGAAGTGTTTCGCTAAAACTCATGGTATCACATAAAGCATTTCCTTCTCCCGAAGTTCTTCTACATTTAGGATCTAGATTTTCTTTATTTTCTAAAACCACATCTTTATCGTCAATTTCTTTGTCATTGATTTTAATAGTAGTTGCCAAATATGTTCTCCTTGGAAACTGCAAATCCCGATTTTTTTCAAAATAAGGATTTATGCCCGATTTGGGTTTTTTCCCTTTTACCAATAATTGCTGAGTCACTCCGATACCTGAAGAATTAGATTCAATGTCCATATTGCCTAAGTGGAAAATGTGTTTTACTTGAAAATATGTGGTACACACTTAACTAAATACATACATACTTATAAAAATACAAAAACGCGCACAACAAATCAGAAATCTAAAATTTAATCTCTTATGCACTAGTTGTTTTGGTAAATGCAATCAAAAGTAGAAAAAGTTGGGGAACGCGGCGGTGATTTGAAATTTAAAAATTTTTAGAGCAAAATAAATTTGCTGTACTTTTTAAACTAATTTAAAATAAAAGGTAGAAACATTTTGTTAGTTTTTGGATCATTCATTTTCATTTTTAGAACAAAAAATTATTTCAAATATAACACCATGATACAATGACTATTCATCGTATCATCATATAACACTTTATTCGAGCAAGTACTCAAGAATTTATTTTTTTAACTAACCCAGAAGAAAAAAAAATTTCAAAAGTTACTTATTTCAAAAATAAAAAAATCACTTAAAATTAATAATAAAAAGGGCAAGGAAATATAGTCTTATCAATACTTTCCCATTGAAAACATGATTTTTTTTAGCAATTTTGTTGTTTCTTTTTATGTAAAAAATTAATTTGGTATTGTTAATTTTTTAGCACCATGTACTTATATTGACGAACCCAACATTGGCATAGAAGAGAAACAACACGTCATAGCTGCCGCACTAGATCCATCTAACATTGCAGTGAGATGACTTTTAAAAAATCTTTCTCAAAACAATCTCTTTGTAAGCGTATACCCGGCCAGAAATAGTTACAAACAAAAAAAATCTTAAGCAGACTAATGCACTTGCGAACTGTTTAAGTTACAAAAATATTTTCATTGAAATTCAAGCGAATACAGATAACTTTATATCTCGCCACAAATTAGAACTTTTCCACACTTTTTTTAAATTAATTCATGTCTTCTTAATTGATACTTACGCAGAGCATGATCAATTGCTGAAACGCTGAGTAGATATGAACTGGCTGTAGAACAGCCAGAATCCTTGATTTCATGGTTTAAATTTTTACTGACTGTAGGCGAAGGTTTCTTTGTTTCTAGTTGTTGTGATGGATCTGTCAATAATCGACTGTATGTGTTATTATCAAATTTTGGCGTGAGTGAAGTTTTTAAAGGACTTTCCAAGTCAGTTGATCTTGATGTTGTTACAGTGTCATCGTCTTCATCCACTAATGCAGCCGGAGTTCGATACTTTTCTGGGCTCTTAGATTTCACAATATTACATATATTCTCCGATCTCATATTGAAAAAATTTCCTACTGAAAAATTAGGATCGTCTGCACCCATTGAACTAAACATAAATCAGAATATTAAATAACAAAGAAATGTCAATTTTAAATTTAAAGTTTGTATACTTTGATGTTGAGAATGAGTCGAAAATGTTTGCAGTAACGCCTGAATTCTGAAAGGCTTTTGCTTTAGCTTGCTCACTTAAAGCAGCAGTTGGTATAGGAGCATAGTCTAGAGCCCACGCTATTTCATCATTGATTAGCCTATCCATGACTTCTTCAGAAGAAAATTGTTCGCTTTCATATAAACCAGCGTCGGCACGAGCAGAACTGAAAGAGAATGTGCCAAGTCCACCGTTAAATGAGTCCTCAGTACAGGTATTCTTCGAAAAGGACATATCAGCTGTTCGTGGCAAACTTCTAGAGTCATTTAAACTTGAGAATGAGGTACTAGTTGATGGCTTTCCATGTTGTCCAATAGAATCCAATGTTGTATCACGCCGTGGTAAAAATTTGCAAAGAGCGCGCGCTTTAGGAGCAAATGAAGATGCAAGAAGGTCATAGACAGATATATTCTCTAAATTAGGTCGTTCCTTTATTTGAGTCCGTTCAGGCGATACCTTAAAGCCTTTCGATACCGATGGTGTACATGATGAACTACTCTCAAGATTGATAGTTTCATCAGTTACAAGGTCTGATATATTGATTGCAGTAGGACGACGAAATGGCACATAATCTGAGCCGTCTAGCTCTAATGATTTAAACGTACATACATACATATAGATAATTTTTGATTACAAAATTATTTAAGTTTACAAAAAGACAATAATATATACATACATACTTCTGTAAAATTTTTAATATATACATACATTAATATGTATGTATATAGAACTGTAAAATATTTAATATATACATATGTAAGTACGTATAACATAAAACTGTAAATTTTTAATATATGTATGTACATAATTTAAAACCAGCTTTAGAAACAAAGTTTTTTTTTACTTACGTGATGATGTCTTATTAATTGCACCTTTAGAATTCCTTTCTTTTAAAAGTCTTTCTTCGTCTAATTTTTGAGCCCTCTGTAGAACTGCGAATGCTTTTATTGTTTCATTCTTTTTAAAGCACGTAAATATGCAATTGTTAAAATATAATTGTTAATCACACTGAACTTGCAATAAACTTACATATAACCGATCACTTATTCTTCTACCACTCTTGTGACTTCCAGTTTTAAAGGATTCGTATGATATATCCCCGAAAACTATGGATTATAAAATGATTAAAATATTGAATATTTTTTAGAATGTTTAAGTAATAGGTCTTTTGATTTAATATATATACATAAGTATATTGTAGTTTATATTTATTTTCGATATTTCGCTAACAATTTGTTAGCATCCTCAGGAAAATTTTATAAATTATTTCTTTTTTTTTATATGTATATATGTATATATTTTTTTATATATATAATTTATAAAATTTTCCTGAGGATGCTAACAAATTGTTAGCGAAATATCGAAAATAAATATAAATATAAACAACAATATATATATGTATATTAAATCAAAAGACCTATTACTTAAATAAACATTATAAAAAATATAAAGAAAAGGTCAAATAAAATAGAATACAAATATTGAACATTTTCAAGATTCAACAATTATTTAATTACATCTGCCTCTACCCTTTAAATGATCCATATTTAATACTCCTAGTGAATTGTCATCATCTTCCGAGGACTTTCTTTCTTTTGTTTCTTTGGAATCACGATCCATAATTGTAAAAAAAAAATACTATTGAAATTTGCTTTGTGATAATAATGTCTGCAGAAATATAAGCTTAATTCAAAAATGGCGGTGGACGTAAAACAATTTGATAAACATAAATCAAACTGTAGAAACCAAGGCGAATTCAAACCAGGTAATCTTCATGGTGTTATAATATAAGGTGCGCTTATCAATACAGCAATAAAAAATGACATGAATTTTGTTTGTGAAAAAAAAAAGATATCGTCAAAAATAGCTGTGGTTTGTATGTATTTAGTGGTTATGCAGCAACAAAAAGCATAGCGTAAACAAAAATATTCATGATGGCGGCCAAAAATGTAAACAGCTTTTGACAAGACCATGTGACTTACAATTTTTTGCAGATTATTTAACGGTCAAAACTCAGCCCGACAAAAAAACATATTCCTTCTTGCGCAGACCTGATTATTAGGCCATGGTAGTCTTATTAGTACCAAGGCGAATTTATATAAATTCGCCTTGATTTGTACCTTGGTGGAATAATATAAGGTGCGCTCATTAAGAACAGGTAGTCTCAACAGCCCAGTTATTTATTTTCGCCCCTAATTTGTAGGAATTTCCTGATGTCGTCCGAAATCAAGTTGAAATTATATAATTTTGCATGCGTTTTGACAATTCCCAAATTAAGTATTTTTACTTAATTTCGGCGAAATTAACTTGATATTACAATAATCAACCCTATTTTTGTGATAAAATCCCTATTTGTTCCAACCGTGTTTAACGAGAAAAAAGTGACCAAGCCTCATTTCATAATGAATTTGCCTTGATTACTACAACAATAAAATACGCCGTAAAATTTTCCTTTGTCAAAGCCAAGGCGAATTCCTTACCAGGTGTATGCAGTTTCGAATTCGGGCGAATTTATCCATATCCCATACTGTCAAATTTGGTATATATTTTCCGGCGCCATTTTTATATGATTTTTTATGCATGGAGAATTTCGACAGCGTAGGATATGTTGTTTGTTTTGTTGTTGAATAGTTGTCGTCGTCGTGGTAATGAAATTGCCTTGGTCAAAGCAAATGCAACCAAGGCGAATTCATGAATTCATGCAAAAACGTCATAATAGTTTGAATCTGCCTTTGACAGTTTCGAACCAACTATTTCGTTAGCGCTTCGTTAATTCATTTATGCCATTTTAGTTTTGTGGCATCACTATAAAATAATTTATTAATGCGATAAATAGCGACATTGGTATGGGAATTTGGCGCGTAAAACACATTAAAGAAAATTTTGCAACCCTGTAAGAATAGTAAAAACACGAGAAACGAAATCTGCCGAAGCCCAATTGACAGGCAAAATAATCTTTTTTCTTATTCTGTGACAATCGTCTTGGGCCGGAAGAGGTGTATTTGTCGGTTTGCTTGAGAATTAAAAAAAATTATTAAAATAAGTTTGTTTAGAAAAGTATAGAGTTTACTTTATCCATTTTATACAACAGTTGCTTAAAAAACGCGAAAAGTTGACTTCTATTTAAACATCTATAAAAAAAATGGAGCAAATCATTGCAAATTTATTATGTGCCGATAATAATCTCATTAAGCAGGTGAGTTTTTCTTATATTATTTTGTTAATTTGTAAATATATACATATACACATTAAAAATTAATGAAAATTTATAAAGCACGTGGTGGTTGGATTTTAAAGGAAGATTCATGGGAATATTTCTTCTATTTCACTTATTTATCATCTTTATTTAAAGTCTTCCTCGCCGTTTTGTGTGTGTACAAAAAGCAAACTAGGGTTACCATTCAATAAAATGAATAGTACAAGAATGAAGACAAAATTTTATATACATACATATGGATAAATTTATCACCCTCTAGCTTGAAAACTAATGATTTTTAATTTTTTTAAAGCTGTTGTGTTTTCAGAAAGTTACCGGTCAAAATTTTTGGAACAAATGCACTTTAGTGAAGCTACTCTAAACAAAATAAAAATTAGCCTATGTGATAGAAAATCAAAAAATAAGAAGAAAATATAAAATAAAAAAGTTGGCGGCAACGCATAGTTTTCGAGTTATTGGCCTCTGAAGTTTTCATATATATGTGCGATTTCCCTTTGCATTTCTCAACGTATTTTAGTGAAGTTACACCAAATAAAATAAAAATTAGCCTATGTGATAGAAAGCGAATAATATTTGAATTCAAAATTAAATTATGCATTACGTAAATATATTTATTTAATAACGTATTAATAATTAAGAAGAAGTATATTTTTAATTGTAAAGTTTGCCCACATAGCCGGCCTTCGGCCGGGCTCAATGATTTTCTCCACCATGGTATATCCCGACACGGCGGTATATAGAATAGAATTTTTGCATAGCCGGCCTTCTGCCGGGCTTAATGATTTTCTCCACCATGGTATATCCCGACACGGCGGTATATAGACTAGATTTTCTTCATAGCTTTATATGAAAACTTCAGAGGCCAATAACTCGAAAACTATGCGTTGCCGCCAACTTTTTTATTTTTTGATTTTCTATCACATAGGCTAATTTTTATTTTATTTGGTGTAACTTCACTAAAGTACGTTGAGAAATGCAAAGGGAAATCGCACATATATATGAAAACTTCAGAGGCCAATAACTCGTAAACTATGCGTTGCCGCCAACTTTTTTATTTAATTTTTTCTTCTTATTTTTTAATTTTCTATCACATAGGCTAATTTTTATTTAATTTGGTGAAGCTTCACTAAACTGCATTTAAGCCAAATTTTTTTTATTTCAGTTTTTAATTAAGTAACATATGTACTTGCATGTATGTATATAAATCCAAAGAAATTATTGTTGTTACTTAGATCACTGGCAGTAAGTTTGTCATGACAGCCAGCTTAGTTGATTATTCTCAACTTCCAAAAACAAGATAGTTTCTCTTTAATTACTTATGTGGAATAAACTCCCCGCAGAGGTCTTAACTGTCGCCTTCAGAGTGCTAAAGTTGAAATCAAATGTCTACAAATAATACCCCCTTTATCCTCCTTCCCACAACATATTTTCCTAGTTACGGCACAATGCACCGCATACGTAGTTGTCACTTCCCTGAGTGATGGTCCTAATCATGGTATAATAAATAAGGTAGTCTTGTCCCTAAAACAAATACAACGTCACAAAAACAACAGGCATTTTGTTAGTGTAAAAACTTGGCTGTTGTCAAAATGTGATGTGTAAACAAAATAAAAATTAAATTAAAAAAAAAATTAATTGCACAAAATAAAAATATAGGTTAAAATTATTTACAATACAGAAACCAAAAAGGTGTTGATAGATGTATGTATAAAATCAGGATGTGTCTTTTATATGGGTACTTGGAACAACTTTCCTTCCCCCTTTGCAAATTTTTTTTTGCTGACACTACAAACACACATTTTATCCGATATTTTTAATTATTATTAAATTTAAAATATTTTTCACGCTTTTTTTCACTTTCTTAAATTTTAATTAAATAAAAAAATGTCACAATATTTTTATAAAAACACAACAAAGTTTTGACAACAAAAAATCAATCAGCTGATGTCAATTTTAGCTAATGCGACTACCTTATAATTAATATAAATTGGTCCTAATTGAAAAAAATATGTATGTATATTAAAATCTAAATTATAACACCTAAAAATAATTCCTATGTACTGCCTATATTGTAAAGAGAAATTATTCAGAGGTTTATTATGGGAGGTTCTTGGATTCCTCCCGATGCGAATTATTAGAATCTTATATGTACATACATATATAGGCCACACGATTTCTTGTACGCTAACAAATTCTGAGAAATGTTGTTTTAAAGAAACCCGGTTACTGGGCGGGATCAAAGTTATTATAAATAATTTGTATACGGATTTATTACTTGTTTACATCACATAGATATTTCTTAACAAATTATGTGCAAATGTATGTATGTATGTAAATATTATTTTTATAAATATGCCTTTACATACATATGTATGTGTTCTATTCGTTGTAAAGAATTTGTGATCTTGAAAAGTTTAAAAATCTAGTTAAAATTATTACAGTTCAATTCTTATATAAGCATTAGATAGTGGGGTGTGGTCGGCAACACAACACTTAACTATTTAAGTTATAAAAAATCATTTGAATCATTTATTCGAAATTGTGGCAAAGAATTAATCAAAAACATGTGCTTTGTTTTTGCTTTTCTAATTGAAATAACGCGTATCTTGATACCTACAAATATATGTACATATGTATGTATGTATATATGTATAAATATTTGTTCATCTTTTTGCCACACACTCCTATCCACATAAATATGAATGAATGTATGAACATATACATATGTATATATGTATGTATGTACATACATATGTATCTTCATGTGCGAAAATATATTTTCGCATGTACATACATATGTATGTACATACATGTGTAGATTATTGTTAAAAGAATTTGAATATAAGTTTGAAAATTTTCTCTCATAATGTATTGATGAATAATAAATAAAGTGTTGTTATGTTTTTTTGTATGAATAATATAAATGCATACGAAGAAATGTATGTATGTGTGTAATGTTAATGTTATGCTAATTATAGTTCTTATAAATTCATGCAGGTAATAAGAGAAATTAGAAAAATATGATTATGAACTCGAGAGATGAAAGATAACATACTGCATATGTATTTACATTATATAAAACAAAAATAAAACATACATTTGTATTTAGATATGTACATACATAAGTATCTATGTATGTATGAACCTATTAGAATAAAATTTAATTCAAAAAACCTTGTAGAAGCCACGTGTTAAACAAAACGAAAAATTTATCAAAATAATTATGTATTCACACATGAAAGAAATATTTTTTATTTTTATATAAGAACGATAGAGTTTTTAAATAATGCGCTAATTAACATTAAATTAATTACATAAGTATGTACATATGTTGCTGTTATTTACAATCAAATAAGTTCATCGAAGGTCTTCTAAATTAAGTAAGTGTAAGTTTAACGGTACCCCAAAATCAGTTTTGCTCCTACATACCAATGCTAATGTTCTCATCGATTTAACACGATCTCAGTAATACAAGGAATCAACATTATTTCATATACTTAGTAGGTATATACGAGTACATATGTACATATCTATGTAGGTATATATTATGTAAAACTTTTTTTTTCCTAACTTTTGAATTTTGTTAAAATTTTGTAAATTTTATATGTAACTAGCTTATCCCGGTGTGCTTCACTACCCCCTCGTTATTTTTTTTTTTTTAATTAGGACCAGCACTCAGGGGATGACCCCTACGTGTGCTGTGCACTGTGCCGGAACTCAGGGAGAGGGATAGGGTAGAGAAGATAGATGTTGAAAATTTAGAAGACTTAACTCTTTCACAACTCTGCTTTGCGCGTTATGTTCCGGTGTTAAGTAGACGCATTAACTTTGTTAAGCTGTATTAGCAGGCATTTTATTAATTGTTTTACTTCGCCGATGTTTCTGCTAACCGACGAAGAAGGGCGATGTTGTGTACATTAGCTTGGATAACATCAATCACTGTCGGAACAGTTTTTTAGTGACCACTGCTATGCCTTCATCACTGAAATAGTCCGACAACAATTAATACAATGTCTCACTAATGTACATTAGGGAAATTAATGATGTGGATTGACTTGCTCTGGCCAGGGTTTGAACCCAGGCCCTAAGTCATTGTTTGCTTAGTAAAAGTATTTATAAAATTTAATGACGATCGGTCCAGTAGTTAAGACTGTATTACAATTTTTAATTTTCCTAAAAAGGGGCATGGTCCCACCCACGTTTCTCCTGGTACGTATTATAAATTATGCCAATACCATATGTATCAAATATCATCGAAGTAGGTAAAAAAATTCCCAAAATATGGCGATTTAAATTTTTGGGTTATATGGGCGGGGCCACACCCCTTTGTCCAATCAAAACTTCATATAGCCTATAATTCATCCGAGAGTTCCAGTTTAATACTGTGAAAATTTCAGGAAGATCGGTTCAGAGGTTTAGCCTCATAAGGAACAAACAAATAAACAAACACACATTCGGTTTTATATGTATGTATGTATATCGCTCCTTTATTGCAACATACATAGTCATATCTACATAGATGTAGATACTCGTAATAGCAACCGATACTCCAAATAACTCTAGTTATCTAGTTATTATCTATAATAATAATAATAATAATAATAATAATATTGTATGTATACATACACATAAGTATACATACTTACATGCATGTGTATATACATACATACATATGTAGTACTTATATAACAATTTTTGTAAACAAATAACTTAAGTTAAACATGCTGAAGAGAATTGTATAGAAATAAACATCTTTATTATTGATGAAAAACCATACATTATAAACAAAACTGGTTACATGTACAAGCATAATTTTTTTCAGGCAACGGCTGATCTACAAGAAGCCTATAAGCGTTCTGAAACCATACCGCAATTGTGCGATATTGTTGTTTCAAACAAAGAACCTCAGGTACGACAATATGCGGCTGTTTTGTTAAAGAAACGTTTGGGAAAAATGCGCCATTGGCAGATGGTACCACCAGAACAGCAACAGATGTAAGTTTGTATACAGTTGTTGTTGTCATTATGATCTTTGTGGATGTTATTATTTTTATCCATAAAGTGGAGAGTAAACATTTGGCTATTTTCTATTTATTTTAAAGCATTAAACAAGGCATGCTTAATGCCTTAGTTACGGAACAAGAAAAATCTGTACGCAACGCCATTGCACAGTTTGTTGGTGTGTTGGTACGTCATGAAGCTGATAAGAAAGACCCATGGATGAACGAGGTTCTTAAATTCATATACAGTCATTGTAGCTCAGCTGATCCAAAGCAAAGTGAGCTTGGTTCATCTATTTTTGCTATTCTTACCGATGTGGCTCCTGATCAGTTCGTTCCTCACCTGGAGTCTGTGTGTGAGATGTTTACAGCTGCCCTTATAGCTACTGAGGCAAGTGGCAATATGTCTTCGCCAGTTATTTTTAACATTTTGTCCGGTATGACCTATATGGTGCCATTTATTTTGGGACATAACGCTGCTGAACAGACATACCAAAAATCAATACCATTAATAATTAAGTCACTGCAAGCATTTGCTATACAGCCAGATGTAGATCAGTTCGTACGCGCTTTTGATATTTTGGAAAGCATGGCTGATTATACACCAAAATTGTTAACCACCAATATTAAATTGTTGCTTGACTTTTGTTTAGAGGCTGCGAATAACGTACAATTAGATAGCGCTGTTCGTGTCAAAACTGTAGCCTATATTGGTTGGTTGGTACGTCTCAAAAAGAAGGTGATCATTAAGCAAAAACTTATTGAGCCCATTATACAAGTAGTCTTCAATTTAATGGCAACTGAACCGGAAAGTGATGGTGGTAATTATACATGATAATGTTTCCAAAAAGGAATATTGTTAATTTTTTTTTTACATATTTTTTTAAAAATTTAGATGACGAAGAATATTTTCTTGGGGAAGACAGTTCAAATCCAATGACAACGGCAACACAAACTATGGATTTGTTGGCATTGAATGTTCCTCCAGAGAAATTAATTCCCCCTCTACTGCAACTATTGGAACCGGCTTTGCAAGGTCAAGATCCTTTGCCTCGTCGTGCAGCCTACTTAAGCATGGCTGTTATTGCTGAAGGTTGCTCTGAAGCTATTTGCAACAAGTACTTGGAAACTATGTTGAATATTGTCAAAGTTGGCATTACTGATCCGGTTTCATTAGTTCGCAATGCTGCCTTCTTTGCATTAGGCCAATTTTCGGAACATTTACAACCTGATATCACCAAGTTTGCTCCCCAAATCTTACCCATACTTTTTGAATTCTTACAACAATTGTGCAACGAATTAAGAGTAAGTAAACAATCATTAGGTATAAAGTCAGTGTTGCCACGAGAAATCTTTGTTTATTATGCTGTAGATAATTTTCAAACGTGTTGTTTCCGTTTTTATTAATATTATTATTAATAATTCAAATTGAAGCCTGAAAATAGGGCGTGCGGCAGCACTGAAAATAAGTGTTTATGTGTATGTTTGCGCATGTATTTATTTGGTTTATTAGTAATGGAGTTCAATTCTTAATAAAACTTCGTTTTTGGCTCTGCTCTCTTTTTTTTTTTATTTCTTCTAATATTTTATTTTTAATGCTGCATTTGATTTTAAGGCTTATTGGTCTTTCCCAAATACAAGCGATGTATCTAAGCCATGGCCAACAGCCATTAAGCAAAACTCGCATTCTATACTGTATATGAGTCAATTGCCAATTAAACGAAAGACACTGCTTGCCAATTACGTATAGAAAACATTTTGAATTACAATCTCGAAACGGAAACACTAATCGTACGTTAATTTTCTGTTTAACTGTTTTTGTAGAGCGGAGGTTCAGAACCCAAACATATTGATCGTATGTTTTATGCTTTGGAGACATTCTGTGAAAATTTAGAAGATGCTTTAGTTCCACATTTACCTCTGCTCATGGAACGGTAGGTTTAAGAATAAATTTTTTTATATAACTATTTTGTGAATAATATTTTTTTTTCTAGTCTATTTGAGGCCATGAACCCTAACAATTCTGTACGTGTTCGCGAACTGGCTCTTAGTGCCATCTCTGCTGCTGCTAATGCTGCCAAGGAAAATATGATGCCTTATTTCCAGCAATTGATTGCCATGTTACAAATATATTTGGTTAAAACAGAAAATGAAGATATTCTTTCATTGCGGTCGCAAGCCATTGATACATTAGCTGCAATTGCACGTACCATTGGAAAACAAAACTTTATGCCCCTAGCCACCGATACAATGAACTTTGCTTTGGCCTTACTCGAAGAGGCCGATGATCCAGATGTTCGTCGCTCGTTGTACAATTTAATTGCTTCGCTGGCCGAAGTTGTAAATGAAGAAATGGCTTCAGTTTATCCCAAGATCATAGAACGTTTGTATGATTCTATACTTTCGACAGAGGAAGTCATACCCGAATTCAAGGAAGATGTTATCAATGTGCCTGCCATTGCTGCAGAGGAAAATGATGATCGTGAAATTGACATTGAAAATTCGGATGGTGAAGACGATGATTTGGACAACATCGCTGGTTATAGTGTAGAAAACTCATATTTGGATGAAAAGGAGGAAGCAATATTGGCTCTTAAGGAATTCGCTCAACATACTGGTGTAGCTTTCATTCCATATCTCGAGCAATCGTATAAGAATGTATACAAAATGATTGATCACCCACAAGAAGATATTCGTAAAGTTTCCATTGATACTTTGTCAACATTCATCATTGCGTTGTACAAACAGAACGATATACAAGGCGTTGTAAATGCCATTATTATTTTGATTCCTAAATTGGGTCAAATTGTTCGTGATGATGAAGAAGTTTCGGTCGTTCTTGCTGCACTTGAAAGTTTATCGGACATCTTGAAGGAGTTAAAACACAATGCTTTGCCCGATGAAAAATTGACCGATATAATTTTCACTTGCATTAATGACGTTTTATTGGGAAAGGTGGCTTGTCAATTCGATGAGCCAGCAGCCGGCAATGATGACGAAGCAGAGGAAAGTGAATACGATGAAGCAATTGTCGAAGGTGCTGGTAACTTGTTGCCCTTATTTGGTCATGCAATGCAGGCCGAAAAATTCGCAATGTATTTCGCACGTGCTTATCCAGTTATCATTTCTAAGTTGGTACGTAAGAAAAAACTTCCATCATCTTTTTATACGTAATTGGATTTTAATTAAAAAAATTGCAGCAAAAGGCTAAAAATAACGAGGAATTGGATTCACAAAGAGCTTTTGTGTATGGAGCCTTGGCCGAATGTTTTGGCGCTTTGAAAAGTTCTTGTGGAACCTATTTTGATACATTCTGTCCCGTCATGATTGATGGCCTTTCTGACGAGTTTTGCCAAGCTCGACAGAATGCTGTTTTTGGACTTGGTGAATTGGTTTTATATTCTGAGGGAAAATCATTCGAGTAAGTAGAAGAACCATCCATGGAAGAAGTAAATATCATTCTAATTGAACACAAAATTTTTGTTTATTTGCAGAGCTTATCCTCATATTTTAATGGCATTGTCGCAAGCTATTGCCAATGAAAAGGAACCCGCCGCTCTTGATAATATTTGTGGAGCAATTGCTCGTCTTATCCTTACAAATTGCAATTTAGTGCCTCTGGATCAAGTGTTGCCTGTTTTCTTGCAACATTTGCCGTTACGTGAAGATTTCGATGAAAACTCTTCAATCTTAAAATGCTTCAAACTCTTGTACATTCAGTCACGTGACGCAATTGCATCCTCAATCGAACAAATACTTGCAATTGCTATTCACATACTGTTCAAAAAAGAATTTGTTGATGACGAAACCTACGAGAATGTTATCGGTTTGCTTAAAGAAATTGGTGAAAATTATCCCGAAAAGTTTAGTGCCATGGCTAATTCGAATCCAGAAGCTCTACAATTTTTGCAAACTCTTTAAGAACCGGCAAACGTGAGATTGATAATGAACAACAAAACTTTGCTTTTGTTTTTAATTCCTTTTTTTTCATTACAAGAAAAATGATTTTTTATATTTCATGAATCTTGCAAAAAAAAAACTAATTGAATCATTGAAATTTTATAGTTGTTCTCAAAAAAAAAAAAAAGACTGCATGCATCATAAATAAAAATTTTACTTGTAATTATTATGAGCAATTCCTATCCAAACTATATACTTGCTATATATCGTTGTTAGTATTTAAACACATTTCGTGTTGTTTCTGTACTATAGATGTATATTTGACACAACACAGGTGTTTTTTTTATTCATTTTCTTAAATGCGTAAGTTGACATTTTGCAACTTTATTTATTTTTGTATATCTGGTATATACACGGGAGCCACACTACCATGTAGAGGAACTTCGACTCCACTTACTCAATCTCAGTCGAGTACTACACGCGAGCACTCGAGTATTATTCGTAGTTCATTTAGTATTTCGTTGTTTTATTAGTCTTTATTTTCGAGTCTGTTGTACTCTTAACCGACGTCCAACACACTCCACGGGCTGTGATATATCCTTGTGTCAAATTGTTTTACCGCCTTTCACCCATTAACGTTACTTTATTTTAATTGCTCTTTGTTTGTAATGCGCGAAAAAAGAAATTTAAATGTTTAGACTTTTAAAAAATGTTTTCTTTGCTACACGTGTCAATTTTAATTTGGTTTTATATATAAAACTTTGCCGTGCTTAGCAGCAGCTAATATAATAAGTTTAATTTCCATTTGGTCACTCACCCCCATCCCATGATTAAAATTTTTATTTTAAAAATCGAGGTAAATAAAAATTATTAATTACAAAATAAAAAAAAAAATCGGAAATGATTTATAATTTTAAATGTTTCCACTTTGAATATAAATATAAATTGTTTTTAACATCAATTAAATTGTTTTAATTTATATATTTCATTTATTAATCATAAAATGCGTTTAATGAGTTGAAATTATTTATATAATAGAGGGAGAAATACCACAAGTTTACTTGTTATTAAAAACCCTTTTGAAATTTGTAACGTAAAAATAAAGAAAACGAATTATTTCAAACAAAATAAATGTATTTTTCAACATTTTATTTTTATTTTTTTTGCTTTTTAGCTTTAAACGTTTTACTTGGATTCTTTTTGCCGCTTAAAGTGTGATCTTCCTTTTCAGCGTTTTCATGAACTTTTATATTGGCCTGAACTTGTAATTTCTCCATAAGCGTCATCTTGGAAGTATCTTTATGTATTAAGGATTTCTCTTTAGCGCGCTCCTTTAGTAGTAACTTCACACGTTTGTCTTTAGTCACCTTGTCGCGTAAAGCCGTAAGAGCTAACGAATATTCTTGAGCATGCGATTCTTCTATGGCAGTGAAAGCTGATAGTTCGGAGATTATTGCTTTGCCAACTTCAGCCAGTGTTTTCTGGAAGTAATTTACATGATATATCACAATTACATATCACAATTTTACTTACATCAAAAGTTGACTGTTCTGATTGTGTTAACAATGTTATGGCTGTTCCCGGTCTTCCGGCACGAGCTGTACGACCAATGCGATGAATGTAAGTTTTGGCGTGACGTGGCGGATCATAAGATATTACAATGTCGACATCCGGAATATCTATACCACGAGCCAATGCATCCGAACACACCACACTAGAAAACAAAATAACATCAGCATTTCAACTACTCGGCTTAAACAATTGCTTATGTAATTATTACCCGTTTATCTTTCCTCTTGAAAAAGAACTTAATATTTGTGCCCTCTCTTTGACATTGATGGAGGCCGATAGTTCTTCAATAACAAGCTCTTCTTTGAATAATTGTTTTAAGACGAATGCCAATCTAATAAAGATTATATTTATCACTAATATTTTCTGTATATATTTATTATGAAAATGTACCTTCCAGATGATTCTACACTGTTTGTGAAACATAAGAATTTTCTCCACTGGTATCCCTTAATAAGAGAATATAATGTTAAAGGTTTCAGTTTGCCCTCCGTAATACAGAATTTTTCTGTTAATTCAGCCGGAGTTGTATATTTGCCTATAAATTCTCCGCGAACTTTGTTAATCATGTCACTTTCGGCTTGAGTATCAGTGAATCTCTTGCGTAGCTCTTGTATACTATCCAAAACAGAAGTGAAAAGTTTCGGTTGGAAGAGTCGTAAACTTTGTAATTTTTCAGGATCTTGAGAAAGAGTAGCGGAGAACAGCAGTTTATGGGGTTGTGAACCGTGCATATGTTCCAGTTCATTGTAGCACAAAGGAGCAGCTCTGCCTGATAACAGCTGATCTGAGGTAGCTCGAACATGACCGTCCAAATGATATAGCCAGTTTTGAAATACCGCATCCATAACACGATCAGCTTCATCGATTACAAGAAATCGTAATTCCTTTAAACAGAAACCTCTAGTGGAGTGCAAATGGTCAACTAAACGACCCGGTGTTGTTACTATAATATCCACTTTCGAAAAGTACTGTCCCTTATATTGTTCTATCAATTTCTCTTGTTCTACATGGAATGGAACTTGAGTGGAGAGTAGACAAACTGTCAGGTCAGTTTTGTCGCAAAGTTTTTTAAAAATTTTGAAAACTTGATGTGCCAGTTCTGCAACTGGTAAAATTACCAAAGCACGTATTTTACGTTCAACACGATTTGACAGTAGCTGCACCACTGGTATTGCAAAGGCCAGTGTTTTACCACTTCCGGTTGGAGCGGACACACAAATATCCCTCGGCCGAAACGGTCCTGGTTTATAATGGCTCTCCAAAATCCATGGCACAACTGCTGATTGTACGGGAAATAGTCTAGATATGTTCATTTCCTTTAGAGCGCCACGTATGTTAGGCGCTAAATATGTAATTTGGGAAATATTTGATTCAGATTCCTCTTTCCGATTTGTTTGCGCTATGGTTGTTGAAACAATTGTAGGATGAGCCAGCCAGGATGGTAGAACCACGTCAATTCTTTGACGTTTTCCCGCATTGTTTTCTGCACCTAAAACGGCAAAACCAGCTGCACCGTCTACATCTTCACCGAAATGTTTTTCTACTACGTCATCCACTTTATTGTCGATACCTTCAAGAATGGGATCTACTTCATCATCCTCTTTGTTCTCAAAAGATTTCAATGTTACATCAACTTGTTTTATTTTTTTATTCTCTGAAATTTCTATTTCTGAAGATTTATCATTTTTAGATTTGCTTTGCTTGTGTTTGCGTTTTTCCACTTTGTTTAAAAGATTTTGTAAAATTTCAGCTTCATTAGCTTTTTCATTATTCGATTCTTTGCCATTATAACTATAGATTGATAATAAATAGTCAATATATACAGAAAAATAATTTAAAATAATAAATTTATTACCGATTCACTGCAAACAGTTCCATATTAATACAAAACAATCACAAAATTTATATCGCAAATAGCACGTGCATAAAACATAAAAAATATAGAATAACGAAGTCAAAACAAAACTGAAAGTAATGAACAGTTGTGTTAAATTGAGAAATGTTTCGACCGTAACTAATACAACTAAGGGAGAAATTTCTGTTAGCACATACATACATACTTCTAAAGGAAGATGGAGTTCGGCCGTTAGAATACGTAATTCGAATGAAGATTTTAAATTGTATTTAACTACATACTATATATTTTACAAATTTTAAATTTAAAAATTTATCAGGTAGAGACTGGACTTATTATTGTTATGATACTGTCAAGCTAATTTGTTAGATCTCTACCTAAGAGAATTTCCTCTTGATCGTGGAATCGTTTAAATATTTTTTCTTGTTGCTGTTGGAAAACATCTGAGATACAGACATACATATATACAAAAGATGTAATGTGTTGATAAGAGACTAAAATGCATTTTCTGCGCCATTCCACACTTTATTATCTATTGTGGCTTTTGTTAGTTATCGAGTGTAATTTCTTAGTTTTAAACTGACGTAAAGTAAGTATGTAAGTATGTACAAATAAATCACACTAATCATATTTTGTCTCTATGCGAAATTCATTACTTTCTACGCTAATCAGGGCAACCGAAAAAGTGCAAAATAATATATTTTCGTTTTACTGGTAAACAAATTATATAGATATTTATACATAATTCATTCAAAGGTGCCGCTGTCTGATTGAGAGTGGTGCTAGGCTATGATTCCTGCCTTAGACTCTGGTTTTTGTTCGTTTGTAATTCCTAAAAAGAAACACAATGAGTCCAATTGTGTCTCTGAGTCGAAGTATGTCTCACACTACCCTTCCTAATATAACATAAGCACTCATTTCAATAGTTTAGTTTAGAGAGCGCATCCTCAAAGTACCGCACATACCAACTAAGAGTTGATAACAGTTATTTTTATTTAATAGAAACATTTATTTAAAATTTATACAACTTTTAAAGCTTGAAGTCTTATTATATAAAAATTTTTTATATTTTGGTTAGGTTTTTCAGGAAAATTGAGCATTAAATTAATAAATAATAATTTCAAATTATATATATATATATATATATATATATATATATATATATATATATATATATATATATATTTCAAATTGTGTATTTTTTAAAAAAGCGCCTTAAGTTTTGAAATATGAAAATATATTTCTTGTTCGTTTAGACATTTGTTTTCTGCATATGAAACTTTTATACAGCACATTTTTCTGGTTGCCCTGATCATAATAAGTACTTTAAAAACAATGATTAAGACACTGATAGACGAGAAACTCGATCAAAATTTAATTTTTATTCTCTTGATTAAAATCTTCAATTGTTATTTCAATTTAATAAAAAATAAAGATATAAATCTTGTTGAATTTTGAAAATGTTATTTCTTAACTCTTTGCTGTTCTCTAACAAATACATACATACGACAAAAGCCAAGCAAGTTCTGTTCGGGAGTGTCAGTGTGTTTGTAAGAATGATGTTTATTTAGTTGCCAATATTGGTTACTTTGTACTAACTTGTTTTTGGGTGATTTTTTTATCCGTCATTTATAGCTGAGGATATAAAAGCATTCTTAGGTATTCACAAACACTCCGTTCTCGAGTGAAAATCAACAAAAAGTGTTGGCGCGTTATTTTCAAAATATAATTTAACAATCGTTCATTTTGACAGCACAATTTTAACACGCAAAGCTTTAAAATTCAGTTTGTTTTTATTTTATTTAAAAATTTTGTCTTGCTCTAAAAAATTTCTGGGAAAAAAGTTGGCGTGTTAAAAGTAAAAGGATCAAAAAATATGCTGAATCTAGTGAAAATAATCAATTTAATATTAATTCTAAAAATTTGTACGGTGATGTAAGTGAATTTGTACTCGTAAAGAGACTGAAGTTGAGATTTTTATCTTTTTCTCTCAAATAATAAAGATATTGTGCAAAGACAAAAAAATTGTTTGTAAAATTGCTAAAATACTAAAATACTTTAAAACTTAGTGAAGATTTAATTCTTAATTATGAAATGTTTTTTTCTGAATAAATTGCAAAAGTAATAAAAAGACAGAGTGTAATTGAATAGATGAAAAAAAAATTTCAATGTATTAAACTGCATATTGTTTCTTGTTGTATTAATGTTATTAATAATTATTAAAATATTAAATATAAAAAAATGAGTAGGTTAATGCTGCACAATATAATGCACATAGTGGATATCACAGCACGCAATAAATAGAATTTTCAAACGACGATCATAAAAAAAGAAACAAAAAATATTACATATTTTCTTTAAAAAGTGTAATTTATTAAAAAATAAGATAGAAGGGCATTTGATTGAATTTTAATTCTTCTTAAGGAAAGTTTATTAAAAAGTGTTGCTAATTTCAGCTTTAATTTGCGATTATATTGAATTCATAAGTTGGCTTTTGGCTCTTTATATTGTTACACAGAAAGAATTATTCATAGTTTACTGGCAAAGATTTAGTTTAATTGCGAGAATTGTTTTTCATTAAAAAAAAAAAAAAACATGTATACATTTCTTATTGTATATTTTTTTAATATCACAAACTCAAACAACATCAATCAAATAAATATATTTATTTTTGAAAAATCGATTCCAACAATAAATTTGGCCCATTTAGCTTTTAGTTTTTATTTTATGTGACTTTTACAAAGAACGAATAATTTACGTTAAATAAATAAATTACGTTAAAATTAGAAAACTTTTGTTTAGATAAAAACATTTTCAGCACTTTTGAAACTAAGTTTTGTCTGACGATATTTTTTCGGTGTACTTTGTTCATTATTTAGCGCGTGCTGCAAGGTTATTTATTCCACAATTAAAACAGCAACAATCCAAATGGTTCCAACAAGCACAAGGTAAAATCTTTGAAATATGATCACTTACTGACGATAATGATGATGATGATGATGATTTAATTTCTGGCGTCAATTTTTAAATATTTTTTACCAACTTATCGTTTGGTATCACTGCTAATTTGATAAAGAGTACACGACTTTCTCAATTTGGTATCAAGTGTTATACTATCTAATACTTCAAAGTAATTTTAAATGTTGTGTGTTTACTTGGTGTTTATATGAAATCATCAGTAGACTATGATTTTTTTTTTGTATCAGGCTAGGATACAGGAGGAAGGAAAAGGGTATATTCCCCTCCCTAAACGAATCAAAGATATCTCATTTTTATTAACAGAAATTTCTGTTAACAGAAATTTTTTTAAATGTTTCATTTCCTTTTAAAGTTTTCCTTCCAAAAGCTAATGATGGACCCGCGCCTGAGTGGCATGATCGAAAACTTTTATCATATCTTGAGAATTTTGTTCTATATTTGTTGCAACATACGAGTATGTATGTATGTATGTATATCTCAAAATTAAAATCTTAATCAATATTAATATAGAGTCAGCTCAATATAGGTTTGACGCATATGCCCAAAAGTCGAAAAAAGATAAATAAGGTGTATGTATGTATGTATATCAAGTTTTCTACAATATTTTTTTTGCATTTTCATACTCTACAATAAAAATTTTAAACGTTAAACGTCTGGAACTAGTTCTTTTAGTTCTTTTAGTTATTCGCAACCAAAGTATTAAAAAATTAAATTTGGTAAAAGTTAAAATTGACATTTGTTTGGAGTTTTTCAATTTCAAACCTAATAGCAGCCATACATATGTACATACATATATTGCATTTTTCATTTTCGGATGTTGGAATTTGCCATAATCCCGCATGTTTCCGTTTATAACCAATGCTGCCAGCTATACAGATTTGTTCCCTAACGTGGGAAATTTGAAGATCTGCATTGCCCTCATTGATATTTGCGAAGGAGCTAATAATACCCCTTAATTATGAATTTCCACTCAGTTTTAATAAATTTTACTGAATAGCGAAAATTAAATTGTAGATAAAGTACGTTAGAAAAATATAATGAATTAATAAGATTTATATTCAATATACATATGTACATACATACATACATACGTACATATTAAAAACTATTATAAAAAATTATAAATCGTTTGCAGAAAGAAAATTAATTTATTTTATTAGTACAAACAAATCAAAATGACGTTAATTCTTCATCTCAAAAGAGACGTCAATTGTTCTGCTCATCATAAATATCCCTTTGACGCATATGGGTTGGCTTGCCAGATCCCGGTTGAAAAAATTCTTGACATTGACAAAAAAAAATTTTTGGATTTTTACAAAAATTTTTGACAATTCCCGTATAAAAGGGCTATTAGACACGCATACTTGTCTGCAGACATGTACGATGGCATACCAAATCTCACTGTCTAATAGCATGTATGTCGAGTACGTCAGACATGTATGTATGTTGGTTTTCAAAAATTTTTGATTTTCTGATGTCTATCGCACACCAACATACACACAACATTTATTTGTGCTGAAGTATGCCGTCAGCGTTCGATAGTGTAATAGTAAAATGAAAAGTATGCCATCGTACATGTCTGCAGACAAGTATGCGTGTCTAATAGCCCTTTAAGGCAGCATGGTATAATAAATTTGGTATTCTTGTCCCTAAAACAAATACAACGTCACAAAAAGAACAGGCATTTTGTTAGTGTAAAATGTTTTCTGTGAGTCAAAATCGGAAAAACAAGCCGATCGCTTCGAAGCCGTACATCGTCGCCGTCTTTGCGAATTCGAGCCGCTGCCAAACACATCGATTTTTTAATGCTTTCACAGGTATTTCGGCTGTTAAAAATGCATTATTAGTTTTAAGTTTCTTAATGTGATACACAAGTTTTCCTTACCGGAGATATTTATGTGTTTTATATAAAATTACCAAATAAAATTTTATACTTCATCGGCGGATTGAAATAAAGTTTTTTGCTTAGACGCCGATACAAATTTTTGATCAGCTTGTTGCTCTGCTACATACAATTTGATATTTGTAAAATAAAAATACCCGTCTATAGAAGGCAGGACGATTTTACCTGTTTTTATTATACCATGATACGGCAGTAGTTTTATTTATATGTATGTAAGTGTGTCATTTATTTTTTATAAAAATATACATTCACTCATATTTTTAATTTAAAAAAAGTGGAAATATCTACAATACATTCAACCGATTATTGTTGGGAACACAATTGAGACGAACGATGTATTTTTCGTTGCGAATATTCGTCGTCAAAAATAGAACACATGTATGTATGCATATAAAAGTGAACACAACACCGACGTCGACGAAATTCATCGTGCGTGACGAATTCTCTGATAGATTTATTTCTATTTCATACGTCGACGAAGGACGAACAAATCAGTACAGAGTTACCTTATTTTTTTTAGTTTTCAGATATATTAGTAAATAATAATATATTAACTTCTATATATTTTAAGCATCAAGGTCTGTTTTTAACACAAAAAAATGTTTATTAATGTTAATTTAATTTTTCATAATAATTTTCAATTTGTTAGCATATGTATGCTCTTTAGAAGTTACACAAAGTGTAACGAAATATTGGATTTAATTATAAATAAACATTTTTTGTATAAAAACCAGACCTTGATGCTTAAAATTTATAGAAGTTAATATATTAAAAATAAAAAAAGTCGAAATTAATAATCAATTAAAGAAAATTAGTAAATAATGTTGATTTTTACTTTTTACTTTAATAAGTGCTTCTTTTTATGATATAGAGCTTTTTAATGTTTTTTTTTAATGGTTACTTTTGTAAAGGAATTATTTTCTTTATATCGATGTTATGTTTATACACTAGACCCCCGAGTTGCGTTGTTAATGGGGACCGGAGAAATGCGACGCAAAACGAAACGACTCCAATCGGATCACTTTTTTCTAAGTGCAAAAATTCTATTTGTGATAAAAAAGTGATATGGTATAAAAATGTAAGTAGAAAATAAACGGGGAACTGCCATTTTTACATGCTACTTGATAAAGTCCTCAGTTGTAATTATGACTTCAGTTAAAATGTTCAATCAGAATTAAAACGACGCAACCAAATTTTAAAAAGCGATGCAAATCGGAATGACGCAAAAGGACAACGCAAATCGGGGCTCCAGTGTATTTAAAAACATATATGTAATAAGAAATATTCCCATTTTTTTTTTATTATTATGACAGCAGTTATTTGTTCGTTCCAATTGTGCGCCACACGACGAATTTACGCAACGAACTTTTACCAATGAATTCCTCGTTCATCCCAATTGTATTAAGAAAAATGTACATAAGGAAAAAAACACAACAAAAAAATTCAACAGTTTCAGTCTTTTAACGTTCATATAAAATAAAATATAAAAATATTAATATCTACGTATTTTTCCACATATATACATAATTTACCATTCTGTGCCATCCGGTGTTAAAAAGTAATCGCTATATAAAGCATCAGTAGCTATTTTTTTTTTTTGTAAATAAACTCATTTATTTTTTACACAGCTTTGTTTAAGGAAAACTGTGAACAAACTTTCTGGATTTAAAAACTTCTTGACAAAATGATTGCCAGACATCAATAATTCTTTTAAATCGAGACAAAACAAGGCCGGGTGGCAAGCCTACATATGGGTCACACGATCAAGATTTGCTATCAATTTTTTTACACAAACTTCTTGTCAAAATTCATGAAAATTTATGGTTGTGACTAGGCTTGCCACACGTCCTTTATAATAAAGTATTGTACGTTTTTTTGATTAATTGTACTCTATACTTTATAGAAACAATAAAGTACACCAAAATACTTTATTTCGCATGATTTGATTTATCTACAATTCAAAATAGATTCGGCATATATTGGTCATTTGTTGACGTTTATTTACAGTGGCGATTCTTTCTTAAGACTATGTCATGGAAATTTGGATATGAAACAAGCAAAAAAAATTAACCTTTTGTCTGCACCGGAACTAACCAGGGAAATTCACATCAATTTTTTATTATTTATCGATACAGCTTTAGAGTATCTGAATAAATGGTTCGATTTTAAAAATACAAACAGGTTACTTACAATTAGCAATAAAAATTTAAAGAGCAAAGTTGAATTTGATAATATTGTTAGCATAAACGAAAATTTAAATCTGCAAAAACTTAATATAAATATGGATGATCTTTATGGAGAAATTGCGTCATTAAACAAAATTTATGATCAGATATACAGTTCTGAAGGTTTCGCGGAATTATCTACAGCAAGGAAATGGCAGCTATTATTTAATAAGACTGATCATAATTTATCAAATTTGTATAAAGTAATTTCATTTTTAATTTCTATTCCTCAGCATTCACAGAGAGAGTTTTTTCTGTAATGAAGAGCAAATGGCGAGACGAAGGAAACATATCGTCTCTGAATCTGATAAAAAATTAATTAATTATTTACTTTAATTTAAATATGATAATTATTTGATAAAACTTGCGAAAAGCAATAAAAAATACGTTTTCAAATATAACAATAAAGAAAAATAAATTGTACTTTATTTTTATACTGTGTATTTTTTTCCTAACCTTTAACAACCAATGTACTTTAATTACAAAAAAAAAAGGTGGGAGCCCTAGTTGTGACGTAGGATGCACGCAATTTGAAAGTAATTTGCTTTCAAGATGTCATCAAAACAACAACTAAAAATGGTTGCTTAATGGTTGCTGTTTACTGATTGATATCAAATTGATTGTCAGTTTCTAAATGTGTGAGTGTATTAGTAAATTGAAACATATCGTATGTTAAAGTTTTGAATTTTAAGTCGAAAATGTAGAGGCTCGTAGTAATTGAATACGTAAAGTGCAGTCTAATTTTACTTTTTCTGTTCAATTATTTTTCTTAGATTAGATTTTCCTTTCTAATAAAAATAATAATTTAGTTTAAAAATAAAATTAAAACAAAAGACGAACTTAAACCTGACTAATTGAAAATTACGTTGATTACATATAAAATTGTAAAAAGTTTTGTGCTTGAAACGGATATGCGATAATAAAAATAACATCTGGCAGCCCTACCAAAAGCTGTTTTATGACTATAGATGTGCAAATTTAGGGCGGCGGTAGGTTCTTAGTTATTTATTAAGAACAAACAATCTATGTTTATTACAATTATATGGACACAAAGATAAAAACAGGGCTAAAGTTTTACAACATTAAAAACTTTAGCAATTTTAACTTAAATGAGATATTAAGATAAATAATTTCATTAATTACCGTTACTATTTTAAATTCTTGCTTAATCTCAGTAATCTATAAAGATAATTTTAAAATTCACCCGTTTTCATTTTAGGCCGTTTATTATGCAAATATGTAATGGAATTTCAATGGAACTTCCAGTGTGGCTTTACAAAACTTTCAACAATCAGAAACATGTTTGTTAATCATTTTAATACATAATAGTATTAAATACTCTTATTACATTATATTAAAGCACTTATCAGGCATGAAAAATACTCATAAGGACTGTAAACTAGCAATGAGCTTCGAATCAAAAATAGAAATTTTAATTTTGTTAAAATATTACAAAAATTTGCGTTTGTAAAATTAATAATAAAATTAAATTACAATAATTGTCGCATTCGATAATTTAGCGCTAAGGGATCATCGATCGATATACGAGTATATCAAGGTCAATTAACAATCAGTTGCTGTTATACTACAGCAGCAGATTCGTTTTAACTATTGTTGCTTAATCTGCAAACATGTCAAATTCCACATGAAAAAATAGTAAGCAATTTTTGTTTTTTTAATTATTAATGTGTAGTTTAAACTTTAAAGTGTATGGGACCGAGGCGAATTGACTGTCAACTTTTATATGTACATACATACATACATATTATGTATGTATGTATGTACTAATATGATCTTGATTTTTCTCTTGATTCATATTAAAATTATAAACGATTATTCTTTATTGGTTGTAAAATGTTTTGTCGGCTATATTGAAGAAATTGGCAAATTTTTTTCGGTAGTATGATTATTTGCGATTGTTAATAATTTTTCTTTATATTGTTTTCACACCCAAAATTTAAAACCTATTTTTAATATTAAAAGCATAAAAAGCAAATTTTGCGTTCACACTACATATTTAATAAATTCAGAATTTAACACAAAACTTGTATAATAAATTTGTTCAAAACAAAATAAATCTACCGGCGAAATAAGTTTATTTGTGGCTCTAATAATATCTACTTTCTATAACACTTATTTGACAAACTGTACAACACATGTTTTTTTTTTGTGTGAATAACTAACCGCCTGTTTGTAGAAAACGATTACAAACATTTGTTTTAGTCGTATTTTATCTAAGCCAAAATGTAAAATTACAAGCACTTTGTTACGCCTATGCAAGATTTTTTATAAAAAAAAAAGTTCGGATAAGATAAAACATTTTTGGCTAAATGATTTTAGATTCATTTTACAAACTGAAAAATAAGCTTGCAAGTATATTGGTGTAGGTACCCAGCAAAATAAAATTGAATGGGTTCTAAATGAAGTGATTTTTCATGACTTCTTAAGAATGTATTTTTATTATTTATAGATTTCATTATAATTGTCATTGTCGAAATCCTGAAAAACCCATTCATTTCACCAATTGCTTTATATGAAAAATATCTGTCACGTATAAGAACTGATTTATTTTACCAATGGAAAAACGTATCTAAATCATCGATTTTGCATTGGTTTATGATCTCCAATGTCACGCCTGTGTTAAAATCATGCATGTTTCACTTAAATCGAACCAGTTCGTAGTCATTCAAACACGTGATTAAACTACTTTCTTGTCACATAAGATTTTGCTGGGTATATTGATGTAAAAGAATAAACATATATATTTTTTTAAATTAAGGGATTTTTTCTTATCCGAATTCGACTGTACAACATAAATAGACGATTGAAAAATTTTAATCGTCTTCTATAAACAGATAATAAGAAATTTTACAATATTTTGTAAATAAATATTTCATTAATTCAATAAAAACTGAACTTGAGCCTGATAATATTACTTTTCATATATACATACATCAATATAAGTTCAAATAATAATTACGTTTATTCGTAATAATAATAATATAAAAATATTTAAAATTATTATTCAAATGCAAAATTCGTCTTCTACGGAACTTTTTATATTTATATTTTAATTAATTAGTAGGTATAATCGGTATCAGATGCCTCCAATCAATAATTTTAGTTTGGCCAGAATTGAGATTAGTACAGCGGAAATCAGGTTGCATTTTATAAAACCCACTGTTTAAAATAATTAATAATAGTTTTTAAGATGGTTTTAAATTTTATTTATTTGTTGCGGGTTAGCAATATCTAAATATATATCTCGTTGGTAGCCATACCAACTCATCAGTAGATGTTTTACCCTTTATGTTTAAACAATTTTAAAGCTCATCTATTTATACAAAAACTCACAAATATATTTTTGTGAATTACAAAGCATAAAAATAGCCTTCAAAATTTTTTAAACACACACAACAAATAATTTTCCATTATGAATGTGTTAACTTTTCTACACCTATTTAATTTTTAAAATTTTTTAAACATAAAGGGTAAAACATCTACTGATGAGTTGGTATGGCTACCAACGAGATATATATATCGATATTGCTAACCTGCAACAAATAAATAAAATTTAAAACATAATTACTTGAGTACATGCTCAAATAAATGTAAAATTTTGTTTTTAAGATTGTTTTAACACTTTTCACAATGATATTGCCTCCTCGTTGTAATGCCAGTTGACAAACATTTTTTTTTTTTGATTTTGCTCTTAAGAGCAGTAATTTTGCACACCGATCTTGAAGTAATACTGGCCCTAATTCGCATTTTTTGCGAAATTGAGATTTTCAGTAATTTCAATACATTTCTACATGAGACCAAAGACACATTTTATATAAAAAACAAGCATTCGTATGTACATACATACATACATACTACACACAAAAGAAATTTCATTGTTGTGTTACATTTTATCGTTCGCTTAATGACGGAATTTATTGCCAAAAACATCAGTGTGAGTCAAAAAAATTCCAGTATTAGGTATTTTTTATTTGAATTTCATTTTATTTCAATAAACTGGTTTTATATTTGGTATGTAACTAAATTTAGTACACATATTTTAACCTAAATTTTAATACTGGATATTTTCTTTTGGAGCGTAAAAATTCCAATACGCATCGCTATTTTCTTTGAAAGCCGATTTGAAGTAATTCGGTCAGTATGGATCAATTCAATTGATAAATTCATTTGGGAACCCAAACACATCGCAACGTCTCTAATTAGATGCGTCTATTTCTACAACAATAGAAAATAGTTAAAATATATGTTGCCATAATTCTTCCTTAATTAAACTGCAATTTAAAAAAAACTTGATTTTTCAGTGAAAAAACTGCATATTGAAGAAAAACCAAAAAATGTATCGTAATTTATTTTATATATAAAAATACTGCTTTATGGGCGAAAAAACCCAAAATGTAAAACTGCTCAATTCTTCGAAAAACTGCAAAATACAGATAAATCTGCATATTTGGCAGTTTCAAACATTAACTGCCTTGCCTGTTCGCCGATATCGAAGAACTTCTTTTTTTCGAACAATTACATTTAAAATAAAAAAAAATTTTTTTAATTTGTTTTTGTTTTTAATGTAATTGTTCGAATAAGTTCGAATAAGTTCTTTCTTTCGAACAATTACATTTAAAATAAAAACAAAATTTTTTTAATTTGATTTCGTTTTAAATGTAATTGATCGAAAGAAAGAACTTATTCGATATCGGGGAACAGGCACTAAAAAAATAACATTCTTTTTTCGAAGTCCGTTAAAAAATGGTTCACATTATTATTTTCGTAGTATCGATTTATAAATATGTACATATGTGTATATATGTATATAAGTATATAACCCAGGAATTATATCAACTGTTTGTGTTTCCTGTCAGTAAACATAACTGAAAGTCCAGCCCCAAAAACCAATAATCTTAATAATGCTTGCATTGTGTCTTGAATTGCGCTGCAAATGGTGTATTCAAAAATGCTTAAGAATTCTTTGTTTGTGTTAAAGTTTAAACAGAGTCTGTTAAATATTCATTACCTCTTTTTTAACAAAAGATGTCGATCAGCTATATACTTACATATGTAAATATATATGCATACATACATATGTATATGTATATATAAAATTGTTTTCTTGCAGACGATGTCTATATTTGCACTTAACTGTCACTTAACATAAACTTCAGTCGTTTTTCTCTCTTAATAACAATTCCATTGCTTTAACCTTTTGTCGAGATATCGTAAGAATTATCTTTATATACGAGTAAATGCATTCATGGTTATTTCAATTTCTAAATATTGAAATTATAAACTTTCGTATGTACATTAAGTTTTATTATGATATTGTTTGCTGCTTAGTAGCAGTAGACCAGATAAGCAATTAAGTTTGTATGTAATTAAGTGAGAGCCGTTCTAGCAATATTGATATTTTAAATCAGCGGTGCCCACAAGTTCCTTATGGAAGAGCAAACACCAATACATTTAAAGAGAAACAAATTTTTATTCAAAATTTTTTGTTGTAAAAACAAATACATGCAAAGAAAACACAAAAAATATATTTCATATATTTATTTCATATCATACGTTAAACAAAAACAAAATGTACATTGATGATTGCTGTCGTCAATGTTTACCAGCAAAGCATACGAAAGTGTTGTTATTTTGCTCTTGCGTGTATACAGTGAAGAACGACAAAAAAAACTAATAAGACAAAGTTGTTTGTGTATTTCGTATTGCTAGTGCTGAGTGCTGTATGAGTATATTAAAACACACTGCCTATAGCTAAGAGTATTACAAAAACAAATGAGCATGAAGGGCATAGGGCTTGGGCACCGCTGTTTTAAATGAAGTGATTTAAAAATATATAAGTATCAAATTTGAAATGCACCCAATTTTTTTTAAAAATTTCATTAAAAAACTGACTAAAAATTAAGCACTTAACGAAAATAAATGGGGCACAAACCGCACAGTTTATGCACACACCCAACACTAAATGCATTCGTATGTCGTATACTTATTTGAAAGATTTCAATTTTGTATTACAATAAGAAAAATACACAGGTATGTTCATGCTTAACCTCTGTACCTGAGTTGCGGCCAAACTTGACGGTTCACTAAAGACAAAGAAGAGATGTATGTTCTTCTTCTTATGCATTGACCATCCATGTGTGTTGTTTAGCAAGACCACAAAGAGTATTAACATTGGTAGTCCAACGTCTATTAAGCAGTAGTACCACTGGTCGAATATCAGTCATTAAGCCCAACATCTCTCCCAGCGATTTTGGTCGCGGAATAATGATGGTAGCACGATACCCTCCAGCATATCCATCCACAAGGGGACAAAATGTGCATGTCACAATTGGTGAGTCCAATATAGGAACGCCACATATCTATAGCCCAGTAGGCATTCCTCCGTGGGGCGATCGAACCTTGAAAGATAACTCCTAGAGACTATCTTTCTATCGACTTTTTTTCCGACTTTGGGAAACTTAAGTGCCTGTTCACCTTCCACCAGATTAGCATTGGCTACCCAACTTCTTTTCATATGTTATACGCACAAATGTTTCTCTACGTTATGGGTGATTGGGCAAAATCCAATTACCTTTTTCCCCAGAAAGCACAGCACCAAGGCGTGGATGGTCAACAAAATGCATAACCGTATTATCTGGGGATATGAAAAAGGCGCAGTTAGTTGTTTTACTTGGTAGTTGTCATATTTAACAAGATTTTGTTAAAATCTAATAGAAAATTAATGCTTTTTTTAAGAAAATCTAATCAAAATAAATCGGATTTCTTATTGCTTTTCTCGATTTATAACGAACTTTCTCAGGGATCACACCATACGAGTTCGCAGATAGAGTAGAGAGTTATGATGCCATCAAACTATGGGTCCATTCTTTCTCCCACTCTATGGCAGCTGTTTCCCCCTTTATAATTCCTCGGAAGTTGAGTCCATGCACAATATTCGAATTCGGCAGTGCGTAATTATGGATTCTATAAATACATATTCCTCAGTTTCTTAAGACTATGTAAGATATATTAGACTACATCTGAACTTCTTAAGATTTATATTAAATATAACAGGGGTTAATGGAATAAAATTCTCATGTATAGGCTACTATGGAATATAAAAGTAGATCAGTGGTGGGATTCAGTAAATTTTATTACGATAATCGTATTGTTAAAATTAATACATATAACGAACTTTTATCGAATTTAATATTCAGTAACACTTTTAACGATATTCGCTTTCGGTATGTTAAAGACAATAATTTTTCGGTTGTTATGCAATAAATAAAAGTCTGCAGTTTAATTGTAGCACGTTCGTTATGCCTAGAACAAAATTGATCTTTTAAAACAACATACGAAAACACAGAATCTTTTATGCATAAATAATAATATTACCATTATTTAAACATGCAATTTAACATTCATATCTCCAAATTTCATTAAATTTAACATTCATTTTTTTTAAATTCTAAAAAATTTTTAAGAAAAATTTCAATAAATAAATTAATTTATTTGTTTTATGTTTATTTCTCTTTGTGCTTTTCTTATATGTATATTGATAGAGATGCCAACGTAAAAGGAAATTATAACGATGTTGTTAAGAAGTAATTAGTGAATAACAAAATCGTTACTGCAAACCGCAATAATTGTCGATAAATTTAATATTTATCGAATTGTTAAAAGTTACTGAATCGCACTACAGTTGTGCCAATAGCAGCACCTAACAAGTGAATCCACCCACCCGTCTTGCTTAAAATGTTATATTACGATTTTTGCTTAGATTAAATCAACATTAATTCACCCGTGAAAGTGAAATTTTTCAAAACAAAATACAATTTCATATAATAAAGTTTTGTTCAGCCTTTAGTAACTTATGTTAAATAAAAAGAAGACGAATTTTCGAGCTTGATGTCTTCTTTTTATTTAACAAAATACAATTTTTTTTTCTTGAATTCTGATTATTTATAATAACAATACTGCACTTACCAACTATTCTATTGGGTAGTTCATTCTTGTGATAACGAAAGAATTATTTGATCATTTGACCGAAAACCGCTGTTGTTTGCAGCAGCATCGTAATATCTGAAAGAATTAAGAAAAATCTTTGAATTTAGTATGAAAGCTTTCGGGTTTCGGGACTTGCTAAATCTAGGAGGAAGGGATTTCCTGTATTCCATCTCTGGTTCATGAACGTACGCTGATCCTTGAAATTTTTTGGCACTACTGTATTATTTTTTCCAATAAATATTTATTTCTATGGATTTGTTAATGAAAAGACATTTTAACAATGATTGTTCGCCTTCAAGCCAGTATTTTTTTCCTATTGCTGCATATAAAGTATTAAATAATTTGGTATTTTAATTTAATTACTATTTAAAGTATTGCAATTTTACGAGCATGTATGCAGCTAAACGTTTCCATGATATTGTACTTGTTTGTAAAAAAAAAAGATTTTATGAAAAAAAAAAAAAAAATAATAAAACTGAAAACTAAAAACCTCCAACGAAAATCAATGTAAAAATCATTGCACTTGGATTTGTCTTTAAGACTACAAATTTGTTTTACACCGTCAATAACAAAAGACATGAAAAGTTTTCGAAAAATAATGAAAGAACCATATATGAATTTTAAAGTTTCTAAGACAAATGCCAAACATGTGTCAAAGCTATTTTGTTTTACACGTACATACATACTCACGCTCACTTTAGACGAATTATATCAAATAGCAAAAATTCAACAACTAAATCAAGGTGGTGGTGTTTTACATAAAAATTCAAGATTAAAAAAAATAAAACGCACGCACATACATGAAACCAATAAATAAATGGACAGATACATACGTTCGTTAATGGTATCGGTGTTTTGATATTGAAATGGCCAAATACAAGTACAGCCAATGAATTGTTTTCAGTTGAATAAGAACAAGTTGGCATATGCAAAATATGAAATGAAATAAGTATGCAGGAAATGGTTATTTTTGGGAACCCCATTTTAATGTTGAAATTTTTTTTGTCAGTTGTTCTGACAATACTTATCGCAATGACTTATGAAAGTACTCGTGCAACTGGAACAAAAAGTAATGCATCATGACCGGTGAAGAAAAATTGGCGTAACAATTCTAGTTTATACGCTCATAAATAATTTTGTGTAGTTAAGTCTCCCGAAATACACAGTACGTGAATTAAATGGTCTCTTCAACTCATCGAGCTACCCAAAAAGATTTATCCCCATCCCTATTTTTTGTGGTCTTTTTAAAAAATAGAAAGCTTTCATATTGAGGAAAGCTATCCGCGAAACCTGTTTTCGGAAAACTACTCGTATTATTCAAGAAAACATTTTACGACAGAAAGCTCGTACCTACCCCTACCCCCTACACAAATCAAGTCTTTTTGGTTACCACTCTTTCTTCCCTACACCGCTCACCAACAAGCAAAAAGAGACTTAAAAAACCCCGCCGCAAAAGTCATCATGTAAATCGGGTGTAACACAAGTCATCACACTTTTGTTCCCTTCTCTATTTCTTGTATTCGTAAATGACCTTCTCTGTAAAACTTCTTGTCAAAATATGTTTGAAAAGAATTGCATCTACTTATGTAAATTCGTACGTAAATAATAATTTATTTGAATGTATGTATGTATGTATGTATGTACATACATATATTTTACGAACATCATTTTAATATTCATAATTCCATTGATATTTGTTTTTTCAATATTAAAAAGGTAACTGCGATTTTGGGGATTTTTTTTGTATGTGTTTATAATCAATAAAAAATCAATTTGAAAGAATTATGAATAGAAATAAAAGTAATAAAAATGCTTTTCAATAAACATACGATTGTTGTGTGTTGTTATGCGTTTATTGTATAAATTAATCCAATAAAGGTCATACAGATATGTAGATATCAAATTAAGTAAAATAACATAAAGACAATGAATGATTTACCTTAATTCGGTGAAGATTGTTTTTGTTCAAAATCTCTTTGATCGATTTCGCTGATTTGACATGCAGACACATACAAGAATTATTATATGACTTTACCATGTTTATGATTGTAAATTTTATTGGGAGTGTTGAATGGCACGTGTAGACGAAGTGTCTACCAAATGGCACGAGTTTTACTTTTTTAAATTTTCACAGGTGCACAGGAACAGGGATGGAAATTTGTTTTTCATTATTTTTTATTAAGTTAAAAATTGTTTTAGCGATTAGTTTTAAAAAATATCATATTTTGTCTCCATGAAAAATGGCCCCAAAGTTTTGTATTGGAAACAATAACACGGGGCCATGGTGTAATAAACAAGGTGGCAGCAGAAGGAAAAAGAACTTGGCAACACGAGAAAAAGTAAAGCCAAAATAAGTCTTTCTTTCAAAAATATTTTATTTTTTAGAACAAAAAATTGCTTATGTGAAATATTGATTTATTCAAATCTGTGAAGCAAAAAATCATCACATGGCTTGGTGATGCCACGGGGTCATTTCTTATTTTTGGTGTTTAAATTTGGGGCTAAGTTTCCAAAATTTTAGGGCAATTTTTTAGTTTTAAGTAAAATAAAATAAAAAATTCAAAATTAAATATGGCCTTAAAAACTAGGGAAGTCACCATTGGATCCATTTTGCTTCATTGAGGTCATTTTGCTGCAATCTACTTTGTATGGTTGCTCTTTATTTCCTCTCCTTTACACACTTTAGTCTATGATATAGTAGACTAAAAGCATACTTTATAGATAAGAGAGCTTTAGATGTCTTAAAGTGTGCTTTTATGTATACGTAGTTATGATTATGTACCATTTTGTTTGTCACGGCAACTCTAACAAAGAAGAAATTGTAAACGATCAATCTTAATAATGGAGTTTCTAGAGGAAATTAAATTCCCAAAAAACAGGTTGTAGAATTGAAGGAATTGTAACATTTTATTTAAATTTATTTATTGTTTGTTATTAGTAAAGTTTTTATGGCGTAGCAAAAAATCCACGGCAGGTAGTAATTTATTTCAATCCCAATTGAAATTAAAGTTTTTGAAGTGTTTATCGTTTTATTACGTACTTGACACAATCGCTACGGAAGTGTTGACATTAGAAATATCTATTGCAATTAAAAAACAAAAAAGTAAAAGTAAATGTAAATTTTTAAAAGGAACAAATGTAGTTTAATTAATATTTTTTAATAAACTATTAATGTATGTAAAAGTTAATTGAAATATGGGTATAATTTTTTTCTCTTGGAACAGATCAACAGAAGAAAAATTTGTACGCCGTTTTCCCAAAGATTTTATATGGGGCGTGGGAACATCATCGTATCAGATTGAAGGCGGGTGGAATGCCGATGACAAAGGTGAATCTATTTGGGATTTTATGACACACAATCATCCAGAAAAGATTGCCGATAAATCAAATGGAGACATAACAGCTAATAGTTATCATCATGTAAGTTGAACAACAAACAAAAACAATTTATCACCAGAATTTCAATCAAAACACTTGACTTTTAATTAATTTTTTTGTTGCCGATGTTTGTTTGCTTTTTTTTTATAAATTGCAAAGCTTTAATATTAAATTGAGTCTATTAACACACAAAGGTGAGTGAGTAAATGTTTTTAGCTTTCAATTTTTAATGATACCGATTTATTATATTATTATGACATATTTTATAGATTTAATATGTAAATGAAATTAAAGTGGATTTGAAAAATACTAACAGGTGCTTGTTTGCCTGGCTTTAAATAGTTTTTTTTTTTGTACAGAAAATTGAGAAAACTAATACATACTTCAATTATTGTTTAGTAGGGCCCCTTAACTTACATAAGGGTGAGTACTGAATAGAAGGGATAATTTTCAAAATTACGTGCTAACAAGAAATAATAATTTCGCAGAATCTAACAAAGTCAAAAACAAATTGTGTACTTTTTATTTGTTAAATATTGCAAAGAAAATATATAATTTAATAACGTTTATTAAAAACTTATAAATATTGATTTAAAAAAAAAAAGAAAATCCCAGAGTGGGGTAATGGTTTGTTTTCAAATTAAATATTTATGTGTTTTCTAGTAAAGTTACGTCACATTTATTAAATATTTGCCCAAAACAACCTAACCACTTGTTTGCTTAGGAATATTGTCTTATAGTGTTTAACTTGGTTTTTGTATAACAAAATGAAATAAATTTATTTTTAAATTTTATTTATTTGTTGCGGGTTAGCAATATCTAGATATATATTTCGTTGGCAGCTATACCAATTCATCAGTAGATGTTTTACCCTTTATGTTTAAAAAATTCCAAAGCTCATCTATTTATACAAAAACTCACAAATATATTTTTGTGAATTACAATGCATAAAAATAGCCTTTAAAAAATTTTCACAAACACACTCAAATAAATGTAAATTAGTTTTACAAAAAAAGTATTTTTATACAGTTTTTAAAAAATGTGAACTCATAATTAAAAAAAAAAACTGAAAATGAAATAAATGAATTATTGGTTTCGTTCCTTTTTGCGTTTTTTTTTTCGCCAAAAATTTGATAAATGTGAACGTAGCTTAAGACTTGTTTTTGGCTGACTTCCAAAACGTTCGTATACAAAGTTTGTATACAGTATTGCTACTGTATTTAAATCACATACATTTGCACAGTTCCGAAACAATGCAACAACTATAAAACCGATGCCTTGATTGATTTCTTAGTGCGTTTAAAATACTTGGCGGCGGCGTTTTGAAATGGTATACATTTTAGAACTATTGTACTGCGGCGTTATGAAATGTGATGCTTTTTTCTAACACAAAGCAATTGACGTTTTGGAACTCAGCCTTTCATTCATATGATCGATTACAAGTTCTTTTATTGAAATAACAACAAAAAAAACTGGTTTTTCATAAATTTTTAAAAGTTTCTGTTATGAAATTTTATGAAAAATTGTTTGTATAAAAAAGAAAACGTTGAAGCACTGTGGCTCCAAACAGACAGACACTGAAAGAGGGATTCCGCTATTGCACAATTTATATCGAAAATGTGCAAGAAAAAGTTCGGATCTATTAAATTTAACTAAGCTTGTAACCGATATCTATCTCTAATTTTCAATCTTTTAAGTTTTCATTATACGTAACGCTCTACGAGTATAAAATTATCAGAATTTTTTAAATTAAAATTTATTTAAAGCAAAACGCATATATAGTATGTAGTAACTTTTACTTTTTATATGCATGTGTTGTTACAACTGTGAAAATCTTGCTATAACTAGATGTTGTAAGCCTTAATTGAAAAACAGATTAATGTTGTGTTTCAGCCGAGGCAGCACATAATACATATGTTGGGAACCATAATCGGCGCCTTCATTTATTATATATACAGCAGCGTTCGGATCTGCTTCTTTATTCAAAAAGGTTTTTTTTATTATTATTCACATGATCATAAGTTGCAAATAGAATTTCTGTTGAAATTCCCGAAAAAAATTTAATTTTATGACTTAACCGGTTATCGATAAAAATCACAACAGCTATCGACTGTCATAGGAAATCGTGTTGACCAGCTAAATGATTGCTTTAGTTCAAGTTAATCTTTTTAAATAAGTAATTATTAATTAAACAGCACACTTCCCGATAGGAAATTTTATATCCTCTAAGGCATTAAATTCGTTGACTTTATTTGTTTTCAATGTTAGCAACTGTTTGTCTCTCTATCCGAAGACAACAACGTTTTCAGACAACAAAAGTCGCAGGTGGTTTATGTCTGCCTGACAAACGTAACAGATAGAATTTGAAATTTCCAACTGAGTTGTGACAATTTAATGCGATTAATTAATGACGTTAATAAAATCAATTATGTAAGTGATTACTGTTGAATTCAATACCGTTGACAGTTAGTTGTTGATGACTTTGTTACGAGTATATTATTTGTATTGAAAACTATTGAAAACATTGTTCAATATTTTTTTATACATTTGTATGCATATATGCATGTATGTACAAGAATGTTGATGAAAATTTAATGTACTCGTATAAATATGTGTAATTTAAAACCAAACCAAAAAAAAACTTGACGAGGGAAACAATTTGCTTGATTTAAAAAAAACTACTTAATTATTAATAATAGAATAATAATGACCTCAATTAACGAGTTTAAATTTTTTAAATATTTATTAGTTAGAATTTTTATAATATTTATAAATCTTGTTAATACACTAAGTATGTATGTAAATTTATAAATTCGAATGCATTATTGTCGCTCACATTTGTTATAGTAGTGAAACGAGTAGCAAGTAACTAACTGGAACACATGCTCAAGTATTTCTAGTTCAAATTTGGGAGGTGTGTTCGAATTAATTACTAATAATAATTATAATTGTGCTTCTGTTAGATCGAAAGTTTGTAAACAGCAGAAATTTATCTTGATTTTCAGTGGCGCCAGGATGTCCAGTTGTTGCGCGACTTGAACGTCAAAGTGTATCGATTCTCAATTGCTTGGGTACGCATTTTGCCAGGTGGTTATATGAATCATGTCAGCACGGCTGGCATAAAATACTACAGCAATTTGATAGATGAACTGTTGCACTACAACATTACGCCCATGGTGACGATGTATCATTGGGAGCTGCCGCAGCGTTTACAGGAATTGGGTGGTTGGACTAATCCCGAAATTATACCGATATTTAAGGACTACGCACGTTTATTGCTCGAGATGTTCGGTGATCGTATTAAAATATGGACAACTATTAATGAGCCCTGGCATGTGTGTGAGCATAGTTATGGTGTAGATTATTTGGCACCTTCCTATAATTATCCAGGCATACCGGCTTATCTATGTGGCCATAATTTGTTGAAAGCTCATGCTGAAGTAGTGCATATGTATCGCAATGAATACCAAAAATCTCAAAATGGTCGTATAGGCATCACTCTAGATGTATCCTGGCCTGAGCCAAAAACTGATTCAAATGATGATCTTGAAGCTTCTGAAAGATCCATGCAATTCTATGTAAGTTTTAGTTTTACTCTTAATCTAATGCGTAGAATGTAGGTGGTAACCACTCACACTCACTTGGGTAGCCAGTTCCTTAAAATTATATTATGGATGGCAGCTGGCAACTGCCAGTTTCAGTCGGTTTCTATTTAGAATCGATCCAAAATATCTTCAATTGAAAATCTAATCTCTTATTTCATTTCAGGTGGGTTGGTTTGCTCATCCCATATTCTCACATCATGGAAATTATCCAACTGTAATGATTGACCGTATACGCAATCTAAGCAAAGAGCAGGGCTTCACACAAACCCGTTTGCCCGAATTTACCAAAGATGAAATTCAATTTATTAAAGGCACCTCCGATTTCTTTGGCATCAATACATATACTTCAAATTTAGTAACCAAAAATGATCACAACAATACAGCGAGATACCCAGTGCCATCGTTTAATCATGACATGGGTGTGATTGAGACCCAAGACCCTTCATGGACGGGATCTGGTTCGGTGTGGCTAAAGGTAAATTTTTGCACATAATTTTTTGGTAAAAATTCAACAGTTTTGAAACAAAGTCCTCATAAATTAATCGGAAGATGCAATGACATGAGCGAAATAAAATACCGACTTCCTCAGCAACTTCTCCAATAGTAATTCACCAATTTTCTTCAATTTGCCAACATTTTCATAGTTTTTCCAAGTCCTGGGGATTCTAGGGAGAACGATGTCATTCACATCTTGTCAACATTCTGTAAAAAGTTTGTACCAGTTGTAAACATTTTTCAACTGTTTTCGAGCCTCATTTTCTACACAAAATTGTATCCAAGTTCTTCAATCCATTTTTTTTTTCGATAGCAGAAAATTTTTGAACACGCTAAACACTTTATGCCTCTCACCAATATAGTAAACAGATGAAACTGTGAACATATTTTCGAGACATTTCATATTTGTGTTATTTTGTTATTAGGCATCTCGAGCGAGACTAATTACGATAGCGCACGCTCCAGAGAATTCTTTTCTAGACACAAAATTCAGCCATGCGCTAACTCACAATCATTCCCATTCCCGACGCCACGCACAAAAATCCGTTATTCTCTATAATTTAAATAAAAACCGTTTAGTAAACTTAAATTAACAATTCTAAAACTGGTTTGCTGCTATAAACAATTATGTAAACCACACTGTTTACATTTGCATTTTTTACACTTATTTATTATATTGACAATTCATTGATTAAACTTTAAATAATGAAATGCAATAATTTATAAAACATTTACTTATGTCTAACAATAATAACGTTTTTTATTCAAACAGAAGCAGCATAATTAATCCGAAAAGAATAGAATATATTTAAATATTTCATGTTTTGAACTAAATGACTCATAATCGACATTATTAATATGGACAACTAAATTTTAGCCGTCGAATAATCTACAAATAGGTTTGTTCGTTTCGTTTGACAGTACAATGCTGTTATATGAGTAATTATAGAGGAAACTGTAAAATTTGCTATCAACAAAGAGCAAGCCTTAAAGTAATTTTCGTTTTTAAGCACAGAAAATTTAATTTGGTCAGTTTTCTTTTTTGCAGCCAACTTCAGGTGTAAACTACGAACGAATTTGTGTCTACAGTAATGTATGTACTTCCCTTCGTTACTTTTTCCTTTATACAAATTCCAGACTTTGAAAAGTAGAGGTTCTAAAGTTCAGTTAAAATTTTAAAAACTTTTGGGTAGCCGTAAGCTGCTATCATTGTCCAATAATAAAGTGCGATGTGCTTGTCAAAAATTGTTTACATTTTTATCGCGCCATTGTGGTATTTTTTCAATTTTTCACCTTTTTAACACGCCATTGATTTTATATAATAAAATAACGCAACATTTTTTTAATGTTGTAGTCAAGGCGAATTTAATTTACAGGTGGTATTAATTCTACAACAAATACAACATTAAAATTGCAAGCAGATACATCAAGTTCACTACGCATACATATACAAATTTTGAAATTTCTTGGTATGCAAGAAAAAAGAAGTTCAGCTGTGAAAATAACAGCACCTGTTAGGAGAATTCGCAATGGTTATTATTAGCTGTGTTCGATAACTCAATAATTTGTACGAATTTGTACAAATTATTACGAATTTTGTCTAAAAGTTGTTCGCGTACCTGAAAAACCCAGTAACAAGAGAGAAAATGAGAGAAAAAAATTGACAGTTCTATTTTAGAAACTTGCAAGTTTTTACTGGATAAATTTTTGCCAGCAAGAATTATCAATCACAAAAAAACATATGATTGCTTAACATGTTTATATTTTTGGTGAATGAAAATTTTTTTGTGGGGTAAAATTGTTTAAAAAATAAATAAAAAAAATAAAAAATTGTGAATTTATAAATTAAATTGCATTTTAAGATCAAACTTTGTGCACAAATTAAAAAAAAAAATTATCAGTGAATAAAATATGGAAGACGTAAGTAGATATAAACTTAATTTGCGTTCGTTAATCAATTTTAACAATTTTTCAATCAGCTGCTCAAATTTACTTGATAATTGTTGCAAATTCCTGTTCGTGTACTTTTTACAATTTTTTCTTTTTGAGAGCGATTTTTTTCTTACTCTCTGCAATTTTGTTTCTTGATAATTTTTACTGGGAAAGTACGCAAACAGAGCTATTATAGTCAGCTGTTTTTGACAAACACATCATGATGGTATGTTGTTGAAGTTGATGTTGCGTAGATCTTATTATTGCAAGATTGATCCTGTTATGAAGTTTATTACATAAATTTAATTTCAATGTGGTCTACTCAAAGTCCTTGCTTTGATTCCAGTTGAACACATGTATAACATTTAAAAAATATCAGTATCACAACAAATGTATAAATAAATTATTTAATAATTTCATATTTATTTAAGCATTTGCTAATTAATGCAAATTTGATTATTTGAATTTTGCCAATGGCATCCAACCATCCACCCATCTGTTCTCTTTTTTGCTGTTGTAGTTTTTTTTTGTAATTTATGTTGAACGAGACAAAAGCTCTTAAAGTGTAAATAATACTTGTATTTAGCTGTAGAACATGTGGCAATAAAAGATTAAGAGTATAAAAATATTTATTACAATGAATATCGAGTGGTTTTGTCAATAAAACATTAATAAAACATTTTTTTGTTTAATTGACTTTATTAAAGTGGCCAGATGATGGAATTTGTGTAGGTGACAGCAACTAATTGTTTGTTTTTTGTTGCAATTAGATGTGGAGTAGTATAGCGTCACCTGAAATGTAACATTTTCTTAAAAAACAACATTTTGCTAGTCACCGGAGCACTTCTAATTTCTATTCAAAAAGTTACAATATTATCAGATATTTGAAATATTTAACAACTCTATGTTTTAAAAAGGATTAGAACAGAACATATCGTTTAACAAAAACTTCAACTGGTTAAAACAAACTGGTTCTTATTCAATTTTGAACACATTGATTTCCCGTGACAACAAACATATCATACTTATTACAATAAAAGGCAGTGTCATTCCCATTATATACATACATACATAAATATGTACATATTTCCTAGAAAATTTGTTTTCTAATTTGACAAAAGTTTTTTAAGCATAAAGGAACTTTGGTCATCAATTAATAATAGTACGAAAGAACAGTTTAATTTTTAAAGGGCGATATGTTTTTTATTTTTTTTTTTTATTTTTAATTTTTATTAATTGCAGTTTTTATGGCCTAATCACTTTATATGATAAAATAGTTTTTAATTGTTGTGAATGAGCTTCATGTTATAGTTTTTCTTGCTTTCAAAGATAAACACACTAATCTTATTATATGAGATTTGCACCATCTTCCTTTGTTATCATACACCTTTTGTAATAGACTAACCCAACGAACATTATGTGATGAGCTGAGAAATTTTGGATATTCTGCAATAAAAACAATCTTATAATAGATACTACTTTTAGACTATTATCGCTTTGAAATAACAAATATTTTTGTTGGCATTATAATTTTCTGCAACACTGTTTTAACACCTTGTTTAATTATTGATTCATTATTATTATTTTTTTGTTTGTAATAATTTAAGATTTTTGGAATACGTGTTATTTTTTATTCAACTTGAAATTGCAGGTTTTCCCCAAGGGCATGTACAAATTGTTGATGTGGATTAAACGTGAATACAACAACCCCAATATAATTGTGACTGAAAATGGTGTTAGTGATAAGGGAGGCTTGGAAGATCATGCTCGTGTTGACTACTACAACATGTATTTGAGTTCTGTGTTGGATGCCATGGAAGATGGAGCCAATGTTGAAGGTTACATAGCCTGGAGTCTAATGGACAGTTATGAATGGAAGGCTGGCTTTACGTAAGTTACCTAAACGATTGCATAATCTTAGATGTATATTTTAAATTTAATTATTTTAATAATTTTATCCACAGAGAAAAATTCGGTTTATATCATGTCGACTTTAACGATCCTGAACGTAGACGAACACCTAAAATATCAGCACGAGTTTATGCTGACATTTGTAAAACTAATACAATCGATTGGAATTATCGTGCCAAATTGGATATGGAGCAAATACATGCCATGTCCAGATTATCAGATGTAAGAGAAAACTCAGGAATATATCATAACAATGCTAATCAATTTTTAACGTGTGTTTCCTTAATAACAACAATTCTAGTTAAATTTATTATATAATTGTTTAAGAATGTTCTTTTAATGTATTTTCTAACTTGCCTAACGACAATCCAAAAGAAAGAAAAAAATCAAACAAACAATTTAATACAGAAATAAATTATAATAAAAAACAATGAGGCAATCATAAGAGGTCCGTCCATCTGACGTAAAGCCTCATTATCTTATTGTTTCTAATCATATAAATACATATGTTTGTACATGCTACTCAAATAGAAATAAGTTCAATATTGTAAAAAGACTTTGTTTGCTTCATCATATCTTGTTTTGTATTATTATTGTTATTTATAATATATCTTGAGAGAAAATCAAAAATATAAAAATATATTTGTACATAAAATGTTGATAAACAAAATACTTATAACAATAACAGTGATAATAAAATAAAATTAAGAAATTATTTAGAAAAAATACTTGAAATTCTTTTAATAACTTCTTTTCTACATTTATTATCAACGGATTCACTTTTTTTCTTTAAATAATTAATTTATAAAAAGAAATATGTGGTCACTAAGTAGCGATCTTGTTCATATAAATTCCTATTCTAAATCAGAGCTTAAACTCATATGAAATCGATTAGAATTTTTTCCATACAAAACAGAACCTTTTACAATGAATTACAAAATACACACTAGTAGTTATACCCGTGACTTCCTTCACCCTACATGATATACATTAAAATTAAAAAGTATCACAATTAAAAACGTACACTGGATGGTAAATAGGGATGTAACGATACGCCATTTCGCCGATCCGATACCGATACTCAAAAATAAATATCGCCGATACCGATTCCGATACCGATACGCATATTGAAATTTAGCTCAAGTAAAAATTAACAAAACTCAAGTAGAGAGAGTAATTCTTCTATTATACAAAATAACAGTGTTTATTAATGAGCCATTAATGCCAATACAGCTTAACAAAGTTAATGCGTCTACCTAACACCGGAGGCGCCTCAACCCTGCTATAAAAATTAACATAACGCGCAAAGCAGAGTTGTAAAAGAGTTAAGCCTTCTACATTTTCAACATCTATCTTCTCTACTCTATCCCTCTCTCTGAGTTCCGGCACAATGCATACGTAGGGGTCATCCCCTGAGTGCTGGTCCTAATTAAAAAAAAAATATGTCATTGCGCCAGTAAACAAGAGGGTCTGCGTCTCTAGGAATATTAGGAGATCTAAGGTATCTCTCGACTTCTTCGTTAGCAGAACCACAGCTTAGGATGGATAGAGGCTCATCCTCCTCGGATTCTCTTATAATTTTTTCACATACGCTCCAAAGGCGAGTACTTCTCGTAGGAAAGACTGTGTCTTGAACACTTTCGGAATGTAGAGTCATGTTAAGCAGCTTAATAAGACGTTTTTTCGATAGGATTGAAGTCGATTGTCTTTGAAATATTCGAGGTTTGTATCGAGGGTCAAGAATTGTAGATAAATAATAGGTTGTACCAACTTTTACATCGCTGAACTAAATCATGGCATGCATAAATGAATAAAAGAAAATCAAGACGTATTCAAAGTGGTGATGTTATAAGCACAGTTTTTATTCTTTTTTTGCGCAAATTAGAGGTTCGTATGTCAAAATTTGTACATGTTGACATAGGGGCTGAGATGTCAGTTGTTATTTTAAGTTTTAATTGTTGTAGAATTACCACCACTTGTATTAATGCGCCTTGAAAAAATTTTTTGAAATGAAATTTCATTACTATGGTGCAAAGCAAAATAGAAGAAACAATTTCATTATGTATCTGTTTTGATTTTATGTTCTGCTTTTATTATGGTATTTCTCATAGTTGTCATGCAAAAAAAAGAGTTGAAAATTGAAAATTTCTTCAAAAAACTCTAAAGAAAAATATAAGAAGTATCGGCGTATCGACAGTAAAATATCGCCGATATCGATATATCGGAAAACCAGAAGTATCGCCGATATATCGGTATCGGTATCGGTTGCATCCCTAATGGTAATGTAAAAACCAACTTTCAAATAAAAAAAAGTACCAATTTGCTCTGCTTTTACGCCTTACAAAGTACCCAATATTTTCCATCTTCATCCAACTCCATTGAGACGTTATCGCGTTGTAGTGGAAAAAACATTCAATCATAAAAGTTTTAAAATTTATAAGATTATTAGGCGATCGAACCTGGTCACTTTTTTTTTACGCTAATGTCTAACTCAAAGCGCTAGAAAATCCATAATTTTGGGGTTATTCACTTATTACGTAGCACTGTTTTCTTAGATTTTATACCCTACACTCCCCCCGAAAGTCCTTGTAACACTTATAACAAAATTTGCAGTACAAACTTTTCACTCCGTAACAAATCGTTAGCCCTCTCCCAGACTTAGCGTTACTTAACATGTGATCACTCCTTTTAAAAAATTTCAATAGCGATATCTCTCGGAAGACACATACATACATTTTCTTAATCTTAATTTTGATAATTTTTTTTGTTGTGTTTTTTGCGTTTTTTTTTTCGTTGTGTGGGGTTTTATCAACTAAAGAAATATTTACGTTTTTGTGAATGTTTTTTCATGTTTAGCGATTTGGCCCCTTTTTGGTGATTTTCTTAATTTTCGCTATTGCCTGCGTTTAAGCTGTTTCTTGTTTGCTTTGGTGATTTAGCCAGCTTTCTCTTTTGCTAAACCGATATATTTTCCGGCTTGTGTCTGGCAACAATTGAAGTCTTTTTGTTCATTTTTAGGCGATATAATACTTTTTCGGCGACTTTTTCTCCCGTTTTTTTTCAAACGATTATTATTTTGGCTTATTCGTTGCATTAATTGCACGCGATATTATCCCGTTTCGACGGACATTTCTGCCGTTTTGGCGACTTTTCACCGTACTACATTTCCACATGTTCACATTTCTGTCCATTATTTCTCTACCAGACCTTTTATTCATTTAGCGGATATTTTCCCATTGTGACTATTTATTTTATTGGTTTAAAACATTTTCATGTCATATTTTCACTCCATACCACATATTGAACTTCGTTGCAATAAATTCCTCCGAAACTAAATAAATTCAGGTAAGGTCAACTTAAAGTCATAGTAAGTACTTCATTTTTTATATTTACATATTTCATATTCTTCTGTAAGTTTTAGACATTTCTTTTTGTTTTGGTGATTTGATTGATTTGGTTGATTTCGATGATTTGATTTATTTTATATTAATTTTTTAGTTTTGTAATATAGATATTTTAGTTATTTTTTTTTACTTCTGAAGATATTTTTCTTTGAAAGGTTTTTCATATTATACCCTTTTTCGTTTGTCTTCCCCTCTTGACTGCTGCTTTACTTGATCGTTTAAGCTCTAGTATAGTTAAAATAAAACATAAATAAGTTTGAACCCAATTGCGGCAAATCGCATCCCCATTTTTTTTTAATAATGATAATGTGGCATCACTGTCGTCGCGGGATATCTTTAAAAAAAATAATAAGGTTTGTATTGGTAGCTTAGACGCCATCCAATTTTATGTGTTTCAAAATTTATAGATTTATTTTTAAATATATTTTAAACAACAACAAAAATTAGATTAACTTTTGCTGATATATTAGTCCTCATTAGATAGAGAATAGCCTTTCAGTTGGTACTGCTGACTTTAAAATGCTGCATTTATTGCGAAAATTTTCAAGAGTTTACCCCTCACAGTTTTCAATATAAAGTGTGATCCATTTCGAGGTTCCCTACTTTTTTAAAGAAAAAAACACAGAAAATTCAAATTAAATGGAGAATGTTTATTATCATTTGAAAGAACATTCTTTGGCATTTATTTTTTGAAGATTATGTCTATCAAATGTTGGCCGTTGCTACGTCGCAGATGGTCCATTCGGTGAGTCCAATTTTCGATGACTTGTTCTAGCATTTCAACTGGTAACTGGCGAATGACACGCGTGATGTTTTCCTCCAAGGCCTGAATCGAAGCGGGTTTGTCCGCATAAACTTTAGACTTTACATATCCCCACAGGAAAAAGTCTAACGGTGTGATATCACAAGATCTTGGTGGCCAATCGACCAGCCCAAAACGTGAAATTATGTGCTCACCGAAATGTTCTCTTAATACATCCATTGATTGATGCGATGTGTGGGAAGTGGCGCCGTCTTGCTGAAACCAAATGTCGCCGATATCACGAGCTTCAATTTCAGGTATCAAATAGTCGGTTATCATGGCACGATAACGGTCGCCATTGGCGGATACGTTCGCACCGGCATCATTTTTAAAAAAATATGGACCGATGATTCCACCGGCCCACAAACCACACCAAACCGTTGTTTTTTCTGGATGAAGTGGCAGTTCTTGAATCTCTTCAGGTTGCTGGGTCTCAAAATGGGTGATGGTGTTGCGAATAGTACGCTCAGTAGGCCGATTATGTTGACCATAAGTTGAGCGAAGTGCACGAAACATACTCCTCACTGAACGTGAATTTTCGTAATAAAGTTGAACGATTTGTAAACGTTGTTCAGACGTAAGTCTTTCCATTATGAAATGCCAAACAATACTAAACTAAAATAACATGACAGCATGACACGACTCACACGTGATCTGTCAAAAAAAGGCTATTGAAAAAAGTATCTCTACTTGGATCACCCATTACTTAGGTACGAAAAACTTATTATCAAAATTTCGTATAAAAAAAGCAGTACCCCTACAAAAATTATTAGATTACATGGTCATGGTCTATTTTAGATAAAAAGAGTAGTTTTTGGACCATTCCTATGTAATGTAATACACAAACATTTATAGTTAAATACCATTTGGCAACACTAAAAATGTTTGGAATTAAATTGAAACTGTGGCTGTTCCCCTGTTAAAATCACATCAAATTCAGGAAGCCTAAAGAAACACAAATTAGCTCGTGATATTTCAATTTCTGAATTTTATTTTGTATTTTTTTTTATATAATGTAATGTAAGGGCTAAATTCACACATTTGTTGTACTTAAAATATCATTCAATTATATCAATGACAGGGATACATACATATGTATGTATGTATACATTTTTACCTTAGTACCCCTGTGGGTACTCCATGGAGTAGCAAAATAGAGTAGTTTCGAAACTAATCCCGGTGGGTACCCCTTGTATTAGAACACAGAGTAGTTTTTGGGTTACGTGGTCCAGCCCTAGGACATCGCAATGTAAATTGGACCATGTTTTTCCCATACATTTGGGTTAGTTTTGGAGTATTTCTACTTCATTGTGGACTAGTCCACACACGCATATATGGACTAATCTCATTTTTTGTAGGGTACCTGTTGGATCACCCTTTTTATTTGTACTTTGTTTAAATTTAGGTATTTTTTGTTGTACAATAATACATGAAATGTTAAAATGTCAAAGCCCTATACCACGAAAATTTTCTAAATTTTATTGTTATACTCTGGGAAAGTTTCCGGTGTATACCTCTCAACTGATTCTCGAAAAAAGGAGGTGAAATTAGTAGAAACCCTATTGTTTTTTAAGTGCGGCAATTTAATTATATTTTAACTATTTTAGGAATATTTTATTGTCAGGTGTCGTAAGACTACTTCACGTTTCTCACATGAATATTATTTGTTGTTGCATCCACAACAACTGCATTTTATTTTATTCAACAGATGTGTTTTTGTTTTAAATAAAGACGTTATTAATTTCATTTACAGTGGTACCAGTAGCAAAATGAAACGAAATTAAAAGTGCACAACGTTTAAATGGTTTTTCAATTAAAATTAAAAAAAATGGTTGTATATATGTAAATGCATGACTTGCATCAACAGTATCATGTTTAGCGAAATATTTTCCAATTATTGTTTTAACTAGTTTTCGGGAGAAATCAAATAAAATATATGTACTTGTATTAATTTCTAAGAATTTTGACGTCAAGTTTTTTTTTATATCTTTGTTATCACTGTTTTATCAGACATGGTTGCCTGTCCGTTTTTATTAAATGCTTCTCTTTTAATAAAATATTTAAAAATTTTTAACAATTCGGGTTTTCTCAAATTTGTACCTCTATGCGAATTCATTGAAAATGTGTAATTTGAAGGGGATGAGTTATAGGGGGTTAAATGATTGACGTTTTCATATAAAAAGGTTCATAAAATCTGCGACATAAGTATGTAGTTGTATTTAGCAAAATAACATGTATTGTTAAAAAATGTCTGACTACAATCACAGGATATTTTTAGTATGCCATTATAGTATGATTCTACAAAAAACCATTTAAGGCCGAAATGTTTAAACAGACATGATTGTCTGCTTTTGGTTAAATGCTATTCCGCTAGTTTTATATTTTAGTTTGTAATCTATTAATTTGTTGAGTTTGAAGATATAAAAACACAAAATATATACATACATTTATGTATAGCATACAATAATGCTATGTTTCGAATATATTTAGTTTTATTATAGTATGCTATAGATCCAACCATATGCAATTCAATTATAAGCTGATGAAATTATTTTATAAAATTACACTGAATGACATTCACTGACTTAGATTTATTTTTTTTTTTGCGCCAAAAATACATTGGGCGCGTTCAAGAGAAAAACCTGCTACTAAACAGTTTATAAATAGCAGCTTTTTATTTGACTACTTTTTGTTGTCAAAAATATCAGCAAATTTAACTTTTCAATAAAAATTATTTAATTATTTTTGTAAAAAAATTTCATTTCATATATTATGAAATTTGATTTAAAAGTCAAACTGAACTGAAATATAATAATTTGATGAAATGTATCGTACTTTTTCTTTGCTCACTTAATCAAAGCGCTCAGCTGCTTGTTGAGCAACAATTGTGCAGCAAACTGTGTCTGCTGAACGCACCCATTGTTTCAGTGAAAATATTCATTGATGAAAATATTTTGCTGTTTTTCGTATTGTTTTATTTTTTGTTTGTTTTTTTTTAACAAAATTAATATATTAGTTCATTCATTTAATATACTATTACATTGGGCATATATGAACTATTTTCTAGAATCTTTGGTTAAGTGCAGTTGGAGTGCTCTTAGATTAAGTGTGAACTAGATCGGTTTAAACACGCCCAATCGATCAGTTAATCACACAAAATATTAAGATCCGTACTACTGTACATGATTTTATTAGACACGAGTTATAGTACATTAACATATTAATGAGCCCTTTTGGGTGTCATGTGTCATGTGTCATGATTTTTTCAATTTTATAATATAAATCTTAGGTGCTGTTTCTACAATACGAACAATTGACTTGTGTAGAAATTTTGTATGGGAATCACTCAAAAAACTAAGTGGTTTTTATACAAATTTTTTACTCAAACCAATTGTTGGTGTTATAGAAACCGTACATTAATCTTGAAGAAATTTTAAAAATTCATGGAATATATTATTTCGATATTTTCTGTTTACTATTATTAAAATAATAATCATCGTGATTTAGTTTAAAACTAAACAGTAATTTAACTAGACCAATATAAATATCGATTGTATAGAAAAAATTGTATGATGCAATTTTTTTAAAAATTGAGTATGTTTCATTTTTTAAGAAAAAAAAAAATAAAAGTACTTGTAACTAATTAAAATTACTAGTTTTAAATGAAAAAAAAAAAAAAAAAAAACAGTTGTTGTCGTAAAGAGAATGACTATGTTCCGTCATATTTTAAAAAGACATGTAAAATCCGGTAAAATTTTGCTACTTGTTCTAAGATAAACGCAAAATTGATTTACACACTACGTCATTGTAAATATTTAAAAAATTCAAGAAATAGTCCGGATAATAGATAGAATGTGCGTCCACAAATGACGTTCACTTTAAACTACAGTTTTTACGTATTAATGTACAACCTCGTATATGCAATTTATATAAAAATCTTTATAATGGATCATTACGAGTACTCGATGACACATAAAGAAGACAGTAAATACAATTTTTTTATTAAAAAATAAATGTTTGACGTTGTCGCTCGTCGATCCTTTAACAAAGTGTGATGGAAGATAGAATACATGACGCAGTCGCTAAACTTGTCATCACCACTGTGTCGCGCACCAGTTTTAAATAAAGGCAAAGAGCTTTGATATTTGATATTTAGTGTGAACGAAGTTTTTGCGTATAAATATCGATTGATAATACAAGAGATTTAAACAAATAAAAGCCAAATTTTGTAATTTTTTTGTTTGGCTTTTTGAAGAACAAATTAGACTTGCTGGAATTAATTGTTTTTTTACACCAACTTTATTGTTAATTGATGTCCCTGCAGAAAAACTAAATTCACATTAAACAGCAAAGTTTTTTGAAATTTTTTAAGGCTTGAGCGCGGATAGTAAATTTTAATAAAACAATTTGAACATTTTTATTTAAAACCGTAAAAATTTGTTTCTCTCGAAGCTCAAGCCCGCTGTAACACAAATGAATTTACGGAACATGCGGAAGATTATTTATCTGCATCTGAAAGCTTATTAACGAAAATAAGGTGCGCTTGAGAAGGAATTGTTGCATTCAAAATATAAAATTTTAGTATTAATTTCGAAAATTTAAAATTAATTTCGAAAATTCAAACTGCGTGTTAACTTTATTTTGAAAATTCAAACTTAATTACGAAAATTTAAAACTAATATCAAAAATGTCAATTTAACTTAAAAATTTTTAAATTTCTAATTTAATTTTGAAAAATTTAAAATAGTTTTCGAAAATTGGAACTAAATTTCGAAATAGTTTCGAAAATTCGAAGCAGACTTCGAAAATTTTTAATTTAAAAAATTTTACATTTATTTGAGCATGTACTCAAGTATTTATGTATTAAATTTTATTTATTTGTTGCGGGTTAGCAATATCTAAATATATATTTCGTTGATAGCCATACCAACTCATCAGTAGATGTTTTACCCTTTATGTTTAAAAAATTTTAAAGCTTATCCATTTATACGAAAACTCACAAATAAATTCGTGAATTACAAAGCATAAAAATAGTCTTTAAAAACTTTTCAAACAGACACAACAAATTATTTTCCATTATGAATGTGTGTACTTTTCTACACCTATACAATTAGACAACCGCTGATGGCAACCATAAATACTTGAGTACATGCTCGAATAAATGTAAAAGCTTAGTTTACTTTATATATAAAAAGTCTTCGACTTCTTTTAGAACCGGCACACATATACAAATATTTTTAATTTTATATATTAGGTATTAATATAAAATATTTTTTAAGACCCAAAGAATTTTGTTCCTATTTTCAATAAAATTTAAATGTACAGAACATCAAGAAGATTAAATAAGAAATGAAACTTCTGGACGAATAATCTTATAAGCATCAAGCTTATTTTTTAATGCAAATTAAGTGTACTTGAAAAGAATTTTATACACAAAATTAGATTTCGAAAATTGTCTTAAGTTTCGGAATTTCTAATTTCGATGTCGAGATTCTATCCTTCTCACAATTGCATATACATACTAGTGATGTTACGAATACTCGTATTCGTATTCGACTATTCGACTATTCGCCTGTTTTAAGATTTTCGTATTCGTATTCGCCAAATTCAAGCGAATATTTTTCGAATAATTTTCCCATACATTTTCCAAAAAAAAATCATACAAAAGTTTAAAAAAAGTACATAAAATGTAAAAAAATATATTAATTTTTATTAAAAAAACCCATTGTATTTCACGCAAAGTAATAACCTTCTTAAAAAACAAACAAACAAAAATATATATGTATTTTGCAACTAGTATTCAAAAATTAAAGTTTTATATCATGTTAAATTAGTAATCAAACCTCAGTAGAGGAATGTTGAATTTCAAAAATAGAAGTTTTGAAGCCTTTTTCCATCAAGCCTATTACGATGCGGTGTATAAATAAGCCCCGCACCATTAAACATTCGCTCGCTTGGAACACTCGTTGGTGGTGTCACTAAATATTGCCTGACTATAGGTAAAAGAAGCTCGTATTTTTCCTTATTTACTTTCCACCATATCAATGGGTTAACGTCATTTGCCGCCCGTTTTTCCGATATCTATTCCGCGATAGTTTTTCTAAGTAAATGATGAATGGAATCTGGGAAACTAAGTTGAGAAATGTCATCTCCATTTTCACAGTCACTGTCACTTGTATCCATGAGTAAAGTCATCATGTCTCTCATTTATAGTTACGAACGCAAAGGCAGGGATTTTTTCCAATTAAATTTGAAATATAAACCTCAAAAGAAATATTCGTATTCGTATTCGTATTCGGCGAATACTGTTTTAAATATTCGTATTCGTATTCGCGAATACTAAAAATTGATATTCGTAACATCACTAATACATACCTACTTGTGTACTTCATTGAAGACTCAATCCGTATCTCTAGATTAAATTGCGTGGATATAATCATTCCATATGTAATTATTATAACAGTTTTTTATTTATTTTTTATGTGCACTACTTTTTCTAGTTGGTTTAATGAAAAAATGCTGTTGACCATGGTCATTTTTATAAACTGTGCTAAGCACTTGTATTTGTATTAAAGTTATTTAATCTAAATCCATTGCATACTTTAGGGTATAGTGTAATAAAATAATATTAAAAAAAGTAGTGTTGACAAATTAGGTATTTAGTAGTATTCAATACTCTGTTTTATTTGTAGCAATTTTTAGTGGCGTCATCTGCTGCAGATGGCTGAAAAGTGCGACTAGAAATCGTTACCGTTATAAATAAAGTGTCAATTTCATCATTTTTAAATTAAATAGCCAAAGCTTTTATTAAAATGAAACATAAAGTATGTACTTAAATTTTTTCAATAATTTAGGTCCTAATTGTGTAAATCACATCACCAAGATAATTTTATATGGAAAGCAAAAACAAAAATTCAAATACATACATACTTATATTAAAAATTTGTTTTTGTTTTTCATATAAATACATCACCGAACAATTGTACAGAAATTCAGGCGGCGCTTTGTCGTCAAAAATTTTTAAATTTTTTATGAAAAACAAAATTTTAAATTGTTTGAAATTTCTTTTTTGGCTGCTATTAAATATAACAGTAAAAGACTTTTAATATCGTTCACTAATTCGCTAAAAATTTCACCGACGAATAAGTTTTTAATATTTTATACGATTATCAATAAAAAAAAGGATGATGTTTACATCCTTTCGAGCAATAGAAAGGAACAACTTCTGCAGAATTCAATTTACACATGACAAAAAAATTAAACATCTGCTCCATTAAAGACAAATCATTGTCATCATTGTAACGTTGAATGACGGACTATTGATCGAAATACAAATAAGAGGATTAAATAACATAAATGTCAAACAATATAAAATTTCATTTCTTCGTTTGTTTTGATTCATTTGGCACGAACCAATATGATTTCGAAGCGGAACTATTGAGTTGCATTCGAAGACATAGATTTTAATGTTTTCCTTATAAAATATGATTTATGATACGGAGTGTTGTTCTATTTGCCACCACTATACAAATGATATGTATTTTTTATGGGAATCGAAAAATACGAACATGAGTTGTGACCCTTTTGTATTTAGGGTGCGATATATGTATGTGTATGTATTTGAAACGCAAGGATGTGCATACATACATATACATATATACTTTTATAGAAATACGAAAACGTATTTGTTTTATTCGATTTCACTCAAACTTCTGTTTGATCATTTTAGTATGGATGTTTTAATAAATTTTATTGTAATTTAATTGGTAAAAATATTATGTACTATTTTTAAAATAATTTGTTATTTACAAAAGTTATTAAATTTTTTATATGGCATACAGCATTTCATACCTCAGTAGATGTTTAACCAACGTACTATTTGAAAATATTTTTTTAAATTTGGTAGACGGATAGGATATGGCCCAATATAGGGCACTATTTAGTTGGTTAGAACGAGAAACGTTGGTACTTTTTATCTTTTCGACTAAATTTTTGTGCATATTTTCTTGCAGGTAAAATGAGAAAAATCTGGTACTTCCGGTACACTTTTGTTTTTGGTACTTTTTATCTCTTTGAAGAATCTTGCTCTGCACGTTCCCGCAGTCGCGTGTAAGAGCTTGTATGTCATGCTAAACTGAGTCCAATGAAATTTCGTGGGGATGAATGATTAATCATTAATGCCAACTTTAAAGAGAGCTTGAGGTTATCTAAAGATCGAAATTCGACTGCCACCTCAAACTTAAAATATTTTTAAATTCATTAATTTTAAGATAAAAAAAGTTCTTATAACTCATCTATTTATTTTGGCAAAATAACGAAATTTTTTCTCATGGACCGAACCTGATAAATATCTACCAATAGATAAAAATAAGTTTGACGTTAGTCGATTTATTTATAAAATAATTATATTCCACAATTAATATTCCACTGTGCATTTTAATTAATGTAATATTTATAAAATACTTTCGTAGCAACTTCTCTATATACGAGTATTAACTAACAATAACAAAAATATACATAAAATTAAGGGTGACATTGAAATATTCAAATTGAACAAAGACTTCGAGTGAAAGTGAATGATTTTTTATAAAATCACCCTCTAACACAACAAAAAAAGCAAGAAAGAAAGCGGTATTGCATTAATGCAACACAAATACACAAAAAACAAAAGCAAAAACAACAAGAGAAAAACCTAAAATTTGAATGCAAATGTGCATTTCGAAAACGATGGGAAAACAACTTAACAGAGGAATCAATGCAACCCTGCAACCCTTATTCGCAACAACCACTAACTGGCAACTGGTAATTGGGAATCTGTACAAATAAAACGACTGACTAACCCCCTGAAGGACAACAAGACGTGTATTACATTACAGAAACCGAAACAAAAAAAAAAAAAAATAAAAACAATCTGCAACATAATTATTATTGATTAGTGTTTGAATTGGAAAATAAAACTTTGTAAGCTCATATTTATGTATGTACAACTTAGAAGACTAAAATTTAACCGGTTTCTATTTCACTGAATATAAAAAAGAGAAATGGGACGCAGAAGTTTGTAAACTAAAGTTTATATTTTGGGAGTTATGAAACAGTTTTCAAATATTACGATTAATTTGATTTTATAAACAAAAATGATTTTGGGACTTATTTAATTTATTTTGGGATTTCTTTAATTTTTTTTTTTTTTTTTTTTTTTTTTTTTTAATTAGGACCAGCACTCAGGGGATGACCCCTACGTATGCAGTGCATTGTGCCGGAACTCAGAGAGAGGGATAGAGTAGAGAACATAGATGTTGAAAATGTAGAAGGCTTAACTCTTTTACAACTCTGCTTTGCGCGTTATGTTTATTTTTACAGCAGTGTTGAGGCGCCTCCGGTGTTAGGTAGACGCATTAACTTTGTTAAGCTATATTAGCAGGCATTTTATTAATTGTTTTATTTCGCCGATGTTTCTGCTAACCGACGAAGGAGGGCGATGTTGTGTACATTAGGTTGGATAGCATCAATCGCTGTCGGAACAGTTTTTTAGTGACCAGTGCTATGCCTTCATCACTTAAATAGTCCGACAACAATTAATACAATGTCTCACTAATGTACATTAGAGAAATTAATAATGTTGATTGACTTGCTCTGGCCGGGGTTTGAACCCAGGCCCCACGTCATTGTTTGCTTAGTAGTCAACGCGCTAACCACTTCAGCCAACACCACCCTCTTAAATGTGATATTTGATAGGAGTTTCTAAAGGCAACATCAATTACTGGGGGTTTTTTGGATAGCTTGCCTTTAGCCAGGCTTAAAATTTTCTCCTCTTGGGTATTTTCAAACCCAGATTCGCTTACTGAGTGTTTTCTGAAATGCGGGACTTCGGCCGAGCTTAATGCTTTTCTCATCAGATATTTTTTCCAACCCCGGCTTCGCTTACTGAGCTTTATCTGCATTGCTTAAAAGATATTTTTTTCTGAGATAAACTAAATCATCTTAGGAAAATGTGTGTGAAGATATATATGTCGAGTTAAAGTTAAAATATCGCATGCGATAATTTTTTCCCATGGGTATTGTACGAAAATCATACCAAATTTTAGACTTTTTCCACAAATACATAAGTATGTCCACTGTGTCCAAGCCCTTCGACCTAAGCGAATGAAACCAAATGCTATTAAACTGCGTTTGCAGTTTTTCTTACTTGTGTTTGTAAGTTTTAATATCTCATAAGCCCAGATAAAACCCTGGTTACACAAGTTTCACATATTTTGGGTTTAATTTTATTGGGACTTAAATTGTAAGCAAAAATTTCTCAGAAATACACAAAATTATCCTTTTAAGATTAAAATATGCAAAAGTATGTGATAACAAATCGATGACAACATTCATTACAAAAATCTGAAACGTACATACATACATAAGTACATATGTAAGTATGTATGTATGTATGTATATGTACATAAATATTTCGTCTAGTCCTACATTGGTCCTACTGATTAATTCGTATTGAGGTTTATTTTATTATCAAGCGCGAATATTTAACTATTTGAGTAGAATATCTTTGATGGTCTGTCATCTTGGACACTGGGTAGCTACAATTCTAATAATAAGTTATTAAAACCTCTGCTGAATACTATGCAACGAAAGCAGTTCAGGAACTGTATAATCATTAGAACACATATGTACATACATACATACTTACATACATACATATGTTGTATGTACGGAGATTACTTCATGCCACTCATGTTACGCTAAAAATTTTTAAAAACAACATTTCAACATTTTATTCCAGCCAGCATTAAAGTTCGTCGCAATAAATATGTATGTATGTACATACATACATATGTATGTATGTATGTATACGTGTGCATACGTGCCACAAACAGCTGCAACATATTCTATAGGAAAATTACGACTACGGTTTCGATTTAGTTTTGTTTTTTAAATTTTAATTACGCATTTCAGATCTACCGCTAACAAGATTGTTTGATGATACCAACCCAACTACCGGTATCGTCGTTTCTATTAAAACTTTTAATTTAAAAGGTACAGTCGTTGTACTTACATATGTATTTCTAATGTTTTTGTTAAGAATTTCTAATAACCTAAAGCCCAAACAAAGCATGTAACAATGATTAGAAAAAAATTGTCGATAAAGAGAAGGGTTGTTTAGTAAGAGAAACGTTGGTGACAAGTTGCATGTACATACATACATAACTTTGTATACATACATACATATGTACATATGTTAGTTTTATGAATGTGTGTAAGTTTGGAACTGTCTGTTTTTATTTCCCAGCAAATATTTTATTTTAAAGATTTAAAAATTTTGATTTTTTATTGAAAGCACTTTAGCAAGCAAGGGTTTTTTTTTGTAAATAAAATTTAAATTAATTTTTTACTCTTTTTTCTGATATTTTAAATTTTAAACAACATACTTAATTATAAGTACGTTTTCGTATAGTAGAACACTATGTATGTATGTATGTATGTATGTATGTATGTATGTACATTGTTTTATGTGCAACACACTTTTCAATTAATTTCTTCAATCATTTCTATTACGTTGTTCTTGTTTTTGTTATTGTTGTTGCTATTGAATGCATGAATCGCTGCATGTTCCAAAGGTTTTTAAATTACTTTCGTATATACTTATGTATGTACTACATACATATGTAATTGTGCCAGTAAGTACATACATACTTACATACTTAGTTTGTCGATAATGTTTCTTCTTGACACAAACCCTTGCAAGCATACTTACATTCATACTCGTATCATGCTTTTCGATCCTTAAAGAAACGTAAATAGGGTAAGTGTACCAGTAGTCGGCAGTTTAAGCCTTTTGCTTTTTTTAAATCTAACGCCTTTGCACGTGTGAATAAGCTGTTGGATTGGTAGCTATTTAATACAAATCATTAATTTGTATTGTTTTAGATCAATTATGTTAAATTTAAATATTTTTGTACTAAAATTGAGAAATTTACAGATTTTGTAAAAAAGAGCACATTTGCCTATAGTCGGCACCAATTTTCCACTTTTCGGCATGTTATGTTCCTGTTGTCGGCATATCATACTTTAGTGCAGAAAACAATACATTGAGATAGAAATCATACTGTTATTGATATAAAATAAATTAACTACGCTTCTACATTTGTTATGAGATCATGCAAGAACAAAGGATTAATTCATATTCGACCAAAAATTAAAAATATTAATACTAAATAATATTTTTGTACATTTCAGTCCTTGGAATTCATTGTTTGTACTCAACTTATATATTAGAGGTAAAAGCTAGGTATTTTATACCTATATATTTGTGCATACGAGGAGTCTAATTCTATTAAAAAATATAGAAAGGTACTTTCTAATTCCATAACGTCATCGTATTGCATATTTTTGGATTCGGTGCATTTAAGGTGACACCACTGAGTCAGGTATCACACCCAACATTTCTTAGCTGATCATCTTCAGTTTCCGAATCCAACACTTCAGAACAAGTGCTACATTTTTTCTTTTTTTGGCCCTCCAGTTTTCGCTCCTTCACGCCTTCAGCTATAGCGAAGTTTTCAGTTTCTTTCAGCCGTATATGGATCCTACATGCAAGAGCACTTGTTTTTAATTGTAAGGACGGTGATTGCTTTGAGAAGTAAAGATGATTTTCCAACAATGTTGATATCGATGATTCCCATGTTGGAGATGAGCTAATAGGATCAAATTATAAGGGAGCTACAAATTGAAGGAGTAAGTGAGAGGCGTTCGGCTGGCAATTGTGAGGTTGGAGAGGAGCACGAAATGTTTAGCTTTGTTTTGTTTTTTAAGAAGTTGGTATTGAACAAAAGAGAGCTGGTGATATTGTTTGTATGCTCTCCATTTCCAAAACTTCATCATCATTAAATATATATGTCCCTGACTGCTCTGTAACATTTCCTAAAATTTCGATATTTTAAATGTTTTCTCCATTTTTTAAAGCGCGAATCTCTTCAATAGCTACATTTAAACCAATCCCTATTTCAAGTAAGCTACGCCTCATGAGGTTGATAATCTAAATGTCTTTATCATAATCCCTTTCTCTGAACATTTTAACATTTTTAAGACCGTTTGCTAATTCTGCTAACGATTAATAACACATTTAGTATAATCCGCCCTATCAGGGTTAAAAAGGTAAAAGCCACACTTTCGAAACTTGTTCTTTATCGTTTCTTCCATTTTAAGATCCGTTAGAGCCGTATGAAGAAGCGGATAAAAAGGATGGTGTAAACATTGCAGTATCCCTTTGGTGACAGTACTTTTCCAGTTTTGGGACACATGGAAACACTAGTTTCGTGCCTCATAGCTGCCAAAATGTAAAGTTTATTTTGTTCGCTTAAAAAGTTTTTCAATTCGGACAACCATTGTCTTAAAAACCACTTTCTGACCAGACGATCGCTTAAAAATGGTGTGGATCGTTTGTCTTTTTTAATAATTTCTTGAACTGTGTTCACTAAATCGTCCATTTTAAGTGGAAAATCACATTTCGCTAAATCATTACACCATTTTTCTAAACAATTTTCTTCAGCATTCCATGGAATGGTTCAACCCACAGAATCTTCGAGAACCCTCAAGAACGCGAACATGTAACATGTCTTGTGAAGTTGAACGTGGGACACCATATTTACCACTGGACCCTAATATGGAAATGCAGCCTACCCTTATTTCAGTCAGTGCATCTTGTAGAGACTGTTCCGAATATTTTTCTTTTGGTATTCATATTTTAATTCAAATTATATCTGAGACTAGTTAGTATAAATCTCAACATATTTTTGGCATTATAGTTAAACAAAACTAGTACAAAAAACCACTGCCGACATTAGGATAGCTATTGTCCTGTAGTCGGCAGGTTGTAAATAACTAATTTGAAACTATGCCGACTACTAGGTAAACTTGTTTTAAACTCAATTTTTATATATACAATGGTTTGCAAAATGACGAATAAACAATTTTCTCAAGTTTGAGTTAAATCGGAAGAATTTGCTTGTTTCCCAGTAGTCGGCACCCCAATGCCGACTACCGGAAAACTAACGATTTTTTTGTTCCTAATGCCGGCATCCCTTAATATATCGGAAAAATGCAATTTTTTTAATAATTTACACTGTAATACTATTATTTGAGCAGATTTCAGCCTTTTAAAACCTTTTCCGATTAAAATTTGCTAAAATTGACGTTTTTACATGCCTTACAATGTCGGCTTAGCCACTAAATTTTTGCTAAGAAATAAGCACTACCAGACGTGTTGTTAGAGAGTCACTTACTAAAGCCAACGAACTCAATAAACTATGCAAATATGCTCAGTTTTGTTTTCTCATATATAATTCTGGGAGTATTTGTGAAGCTTATGTGTTCTTACTTTAATATATTATCACTGTTATTCTTAGTTATTTGAGTTTAAATTTGAAAACTGCCGACTACTGGGACATGCCGAACTTAGGAGCACTTACCCTACTTGTATTGCTCTAAATAAATAGATAATTGGAGATTAGATAAAAAAAATTTTGAGTTCTTTGAAAAGTTTATTTATTAAAAATATAATAATATCCATCCAACTGACATGAGAAACTAAAAATTATAAGAAAAAGAATATATGTACATACATACATACATATGTACATATATCTATGTATTTTAAAAAATGTCAGAACTTTCGAACATAAATTTAATGATTTGTTTGTACCCAATTCTTGACACAAAGAAAATACATATATAAAAACAGAGGTGTACATCCCTGAGAATTTTCGGTCAGTTCCGGTTCAAAGCGCTTGAAAACTTGTCCATATTTTTATGAAATAAAAAAATAGATTTGAATGTAATTAGTGATATCTACTGAAAATAACGTTATTGTATTCTGCCGTGTATGTTGAAATCTAAAATGATGTTGGAATTTTAAGTTTTCTAGTTGTCTAATTCTTGCTGATCACTACGTTATGAACTTTAGCCTACAAAAATCACCATAAATAGACTTTTTAATATGATTTTCCAACGCAATATTTCTTGAATCACATAATAGACTTAGAAAGCAGTAACGCCATTTAATAGAATTTTTCTAGTCTAAAAAAGTGATCAACTATAGAAAAATGATTCGAAAAAAATATTTTGGAGTAAAAAAATACACACGATTTTTTTTAAGAATATCTACACACAACGTATCAACCGTTTTAAATAATTTTCCTTGGAATAAATCAACTCAAATTTTGTAAAGTGATTCAGGCATCAATCGTAAAACTATTCTAGGACTTCAAAATGTAAAAAAAAACTAGATTTTTGGAAATTTTGACTGCTATTTCTTGATAGCGAGAAGAAAAAACAAGAATTTTAAAGACATCTCTTAAACGAATTTCTTCAGGAAGCGTGATGGAGTTCAGTTTGATAATATATTCATAATTCTCGTATCATAATTCCAGTCATGAAATGTGTCAATAAAATTTACTGACTGAACCATTCTGTTCTATGGTTTAACCGATTGGTTCACGGTATCGAAGGTGTTCTTTTATTTAAAAATAGTTACATATTTTGTTTTTGTTATATGTAATTGTAATTGTGCATCGTGCTGCAAGCAGTTAATTTCATATAAACCCTCATTAGAAAAAATAAATAACCTAAGAATAATCTTAAAGGCAGAACACTTTTTATATCAAAATTTAATGGTTCATAATGTTCGAAAAATTTCACTTCATTTTGAAAAATATATGTATGTAATTTTTAGACCAAAAACGAAACCAGCTCCAGCTTCAGTAACAATAATGTTCTCTATTCAAATAATTAAACAAGATTTTTTTCTTAATTTTTAATAAATATTCACATACAGGTCAATCTTTGATTCTGTATTCATTTCATTAATTTCAACAGAACAAGAAACCAGCAGAATATGTTCATTTTATACGTGTATTGTACTCGTTGTATTCATTTGTCGTATTCGTATTGTACATTTGATTCCCACATTTCAAACTGAAAATCTACTCAGACAACAATAACTAATTATTACATAAATAAATAATATTCGAACAAATGAAAAAGAATTTGCTTCAATTTCGTCATTCTCTTCTTATATTGAAGACGAGGAGTACGAGGAGGAAAAAGATGACGATGAGCTGAAAGGGCATAAATACATTATGAATTTAAATACGAGTACGTGTACTCGTATATTCATTGTATAACCATTAGGATTATCATTAAGCTGAATTGATACGACCAACCAAGCACAAAAAATATGGGCATCAACAGAAAAAAATTCAAATAAAAATGTTTAAAAAGTCAAAAAGTTTATTGATACCCCTCTGCGAGATAAGCAGCAGCAGATTTTTATGACATTTAATATAAGAATCGGAATAGTTTACACTGAATAATACATTTTAGTGTGGCATGTATGTATGCAATTAGGGGCATCCTTAAATCCAAAATTTCCGCCACGGCCAACAAAAATATGTTATGAAATCGAGCACAGAAAAGCTTTGCACCAGCTCTGTAAAATATTCAACTCGAACGAACCAATTGCTTTTGCAAATGTCAAAAGTTCGCTTAAAACATTTTTTGGATTGAAAAGATCGGAAAAGCCATCGAAAGAGTGTTCAGTATATGTGAGGCGCAAAATAGAAAGGGACCTAAAGGTAAAAACCGGTTTTGTTCAGGAGAGCCATTTTAAAGATTTAAATATGTGTATCTTTGGTGTACCATCACTTTCATAAAACGAGCATATCTCTGGGAGGGAACACTTTTGGGGCATGGGATCGGTCTCATTCGATGCTCAGATGTTGTCCAGTGAAAATTGATTTTTTTTGCGCTGTCACATAGAAAAAATTCAGGATACGACCACCTCAACATGTACGGATCATTTTTTGGAAGCATTATCTATGAAGTCCGTAAAAATCAAGAAAATGTGAATATGGCAGTGGCGATCGCCAGTAAAGTACGGCTGAATTGATGAGCTTTTAGAAGAAGACCAGGAGTGCAGAAGTAAAGACACTAAAAATTTTGGATAGACAAATATTTGCGATATTTCACGCAATAGACATACCAAGTACCTCCACAATATTTGTGGCCAGCATTTTAGTAAATGTATATTTTAGAGTACCTAAAATAAAATCTTTTTTTTATTATATGTATATATGTATGTGGCATGTTTTTAGCATAATAGCAAATACTACCCTAATATTTCATTATACCAAATTAAAAAGTATTTTAACGTTTAGTTGAATGGATTCATTTTCATCTTTCATTCTTATCATATACGAGTGTATTAATAATGCATTTCTTTAGTCATAAAATGATTAGATTCTTTCTAACAAATTGTGTCAAAGCCCCTTGTAATTGAATTTCTATTCTTATAAATACAATCTTTGAACACTGATTTTTTTTCTCATTTTTTTTTAATAAAAATAAAATTGTTTAGCCCTTACAAATTATTGTGTTGAAAAAAACAAACATGGTTATGTGTGTGTGATAAATGCAATAAATACAAATGTTTTCATTAATTATCAATACTTTCATTAAATCTCATTTGCCCAAAAAGCACAAAAAAAATTAAAAGAAAAAACAAAACAACTACAATCGGATAATTTATTACAACAAGTGGCATTCAGTTATCAAATTTGATCTTCAGATCTTTCAACACGACCTAAAGCTTAATAAAGTTACTCGTTGGCATTAACACCGCCAGCATGGCACATCAACCCGTAGGCAATGCCGGCACTTTAAACACTTTTACTCTTTTTGATTAATTCTATTAATTGAATTACATTTCGGAACCCTTTTAATTTCTAATCTACGTAAGTATGTACGGGTATTATTTGGTTATAAAAAAATTTTAAAGTTTGAACTTCATAAAGTTACCTCCCTAAACAATGAAAATATTTCACTAAACGAACACAAAGTATTGGCATCCATCCATCGAGTATTTCGACAGTTGTCACCATTAATTTTTTTTATTATAGGAGTAAAAGTAATTTCTTTTCTATTTGAGCATTTAAGTTTTGGTTTATTTTTTAACGTCCATTGTTGGTCTCACATCGTTAATCAACATAATTGTTACCAAAAAATAAAAAAAAAATATCTTTGTTTTTATTTGAGTTCCTGCATTAATTTGGTTGCATGTTATTGGTCATAATTACGAAACACTTATTCAGCAGGAGACAGACACACCATCAGACACGCATGCATAAATACAGGAGTTGCCGTTGCTTTTCAAAATTTGTTGAATCTTTAAAAACGAAGTTCCTAAAACATTCACAGTTATTTGTGTCTCTATTAAAATTGATTGTGCATTGTGGCAGCAATTATTTTGTCTTCGAAGTAAAAATGTAGAAATAATTTTAAAATAACTTCTTCATAATTCCTTTTCGGGAATTCTCGGAAAATTGTCAAAATTTTCATTCTCAATCTCTCAAGTTTAAAAATAGATTCTTTATTCAACAATACGATATGGTGTTGCATACTTCTCAACACAAATAATTACAATATATTACAAATAATACTTTTTTTGCATTTTCTCGAAAATTTTAATCTTATCGATAACCTCAGCAGAGGCATTTAATTTTTGTTGTGTTCTTCACATTCAAGATGGGTCCGTACAATGATATATTAAACTTTACTTTTACTTTTAGCTGGTCCGTAAATAAAAAAAAAAATATTTAAATTTGAATGGATTTGGAAAAATAATGGTTTTTAAGGGATAACTGATAAATGGCTGTGTCAAATTTTAAACTTTCCAATGACTTACAATGGGCCTGTTCGTAAATTAATCACTGCGATTAAAATGGAGCTTTAAATAAAATACTTTGTTTTACGAACCCATTTTTTACCATTTAGAATTTTATAGGATTGATTAAAAGTGCATTTACTGGTACTCAAAACAATTTTTTTGTTAAGCTGATACACAAGGATAAGTATTAATTTGTTATAAAATCCCAGAAATCCCGGGTTTTTCCGTTTTGTGATTCCCAATTTGACATCTCGAATGGTAATTCAGCATAAGCTACCACGTCTTTAAAAAATAATCAACCAAAAACCAAATGAGAGTTACAAACACAATCACAATACATACATATTTATGTATACATATACATAATTTAAAAAGGATTTACAAGTCAGGCAACACTGGTGGGTGGACGCATAAATAACAAAATAGTTTTGAAATATTCAAAATGTATTGATCAGCGAAGGAACGGATGTTTAAAGAAATTTTTGTTTTTCGCTCTCTAAGTTTTCGTTTATTATTTTAGTGTGTCACTGTGCTCCGTTTGTTTCTTTGTAGTTTGTGTGTGTTTGTGCGTGTGTGTGACTTATGTTTACTATTTGTTTATTTACTTTTTGTCGGTGTAATTATTGATTAAGAAGAATTTGTTTTTCTGTTTCAAAGTGCGTTTAACGTTTCTGTGTAGTTTTCCGTCCGTCTTCAGAGGTGAGTAAGAGTATTAATAATTATCACAAATTTTCACGCGTTCGCATACATACTTATGTCACATTTCATTTAATTTTTTTTTTAAATACATTTTTATTGTTACATGTATGTAAGTTTAACAATTGTACAACAGAGACACAAACATTTATACATGCATTCGGCCATACATGTTTTCATTTCTCCTGCTTCACTGACAATTCCCCATTTTCTACTTTTTGCTGTTGTTGTATTGCAATTCTTGTACTAATTCTTCAACGACTTCTGTTAAGTATTGGCTTTCTTTTGGCGTTAATGCAAGAGTTTTTCGTAGTCCGTCTCGCTTTTCGAACAAAAAATCAATAAGTTGTAATTTAATTCATTTTTGAGCCCGTTTGGTTCATTTCGCTTTAACTATTGTACACGACGTTACACACAGTTATTTGGGGTAATACCCGTTCGTACAATGTGGGCATGAACACAAACAGGCCTAAAGCTTTTGGTTAAGAAATAATTAATTAACCGGAAGTTGAAGACTTTCTTGCAGCTGTCGAAACAAATGGAAAAATTGGAAACAAAAAAAATTCTTTAAAGTTTTGACTCTTTTTTTATGTGATTATTTTTTTTACTTTTTGCCTTTTTGAGAGATTTTTTTAATTCAAATATTGCCCGAAATTCACAGATAGGTAGCGGTTTATTCCAAAACAGTCAATCAGATTCTAAATTTGTGATTAGGAAGTGGTGCAAATCTGCATAATTTGTCATCGTTTTGCCGGACCAAGATTTTACATTAATAACAACATTTACGAGTCATTTGAAATGCCAAACGAGCGTAAACTATTCATTCAAATTTGTCAAGGTGCTTTAAGTTATACAATGGCACGAACAGTGGGGCGAAATCGTTTAATTAAAAAAAAAGAGGGCCGAAGTGATGGACATTAACTTTTGCCTGCGCATGGTAGAGGAGTTTTGAGGAATTTTCCGTTTTTCGCAAGAGCTTGGCAATGAGTTGTGAAAGTTGGTCACCTCATACATATAAAATCTTAAAACACGTTTTTTTATATAAATATTTACGGCCTGTTACACACTGTCGACAAGTCGATGTCGTTCTCTTATTTATATTGAAAACAAAAACAAAATATTTAAATTTGAACGTAGCTTTAGCGACACTTTTTTTAATTTAATTTTTTTGTATATAAATTAATGGTGTATGGGGGCACGATTACTCCAGTCACTTTAAAAACGCATATTTTTTTCTAAATATATTTCTTTTTCAGACCCACTGTGTTACTTGCATATACATCATTTATTTTCCTTATTTATGATAAAAGAAAAACATCCCTAAAAATTGCGCAAATAAATAATCGATTTTAACTAGTGATTAAAAGAATGATGTTGCACCACCACCACAAAGTTAGACAAACAAGACACTGTAGATTATTGGCAGCTGTTTTTTTAATATAATAAAATCTATTCATTGTAGACGTCTAGTCTGAAACGCCTGCAAACAAGAGTGTATTCCCAGGAATAAAACAAAACAACAAAAAAAAAAGTTATTTTAACCCCTTAAAAGGAACTTGAAAGCACAGCACGTGACTTTAGCCAATTCTATGGATATTGGAAGAAACAATAATTAGAATTATTGTATTCTTGTTTTATTCTTAATTACTTTTAGCGATACATATTAAAATTGTAATAAACAAACACACCAAGGGCAACATTTATTTATTTTATATTTTAATAGCATGAGTAAGTTTAGCGGGACATTTTAGAGAGCAAAGGAAAAGTTTTGTTACCAAGTAACGTATTAAAATTAAAAAAAAAAAAATTTACTTTAACCGGCCGGGTGATGTCATTTTATGCACGCAACCACTGTAGTAAACATATACTAGACAATTTACCAGCATAGGCGCAGGAAAAACCTAAGGGCGTCTATCCGACCAAAAATACAATTTTAAATCCCAGCGAAAACTTTTATTTGCAAATGTTACTGTTTACAAACGTAATAAATTTACATCCACCCACCATTTGTTGTATATTCACGACAAAAAAAATGTTCCATAATTAGATGCCAGATTTTTTTAGGTAATATCGTCATATTTTTGGGCAAAAATCGTCATTATCGTCAATATAGCTTATTGAAATCGTCATAAAAACGTCAAATGAAAAAACCGCTTTTTTACCAACAAAACATATTTTATCAGAGGCAAAATATAACAAAACTTTTAAATAAACAAAACAGCATTCTTTAAATAGAGAGATCAGATACTTCAATTAGAATTCACAATAAAATCATAGTTTTTTCCAATGTAGTAAAATATGCATTTTAAATATCATTTTTGGAAACATTTTTTTGTAAAAATGTATAAAAACTACAATAAAATTTATACAATTAAAATATAATTTTTAAAGAAAATATGTATATGATACATATACATATATGTATAATATATTTTACAATTATATAGTGCAATTAAACAACAACTGTGAGATCATAGCAGCTACATTTGTCTAGCTTTAAATAATATTTGTACATATATACATAATATTGCTTCCAAAGGCAACTTTTTCAATGAATTTCTTACTTTAGTCTTATTTATGTTTACCTGACTAAATATTATTTCCACATTTGCTGGGGATAGTGGTAAAACTAGGTTTTTTGTAATAAATTTAGCCAAAACCAGAAACAAAATACTAGAGTCCCTCGTTTGCATCTCTGATATTTTTTTCCAAAAATCCAATAGTTATAATATAACTAGAGCTAGAAACTGAGTTCAGACAATTAAAATTATTGCACTGATAAAAACATAATATGTTTTTGGCTTTCACTTTCTTTAACAAAATAGGAAAATTCTGTTATAATTTCAGAAAACCAACTTTTTTCTACATAAATAATATTAAATGGATTAATTTGGCCAAGAGCTTTATATCTTTATTTTCAAAATCAAACCTGGAAAATATCTGATCATAAATCTCTATATAAAAATTAACACAATTATTATTTTTATTTTGCACTTATTTGTGCTTCGCACGGATTCGATTTCAATTTACCTAATTAAAGCACATCACGACTTTCACGAAAAGTCATAACTCACAAACTCACCGATTTCGATAAACCATCTACACGACCATAAGAACAAACCCTAAAAATTTAATCGAATTCGGTTTGACCGTTCGTGAGTTATAATAAAGTCACAACACACTTGCAATAATTTTTTTATATATGTATATAGATTAAATAAAAGTTTACAGTTTTAAGCATACTAGTTTTTAAAAAGTTGCTCATTAAAATTTTCAATTTTACAAATAAATGTTGCAAACTTGAATTATTTAAAATCGTCAAAATTAGGGTATAAATCGTCCCATCGTCACTATGTCATTTTTAGGACCCAAAATCGTCAAAATGACGATAAACCGTCAAAATGACGATAAATCGTCAAATCTGGCAGCTATGTCCATAATATGTATTCACAAATCTTCATTCTAAATGAGTTTCATCCAATTTTATTTTCACTGTTTAGTGTTTAACAGTACTCTGTTAACTGTAAAATTAGATCTACAATTAAATTTTTGATTCTCATCTTTGCTAGTAAATTTTAAACTTATCTTCACTTCATCTCTAGAAAAGATCTTAAACATGCAAGACAAACCTTAATTTTCATCCGCTATACTCGTATTTCAAAAATAGCAAATATGTTTAAAGAATATTCAATTTATGGTAGACTCATGTTCTAATAACATCAGGTCTGCGCAACAAGGAATATGGTTTTTTGTAGGGTTGTGTTTTGACCGTTAAATAATCTGCTAAAAAATGGTAAGTCTCTCGGTGTTGTCAAAAGTTGTTTACATTTTTGGCCGCCATCATGAATATTTTTGTTTACGTTATGCTTTTTGTTTTTGCATAACCACTAAATACATACAAACCGCATTTGTTTTGTTTTATCTACAGCGTTTTTTGACAATATTGGCATTTTTTTTACACAAATAAAATGCATGTCGTTTTTTATTGTTGTATTGTTAAGCAGACCTTATATTATTAGACCATGGGTATACTTTAGAAAATCTTTAAAATTCTACAGATTTTTATAATTTTAAAAAAATAGAGGCTTTTCTCTTTTGAAAAGAGAAATTATAACTTGCCACATTAAATATACAGGTACATTAAAATTTAATAAGACTGCACTACTGTGTGTGTGTGGCTCTAAGTATATAGTCGCCGACATAAATATGCACCTACCTAATGGATTTTCCTCCGCACACAAACATACATACATAAATGTTTTTAAGCTATTGCATAGCTTCTATTGCGGGCTTTGAGGCGACCGAATCAAGAAATTTTTAAACGTTTGTTTCTTAAGTCTTTTGTTTTCGAAACGAAAAAACCTGGAAAAAATCTGTCAAAAATCTGAAAGGAGAAAACCTGGCAATAAGTTTGTTTCTTAAGTCTTTTGTGTTGTTAAGTATTTAAATCGCCCAATGTATGTTAACCCCTAAAGTATGCTATTGATTAACATTAACATTTGATATCATATTGATATCATTAACAAACAGTATTGCCAGAATAACAAAGGAGTTATTAAACAAAACGTAATAATACAATTGTATAAGTTGATAAAAAATGCTGTGCAATAGCTTTACCGCGGCAGTCCCCGAGTGCCACATGTCTTTTTTAAATTTATTGCAGTGCTTGTACACATGTAAACTTGTTATTATCGATTATCACCCACAGACATCAATGATAAGTATCTCACATAAAAATGGATATGTATCTGGCCACTTCATAAGCCATTTCTCTTTGGGCGTGCATTTAGCAAAAATAAACTCCCAAAATATTCTCTTTTATTTTTTTATTTTAATTTTAAGCAGAGATGGTATTAATTAAGGCGAACTATTTTTGTGTATGTACACATTTATTGTAGTTGACAAAAATGAGAAAGGAATTTTAGTGAATTCTGTATCACTACATATTTTTGGTTTTTATATTATGGCTTTTTTTAATAAATAAATTAGGCCCCATCCTGTTGCAAGTATTAAAAAAATAATAATTTAGTTAATCAATCTCATTTAATCAACCCATCACCGATTGTTGCAATTTTATTCCAAGCTCTCTTGTCTTGCAGTCCTTCTCTCATTTGGTGTCCAGATTAATAAATAATGCTAACAACGCGATTTTTTCTCCTTTTAAAAGCAATAATATAATTTTAAGTTCTTATTTTGTGGGTGTTGTATTCAAAAACACACTAAAGTTGGGAAATAGCCGAAAACAGTCGGAAAATAGTTTAAAATTCCTATTCTGTATCCGATACGAATCTGTATAAAATAAATAAAATCATGAATACAAATTATTTGTTGTGTTGTTTTTAAAGTTTTTTAAAAACTATTTTGCTTGTGCTTTAGTATTTCCCAGGTTTTATTATTGAGGGGAGACTGGCAATTTTCCAAAAAAAAGTACGTGTGGTACTCGGGGACTTCCGCGGTAAAGCTATTGCATAGCATTTTTTATCAACTTATGCAATTATAATTATTTATTTAATTCAAGTTACACTTTTTGAGCGTGGTGACCGATAAGAAAACTAATTTTTTTCTTTTATTGAAGAAATGAGAAGTTAATATCGTTTAAAATATTTGTATTATTCCGAATCAAGAAATTCCGTAACGAAAATAAAAACCTAAGACTAAGTATTTGAATCGCCCAGTATATGTTAACCACTAAAGTATGCTATTGATTTCATTAACATGCAGTATTTCCAGAACAGATTCAAAAGCTTAAAAAAACAAAAGACTTAAGAAACAAACTTAGTGTTATGTTAGGTTTTATTTTCGTTACGGAATTTCTTGATTCGGTCGCCGCGATCGAAGCCCGCGATAAAAGCTATGCAATAGCTTAAAATCTTTGGGATAAACTATAAGCAAACCCCGTTCAAACACAAAAAATAATTAAGAAAATCCCTCCATAAATGTCGAAGTTATGCGATAGTCAATATTTTAGAGGAACAAATATCGGAATTGATTTGCAATAGGAATCGCCTTAAGCCACATACTTACACATCAGTCCAGTACACAAGTCTCTAACTCTTTTAGTGGCGTCTAAAATCCATTACACTTACAGACAGACGGACAAGGCTCATACAACTTCGCTATACCCTAACAATTTTTAAGAAAATAAAAATAATTTTAAAAATCGGTCCAAAAATAATAGAGTTGAGGAGGTTCAAACACTAAAAAAATAAACTGAATTAGTAACCGATATCCAATTAAAATGTACAATTTCCTACTCAAAAATATTAAATTGTGAAAATGTTAGCTCTCATGCGAAGTGCAGGTTTGCTATAAAAATTTTATATGTATGTGCATCCAATATTTGACAACACTCGGAACTTAATGTTGTTCGATGGCACCAAGTTTGAGCATAAAATCATGCAAGCCAACATTTGTACGAATGTATCGGTGTGTCAGTGAGTGCATATCTGGAGTACAGGTTTTATATTCTCTTTTGTTTTTATATTTATTTTTATTTGGCAAACACTTTATGCGACCCCATTCGTTGCATAGTCGTGGCCGGTATATGTTTTGTATTTCGCATAAAACAAAGTTGCTGTGTTTATACATTTGTATGTTTAATAAACTGAAAAACTAATAAAATAATTGTTAAAATCTTGAAAAAAGAAGAAACTTGGTTTTGATTACCAACAGGGAGAAAGAAATATATTTGAAACAAACAAAAAATTTATCTAAAACATCAATAAAATAATTTTATGTGCGTGTGTGAGTGTTAATTTTTATTTTAGAGAAAAGTCATTAAAATACCGTTAATATAACTGAAAAATAAAAACAATACTGGGATACGATTTTGTATGTGATTGTTTGTTTTTTATTATCGCAACAAAAAGGAGTGTAAGTACAACATCTGAGAAATTTTCTATTTATGCCATTTTTTAGTACAACAAACGGGTGTGGTTTAATTTAAATAAATGTTTTTATTAATACATACATATGTATTTAATTTAGAGTTTTTCATATTTTCCTTTATGATGATTGCAATGTACATATGTATGTATGTATGTATGTTTGTACCATACAGAGTAGGTTAGAAGTAGTAGTAAGCAACTCCTATATACATATGTATGTACATACATACAAATGTATATACTCCTATATTCATAAATACTTACTTATGTATGTACATACATACATACATACTTAGATAGGTACATATACTTACTATCTATTTATGTATGTAGGTACCTGCACACCTTTTTTTTTTTTTGCTTTCTTATTTTTCTCTTTAAAGCACCCCCAGCCAATCGATTTTTGAATTTTTTCCTTCTCAAACCATCAAAGTTTCTAAAATAAAACCTGATAAAGACACAAAAATATGTATGTATGCATGTACATATGTATGTACGTAACATACATACATACATAAAAGCGAGAAGCAGAATAGTCCCATAAGATTTAATTTTATCTTCCTTTTATAATAACGAATTCATATATACATACATACATACATACATACATACATAAATAAAAAATCTGTCACTGACTCAATAAAAAACAACAAACATTCAATAACACCATGTAAAAGATCATCCCCCTGGTCCAATTATATGCATACATACGTACTCACAACCACACACACACATACTCATATTTTATTTATGCATATATGCATATATTTATGTATACATATGTATGTATGTTGATTTGTATTATGTACGGGTTCTTATTTGTTTCTTTTTTACTATTACACACATATGCGCATACACACAGATAAACATTTGCATATACATACATACATAGTTCTGCAATTATTTAGTATGTATTCATTCGCCAGCTCCTTTATTCGTTTTTTAAATTGTAAAATTTTGCTGGATAAAGCCGAGGATGACTCCCTGTTTTTCTTTTTAGAAATCCAAAGAAAAGAAAGACCACATAGATCTTTAAATGAGATTTTTACATACAATATACATACATATATACTTATGTAGGTACATAAGTTTTTTTTTTTCATTGTTTTTTTTCTTTTTTACATATGTAGGTACTACATAATTGTACTTATTTCATTGTTATTTTGTTTTTTTCTAGTGTAATTGTTTTCAGTGAAAGATGTTATTGTATACTTGTGGGACTGAATTGTATCATAGAAATGAAGTATATATACAAGTACATACATACATACATATGAATATACATACGTGTTTACTACTGACAGCAGAGGGAAAGAACCAGTCAGTAGTGCACAATCACAAGTGAATTGAATGGAAAATTGCAACAAGGAAAATTTAAAACTTAATTCTATTAGTGTAAAACAATTGTTGAGCATTTAAATTTTAACAAATTTTAAAGTGAACTTTAAAATTCTGTCAGTTGTAGCCGAATGCATGTCTTGTCCAACAGGGTTTTTACACGGCATTTTTTTGCACGATTTTAATTTTAATACGGTTTACATATGTATTAGTTAAAATTACAAGAAATTTTTGATCACAATAATATTGAAAATATTTCGTATAACGATATGTACATACATATGCATGTATACATATGTACATACATATGTACATATGCACGATTGTAGTAATAATGAGGATGAAGTTTTGCTTTTAACAGCTGAGTAAAATCTTCCAAAAATGTATAAATGTATGTACATACTTATGTACGAGTGTATGTAACGGAATGTTTTAACTCGATTTTGACCGACTTTAAACGCACACCTGTCAAGGACAGGTGACAATAAACTAATTCGGTAATTGTAACCTATTGTCCTAACCAGGAACTCTTTGGAGCAACTTGTCCCCCCAAATGACAAATATCGCATAATTTTTCATTTATGGGCCGTTCCATAATATTTTTTCTTAGTGGAAGTTGTCCCGATAATATCAATTATCAGTTATCCCATTTGTGGACCAATGTCGGATGTGTACGAATGCAGTTTGTTCCCACCATAAATGTAAGTGGCAGTCGGACGTACGACGTGGCCTCCTAAAATATTAATTATGAAATAACTCTGATATTTATGGACTTTTTTAAGCTTCAAGTTCATTCTTATTAGCGTCACCTGCATGCATGATTTGGTACAAGCACCAATGAAATGGAGGCATATAAATATGCTTAAAAATCTTTTTTTATTAAAATGATTAACATGCAGATTTCAGGAAGTTCAGATGATTATGTATATTAAAAACTAATGATAAGAAACCATTTTTATTACTCAAACACTCTTTAGAAATTTAAGTTTTGTTCTCTGCTCTATCCACTACCTTACGATCATTGACTATAAATATAAAGGTAATACGATGATAGAATTTGCTAAATCCGATCCTTGTTTAAGAAGAAAGTAAAACTTTTCGAATGACACAAAACTTATAAATAGCTGATAAGGGGCTGTGCACATATTACGTAACTCTGTTTTCAGAGATTTTTCACGCTCCCTCCCAGGGAGCGTTACGTAATATGTGCACAGCCCCTAAAGCCTTCTGAAGTTATTACATCTCTAAAATGATGTACTATTTGAAAAAAATTGCAGATACGCCCCATCTTAGACGGCTATAAAAGAAGAAACATGATAGATATCATTATACACACATATGCATATATGTATGTGTATACTACAGGATTATTAATAGAAATACATTTGTATACATATTTTTAGGTCACAACAAAATATACTAATGATTCTTGGGATTAGTTATGATGTCATAACTGCGACAGAACTTTCTTTCGGCATTTGAAAAAAAAATATTTTTGTGCGTCAACTGTACTACAATACTTTTTTTAAAACTTAACAAACCATAGTTATTCGCAAAGCTGGAGATGATGATGGTTTAAGAGATTACAAATTGCAAGGAACCCATCCTTAAATTAAGCCACATTTCGTAAATTGAATAAAACCAACCCAGTATTTGAACTGCTGATTAGTTACATCCTAAAATTTAGAAGCTGGCTAAGATGACATGAAAATAATTAAAAAAAAACATGGTCTATTAATTGCAACATTTACAAGATAAGAACTTAAAAACTGTGTCAGCCCCATCACACACAAGCACACGCGCACGCACACACACGCATACGATGAAGAAAATCAACTCAACATTAAAAATTGTATTCTATTTCTAATGAAAACAAAAACAACAACAAGAACAACAACATAAGTAACAGACAGAAATATACTTGAACAATTCAATTTCTTCACTTCACTTCACTTTTCTTGTATTGTATGTAGTCTGTCATCTATTCGAAAATTTAATTGTTTAAAATTCTTTAGAAATTACAATGGTCATTTTAATTAATGTTAAAGTTGAAAATTTATTTTTATTTTATTTAGCTGCTTGCTGTTTGTTGCTTCGGCTGTGTGATATTATTTTATTTATTTCTTTAGTATTTTATGTTTTATTTGTCAGAATTACGTCCAATGACCTCTTTGTGTAGCACGAAAATTAAAAAAAAACAACGTTCGTTTGTTTATTTGTTGGTTGTTACCATTTTATTTTTCTTATTTTTATTTTTTTTTTTGCATTTAAATGCATTAGTGTTGTTGTGAGATCAGCCTAAAACAATCCTACAGTATTAGTCAAAATATCTGCAACTAAATTAACCGTTTATGTTTTTTTTTTTTAATTTTAAAAATGGAAACGACCTCATTTGATTGTTTTAAGCACGCAAGTGCTCTTTTAATTGGTATCAAATAAACACTAGCAGTTTCAACTGCTTGATAATGCAGGGGGTTCAATAGGTCCTCGTGTCAACGAAGTCGAAATCGGATTTGCCGTTATGAAGTTTGGGCTTTTTTTTCTTTTTAGCGATTTTTTTCAGTTTGACGATTTTTTCGTTATGACTATTTATTCCAATTGAAGTGTTGATTCTACAACTCGGGCGAATAATTTGGAAATTACTCAAGAAACTGAGCTCTTTTTTCATGCCAATTTTACACTCAAGCAGCACATAAGGAAATTTTTTCTTTCTTGCAGCGACTTTTTTTGGTTCGACGATATTTTTCGTGTTAGCGGTATTGGAATTTTTACTTTAATGATAATTTTTTAAACTTCGCGTTTTTATGGTGATTAGCGGCTTTCTATCTTTGACGATTTTTTAATTTTGGAAATTTTTTCCTGTAGGTTTTTTCGATTTTTCAACTTTTCCGTTTGACAGTTTTTTAATTTTTGCCGTTTTAGAGATTAAGAGATGTTTATGTTTTGATGATTTTTTATAATTGTTTTAGCGATTTTTTTTCTCTGCCCTTTTTTGGTTTTTTTGCTTTGACGTTTTTCTTTCTGTTGTATACTACTTCTTAAAATTTTTTTCCGGTTTTGGCGATATTCTTTCCTTAAAGATTTTTTTTTCGTTTTGAAATTTTTGATTAAATTTTTTTAAGTTTTAACGGTTGTTTGCGCTTTGAGGATTTTCAAGCTTTCAAATTGAAGTTTTCGTTTTTTTCTGGCAATTTTCTTCTATAATAGGACACTATTGGCGAAAATGCAAAGTTTCTAATTATATCGGTTCATAAGATACATTTTAATTTCGAAATTACATCAGCTGATAGAATACCCTTTAAATTTTATTCTGCGAAAATTAAAGACAAAAGCTTGTGATAGACAGACGGACTGAAAAACGTATTAAAAATTCGGAACTCTTGCTAAATATTATAAATGATCTGACCTGCACTGACTGTAAAATATTTTAGCGACGTTTTTATGCAGACTTACATACATATGTATGTATGAATGTATTGATATGGTAAGTGTGGCTAAAAGTGCTGTACGTTTGCATGCATGTGCATCCGTTATAGTTTGAAAATATGTTTGTTTTTGTTTATTTCCTACTAAAGCTCGTATATCAAATGCACTCAGGCATGTCTTACAAAATGTTGCAGTTTTTTTTTTCGTTCAATTTTGAATGTTTTTTTCGTTTTGTTAGACTTTTATATTGTTTATAGTTTGTGTTTTTTATTATTATTTTTTATGTAAAGTCTGTTCGAAAAGCTAACAAAACATACATACTATTGTTCTTTTTTAGCCATCAAATCAAATACATATTTTTTTAACTGTCTGTCATTATTGGTCGTCACTGTGACAGTAATTGTTTTATTTTTTTATGGATTCTTTGTTTGGATGGAATTGGTCTGATCACTTAACATACGAATTGTATGCATTTAACATAACATTTTTGGTTTGTTACAATAAATTGATTTCTAAATCATTAGAAATCATTATTGTACTTGAAAGATACACAAAAGCAACAACTCAAGTACTTCAAGTGTTCGTATTTCGTTTTATAAACATACTGAAGTGTATGGCTGTATGTATTTAACCAATTTAATTTGTTCAACATTTTTCACACATTCTCTTATCATTTTTTATGAGTCAAATATTCTCCAAACAGCTTTGATCAAATGGCGTACTTGTGACAGGCTGTACTACGTCCGTCTCTTTTACGGAATATAATGACATGACATTGAAATTTTCTTTAAAATATTTTAATTTCTAAAAAATAAATTACTTTACAAAAATTACTGTACAGTAAGTCATATCCGGTGTTAGTTTTAGAGGCAGAGAAATGTTTTTTTATAGCCAAAAAATAAGCTTTCATTAAAACATTTTTTGTAGCATTAATGTCTGAATATGATTATGGGCATGTAGCTATTGCACAGTGTAACTGTTTCTACTTTGAGTGATGAAAAAAATATTAGCTACTTTTGACCGGTTGGACATTTCTGATCGAAATGGCAATGAGGAAAGTATTTAAAGCTAAAAAAAAACACTATAGAAGTTAACACAGAAATAAAATTTGAAAATGTTTAAAATTTATTATTTTTATTTCTGGACAATATTCTGATATGCTGATTACAACAAAAAACAGACATTTAAAATTTTACTGATAAAAATTTTTGGAAGTCATTAGAAAATTTCTATAGAAATAAATGTGTTTTTCCGAAATGGAATTAATGTAGTGGTACGTATTTTCCGAATTTCCTTTTAAAATTATAATGGTGGCTTTCGTGAACAAAGATTTTTGCCATTCTTAAGAATTTTCTTCTCTGGTTAACTGGAAAATTGTCTTCGCTGATAAACGATTTGTTGCAGTGACAGCCTAGTATGTCGCACAGTCTAGTATGAAATGCAAAAACAAATCATAAGGAGAAAAAAAAGCATAATCACACTAGACCAATTCAGGAGCAGGTGGTAAAAAATTCATAACTTTGGATTAGATTAGAATTTTGTTACCCTGTTTTTATCCGACTTGTATATGCGACTATAAGCTTTTATTTTTGCAATAAAAAGTAAAATTCGATTAATAAAAGAAAATGTTATGAAAGGTTTAAATTATATTTCGCATTATCTGTTGAATTTTAGTATAAAAGTAAAAAAGGTTTATTTTGAAATTTGTTGATTTTTCAATTACTTTTACGATTAATGCTTTGTAACTTAAATTTTATTAGATATAATGCCAAACTTTGGCCCCCGTGAAAATTTTCGTCCCATCTTTCATCAGAGGCCAAAATTGGTTTTTAAGCAGCCAGAAATAAAATATAGTTGAATGAACAAAATTTTGAAGTCCCTGATTGCCGTTATCTTAATGATTAAGTTTCTTTAAGTTTATTTTAATCATTTTATTTTTATCTTCGTACACATTTAGAACGGTTTTATTTAAGCGGAAATACAAGAGTGTCTGAGTAAAATATGTATATTTAATGACTACTTCAGCCAGAGCTCACTCGTCCTGTCTTTACAAGTAAATAGTACATACGAGTGTGTAACTAACATTCAATGGTGCTTTTTAGAATTTGATAGTTTTTTCTTCATATTTTTTCTCTTCTTTTTTTATAACATCCGCCATATCTTCATTATCTATCTACAAGTTTTATTGAGTTCTTTTTTTTTTTGTTTGGTTGTTATTTTGTGTATTGCCTGAAGATGAAATGCATTTCTATAACTTGTTTACCAGCTTCCTAGTGTTTTTTTTTTGTTTTTCCTTTTTTAGTTCTGTTACCAGCAAAAACGTTCTTTCTAATCATTTCAATTTCTTTTCATTGCAGAGAAGAATAAAAAAAGCCAGGCAACAAATCAAGCTCTTTAAGGAAGAAACAAAAAAAAAAAAAAAAACAGTAAGCATAAATAAAAATCGTACATTTTATAAATTATGAATTTAATTTAAATTATTCTTCCTGATATCTAATGAAGCACTATTGTGTGCTTCATCATTTAGCTTAAATGTTTCACAGCGGCATAGAAATTTACGAGTATAATCAAATAATTTTATTATTTGATAATTATGAAATAATTTCATTAATTTGATGAAACATTTAAATTAAAACTGGGAAATAATTTCACTGAAATTAACAACTTGTTTCATTAAAACTATGAAATTATTTGGGCTTATGTATTTCGATGCACTGAACAGGAATTTGAGATTGGTTTGAGAATTATAGCTCCAAAAATTTTGGGTAAATTGCAAAAAACCGATAAAAATCGAGATTTTTGTCATATTTATAGCGTTTGGCTGACTTCCAAAACGTCAATTGCTTTGTGTTTGAACAAAGCATCACATTTCATACAATAATTATACAATGTATATCATTTCAAAACGCCGGGGCCAAGTATTTTTAACGCAGTAAGAAAGCTAACAAGGCATCGGATTTATAGTTGTTGCATTGTTTCGGAACTTTTGGAAGTCAGCCTTTTTTCTGCAATCTGCTCGAAGTTTTGGTGTTGATATTATGCTTCAAACCGAGCTCAAAATTAGGTTCAGCACAAGGAAAAACATAACCCTAGGAGGGTCAAATATACAGGTCACTTTCGTTTTGTGTGCCGGTCTTATTAATAAAATATTTTTATACGCTTAGCGAAATTAATCAATGAAATTATTTATCAAATTTTTTTGAACTCTTCATAAAAATTATTTTTACGTTACTATTTTTATTAACTTCACAAGACAATACGTTAGTTAAACTTTAAATAAGCTTTGCCTAGGATTAATGTCGAAATTGACAGAATTTATTAAGAAAATTCTCTCAGTGTACAGAGCAAAATATCTATCTCCAACATTTGATCTACACTTTTTCCAATCATTAATATTCTAATTCAAGAATAAATCATTTCTCAGCTAGAGTTTCTAGCAATTACTAATCGATTCGCAAATAATCGCAAGGCCTTCGATGCCCATTCCATGTTCTCTTGTTGTGCTTGCCGGTTCTTTGTTTATTTAAAAATTATAGAATCAATAAATTCAACAAATGCAATCTAGAAAATCACGTCTGCAAGTTTAAATGTACGAATACAAATTAATAAAATTGCATGTATGTGCGAGTACATGCATACGTACGTTTTAAGTGTATGTATGTCACATGTCCTTTTTATACAGCGACAATTATGTTATTTGTAGCTAAAATACTGGAATGATCTGTACAATTTTTACCCAGTTTACCTCCGCTTTTGGTATTCAATTGTTTCAGAGTGTGATTAAGTTCTTTATTGTCCGCTTAAGAGAAACATTGTGATGCCCAGCATTGTCACAAACAGTATTCCGCCATAAAGTTTTATTTGCTGGAAAAGTCATTTATTTCTGTTTAAGAATAAAAAAAAAGAACTTATTCAATTACTTTTTGAACAAAAAATAAAAGAAATATATAAATATATTTTCCATTTAAGGTTGCGCCGCATTGTTGATGACCAAACGAGGAATGCAACGTAGCCCAGCAAACATAAGGCTATGAAATTAAATAATTAATTAACAAAATTTTTCAACATTAAGATCTCCAACTTCTTTTTAAACTAATAACATTTTGGAACTAGCTTCTGCCCTACATTCGGTACTACTATGGCTAATACTTGTCATTGCTACCCTATTGACCCTGGGTGTTTTCTGCAGTCGATTCGCGATTTTTTGTTTGTATTGAAATTTCCACGGTTGTAAACAATTAACATTTGAATTTATAAATAGTTTCTCCGATTCAGTAAATGATCTCGTATTTACTGAATTATTTTAGCAAAAAGTAATTTAAGCTCTAAATGTTATTTGTTAAATGTATGGATGGGGATAGAGAGCACCAACAACTAAGGCAAACAAAGCATAAGATATTGAAAATATTACAGCACGATCAGCTTTAAATGCTTACTGGGATAGCACAATATTGAATGTGAGAACTTACTTTGTTTAAAGTGTTGGGTGTAGTAAGATGATAGTAACATCTTAATAAAATTGAAGCTAAGCAGAAAAAAAAAATTAATAAATTGTTGTGGATGTGATAAAAAATAGCTATTTATAAATTTAAACACGTATTTATAAAAAAAAAAATATATTTTCCAAAATAAATGCACAATCAAATTAACAGTCACATTATCCCAATTTGAACTTTGAACCCAATACGTTGCTCTCTATTATTAATTAATTTCTAACATTTAATATAACAATGTGTCTGCTTTGATCTGTGCCAGTCTAATGTGTTAATTTTATGTAAAATATTAACTTATGGTCTTTTGTATGATACAAAACTTGTGATAGATGTGATTATTTCTTTTTTTTTCTATAATTCACTCCTACCTCAAATCCTTAAATATTAGTGGAAAATAAAACATATTTGCTTTTAATATTTACTAGTATGAACCATAAGTTTTTGAAACGTATGAGTTTAAATACGGGCACATTGTGTAGGTACGCCTGGTACATACAACCATGCATACTCGTATGTAGATGGGTATTTGTTGTACCATGGGGCATGCATCTGCTACATAATTTCTGCTTGGTTAAACTGCTTTGATAAACTTCACTTAAGATCTGTAATATTCAAAGTCAGTTCTTTTCTAAGGTGGGGTTGATTAGACAGGCAAATGCCACGCCTGGTTAAATATGATTGTAACATTTGTGTATGTATGTATGTATGTTGTTGTATGTATGCACGTGGTTTATTGTCATTGGCGTCATCGTTAAAAGTATTATTACACACATATGAACATATGTACATAAATTCAAATATTAAAAAGTCTGTCAAAAAAAAAAAAGAAAATTAAATGTCTGTAACACATGGCCATAGGATTCGAAAAAGAAATAAAACTAGTTATTTAGTAAAGGTAAATTCGTTATCTTCGATTACGGTGGATTTGTTTTAGTTAGAATAATAATTAATTCTCATATTGAATTTTCATTCATAATTTATGTATGTATGTATATAAATAAATAAATAAGATTTCAACTAAACAGTAGCGAAAGACGGAAAATATACAAAGAACATTATGTTCTGCGCTGTAGGTTGGAATTAATTAAAATTAATTATTTTCCTTCTTGCTGGCAATATTGTTTGATATCCAACTCTTTTCGACAAAATTCATTCAGCCTTTGGCCTAAAAAGTAGTGTTGTCAATTTTTCCTAGTTTCATATCCTTCACCAAAAACCCTAAAGGCATTTATAGGTTTGTCAATGGGTGTGTAATTTCCACAATATTCATATGAGACCCATAAAGTTTATATATATTAGAGAACCTTATAGATAGACAAGTTGAATAAACTATGTCCGTCTGCTAGTCTGTTTGTCTGTATGTACGTGAAATCGGTTTTCCGAAGCCAACAGAAGAGTTGGAGACTTGGATCTTGGACTGATGTGTAAGGAATTGTCTTAAGACGATTCGAATTTCAAATCAGAAAAAATAAAATATCGGTTCCGCAAAAAAATTTATTATTAATATGACGGTGCCCCAGAATCATCGAGATTAGAATTTAACATTCAATGCTGCAGTGCTACTGAGACTTGAAAATGTGTTGTGTATATCAAACTCCCCTTTTGTGCAGCGATGGAAGTAGCCAGGAATGGAAAATGAAAATTTTTTTTTTGGAAAATTAAATGAAGAATAAGAAAAAATATTAAATTGTATTATAGCTGTTTTTACAAAAATACATTGATTCAATGTAATGAACCAGTTCATTGGTTTGACATTTTTGTACATTAGTACAAACAATGAAGTTTTTACTTCAAATTTTTTTAGCATAATTTGGTTTAAATTCATGTTTGAATTACAGAAAATTCAGAATTTAATTGTTAAGAGAGGAAGATAGGAGAATGTAGCAGTAATGGTTGCTACACCTTCTCAACAACGTCCTTTATACACTTTTACCACTTTATCAAGCTGAACTATTTAAGCAACGTTTTTTAACAAAAATATAATACGAGAAGTTTTGGTAACTTCAATTTATAATTATATATCTCTGGTAATTTATTTAAACACTCCAAGCTCTCTTATTTTGTTATTTTAAAAACACTCAGCTGGAGGAGTTACTTAAGCCGAAATATAAAGTTTGAACTGCAGTCCTAAAATTACTTCGCAATAAATAGAGTGAAATTGGGGGAATCAAAACTAAAATATTATTTTATTGAAAGCATTGGCAAGAGTGGTGGCATGCATACTTAAATTTTAGAGAATTTTTAAGAATTGATCTCCATTAATAATTTCTTTTAAAATTTAAAAAAAAAATGCAAAAGTTATAGATGGCCTTAATGCACCCACGCATACATGCGATTGTATGTATGCACTTCTGTACATATACATTTACTGATACAAATTAATGTCGCTTACCAAATATTGAGTGTAGCATTATCCGTTGTTGCACGTCCATTTATGGCACAATGGCATAACCAACAGCGAGGGAACTCATGCATTACACGCAAGAAACACACGTGTTGCACTTTTTGCAGCTGCATAAACTCAAGGAAACATTACAATCATCTGTATTAATTTACGAGCGTGTACGTACGTACGTACGTCTGTTGCTCGTGATATTGCTTTCAAAAATTGTTCAAAAGCAACAATTTTGAAAATACATATTTATATTGTTGTTGTACTTGAATCAATGTTTCTCATTTTAAACTCTTTTTTTTTGTTGCAAAATGTCAGCCACAATTACATGTTGCATCAAAAAAAATCAAGTTGAAGGTATGAACTTGAAATCAAAGCACATGGATGGATATCAACACAACATACACTTTCTTCCTTTGTTTCTCGACCTGAATTAGTACGAGTATCTCTAGTAATTCGTTTACATATTTTAATTTACTCGTGTATATGTATGTATGTATATACATACATATGTGTGCAAATAGGTAGGCATGTGCTTGTCAAATGTTCATGCAAACAAAATTTTAGGGAGTGCCACCAATGAATTGGTAATTTATTCAAATTGTAGATAAATGAGCATTTAAAATTAATAATGAACCATAAGTTTTTCTAACTGCAAAATGCAATAAAGTTTTTCTTTGAACTGAAGTTTGGTATACGAGTATTTTACTTAATTTGAGATTAAAATGGTTGTCGTATGACGCCAATGCGGGTTTTATAGAAATTCTATAAAATTTATCTTGATGAAAAGAAATGCAAATTTCGTCTTTCACGGGAAATATTTTAAATTAACAAAAATATTTACTAAAAACTATTTCAATGGAACATTGTTTAGTGGTTCATTTCCCAGCTATGTGGATTTTGATCTCGCTAAGCGCGTCTCTCATTTTCATGTTTTTCCCTAATTTTGTAATTTCTTAAATTTTTTAAAATGATAAGTCATAAACTAAAACTAGTTTAATGAAAGAAATTTCATAAGTTAATTGATAAAAATAATTTATAAAAATATTTTCTTAATATATTTGAAAATTTTCCAATGTAAGAAAAACATTTTAGGAAGTTAAATTGAGGACAAAAGTTTTCCATATTTTTCTTGTGCTTGTTGTAAAAAAAAAAATTGATTTTTCTAACCAAAAAAAATTTAATGAATTCTTTAATAATTTATAATTTTTAGAAGGGTCTCTTTGCGTTTTTGTTCCTAATAAATTCGGTCTTGCTGATTATTAATTTTTAGAAATAGTTTAGAAACACAAGAGTTGTGGTTCTATTTGTGACCACATCCATCTTATTCAACAGACTTGGTTCCGAGCTACAAGTTTACAGAAATGAGTCGATTCTTGAGGAACGAATTTGGAAAATTACTGAATAAAGTGTACCAAAATAAAGGAGGAGATGCTCAAAAGCAAAGCAAAGAGACTTCCTTCATATTAAGGTGCTTTTATCAAAGCTGTTAAATTTTGGTTTATTTGCTCAAAATAAATTAACACTTATTATCAAATATATATAAACTTATGCTAATTACAACATTTAAACAAATGAACAATAGTTTAAGGCTTATGACGAACGATGAACCAACCACTTTATAAGCAACAAAATTAACGACTGTATACAACACAAATATGTCATCAATGGGCACGTGATATATCACTTCCTTTACAAAAATAGTCAACATTAAAGTTATTTTATTACTTGTAATGTTCAAGCCACAGTGGGAACACAAAGTAAACAAAGGCTACAAAACAAAACACATCATGTGTTCTACCGCAAAACACTCTTAACAACCGGGGGTGGAGTGAGTTCCTTCTGAACAACAACAAAAAAACCAGCAACAGCGTCAGGTGGTAATGTTTCAGACATATTGTTGTTGTTATGTTAATATTATGTATGTATTTAAATTTTTTTTATTTATGTATTTTTTTACATACATACATATTTTTTTAATTGGTTGATGACGTGCGGCGCGCTGTGCATACCAATAAATAATTAAGTGAAGTTGAAACACTTTACAGCCATAGTTCCCAAACATAGATCTGTAATATAATTCTACGGTGCATAAAACATGAAATATGACAGTGTCCAGTAGTTGGTAAAAAAATGTATGCTACACTTGACACTATTTGCGATTTGGGTGGCCAACGGAGAAAAATTTTTTCCCTAAAAGACTCTTTCTTCAATAAAAATGGCTGAGAAACGCTGATTTAATGAACGACAAATGCGCGAAACAATTCATCTGTTTTATTTCCACAACACAAAAAATTTATCTTGTGTCCGTTATTCTCTTTCTATATACAACACATGCACAGATGTACTGCAGCAATCAGTGTTTACTTTTGTGGCAACTATTCGTTTGTTTGCGCTCCTCGGCCTCCCTCCCACTCATATCAAAACTCCTACGAATATTGTCGAATCTTGTATTTCTATAATTAAGACCACCAACAAAGTGAATTTTATGCAAAAAAAAAAAAATTAAATAAAACGCATGAAAGAAGCACTACAAATGTGATCGTATGAGGGTTATAAATTAAAGTTTTAATTAAATATTACACTGAACTTGATCGTGAACTGTACGGCAGAAAACTGGCAGATTTTGTGGGCATATTAAGTTTCGCGAAACAAAAAAAAAAAAAAAAATAATGGCAAAAATTTCGATAAAAATACGAGAAATTCTAATGTTATTTTTTTAATATGAAGGATCACATACACCATAACCATAATATCTTATAATATTCACAAACTATTTTTGTGCAATTTAAATAATTTTTCCATAACATAAACTTAGTAGATATTTTTTATATGTATGTTCTCCCTGATATTAAATTTTTTTTTAAATTGATATATGCTAAGAAGAGCACTACAATATCTACCAGTGAGCTGCAACAAGCATGATCGAGCCTACTTATTCCTTTACGTTGAATTTTAAGAACAACACAAACAAGTATTATTCAATTTTATACTCGTTCACTTTTTATGCACAAGCAGAAAATTCATTAACGAGTCTAAAGGTGTAATTCATAAATGATTATTAAAGTTATTGTGGCGTTAATGTACGAATTTTGTATGAGAAAACTGGTTTTAATGTGCACATTATCTTTATGAATCGTTTATGAATTACACCTTAAATCATTTTGATCCTTTGATGCAAATGAGCATGATACAATGAATTTAAGGTATAAGCAGAAATACAAACAACACCAACTCTATGTATTTTGTTGGTGGAAAATTTGATTTCGGATGTCAAAAGTATAAATATGTATGTATGCGTGCATGTTTCAAACAAGTATGATCGATCCTACTTGTTCACTTTTTATGCACAAGCAGAAAATTCATTAACAAGTCTAAATCATTTCGATCATTTGATGCGAAACGACACAGTCAGAACATTCATGTTAGCATAAAACAACAAGTGAATAAAACTGAATGTTTGAAACGAGCGGTTGGGTAAACAAGTGTTTTTTTTGCTTTTGAACGAAAACGATTAGATCACAAAAATCAATGTGCATAATCAAGTATACTCGAAAATTAAGCACTTGTTGCCGATCTCTGATATCTACCATTAAATAGACTAAATTGGCAACGCTGCTGCTAACCCAATCAGACACAATAACATGTCTGTGAAGAATGACTCTTATAAAATCTGGAGTCTTTCAAAAACTTTATCTCCGTCCTAAAAACTAGCCCTGACTTACTACTTATAACTGTATTACTTCACAGATTCTGATTTTAGGTTTTTAACCTGAATACAAAACACAATCTTTACAGATAGAGATCTAAATTAATTAACCACATAACTCGTATACATTTCTGTTAGTATTTGCGGTTTCTCAACTCAATTATTAAACTCACTTGTGCTTTTAAAATAATGATTTCATAGATTTATTACACTTTGGCCGTCAGCTTACATTTCAATGTTTAAGTTTTTTTTTTTTTTTTGCTTTTCTTACTCTGATTAGGGGAACAGGGAATATGTGTAGGTACTTAATTTGGATTAAATTACAGATGTGAGTTTATTAATTTACTCATATTTGCAAGCATGTACAAAATTAATCATATGACTCACTCAGCAACACAATTATATTATAAAACAAGTACTTTATTTGAGTGTTTTATTTGACTATGCCGAATCTTATATACCTTTCACCAAGCCATATACATATGAGTATTATATATGTATATATTCTTTACTTTGTTAATAAGAGTGAGTTTTTAGGTGACTGATCAGAGATTTACACAACTTTAATCTGGATTAACTGTTTTTACGAAGACAATTAACTACATTTACTTGAAAGTTTAAACGGCCATTGTTGGTGGGTTAAACTTACAACATGTATAAAAAGCCAGCTATCAAAATATTATAAACAAAAGAATATATAAGAGCATAAATAAAAGATTATTTTTTTAATTTTATTATTGCTTTTTTAATAAAAAACTTAATAAAATTCAAAAAGGCGGAATTTGTTCTTCTTTTGCATAAAATTCAGTGTTGCTTGAAAAAAACATTGCCATATGATGTACTTATACTGCTGCCATTTTTTTTAGTCTTCAGTATGGCCATTTTGCACGGTTTAAGCTATCACTTAAAAACAGCAAACACAATTAAACCCGATTAAATTTATAATCACATTAACATAAACGTAGTTTGAAGTTTAAGTTTAAACTCTATTCTAAAAACTACTGTACAGACAGTCGGATATGCGGACATGGCCCGCTCAAGTTTTTTTATATAAAAGGATCCACTTTATGGGTATCATGTGAGTATTGAGGAAATTACACACCAAATGATGAACCTTTACATACCCTTACTATTTTTTTGTGAAGGGCATAAAAGCACAAAAAAAATATGTCTAAATGTGCAACATAAATTTTTTTCATTCAAATATCTATTAAATTATATTAAATATTTTGCTACAAAATTGCATCGAAAATAATGCTAAATTATGTATAAAATAAAATTAAAATGTCTACCCGTTTCAAGAACCACTAAAAGAAACTATATCCTGTGTCCTTAAATGCATCCTTTTGGAAGCTATTGAAGTTTCATACTAGTACCGGCTATTTTACCAGAATTGCCTTTAAATGGAGAAGACGTACGAGTGAATAAAAAAAGATTCCAAGTAGATTATATCCTTCTATATGCTTATATTTGTCTTTGTGAAGCACCCAAAAGTTGTGTTCTGTTTTATACACTCATATGAACTTTTTACCCTCAAGTGTGTCTATAGGTTTAAGTTCCTACAGATAGATTTAGAAAGAATGAGACAATGTCAATATTCCAAGGTACAATTTATATACACAGCAGAACATAACATCGTTCTTTTTGAAAGTCGCTATACAAACATCGTCAGTGCCCAAGTACTCGTATACCATGCAATGCATGTTTCTTCCTGCGCGCTGAATGTCTGCACAACTAAATCAATATCAATTTGTTAGTGCAAAATAAAATTTTTTCGATCAAGCAACTTTGAAATTTTTCAGCAAACATATTTTTAAATTTAGAAATATTTCTTAAAACTGACTACATTTAAGGCATAATTTAGCTAATGACTGACTGCATCTTATATTTAGGGCATTTTTTATTCACAACTTTGACAATATTTAATAAATTTTAGTGTTTCTTTCAGCTATACTGTTTTCTCTTTCGAGATTTTTCATGGAAAATACAAAGAAGGGAATAATTGGGGGACTATTTAAACTATTTATGGGAAAAAGACAGTTGGGAGGTGTTATAAAAAATTAAAGATAAATGTTTCAAATACGGGTAGATGATATAACAGTCTAAAATTATTAAATCGACTAACATGCAAATAACAAGTAAAAAAAAATTAAATTTTTTGTGGTTAATACTATGAAAAATACAAACGAAATAATATGTATGCACTTTTAAGAACATGATTATTATAACTTTGGGATCATAATTTTAAATATTTGCTGCATATATTTAATGCGCATAAGACACAACAGTTTTGAAGGCATGTTTTCGGTTTCCCTGCTTATGCTATATGCTGGGCAGCTCTGCTGAACGTGGTTGCATTTCCTATAATAAGAGTATACGCTAACTACTTTTGTGTAATTTCAATATGAGAATTAATCCACTACAAAATTAATGTTATTTCTTACACTCTTTTTTATCATTGATCTTCCATTTAAACTTAATAGTTTTTGCATTCAAATTTAATAACACTACGTACAGTTTGATATTTTCAATAAAAAAACTGTACAAAATAATTGAAAAAAACTAAAAAAAATTATGCAAAAATATTAAAACGGACACACTGGTAGTGGGATGCAATGTTCAGATTCTCTATTCGAATTTATCCTGAATACTTTTATTCTTATATTTCAGATGAGCTGAGCAGTTTTATGGAATATTTTAACTCTCCAAGTCTTTGTTGTAAGCTTCCACTTATGCCCACTTTAAAAAGAGGGCGAAAACTGCCCTTAATTTGTTAAATAGCGGATTGGAATGTCCAAAAAATTATTTGCCATTAAATTTTCAATGACTCTTGAAGACACTAAAGTTCAAAATTCAATTCGGACGTAGGAAATAATAAAAAAAAAATTTAAATGTGTTACTTTCCTTTTTATTTAAAGTTGCTGTCAAAATATCTCATAAAAATAATTTCCAAGTAAAATTTTTTTTAAATTTCGGTTGAATTTAAAAAAATTGTTGTAGGTCCATTTCTACACGAAATCTTTACTAATTCTAAAATTGTTTTCTCTGTAATTTCGTTGGTGATCAATTAGTGTTTTCTTTAGTTAGATCAATATCTGGTTTGTATGTGTGCTTAATTGTGAAGTGAATCTGATTGAGACCAAACGCAAAACAATATGTAATAAAAACAAATGCAATAAATAAATATCTACTTATTACTATTTAGTATACTCGTACTTCGTTTGTTGGTTGGCATTTACTTTTGTTCTTATTATTGGGTTCTCTGAATAAAATAATTATTTTCAATTTCGAACTCGTATTTCGTCTTACAATAAATTCTAGTACAATACAATACAATAATACGAGTAGTCTCCGCTAGCACAAATGCAACAATAATTATACACTTGCTCAGCATTAATCAGTGATGGGAACGTTGACATTATTGTAATTTAAGGGCAAGAAAGAAATCCTAAAATATTATGGATTATAGAAAATGAGTGTATGTATGTACGTCGATCTCTAGAATCACAATAGGCAAAGACCCGAAATGTGTTAAAATTGCCGCTACAACAACGATTGCTAAAGATTTACCAACACTATAAAAATTCAAGGGGATGCTAAAGCGAGCAATGTAACGTGTTGAAATTGTATTCAGGGCGCAAATCGTTACATTCGTGAACGTACAACTCGTCAACGTTAAAGAATTGAATGGGCGTATTATCGGAGGTCACAATCCTTAACCGCTTAAGTCGACTTAGTCCTGTTTGACTATTTTTAAGACGGCTAATTTTTTGTTTGCAACTTTGCTGAGAGCAATTTTCGTTTTTTGGAAGAGTGTTGAAATAAAAATGTGTACATTTCATATTTCTTCTCTATCTTTCTCACTGAAAAAGGAAGTTGTAAAATTTTATTCGAGTATCTAATACTCAAGGATTTATGTTTTAAAAAATTATTTTGGTTTTTTATTGATTATAAGCAAATGAGCTTATGCTTGAAAACTTTTCATGCATGATGGTAAAGATCTACTGAAAAGTTAGAATTAGCAACCAATGAAATGCTGCATATACTCGTAGATTAGCTAACCTATATCAAATATATATTAATTTTATAAGAAATATTTCATTTTCCATCCCTGATATTAATGCGCTCGTTCCTAGCACTAGATACTTCAAACAATATTCCATGTACACTTTGTACTCGTAATTGTTCTTGTATTATTTAATGGTGTTGCAGTGTTTTATGGGTTCATTGCTCTGGGTTCATTCAAAGTGAAGCAAATGGTGGCCCCTCATTGTTGGTTGGTTGGATGGTTGGGTGCAATATTGTACAAACAGTTGCTGGTCTTTTTTCCTTGTCGTTGTTGTTGTGGTCGTTAACGATTACTTATTCTTCTTCTTCTTGTTTTTATGCACTTTATTTTCTCCAATTTAGTTATTTGTACCTCTTATTTTACAGTTGAAATTTGATTTAATTTATCGCTGCTACCTAACACTCAAGTTTTTAAACAGACATTTTAGTTTATTTCACAATCACAATTCAGCGATTAATTGAAAGAAAGAAATGCATTCTGATGGATTTGAAATTTGACTTGAGCAAATATTTTGCTAAATAAATAGAATTATGTATATTTAACCCTCATCGATTTGCTACAACTTCAATAAATTCTACGCTAAAATGTTGTCATCAATTTAGAGAAAAAAAAAGGAAATTGGAAAATTGCATATTAATCATTAAATATTTGCCATCAAATGAAACGAATAACAAGAAAAAAGTAATTGAAATTGCAAGACATACTTCAGGGATGAACTACATTTGTTTGCAGTTTCTTAAGCAATCATACACTGAGAGAAAAATGTATAAAAGAAACGGTGGAAAAAGCTAGTTTCCTAACTATTTTTCATTTGGTTAATGTGAATATGAAGGAAATTAATATGTACAAGATATTTTAAATTTTCAATCATTTCAGTGGTTCAAGTAGAATATTCAAGATCGGTAGATTTTTCAGTTTTGTAATCCATAAAATTTTATGATAAATATTTTTAAAGGGTACTTCAACCCCACAATATCTTATATCTCGAGTCGAATCCAGGTCCTAAGTCATAGTTTTCTTTGTTTTCTTTGAATACCACTACTGGATATTTTTAAATCATCTTACTTACATAAATACTTTCAGATTTAGTTTTTCTCACTTCGTTTGCGGTTTTACTTAAGGTACGGTCACATTTAACAAATATTTGCGTAAAAAAGCGTTACCACTAAAGACCAATGAAAAACGTTTTGATTTACACACCTATTTATTAAAATAAACAGCTTCCAATAATATTGGATCCTATAACATTACCTATAAGTTATGTATGAAACTGTTTAACATAATTAATACATCTCTGAATCAAAAGGTTTTTCATTAGTATGTAGTGGTTACGTTTTTGGGCAAATATTTGCCCAGTGTGACCGCTCCTTTAGTAATGCAGTACAGTTTTGGAGAACATATTTTCGTAACCACATTTGTCGGCGGATTTTCACATAATTATTTCATTTTAGTTTAATTTCTTTATTTTTCATGACTTTGCTTAATTTAATTTTTCGCAGTGTGTAATAATAGACAGCTGACAGTTTAGGGTTAGTTTTTTAGGGTTGCCAACACTTTACTGCACAAATGGCGACAAATTTAATTCTGTGGCAAAAAATAAAAAGTGCTTAAGTCGAGACAAGCTCATTTTAAGTTAATATCACCAACGTATTCTTCATATTCTAAAGTATCTCTGGGCTATGTTTTATTCGCATTGAACGATTTTTAACGAAGTTTTGGCATAATTACTTGCTGCTTTTGTTTTTCTAACTACTTTTCTAATATGGAATAACGGCTTAATTTGACTTATAAAATATTGCATTTCTAATTGAATAACTTTCTTATGGTGGGCAGAATCATGTGTTAAAAAATCAAAAGAAACTAAAAACGAATGATCAACTTTTGGTACAACGCGATTATATTTTTATCAAACCACTTAAACATTTAAAACTGCTTTTCTAGATAACATTAAAATATGACTTAATTTAATTTTGGGACACCCTTTACATACGTATGCATTTCATTTACACATTAATATTATTCCTAATTATTTGTTTTATTCTTTTTTTTAATTTAAATCCTGTAATTACGAGTTGTGATAGGTTCCAGAAAATAAAAGTGGCAATTTACGACTTTTCAAAGTAAAAATTACAAAAAACTACCTAGCTGTTCTATTAAATCAATCTCTTAGACAGATAATGTATTGGCATCACTGCCCCCTGCCCCAACTGGATTAGTTGATAGGACCATGTCATTATTTTTTTACCGTGTTAGCAATATGTATTAATAAACGAATAAACTTTTAAACTTAAATTATATTTTACACAATAAATACATAATTTGTTTATCACACCCACAACAAAATTCATGACTCAGCATAAAAAATTATAGCAAACCATGAAAATACATTTCAACGTATGATTCATAAAGGAAATTTCTAAGTTAAAAAAAAAAAGAATGGGATAATTTAAATACAAAAAAAAATGCGTGACAGCGATAAAAAAAGCAAATAAAAAAAACCGCTTTTACTATAAATTAACAATTTTATTTATGTATGTATATGCATTATTATGATTACAGTACTTCTTAACAAATTTATAAAACTTAGGTTATGTTAGGTTGGCAGGTTGCTGCGGAAAGGGAAATTAGATTCACCCCACTTGGGTCCTAATGTGGTCCCATTGTGTTACCTGTAGGAAGAAGTAGAGAAGAAGGGGAGATTAGGCATAGGAGATTAGAAAGGTCGAGAAGAATGAAAGAAAGAGTGAAGATGAGCGTAAGTGGGAAATCGATGCAATGGTAACGGACAAGTTACCAAGCCAGCTATTGGGCAGTCAGTGAGGGAAACCAGGCACAGCTCCTGAGAAAGGAGTTTAGGTTTCCAAGTTCCACTGAGAGCTCGGAGAGGGTACTGATATTTGGGAAATTAGAAATCTGCATTACAGATGCAGCAATAATCATTATATGGTAGACATCTGCAGTGTCCTGTGACTGCAACCACAAGGTTGCGCAATTGCATCTTGGGAAATTGCAGCAGGGTTTCACTTCACTTTCATCCAGGCGAGGCCATACTGCTCTTGTTATGGAGTAGGTTGGCTCATTGTACCATTTGGTTCGAGATATCTGCATTAGAGCTTCATCAATGCGCTTCCAACAGGCTGAGAGTGGAAGACCGCAGAAATTGTCAATGTCGACATCCTCTAGCTCTCTTACTCTCTTGGCCAGATTGTCAGCGATGATATTGCCCGTACTTTCCTCATGTCCCCGTACCAATATTAGGCTAACACTTGAATGATTCGCCACCTTACTGAGTGACTGCCTGAATTCCTGGGTCAGAATGGATGTCGTATACATCCGCGAGAGCGATTATTTCCTGTTTGTTGACGGTTATGATTTGGATATCTCTATTCGATATCCGATAAAACCGCAGCCAGCTCATTCCTTTTTTGATGGAGGACATTACAAAACTTAAAATAGGGTACATCAACAAAATATACTTTTCGGCGAATTGAAGAAACAAAACAGCTAATTTGCTAATGTGTGTAAAGATAAATATGTTTTACGTAAGAGCTTACGTCATGACATCTTTAACTCAAAAGTTAAATTAAAGCCAAGAATCCATACTTATTGACTATGTAAGTCCGATTTCTCAATTGTATTTGAGAATTTTTCTATAAAATTTTGAATATTAAAATTTATGTAAATTTTGATGAGATCTACGGGAATTTGGACATTTGTGGGCACATTTTTGTTTGTCACTCATTTGGACCAATTTGAAATTAAAGCCAAGTATCCATACTTATTGACTATGTAAGTCCGATTTCTCAATTGTATTTGAGAATTTCTCTATAAAATTTTGAATATTAAAATTTATGTAAATTTTGATGAGATCTACGGGAATTTGGACATTTGTGGGCACATTTTTGTTTGTCACTCATTTGGACCAATTTGAAATTAAAGCCAAGTATCCAAACTTATTGACTATGTAAGTCCGATTTCTCAATTGTATTTGAGAATTTCTCTATAAAATTTTGAATATTAAAATTTATGTAAATTTTGATGAGATCTACGGGAATTTGGACATTTGTGGGCACATTTTTGTTTGTCACTCATTTGGACCAATTTGAAATTAAAGCCAAGTATCCATACTTATTGACTATGTAAGTCCGATTTCTCAATTGTATTTGAGAATTTCTCTATAAAATTTTGAATATTAAAATTTATGTAAATTTTGATGAGATCTACGGGAATTTGGACATTTGTGGGCACATTTTTGTTTGTCACTCATTTGGACCAATTTGAAATTAAAGCCAAGTATCCAAACTTATTGACTATGTAAATCGGATTGTTCAATTGTATTTGAGAATTTTTCTATAAAATTTTGAATATTAAAATTTATGTAAATTTTGATGAGATCTACGGGAATTTGGACATTTGTGGGCACATTTTTGTTTGTCACTCATTTGGACCAATTTGAAATTAAAGCCAAGTATCCATACTTATTGACTATGTAAGTCCGATTTCTCAATTGTATTTGAGAATTTCTCTATAAAATTTTGAATATTAAAATTTATGTAAATTTTGATGAGATCTACGGGAATTTGGACATTTGTGGGCACATTTTTGTTTGTCACTCATTTGGACCAATTTGAAATTAAAGCCAAGTATCCATACTTATTGACTATGTAAATCGGATTGTTCAATTGTATTTGAGAATTTTTCTATAAAATTTTGAATATTAAAATTTATGTAAATTTTGATGAGATCTACGGGAATTTGGACATTTGTGGGCACATTTTTGTTTGTCACTCATTTGGACCAATTTGAAATTAAAGCCAAGTATCCAAACTTATTGACTATGTAAGTCCGATTTCTCAATTGTATTTGAGAATTTCTCTATAAAATTTTGAATATTAAAATTTATGTAAATTTTGATGAGATCTACGGGAATTTGGACATTTGTGGGCACATTTTTGTTTGTCACTCATTTGGACCAATTTGAAATTAAAGCCAAGTATCCATACTTATTGACTATGTAAGTCCGATTTCTCAATTGTATTTGAGAATTTCTCTATAAAATTTTGAATATTAAAATTTATGTAAATTTTGATGAGATCTACGGGAATTTGGACATTTGTGGGCACATTTTTGTTTGTCACTCATTTGGACCAATTTGAAATTAAAGCCAAGTATCCATACTTATTGACTATGTAAGTCCGATTTCTCAATTGTATTTGAGAATTTCTCTATAAAATTTTGAATATTAAAATTTATGTAAATTTTGATGAGATCTACGGGAATTTGGACATTTGTGGGCACATTTTTGTTTGTCACTCATTTGGACCAATTTGAAATTAAAGCCAAGTATCCATACTTATTGACTATGTAAGTCCGATTTCTCAATTGTATTTGAGAATTTTTCTATAAAATTTTGAATATTAAAATTTATGTAAATTTTGATGAGATCTACGGGAATTTGGACATTTGTGGGCACATTTTTGTTCGTCCCTCATTTGGACCAATTTGAAATTAAAGCCAAGTATCCATACTTATTGACTATGTAAGTCCGATTTCTCAATTGTATTTGAGAATTTCTCTATAAAATTTTGAATATTAAAATTTATGTAAATTTTGATGAGATCTACGGGAATTTGGACATTTGTGGGCACATTTTTGTTTGTCACTCATTTGGACCAATTTGAAATTAAAGCCAAGTATCCATATTTATTGACTATGTAAATCGGATTGTTCAATTGTATTTGAGAATTTTTCTATAAAATTTTGAATATAAAAATTTATGTAAATTTTGATGAGATCTACGGGAATTTGGACATTTGTGGGCACATTTTTGTTTGTCACTCATTTGGACCAATTTGAAATTAAAGCCAAGTATCCATATTTATTGACTATGTAAATCGGATTGTTCAATTGTATTTGAGAATTTTTCTATAAAATTTTGAATATAAAAATTTATGTAAATTTTGAAGAGATCTACGGGAATTTGGACATTTGTGGGCACATTTTTGTTTGTCACTCATTTGGACCAATTTGAAATTAAAGCCAAGTATCCATACTTATTGACTATGTAAGTCCGATTTCTCAATTGTATTTGAGAATTTCTCTATAAAATTTTGAATATTAAAATTTATGTAAATTTTGATGAGATCTACGGGAATTTGGACATTTGTGGGCACATTTTTGTTTGTCACTCATTTGGACCAATTTGAAATTAAAGCCAAGTATCCATATTTATTGACTATGTAAATCGGATTGTTCAATTGTATTTGAGAATTTTTCTATAAAATTTTGAATATAAAAATTTATGTAAATTTTGATGAGATCTACGGGAATTTGGACATTTGTGGGCACATTTTTGTTTGTCACTCATTTGGACCAATTTGAAATTAAAGCCAAGTATCCATATTTATTGACTATGTAAATCGGATTGTTCAATTGTATTTGAGAATTTTTCTATAAAATTTTGAATATAAAAATTTATGTAAATTTTGATGAGATCTACGGGAATTTGGACATTTGTGAGCACATTTTTGTTTGTCACTCATTTGGACCAATTTGAAATTAAAGCCAAGTATCCATATTTATTGACTATGTAAATCGGATTCTTCAATTGTATTTGAGAATTTTTCTATAAAATTTTGAATATTAAAATTTATGTAAATTTTGATGAGATCTACGGGAATTTGGACATTTGTGGGCACATTTTTGATTGTCACTCATTTGGACCAATTTGAAATTAAAGCCAAGTATCCATATTTATTGACTATGTAAATCGGATTGTTCAATTGTATATGAGAATTTTTCTATAAAATTTTTAATATAAAAATTTATGTAAATTTTGATGAGATCTACGGGAATTTGGACATTTGTGGGCACATTTTTGTTTGTCACTCATTTGGACCAATTTGAAATTAAAGCCAAGTATCCATACTTATTGACTATGTAAGTCCGATTTCTCAATTGTATTTGAGAATTTCTCTATAAAATTTGTGGGCACATTTTTGTTTGTCACTCATTTGGACCAATTTGAAATTAAAGCCAAGTATCCATATTTATTGACTATGTAAATCGGATTGTTCAATTGTATATGAGAATTTTTCTATAAAATTTTTAATATAAAAATTTATGTAAATTTTGATGAGATCTACGGGAATTTGGACATTTGTGGGCACATTTTTGTTTGTCACTCATTTGGACCAATTTGAAATTAAAGCCAAGTATCCATACTTATTGACTATGTAAGTCCGATTTCTCAATTGTATTTGAGAATTTCTCTATAAAATTTTGAATATTAAAATTTATGTAAATTTTGATGAGATCTACGGGAATTTGGACATTTGTGGGCACATTTTTGTTCGTCACTCATTTGGACCAATTTGAAATTAAAGCCAAGTATCCATACTTATTGACTATGTAAGTCCGATTTCTCAATTGTATTTGAGAATTTCTCTATAAAATTTGTGGGCACATTTTTGTTTGTCACTCATTTGGACCAATTTGAAATTAAAGACAAGTATCCATATTTATTGACTATGTAAATCGGATTGTTCAATTGTATATGAGAATTTTTCTATAAAATTTTTAATATAAAAATTTATGTAAATTTTGATGAGATCTACGGGAATTTGGACATTTGTGGGCACATTTTTGTTTGTCACTCATTTGGACCAATTTGAAATTAAAGCCAAGTATCCATACTTATTGACTATGTAAGTCCGATTTCTCAATTGTATTTGAGAATTTCTCTATAAAATTTTGAATATTAAAATTTATGTAAATTTTGATGAGATCTACGGGAATTTGGACATTTGTGGGCACATTTTTGTTCGTCACTCATTTGGACCAATTTGAAATTAAAGCCAAGTATCCATACTTATTGACTATGTAAGTCCGATTTCTCAATTGTATTTGAGAATTTTTCTATAAAATTTTGAATATAAAAATTTATGTAAATTTTGATGAGATCTACGGGAATTTGGACATTTGTGGGCACATTTTTGTTCGTCACTCATTTGGACCAATTTGAAATTAAAGCCAAGTATCCATACTTATTGACTATGTAAGTCCGATTTCTCAATTGTATTTGAGAATTTCTCTATAAAATTTTGAATATTAAAATTTATGTAAATTTTGATGAGATCTACGGGAATTTGGACATTTGTGGGCACATTTTTGTTCGTCACTCATTTGGACCAATTTGAAATTAAAGCCAAGTATCCATATTTATTGACTATGTAAATCGGATTGTTCAATTGTATATGAGAATTTTTCTATAAAATTTTGAATATTAAAATTTATGTAAATTTTGATGAGATCTACGGGAATTTGGACATTTGTGGGCACATTTTTGTTCGTCACTCATTTGGACCAATTTGAAATTAAAGCCAAGTATCCATACTTATTGACTATGTAAGTCCGATTTCTCAATTGTATTTGAGAATTTTTCTATAAAATTTTGAATATAAAAATTTATGTAAATTTTGATGAGATCTACGGGAATTTGGACATTTGTGGGCACATTTTTGTTTGTCACTCATTTGGACCAATTTGAAATTAAAGCCAAGTATCCATACTTATTGACTATGTAAATCGGATTGTTCAATTGTATATGAGAATTTTTCTATAAAATTTTGAATATAAAAATTTATGTAAATTTTGATGAGATCTACGTGAATTTGGACATTTGTGAGCACATTTTTGTTTGTCACTCATTTGGACCAATTTGAAATTAAAGCCAAGTATCCATACTTATTGACTATGTAAATCGGATTGTTCAATTGTATTTGAGAATTTTTCTATAAAATTTTGAATATTAAAATTTATGTAAATTTTGATGAGATCTACGGGAATTTGGACATTTGTGGGCACATTTTTGTTTGTCACTCATTTGGACCAATTTGAAATTAAAGCCAAGTATCCATACTTATTGACTATGTAAATCGGATTGTTCAATTGTATTTGAGAATTTCTCTATAAAATTTTGAATATTAAAATTTATGTAAATTTTGATGAGATCTACGGGAATTTGGACATTTGTGGGCACATTTTTGATTGTCACTCATTTGGACCAATTTGAAATTAAAGCCAAGTATCCATATTTATTGACTATGTAAATCGGATTGTTCAATTGTATATGAGAATTTTTCTATAAAATTTTTAATATAAAAATTTATGTAAATTTTGATGAGATCTACGGGAATTTGGACATTTGTGGGCACATTTTTGTTTGTCACTCATTTGGACCAATTTGAAATTAAAGCCAAGTATCCATACTTATTGACTATGTAAGTCCGATTTCTCAATTGTATTTGAGAATTTCTCTATAAAATTTTGAATATTAAAATTTATGTAAATTTTGATGAGATCTACGGGAATTTGGACATTTGTGGGCACATTTTTGTTCGTCACTCATTTGGACCAATTTGAAATTAAATCCAAGTATCCATACTTATTGACTATGTAAGTCCGATTTCTCAATTGTATTTGAGAATTTTTCTATAAAATTTTGAATATTAAAATTTATGTAAATTTTGATGAGATCTACGGGAATTTGGACATTTGTGGGCACATTTTTGTTCGTCACTCATTTGGACCAATTTGAAATTAAAGCCAAGTATCCATACTTATTGACTATGTAAGTCCGATTTCTCAATTGTATTTGAGAATTTTTCTATAAAATTTTGAATATAAAAATTTATGTAAATTTTGATGAGATCTACGGGAATTTGGACATTTGTGGGCACATTTTTGTTTGTCACTCATTTGGACCAATTTGAAATTAAAGCCAAGTATCCATACTTATTGACTATGTAAATCGGATTGTTCAATTGTATATGAGAATTTTTCTATAAAATTTTGAATATTAAAATTTATGTAAATTTTGATGAGATCTACGGGAATTTGGACATTTGTGGGCACATTTTTGTTTGTCACTCATTTGGACCAATTTGAAATTAAAGCCAAGTATCCATACTTATTGACTATGTAAGTCCGATTTCTCAATTGTATTTGAGAATTTCTCTATAAAATTTTGAATATTAAAATTTATGTAAATTTTGATGAGATCTACGGGAATTTGGACATTTGTGGGCACATTTTTGTTTGTCACTCATTTGGACCAATTTGAAATTAAAGCCAAGTATCCATACTTATTGACTATGTAAGTCCGATTTCTCAATTGTATTTGAGAATTTCTCTATAAAATTTTGAATATTAAAATTTATGTAAATTTTGATGAGATCTACGGGAATTTGGACATTTGTGGGCACATTTTTGTTTGTCACTCATTTGGACCAATTTGAAATTAAAGCCAAGTATCCATATTTATTGACTATGTAAATCGGATTGTTCAATTGTATTTGAGAATTTTTCTATAAAATTTTGAATATAAAAATTTATGTAAATTTTGATGAGATCTACGGGAATTTGGACATTTGTGAGCACATTTTTGTTTGTCACTCATTTGGACCAATTTGAAATTAAAGTCAAGTATCCATACTTATTGACTATGTAAATCGGATTGTTCAATTGTATTTGAGAATTTTTCTATAAAATTTTGAATATTAAAATTTATGTAAATTTTGATGAGATCTACGGGAATTTGGACATTTGTGGGCACATTTTTGTTTGTCACTCATTTGGACCAATTTGAAATTAAAGCCAAGTATCCATACTTATTGACTATGTAAATCGGATTGTTCAATTGTATTTGAGAATTTCTCTATAAAATTTTGAATATTAAAATTTATGTAAATTTTGATGAGATCTACGGGAATTTGGACATATGTGGGCACATTTTTGATTGTCACTCATTTGGACCAATTTGAAATTAAAGCCAAGTATCCATATTTATTGACTATGTAAATCGGATTGTTCAATTGTATATGAGAATTTTTCTATAAAATTTTTAATATAAAAATTTATGTAAATTTTGATGAGATCTACGGGAATTTGGACATTTGTGGGCACATTTTTGTTTGTCACTCATTTGGACCAATTTGAAATTAAAGCCAAGTATCCATACTTATTGACTATGTAAGTCCGATTTCTCAATTGTATTTGAGAATTTCTCTATAAAATTTTGAATATTAAAATTTATGTAAATTTTGATGAGATCTACGGGAATTTGGACATTTGTGGGCACATTTTTGTTTGTCACTTATTTGGACCAATTTGAAATTAAAGCCAAGTATCCATACTTATTGACTATGTAAATCGGATTGTTCAATTGTATATGAGAATTTTTCTATAAAATTTTTAATATAAAAATTTATGTAAATTTTGATGAGATCTACGGGAATTTGGACATTTGTGGGCACATTTTTGTTTGTCACTCATTTGGACCAATTTGAAATTAAAGCCAAGTATCCATACTTATTGACTATGTAAGTCCGATTTCTCAATTGTATTTGAGAATTTCTCTATAAAATTTTGAATATTAAAATTTATGTAAATTTTGATGAGATCTACGGGAATTTGGACATTTGTGGGCACATTTTTGTTTGTCACTTATTTGGACCAATTTGAAATTAAAGCCAAGTATCCATACTTATTGACTATGTAAATCGGATTGTTCAATTGTATATGAGAATTTTTCTATAAAATTTTTAATATAAAAATTTATGTAAATTTTGATGAGATCTACGGGAATTTGGACATTTGTGGGCACATTTTTGTTTGTCACTCATTTGGACCAATTTGAAATTAAAGCCAAGTATCCATACTTATTGACTATGTAAGTCCGATTTCTCAATTGTATTTGAGAATTTCTCTATAAAATTTGGAATATTAAAATTTATGTAAATTTTGATGAGATCTACGGGAATTTGGACATTTGTGGGCACATTTTTGTTTGTCACTTATTTGGACCAATTTGAAATTAAAGCCAAGTATCCATACTTATTGACTATGTAAATCGGATTGTTCAATTGTATATGAGAATTTTTCTATAAAATTTTTAATATAAAAATTTATGTAAATTTTGATGAGATCTACGGGAATTTGGACATTTGTGGGCACATTTTTGTTTGTCACTCATTTGGACCAATTTGAAATTAAAGCCAAGTATCCATACTTATTGACTATGTAAGTCCGATTTCTCAATTGTATTTGAGAATTTCTCTATAAAATTTGTGGGCACATTTTTGATTGTCACTCATTTGGACCAATTTGAAATTAAAGCCAAGTATCCATACTTATTGACTATGTAAATCGGATTGTTCAATTGTATATGAGAATTTTTCTATAAAATTTTTAATATAAAAATTTATGTAAATTTTGATGAGATCTACGGGAATTTGGACATTTGTGGGCACATTTTTGTTTGTCACTTATTTGGACCAATTTGAAATTAAAGCCAAGTATCCATACTTATTGACTATGTAAATCGGATTGTTCAATTGTATATGAGAATTTTTCTATAAAATTTTTAATATAAAAATTTATGTAAATTTTGATGAGATCTACGGGAATTTGGACATTTGTGGGCACATTTTTGTTTGTCACTCATTTGGACCAATTTGAAATTAAAGCCAAGTATCCATACTTATTGACTATGTAAGTCCGATTTCTCAATTGTATTTGAGAATTTCTCTATAAAATTTGGAATATTAAAATTTATGTAAATTTTGATGAGATCTACGGGAATTTGGACATTTGTGGGCACATTTTTGTTTGTCACTCATTTGGACCAATTTGAAATTAAAGCCAAGTATCCATACTTATTGACTATGTAAGTCCGATTTCTCAATTGTATTTGAGAATTTCTCTATAAAATTTTGAATATTAAAATTTATGTAAATTTTGATGAGATCTACGGGAATTTGGACATTTGTGGGCACATTTTTGTTTGTCACTCATTTGGACCAATTTGAAATTAAAGCCAAGTATCCATACTTATTGACTATGTAAGTCCGATTTCTCAATTGTATTTGAGAATTTCTCTATAAAATTTTGAATATTAAAATTTATGTAAATTTTGATGAGATCTACGGGAATTTGGACATTTGTGGGCACATTTTTGTTTGTCACTCATTTGGACCAATTTGAAATTAAAGCCAAGTATCCATACTTATTGACTATGTAAATCGGATTGTTCAATTGTATATGAGAATTTTTCTATAAAATTTTTAATATAAAAATTTATGTAAATTTTGATGAGATCTACAGGAATTTGGACATTTGTGGGCACATTTTTGTTTGTCACTCATTTGGACCAATTTGAAATTAAAGCCAAGTATCCATACTTATTGACTATGTAAATCGGATTGTTCAATTGTATATGAGAATTTTTCTATAAAATTTTTAATATAAAAATTTATGTAAATTTTGATGAGATCTACAGGAATTTGGACATTTGTGGGCACATTTTTGTTTGTCACTCATTTGGACCAATTTGAAATTAAAGCCAAGTATCCATACTTATTGACTATGTAAATCGGATTGTTCAATTGTATATGAGAATTTTTCTATAAAATTTTTAATATAAAAATTTATGTAAATTTTGATGAGATCTACAGGAATTTGGACATTTGTGGGCACATTTTTGTTTGTCACTCATTTAGACCAATTTGAAATTAAAGCCAAGTATCCATACTTATTGACTATGTAAGTCCGATTTCTCAATTGTATTTGAGAATTTCTCTATAAAATTTGTGGGCACATTTTTGTTTGTCACTCATTTGGACCAATTTGAAATTAAAGCCAAGTATCCATACTTATTGACTATGTAAATCGGATTGTTCAATTGTATATGAGAATTTTTCTATAAAATTTTTAATATAAAAATTTATGTAAATTTTGATGAGATCTACAGGAATTTGGACATTTGTGGGCACATTTTTGTTTGTCACTCATTTGGACCAATTTGAAATTAAAGCCAAGTATCCATACTTATTGACTATGTAAGTCCGATTTCTCAATTGTATTTGAGAATTTCTCTATAAAATTTTGAATATTAAAATTTATGTAAATTTTGATGAGATCTACGGGAATTTGGACATTTGTGGGCACATTTTTGTTTGTCACTCATTTGGACCAATTTGAAATTAAAGCCAAGTATCCATACTTATTGACTATGTAAATCGGATTGTTCAATTGTATATGAGAATTTTTCTATAAAATTTTTAATATAAAAATTTATGTAAATTTTGATGAGATCTACAGGAATTTGGACATTTGTGGGCACATTTTTGTTTGTCACTCATTTAGACCAATTTGAAATTAAAGCCAAGTATCCATACTTATTGACTATGTAAGTCCGATTTCTCAATTGTATTTGAGAATTTCTCTATAAAATTTGTGGGCACATTTTTGTTTGTCACTCATTTGGACCAATTTGAAATTAAAGCCAAGTATCCATACTTATTGACTATGTAAATCGGATTGTTCAATTGTATATGAGAATTTTTCTATAAAATTTTTAATATAAAAATTTATGTAAATTTTGATGAGATCTACAGGAATTTGGACATTTGTGGGCACATTTTTGTTTGTCACTCATTTAGACCAATTTGAAATTAAAGCCAAGTATCCATACTTATTGACTATGTAAGTCCGATTTCTCAATTGTATTTGAGAATTTCTCTATAAAATTTTGAATATTAAAATTTATGTAAATTTTGATGAGATCTACGGGAATTTGGACATTTGTGGGCACATTTTTGTTTGTCACTCATTTGGACCAATTTGAAATTAAAGCCAAGTATCCATACTTATTGACTATGTAAGTCCGATTTCTCAATTGTATTTGAGAATTTCTCTATAAAATTTTTAATATAAAAATTTATGTAAATTTTGATGAGATCTACGGGAATTTGGACATTTGTGGGCACATTTTTGTTTGTCACTCATTTGGACCAATTTGAAATTAAAGCCAAGTATCCATACTTATTGACTATGTAAGTCCGATTTCTCAATTGTATTTGAGAATTTTTCTATAAAATTTTGAATATAAAAATTTATGTAAATTTTGATGAGATCTACGGGAATTTGGACATTTGTGGGCACATTTTTGTTTGTCACTCATTTGGACCAATTTGAAATTAAAGCCAAGTATCCATACTTATTGACTATGTAAGTCCGATTTCTCAATTGTATTTGAGAATTTCTCTATAAAATTTTTAATATAAAAATTTATGTAAATTTTGATGAGATCTACGGGAATTTGGACATTTGTGGGCACATTTTTGTTTGTCACTCATTTGGACCAATTTGAAATTAAAGTCAAGTATCCATACTTATTGACTATGTAAGTCCGATTTCTCAATTGTATTTGAGAATTTCTCTATAAAATTTGTGGGCACATTTTTGTTTGTCACTCATTTGGACCAATTTGAAATTAAAGCCAAGTATCCATACTTATTGACTATGTAAGTCCGATTTCTCAATTGTATTTGAGAATTTCTCTATAAAATTTTGAATATTAAAATTTATGTAAATTTTGATGAGATCTACGGGAATTTGGACATTTGTGGGCACATTTTTGTTTGTCACTCATTTGGACCAATTTGAAATTAAAGCCAAGTATCCATACTTATTGACTATGTAAGTCCGATTTCTCAATTGTATTTGAGAATTTCTCTATAAAATTTGTGGGCACATTTTTGTTTGTCACTCATTTGGACCAATTTGAAATTAAAGCCAAGTATCCATATTTATTGACTATGTAAATCGGATTGTTCAATTGTATATGAGAATTTTTCTATAAAATTTTTAATATAAAAATTTATGTAAATTTTGATGAGATCTACGGGAATTTGGACATTTGTGGGCACATTTTTGTTTGTCACTCATTTGGACCAATTTGAAATTAAAGCCAAGTATCCATACTTATTGACTATGTAAGTCCGATTTCTCAATTGTATTTGAGAATTTCTCTATAAAATTTTGAATATTAAAATTTATGTAAATTTTGATGAGATCTACGGGAATTTGGACATTTGTGGGCACATTTTTGTTTGTCACTCATTTGGACCAATTTGAAATTAAAGCCAAGTATCCATACTTATTGACTATGTAAATCGGATTGTTCAATTGTATATGAGAATTTTTCTATAAAATTTTTAATATAAAAATTTATGTAAATTTTGATGAGATCTACGGGAATTTGGACATTTGTGGGCACATTTTTGTTTGTCACTCATTTGGACCAATTTGAAATTAAAGCCAAGTATCCATACTTATTGACTATGTAAGTCCGATTTCTCAATTGTATTTGAGAATTTCTCTATAAAATTTTGAATATTAAAATTTATGTAAATTTTGATGAGATCTACGGGAATTTGGACATTTGTGGGCACATTTTTGTTTGTCACTCATTTGGACCAATTTGAAATTAAAGCCAAGTATCCATACTTATTGACTATGTAAATCGGATTGTTCAATTGTATATGAGAATTTTTCTATAAAATTTTTAATATAAAAATTTATGTAAATTTTGATGAGATCTACGGGAATTTGGACATTTGTGGGCACATTTTTGTTTGTCACTCATTTGGACCAATTTGAAATTAAAGCCAAGTATCCATACTTATTGACTATGTAAGTCCGATTTCTCAATTGTATTTGAGAATTTCTCTATAAAATTTGTGGGCACATTTTTGTTTGTCACTCATTTGGACCAATTTGAAATTAAAGCCAAGTATCCATACTTATTGACTATGTAAGTCCGATTTCTCAATTGTATTTGAGAATTTCTCTATAAAATTTTGAATATAAAAATTTATGTAAATTTTGATGAGATCTACGGGAATTTGGACATTTGTGGGCACATTTTTGTTTGTCACTCATTTGGACCAATTTGAAATTAAAGCCAAGTATCCATATTTATTGACTATGTAAATCGGATTGTTCAATTGTATTTGAGAATTTTTCTATAAAATTTTGAATATAAAAATTTATGTAAATTTTGATGAGATCTACGGGAATTTGGACATTTGTGAGCACATTTTTGTTTGTCACTCATTTGGACCAATTTGAAATTAAAGCCAAGTATCCATACTTATTGACTATGTAAATCGGATTGTTCAATTGTATATGAGAATTTTTCTATAAAATTTTTAATATAAAAATTTATGTAAATTTTGATGAGATCTACAGGAATTTGGACATTTGTGGGCACATTTTTGTTTGTCACTCATTTAGACCAATTTGAAATTAAAGCCAAGTATCCATACTTATTGACTATGTAAGTCCGATTTCTCAATTGTATTTGAGAATTTCTCTATAAAATTTTGAATATTAAAATTTATGTAAATTTTGATGAGATCTACGGGAATTTGGACATTTGTGGGCACATTTTTGTTTGTCACTCATTTGGACCAATTTGAAATTAAAGCCAAGTATCCATACTTATTGACTATGTAAGTCCGATTTCTCAATTGTATTTGAGAATTTCTCTATAAAATTTTTAATATAAAAATTTATGTAAATTTTGATGAGATCTACGGGAATTTGGACATTTGTGGGCACATTTTTGTTTGTCACTCATTTGGACCAATTTGAAATTAAAGCCAAGTATCCATACTTATTGACTATGTAAGTCCGATTTCTCAATTGTATTTGAGAATTTTTCTATAAAATTTTGAATATAAAAATTTATGTAAATTTTGATGAGATCTACGGGAATTTGGACATTTGTGGGCACATTTTTGTTTGTCACTCATTTGGACCAATTTGAAATTAAAGCCAAGTATCCATACTTATTGACTATGTAAGTCCGATTTCTCAATTGTATTTGAGAATTTCTCTATAAAATTTTTAATATAAAAATTTATGTAAATTTTGATGAGATCTACGGGAATTTGGACATTTGTGGGCACATTTTTGTTTGTCACTCATTTGGACCAATTTGAAATTAAAGTCAAGTATCCATACTTATTGACTATGTAAGTCCGATTTCTCAATTGTATTTGAGAATTTCTCTATAAAATTTGTGGGCACATTTTTGTTTGTCACTCATTTGGACCAATTTGAAATTAAAGCCAAGTATCCATACTTATTGACTATGTAAGTCCGATTTCTCAATTGTATTTGAGAATTTCTCTATAAAATTTTGAATATTAAAATTTATGTAAATTTTGATGAGATCTACGGGAATTTGGACATTTGTGGGCACATTTTTGTTTGTCACTCATTTGGACCAATTTGAAATTAAAGCCAAGTATCCATACTTATTGACTATGTAAGTCCGATTTCTCAATTGTATTTGAGAATTTCTCTATAAAATTTGTGGGCACATTTTTGTTTGTCACTCATTTGGACCAATTTGAAATTAAAGCCAAGTATCCATATTTATTGACTATGTAAATCGGATTGTTCAATTGTATATGAGAATTTTTCTATAAAATTTTTAATATAAAAATTTATGTAAATTTTGATGAGATCTACGGGAATTTGGACATTTGTGGGCACATTTTTGTTTGTCACTCATTTGGACCAATTTGAAATTAAAGCCAAGTATCCATACTTATTGACTATGTAAGTCCGATTTCTCAATTGTATTTGAGAATTTCTCTATAAAATTTTGAATATTAAAATTTATGTAAATTTTGATGAGATCTACGGGAATTTGGACATTTGTGGGCACATTTTTGTTTGTCACTCATTTGGACCAATTTGAAATTAAAGCCAAGTATCCATACTTATTGACTATGTAAATCGGATTGTTCAATTGTATATGAGAATTTTTCTATAAAATTTTTAATATAAAAATTTATGTAAATTTTGATGAGATCTACGGGAATTTGGACATTTGTGGGCACATTTTTGTTTGTCACTCATTTGGACCAATTTGAAATTAAAGCCAAGTATCCATACTTATTGACTATGTAAGTCCGATTTCTCAATTGTATTTGAGAATTTCTCTATAAAATTTTGAATATTAAAATTTATGTAAATTTTGATGAGATCTACGGGAATTTGGACATTTGTGGGCACATTTTTGTTTGTCACTCATTTGGACCAATTTGAAATTAAAGCCAAGTATCCATACTTATTGACTATGTAAATCGGATTGTTCAATTGTATATGAGAATTTTTCTATAAAATTTTTAATATAAAAATTTATGTAAATTTTGATGAGATCTACGGGAATTTGGACATTTGTGGGCACATTTTTGTTTGTCACTCATTTGGACCAATTTGAAATTAAAGCCAAGTATCCATACTTATTGACTATGTAAGTCCGATTTCTCAATTGTATTTGAGAATTTCTCTATAAAATTTGTGGGCACATTTTTGTTTGTCACTCATTTGGACCAATTTGAAATTAAAGCCAAGTATCCATACTTATTGACTATGTAAGTCCGATTTCTCAATTGTATTTGAGAATTTCTCTATAAAATTTTGAATATAAAAATTTATGTAAATTTTGATGAGATCTACGGGAATTTGGACATTTGTGGGCACATTTTTGTTTGTCACTCATTTGGACCAATTTGAAATTAAAGCCAAGTATCCATATTTATTGACTATGTAAATCGGATTGTTCAATTGTATTTGAGAATTTTTCTATAAAATTTTGAATATAAAAATTTATGTAAATTTTGATGAGATCTACGGGAATTTGGACATTTGTGAGCACATTTTTGTTTGTCACTCATTTGGACCAATTTGAAATTAAAGCCAAGTATCCATACTTATTGACTATGTAAATCGGATTGTTCAATTGTATTTGAGAATTTTTCTATAAAATTTTGAATATTAAAATTTATGTAAATTTTGATGAGATCTACGGGAATTTGGACATTTGTGGGCACATTTTTGTTTGTCACTCATTTGGACCAATTTGAAATTAAAGCCAAGTATCCATACTTATTGACTATGTAAATCGGATTGTTCAATTGTATTTGAGAATTTCTCTATAAAATTTTGAATATTAAAATTTATGTAAATTTTGATGAGATCTACGGGAATTTGGACATTTGTGGGCACATTTTTGTTTGTCACTCATTTGGACCAATTTGAAATTAAAGCCAAGTATCCATACTTATTGACTATGTAAATCGGATTGTTCAATTGTATTTGAGAATTTCTCTATAAAATTTTGAATATTAAAATTTATGTAAATTTTGATGAGATCTACGGGAATTTGGACATTTGTGGGCACATTTTTGATTGTCACTCATTTGGACCAATTTGAAATTAAAGCCAAGTATCCATATTTATTGACTATGTAAATCGGATTGTTCAATTGTATATGAGAATTTTTTTATAAAATTTTTAATACAAAAATTTATGTAAATTTTGATGAGATCTACGGGAATTTGGACATTTGTGGGCACATTTTTGTTTGTCACTCATTTGGACCAATTTGAAATTAAAGCCAAGTATCCATACTTATTGACTATGTAAGTCCGATTTCTCAATTGTATTTGAGAATTTCTCTATAAAATTTGTGGGCACATTTTTGTTTGTCACTCATTTGGACCAATTTGAAATTAAAGCCAAGTATCCATACTTATTGACTATGTAAGTCCGATTTCTCAATTGTATTTGAGAATTTCTCTATAAAATTTTGAATATTAAAATTTATGTAAATTTTGATGAGATCTACGGGAATTTGGTCATTTGTGGGCACATTTTTGTTTGTCACTCATTTGGACCAATTTGAAATTAAAGCCAAGTATCCATACTTATTGACTATGTAAATCGGATTGTTCAATTGTATATGAGAATTTTTCTATAAAATTTTTAATATAAAAATTTATGTAAATTTTGATGAGATCTACAGGAATTTGGACATTTGTGGGCACATTTTTGTTTGTCACTCATTTGGACCAATTTGAAATTAAAGCCAAGTATCCATACTTATTGACTATGTAAGTCCGATTTCTCAATTGTATTTGAGAATTTCTCTATAAAATTTGTGGGCACATTTTTGTTTGTCACTCATTTGGACCAATTTGAAATTAAAGCCAAGTATCCATACTTATTGACTATGTAAGTCCGATTTCTCAATTGTATTTGAGAATTTCTCTATAAAATTTTGAATATTAAAATTTATGTAAATTTTGATGAGATCTACGGGAATTTGGACATTTGTGGGCACATTTTTGTTTGTCACTCATTTGGACCAATTTGAAATTAAAGCCAAGTATCCATACTTATTGACTATGTAAGTCCGATTTCTCAATTGTATTTGAGAATTTCTCTATAAAATTTTTAATATAAAAATTTATGTAAATTTTGATGAGATCTACGGGAATTTGGACATTTGTGGGCACATTTTTGTTTGTCACTCATTTGGACCAATTTGAAATTAAAGCCAAGTATCCATACTTATTGACTATGTAAGTCCGATTTCTCAATTGTATTTGAGAATTTCTCTATAAAATTTGTGGGCACATTTTTGTTTGTCACTCATTTGGACCAATTTGAAATTAAAGCCAAGTATCCATACTTATTGACTATGTAAGTCCGATTTCTCAATTGTATTTGAGAATTTCTCTATAAAATTTTGAATATTAAAATTTATGTAAATTTTGATGAGATCTACGGGAATTTGGACATTTGTGGGCACATTTTTGTTTGTCACTCATTTGGACCAATTTGAAATTAAAGCCAAGTATCCATACTTATTGACTATGTAAATCGGATTGTTCAATTGTATATGAGAATTTTTCTATAAAATTTTGAATATTAAAATTTATGTAAATTTTGATGAGATCTACGGGAATTTGGACATTTGTGGGCACATTTTTGTTTGTCACTCATTTGGACCAATTTGAAATTAAAGCCAAGTATCCATACTTATTGACTATGTAAGTCCGATTTCTCAATTGTATTTGAGAATTTCTCTATAAAATTTTGAATATTAAAATTTATGTCAATTTTGATGAGATCTACGGGAATTTGGACATTTGTGGGCACATTTTTGTTTGTCACTCATTTGGACCAATTTGAAATTAAAGCCAAGTATCCATATTTATTGACTATGTAAATCGGATTGTTCAATTGTATATGAGAATTTTTCTATAAAATTTTTAATATAAAAATTTATGTAAATTTTGATGAGATCTACGGGAATTTGGACATTTGTGGGCACATTTTTGTTTGTCACTCATTTGGACCAATTTGAAATTAAAGCCAAGTATCCATACTTATTGACTATGTAAGTCCGATTTCTCAATTGTATTTGAGAATTTCTCTATAAAATTTTGAATATAAAAATTTATGTAAATTTTGATGAGATTTACGGGAATTTGGACATTTGTGGGCACATTTTTGTTTGTCACTCATTTGGACCAATTTGAAATTAAAGCCAAGTATCCATACTTATTGACTATGTAAGTCCGATTTCTCAATTGTATTTGAGAATTTCTCTATAAAATTTTGAATATAAAAATTTATGTAAATTTTGATGAGATCTACGGGAATTTGGACATTTGTGAGCACATTTTTGTTTGTCACTCATTTGGACCAATTTGAAATTAAAGCCAAGTATCCATATTTATTGACTATGTAAATCGGATTGTTCAATTGTATATGAGAATTTTTCTATAAAATTTTTAATATAAAAATTTATGTAAATTTTGATGAGATCTACGGGAATTTGGACATTTGTGGGCACATTTTTGTTTGTCACTCATTTGGACCAATTTGAAATTAAAGCCAAGTATCCATATTTATTGACTATGTAAATCGGATTGTTCAATTGTATTTGAGAATTTTTCTATAAAATTTTGAATATAAAAATTTATGTAAATTTTGATGAGATCTACGGGAATTTGGACATTTGTGGGCACATTTTTGTTTGTCACTCATTTGGACCAATTTGAAATTAAAGCCAAGTATCCATATTTATTGACTATGTAAATCGGATTGTTCAATTGTATATGAGAATTTTTCTATAAAATTTTTAATATAAAAATTTATGTAAATTTTGATGAGATCTACGGGAATTTGGACATTTGTGGGCACATTTTTGTTTGTCACTCATTTGGACCAATTTGAAATTAAAGCCAAGTATCCATATTTATTGACTATGTAAATCGGATTGTTCAATTGTATATGAGAATTTTTCTATAAAATTTTTAATATAAAAATTTATGTAAATTTTGATGAGATCTACGGGAATTTGGACATTTGTGGGCACATTTTTGTTTGTCACTCATTTGGACCAATTTGAAATTAAAGCCAAGTATCCATATTTATTGACTATGTAAATCGGATTGTTCAATTGTATTTGAGAATTTTTCTATAAAATTTTGAATATAAAAATTTATGTAAATTTTGATGAGATCTACGGGAATTTGGACATTTGTGAGCACATTTTTGTTTGTCACTCATTTGGACCAATTTGAAATTAAAGCCAAGTATCCATATTTATTGACTATGTAAATCGGATTGTTCAATTGTATATGAGAATTTTTCTATAAAATTTTTAATATAAAAATTTATGTAAATTTTGATGAGATCTACGGGAATTTGGACATTTGTGGGCACATTTTTGTTTGTCACTCATTTGGACCAATTTGAAATTAAAGCCAAGTATCCATACTTATTGACTATGTAAGTCCGATTTCTCAATTGTATTTGAGAATTTCTCTATACAATTTTGAATATTAAAATTTATGTCAATTTTGATGAGATCTACGGGAATTTGGACATTTGTGGGCACATTTTTGTTTGTCACTCATTTGGACCAATTTGAAATTAAAGCCAAGTATCCATATTTATTGACTATGTAAATCGGATTGTTCAATTGTATATGAGAATTTTTCTATAAAATTTTTAATATAAAAATTTATGTAAATTTTGATGAGATCTACGGGAATTTGGACATTTGTGGGCACATTTTTGTTTGTCACTCATTTGGACCAATTTGAAATTAAAGCCAAGTATCCATATTTATTGACTATGTAAATCGGATTGTTCAATTGTATATGAGAATTTTTCTATAAAATTTTTAATATAAAAATTTATGTAAATTTTGATGAGATCTACGGGAATTTGGACATTTGTGGGCACATTTTTGTTTGTCACTCATTTGGACCAATTTGAAATTAAAGCCAAGTATCCATATTTATTGACTATGTAAATCGGATTGTTCAATTGTATTTGAGAATTTTTCTATAAAATTTTGAATATAAAAATTTATGTAAATTTTGATGAGATCTACGGGAATTTGGACATTTGTGAGCACATTTTTGTTTGTCACTCATTTGGACCAATTTGAAATTAAAGCCAAGTATCCATATTTATTGACTATGTAAATCGGATTGTTCAATTGTATATGAGAATTTTTCTATAAAATTTTTAATATAAAAATTTATGTAAATTTTGATGAGATCTACGGGAATTTGGACATTTGTGGGCACATTTTTGTTTGTCACTCATTTGGACCAATTTGAAATTAAAGCCAAGTATCCATATTTATTGACTATGTAAATCGGATTGTTCAATTGTATTTGAGAATTTTTCTATAAAATTTTGAATATAAAAATTTATGTAAATTTTGATGAGATCTACGGGAATTTGGACATTTGTGAGCACATTTTTGTTTGTCACTCATTTGGACCAATTTGAAATTAAAGCCAAGTATCCATATTTATTGACTATGTAAATCGGATTGTTCAATTGTATTTGAGAATTTTTCTATAAAATTTTGAATATAAAAATTTATGTAAATTTTGATGAGATCTACGGGAATTTGGACATTTGTGAGCACATTTTTGTTTGTCACTCATTTGGACCAATTTGAAATTAAAGCCAAGTATCCATATTTATTGACTATGTAAATCGGATTGTTCAATTGTATATGAGAATTTTTCTATAAAATTTTTAATATAAAAATTTATGTAAATTTTGATGAGATCTACGGGAATTTGGACATTTGTGGGCACATTTTTGTTTGTCACTCATTTGGACCAATTTGAAATTAAAGCCAAGTATCCATATTTATTGACTATGTAAATCGGATTGTTCAATTGTATTTGAGAATTTTTCTATAAAATTTTGAATATAAAAATTTATGTAAATTTTGATGAGATCTACGGGAATTTGGACATTTGTGGGCACATTTTTGTTTGTCACTCATTTGGACCAATTTGAAATTAAAGCCAAGTATCCATACTTATTGACTATGTAAGTCCGATTTCTCAATTGTATTTGAGAATTTCTCTATAAAATTTTGAATATTAAAATTTATGTAAATTTTGATGAGATCTACGGGAATTTGGACATTTGTGGGCACATTTTTGTTTGTCACTCATTTGGACCAATTTGAAATTAAAGCCAAGTATCCATACTTATTGACTATGTAAGTCCGATTTCTCAATTGTATTTGAGAATTTTTCTATAAAATTTTGAATATAAAAATTTATGTAAATTTTGATGAGATCTACGGGAATTTGGACATTTGTGGGCACATTTTTGTTTGTCACTCATTTGGACCAATTTGAAATTAAAGCCAAGTATCCATATTTATTGACTATGTAAATCGGATTGTTCAATTGTATTTGAGAATTTTTCTATAAAATTTTGAATATAAAAATTTATGTAAATTTTGATGAGATCTACGGGAATTTGGACATTTGTGAGCACATTTTTGTTTGTCACTCATTTGGACCAATTTGAAATTAAAGCCAAGTATCCATATTTATTGACTATGTAAATCGGATTGTTCAATTGTATTTGAGAATTTCTCTATAAAATTTTGAATATTAAAATTTATGTAAATTTTGATGAGATCTACGGGAATTTGGACATTTGTGGGCACATTTTTGTTTGTCACTCATTTGGACCAATTTGAAATTAAAGCCAAGTATCCATATTTATTGACTATGTAAATCGGATTGTTCAATTGTATATGAGAATTTTTCTATAAAATTTTTAATATAAAAATTTATGTAAATTTTGATGAGATCTACGGGAATTTGGACATTTGTGGGCACATTTTTGTTTGTCACTCATTTGGACCAATTTGAAATTAAAGCCAAGTATCCATACTTATTGACTATGTAAGTCCGATTTCTCAATTGTATTTGAGAATTTCTCTATAAAATTTTGAATATTAAAATTTATGTAAATTTTGATGAGATCTACGGGAATTTGGACATTTGTGGGCACATTTTTGTTTGTCACTCATTTGGACCAATTTGAAATTAAAGCCAAGTATCCATACTTATTGACTATGTAAGTCCGATTTCTCAATTGTATTTGAGAATTTTTCTATAAAATTTTGAATATAAAAATTTATGTAAATTTTGATGAGATCTACGGGAATTTGGACATTTGTGGGCACATTTTTGTTTGTCACTCATTTGGACCAATTTGAAATTAAAGCCAAGTATCCATATTTATTGACTATGTAAATCGGATTGTTCAATTGTATTTGAGAATTTTTCTATAAAATTTTGAATATAAAAATTTATGTAAATTTTGATGAGATCTACGGGAATTTGGACATTTGTGAGCACATTTTTGTTTGTCACTCATTTGGACCAATTTGAAATTAAAGCCAAGTATCCATATTTATTGACTATGTAAATCGGATTGTTCAATTGTATTTGAGAATTTCTCTATAAAATTTTGAATATTAAAATTTATGTAAATTTTGATGAGATCTACGGGAATTTGGACATTTGTGGGCACATTTTTGTTTGTCACTCATTTGGACCAATTTGAAATTAAAGCCAAGTATCCATACTTATTGACTATGTAAATCGGATTGTTCAATTGTATTTGAGAATTTCTCTATAAAATTTTGAATATTAAAATTTAGGTAAATTTTGATGAGATCTACGGGAATTTGGACATTTGTGGGCACATTTTTGATTGTCACTCATTTGGACCAATTTGAAATTAAAGCCAAGTATCCATATTTATTGACTATGTAAATCGGATTGTTCAATTGTATATGAGAATTTTTCTATAAAATTTTGAATATTAAAATTTATGTAAATTTTGATGAGATCTACGGGAATTTGGACATTTGTGGGCACATTTTTGTTTGTCACTCATTTGGACCAATTTGAAATTAAAGCCAAGTATCCATACTTATTGACTATGTAAGTCCGATTTCTCAATTGTATTTGAGAATTTCTCTATAAAATTTTGAATATTAAAATTTATGTAAATTTTGATGAGATCTACGGGAATTTGGACATTTGTGGGCACATTTTTGTTTGTCACTCATTTGGACCAATTTGAAATTAAAGGCAAGTATGCATACTTATTGACTATGTAAGTCCGATTTCTCAATTGTATTTGAGAATTTTTCTATAAAATTTTGAATATTAAAATTTATGTAAATTTTGATGGGCTCATGACGTAAGCTCTTACGTAAAACACATTTAACTCGGCATATTTATCTTCACACACAGGATTTGCTAACCCATAACAAATACCTATTATTTTTTTTAATATTAATTATTGGTATGTATATATGTATTTGAGAAACTTCGAACTTAACATTTAAAAAATGCTTCTATTATGGTAACGTAAATACATTCATTGATAATTTATTTGCAATTACATAGTTATATTTTGGAAACTGTGAGTTACAACTAGTTGAGAAATATTAATACAGCATCTTATGATTCGCTACTGTAAATAAGGAAAAATATAAAACGGAATTAGTATTACGGGGTATTCTATTATGTGATGTAATTTTAAAAAGTAAATTTAATGGAAACTATCACAAGGGCAGCGGTTCGATCCCCGGATTGGGCAAGTTATTGACATATTAATTGTTGTTGGACAGTTTAAACTTTAAAGTTATGAAAGCATAACACTTAACTGTTCTAGCAGGAGTTGATACTGTTCTACTCTAATGTACATATGTACATGTACATATATGTATGTATGTAATTAATAACCGTCCTGTATGTGTGTATCTACATATATAGAAATTCGCTTGTGTATGTACACATACATATATATGTATACATTTTACTTAATGAAGTTTCGCCGACAGATGTTAAAATGATCCCATCAACCCTCGCAAAAAGAAAGAACTAAAACGTATTAAAAAATACAGATCAATAGGTGTTATAAACAAAGGAAAATGATTTTTCGGTTTTTGGTCTCTACTACAAAATCTTGAATGGTTTTTATGTGAATTCCCTGCAACAGAAATGTGTATGCATGTACATATGTACGTATACTCTACTCGTATGTCAAAATGCTCGTCTACTTGCTTTTCACATTTAGCTATTCCCTGTTTACACAACACATTCATATATCTCCCCTTAATTGTCAGTTTTCATCCACCTTTTTGATTAAAATTGTTCTTGTGATTTCTTTTTGCTGTTGTTTGGTCTGCGAATACATACTATGTGTGTATGTTTGTATGCTTGCCATGATTTTAGATTTAAAATTTTCTTTTCATCTTTTTAAGAATTTTTTTTCAAATTGTCATTCTTCTGATGATACACCACCGGGAAACCATTTTCCAGTGTCATTTCATAGAATTTGTTTTATTTAAAGAAAGCTCTTAAATGCAGTACTTCAAATGTATGTATGCTTTTGTAATATGCACTGCACTTGGAGTTTTAAGATTAAAGAAATGGTTTTTTAAAACTCGGAAAAGTTTTAAGCAAAAGAGAGATTAGTTTATACCATTAAAATTTGATTTCATTGCGGTTAGTCTTCTGAGTCGATCAAACTCTATTCAGAGAGTAATGCGACCGACGTACGTTGGCTTCGAATTGCTTGATTGTTCTAGTTTATGAAAATGCTACTTTACATGTCGCACCGGTAGTTCTAAAGGAAGTCAACTTGAAATGTTTGCAATAAAACGATATAAAGTGTTCTACTTCTTCGACAAAAAAAATACAATTGTACCTCTTCTTGTGAACTGACAGTTTTTTGCTTCTACTGATTTTTTTTATTCTAAATTGGCTATCCTTAGAGGAACCGGTGAGAAATACTCATATAAACAGTCTTATTAGCGACATTAAATGACCCTCCATGAAATAAACGTTCCAAACGATAGCGATATACAGTGGCGAGCACGTGTGGTTGCATCCTATTTTTTCTTTCAATTTTCAATATTGCGTCCAGTGCACTCTCTGTTTTAATCACGCTTCTGACACGGTTTGACCCACTTTCGACCAAGTTTTCGATGTTATGCTTTGAAATATTTGCCGGGACAGGAGTTTTTGCAGGAAACCCCATAAGTTGTCGAGTTGAGATCTAGACTTTGCGCTGGCCATTGCGTTGTCTGAAAAATATTGATTTGAAAGCCAAACCTTAACGATTGTGGCCGTATGTTTGTAATCCCAACAAACAACAACTTCTTTCTCCTGGTAAGCACTTTGGACCACGAAATCGGATAATGTTTTCCTAATATATGGCGATAATCTTCTTTTTTCATTATTCCCTTAATTTTCACAACTGGACCAAGGTGCCAACAAATGAAACAGCCCCAAACTAATAAGATTCCAGCCCATGTTTCGTGGTTTCTTAATAAGTACGGTGCCAGCTCCTTCCCACTAACATTTCTACTTTTTCTAAGTTGAAGCAATGTGCGGTGGCAAAATTCTCAATGCCCTCGCATTTTCGCGTGCTGACTGATTGTTGTTTTGTAACTTCAACTATTTTACTTTCATTCGCATTTTTTTATATAAAGTGCACAATTACAAAAGTGTGGTCCTATCGTATGGCTCTTGTTTCACCCTTCTTACAATTTAACTCAAGTATCATAAAATATAACTCGCCAAAAACTTAATCGGTAAAAAGTGGATACAATGACTTTTATTTTATAAAACTCGTCAAAACTTCGGTTTACGTTTTTTGGTTGACTTTTATAAAAAAAAATTATAAATGCCTAACTATTTAACCCGTCAACCCCTCCCTCTTCTGTATCCTTTAGAGAGTTACAAATTATATATGTATATGGAAAAATAGATAGCAAGTTTTTAAAAATAATACCTACATACATATATAATATAAATAATGTACTTAGTAAAATCAGCAGGAGTGTATAGCAAATTGAAAGAGTGTAGTTTGCAGTATTGGACTAAAAATATGCCTGTGTGTATCAGTGTAGGACAAATACATACATACACATTGCCATGATTAACTGGAAGTAAACACCACAATATCAGAGAAATATAATCCAAAACATCCCCTATTGCATGCAAGTTTTTCAACTCAAGCCGGTGGAAAAGAGTAGAGTATCGAGGGTCTGAAAAGTATTCTTGCATGTGGATGTTATTGGATTGTTGTGTTGTTAGTTTTAATGAATGTATGCTTGTATAAGTGCATGTATGCATGTACGTATTTGTATCTGTGTGCATGCACTTTTTGATGCAACGGATTTTTCAAAGTGGAGTTTTAATGTTTTTGTTTTGTTCTTTTCACCATAATGTGTTTCATTTATTTTACTTTGTTTGATTTTACTGCTACAACTGTGTTGTTTGGTGGAGTGTGGAAAATTCCATGGACGATTGGAGTGAGCATAATGCTGTTATACACATCTACATATACGAACGAGTATGTACTGGAAATATTTCATTAATTATGTATGGATGTATATGTGCACATACACACTACACAAATACATATCGATGTGAAATAGAAAACAAACAAAAATAAAACATTTCTCTTGTGATTTTACTTTTATAATAAAAGTTTTATTATGCTTTTCGTGCGCCGGCGAATAGTTTGACTAACGCTCTGGAACGGTACGTACGTCTTGAAGAAAATATAGCGGATGTTAAATAAAAGAATTGGTTTTTTTATTAGTGATTGATATAAAACATCCGAATAGATCTGTTCATTTACATTAAACTGTGTGTGAAAAAAATTGTGTTTTGTGCCACCAACTGTAGCAGTACAGTTCTTGTAAAAATTTTTAAGTGTACATATAACAGATAAATAATTCACATTTAAAAGAATAAAATAAACAATAACAGAAATTTCAATATACTTTATACTTTTCAAAAGAAATACCTTTTGAAAGAAATTAAAAAAAAAATAAAGAAGTGAGTGAATTTGAAAATTTTGAACAAAAATATGCTAAAGATTTATTAAAACAATTAAAAAGAAAATACTCTTTATGTTTATACATACTCGTTTATCCAATGTGTATAAGATATGTGTATCTATGAATCTACTCCTTTAAAATAAATGTATCCATGGATGGAGTCTAGATACATGCATATTTCTGTGTAAATATCCCTGTATGAATTTATCGTATGTGAATGTAGATGTGTCGGTAAATCAAACAAACAAAAAAAAAATTGTTTTATCTGTTTTCTTTTGTGCGAAAACACCTTTCAGTCGTCATATACATATATTTTTTTCACAACTTCCTTTTTGTATGGCTGTTGCGATACAAGGATACGAATACTATATGCAGTCATAAAAAGTTTATTTACATTTGAACTCTTTGTTTTCAAGCAACATGGCAACAGCCTTATGTGAATTTTTTTCTAAGGTTTTTTTAAATAATTTATGTATGTATATTACGAATTTATAAAAAAAAAATTGTTTTGAAACTACACAGTTTTTTAATTAAAAATATAAAAAAAATTGATTAAATATTTAATTTATTTAATGAAATTTTTAATTGTAATAAATAATTTTAGTTAATAAATGTATAAAAATTTAATTGATACTATAGCAAATTTAATTAAATTTTTAATTGATATCACAAATTTTTTAATTGAAATCTATTTTTATTTTTTTCTGTGTACTATTAACTTTCATTCTCGGGTTTTCGATCTGTAGGCTGGCCTTGACCTAGGTAACACCTATTTTCATAACACGCATATGTCCATATGTATGTAAGTATATGAATACCTATCATTGCCTTGTAATAATGCCGGAATTTTCTAACAACTTTGTTTAATAAATAATAATGATTCGATTCGTTATAAAAATATAAACTAATTTGTAAAACACATAACAATAAAATTCATAGTTTTTCGATTATAGATTCGAAATCGAAATGACTATTCCAAAAAGTTATAAAACTATAAAAATTTGTTATATATTATGGTAAAAACAGCAACATTTCACATAGATCATAAAAAATTTAAACACCGATTCTCTACAAGTCAATTGTTTTCAATTGCCAAAACCAACTTAGGGCATTATTATATTCAAAATAAACTTTAGCGCTTAAACTACGTGGTTAACTGTCTACAAGAGTTTTAAAATTAAAAAAAAAAACATTTCAAAACAATTATGAATTTACGCATGTCCGTTTTAAAGCCAATACCTCGGAAGAGGAAAAAATATTTTTATAAAAGAAGTGAATATTAAAACATAATGTAATTTTTAAAGAAATTTAAAAAAATTGTAAATGGTACTTTATTAAAATGTATTGTACTTTTACAAACGTTGTGTTTACAAGGTACTTTTTCAGGATACTATTTCAGAAGGTACTTGTTATATATGTATATTTACATTTTTTAAAAGAACTTTCTTATGCGTAATTTCTTAAAACGTATTTTTTAAAGTTACTAAAAAAATATACCTTTTCAAAAGATACTTTTTATTACATACATTTTTGAAATGTAATTTTTGATATGTAAAACTTGTCAATTTTTTAAAAGCTACTATTTAGCTATTTAGAATACATATACATACTGTTAAAAAAATGTGCTTTTGCAAAATGTACTTTTTGAAAGCTTATATTTTAAAAGTAGATTTTATAAGAGCTCAATTTACTATCTTAAAACGTATGTACATATTTTTTTTTTTTTGTATAATACAATACTAATACAATATGTACATATTTTTCAACAAAAAAAAAAAAAAAACTACGTTTTAAAAGAAATACAGTTTTTAAAAAAAATATAATTTTAAATGTTTTAAGGAAAACGTATCTGGTAAATTATTTTTCGCACTTAGTCGATTGCTAGATTGTTTAATTATATTTGCCAAAAGAAATGTAAAAGAAAATCGCTAATCTTTTAATTTGATTGATTTACAATTTAAGTATCATTGCAGTCCGCAGAAACAATACAATATGTAATTGGTTTAGTTTAATTAATTTTTCAAAGAAAAACAAATGTTTAAATAACATATTTACGTGTACAATATTTAATGTAAATGGTATTCTGAAATAGTTCCTCTATTTTACGCCAGAATCACAATATGTATCGGTTTGTTTATTTGTTTGTTACTTCATTTTTCCAAAATATACTTTTCAAAAGATACTTTTTATTACATACATTTTTGAAATGTAATTTTTGATATGTCAAACTTGTCAATTTTTTAAAAGCTACTATTTAGCTATTTAGAATACATATACATACTGTTAAAAAAATGTGCTTTTGCAAAATGTACTTTTTGAAAGCTTATATTTTAAAAGTAGATTTTATAAGAGCTCAATTTACTATCTTAAAACGTATGTACATATTTTTTTTTTTTTGTATAATACAATACTAATACAATATGTACATATTTTTCAACAAAAAAAAAAAAAAAAACTACGTTTTAAAAGAAATACAGTTTTTAAAAAAAATATAATTTTAAATGTTTTAAGGAAAACGTATCTGGTAAATTATTTTTCGCACTTAGTCGATTGCTAGATTGTTTAATTATATTTGCCAAAAGAAATGTAAAAGAAAATCGCTAATCTTTTAATTTGAGTGATTTACAATTTAAGTATCATTGCAGTCCGCAGAAACAATACAATATGTAATTGGTTTAGTTTAATTAATTTTTCAAAGAAAAACAAATGTTTAAATAACATATTTACGTGTACAATATTTAATGTAAATGGTATTCTGAAATAGTTCCTCTATTTTACGCCAGAATCACAATATGTATCGGTTTGTTTATTTGTTTGTTACTTCATTTTTCCAATGAAAACAAACAAAGGAGCCAACAGAGAGTTTCAAGGTGTTTTCAATTCGGCGGAATTTTTTTCAACGGAAATGAAAGTGATTATAAAATTAGAGAAGAAGAATTGTGGGTGCGTGCCTTTGTAATTTTGTAAATATTTAAATTAGAACGTGTGTGTGATATTTTATTTGAAATTGATTGTGTTGATAAAAAAAAACATTATGAGTCGTATGTTTTATATCTTTCATATCCGCCATTTTTCACCCTTGAAGATAATGTACACATATATTGTTTTTTCAACAGAAAAGTAATTTAAAGAGATTTAAAGAGTTAAACAAGTAAAAGTAGACCATAAGTTTAGCGTCTCGGATGTGGGAGTAATACATACATACATATGTAGTTTGTCATAGACTAGTTTTTAAGTGATAAATAAAGGTACAAGCTGTAATACAAACATACATACATACTTATCGAACGAGTTAATTACGTTCCTCTGGGGGGTTACTCTGTAATTCGATTCGAAAAGAAAATTGTTCGAATTTGTATCTTATTTACATTGAAATTCGAAAGCATTTGCTTTCGATTCGAATTACAGAGTAACCCCCCTGATGTCTTTTTAAGTAAATGTGACAACGAATAATTTTCTACACTAATTTCAAATAAATCAACACACAAAATTTATTATAAACATTTAAACAATGAACAATTAAAAAAATAACTGAAAATTACTTGAGCATAAAATACCTGCCCAGGCCTTTTTAGATTAGACTTGTAAACAGTTAACATTTTTTAATTGTGAGTTATTAAAAAAATGATAAACACAAGTAGCCTTTTATTACAACAGACTAAAGGCGCCATACGAAAGAATAATTAAAATTGAAAGGACATGTTATATGTATACGTATGTATGAATTTAAATACATATATATAATGCATGCAAGCGAATGTACTCGTATGTATGTGTTTATGTGGATGTAAAAATCCTTGGAGTTTTCATAGTGACTTTGTAGCCTTTCTGATTTTCTAGTAACTAAATTGTCACTATTATTTCTATGCATTTTAAAGCTATTGCATAGCTTTTATCGCGGGCTTTGAGGCGACCGAATCAAGAAATTTTGAAACGTTTGTTTCTTAAGTCTTTTGTTTTTGAAACGAAAAAACCTGACACTAAGTTTGTTTCTTAAGTCTTTTGTTTTTTAAGTATGTATTTAAATCGCCCAATATATGTTAACCCCTAAAGTATGCTATTGATTTTGATTTCATTAACATACAGTATTGGCAGAACAACAACGGAGTTATTAAAAAAACGTAATAAAAGTTGATAAAAAATGCTATGCATCAGCTTTACCGCGGCAGTACCCGAGTGCCACATGTCTTTTTATTGTAATATTGTAATACAAAGCAAAGTTCATGCACCCATTCAACGTATCGTAAATTGTGATCTTACTCAAAGTATTTGCTATTGTATGTACATACGAGTATGTATGTATGTATGTATTTAAGACTTTTGCGAAATATACGACATTTTCTGGATTTTCACTCTAGCAGCTCACTCACTCAATTTACCTCAATCCGCTTTGAAAAACATCTACTTACTTTGTCAAAAAATGTAATGAACAATCTATCAACAAGGCATTTGACAAAGTAACTAGCGCACCTACATATACAAGTAGCGAAACAATTTAATCACCTGAGCTCTCGAGGCTAACTGTTATGAATTTGTCTTAAAAATGGTCAAAAATTATTTAGCTCCCGTAATAACGCTGCTTTATTATCAATTCGACTCATATTGTATATTGTGAACAGTGTAGCTATGTGTTTATTTTTTTCCCAAATTGGGGATATTTGCAGCTGGTTTGGGGGCAGATTTACGTGAGCAGCGATTGAATAACTTTTATTTTGCCATTTTTTATATATGTTCATATACATACATACAAATTTATATATTTTGTGTTCTTTCTTTAGTTGTTATTTAACTTTAATACATACATACATATCACGAAGCAAATATTTAAACATACTTATGTATAGTGATGGACGCTCTTAAATTTATTAATGTTTGTATCGATCCATCGACGTTTTATTCGATATATTGACGCATCGCCACCCTGTAGTAAACTCGAGGCCAATTGTCTCCAAGTCACCAATTTTGTCTACTTGTTTGGTTACTTCTTACTGGGCTTATTGCTGACAAGTCACCAATTTGACGACTAGTGCTGACTTCTTGATGACATTGTCAATGATACGTCTTCACTTTTTAGTTTTTTTTAACAGCTAGACTAAAATTATATAAATGTACTAGTAACATTCTGGTTTGAATGTCTCCACTTGGTCCCATTAGAACTACGTAATCACTACCTAGTCAACACTCTTAATGTTACTAGTATATTTTCAATGACAATCACATGCTAAATGTCTATAGCAAAAAGCATTGTATGGGGGTAATATAGAGAGTAGTACTGGTGACAAAGTCAAAAGCGAGTCAGTATAATTTCACTAACGACATTTCCTGCAGGGCATAAACAGCGGATTTAATTGAACTCCCCTAATGTATGTATGTATATACATATATGTTATGTATGTATATGTACATATTTACATCTAAATTTAAAAATTAGTATAAGCCAATAAATGCATACTACATACAAACATATGTATGTGTGTGTATATGTATGTATGTATGTACATAAACAAATAAATTACCTTTTATTCATTTACTTCTTTTACAGTGATTCTGCAGGAACATGCACTCTATAATAATTGTAACACTATAAAAAAACTATATGACAACAATGTAAAATTTTAACAAGACTTTAATTAGGCAAAAAAAAAAAAATGGCAAAGCTGTGCAAAACGACCTTATGCAGGCATCTTAGACATGCACTTGTATTTCTTAAGACAACATTTTCAATAACAAACACGAACAAACTACATCATACACACTTTGATATGAAACAATAACAACACGCGCTTTTTATTTTCTCATTATATGTACACACAAACATATGTAGATGGGGATACAATTTATGTACGAGTTGTACTTTTAGGCAACATACATAAGTACATATTTCTTTAATGAAAAACATTATAAACACAACTTTTATAGCAGCGAAAACTTTTGTAATCAATAAATTTGTAAACCAATTAGAAAATTACATATAAATGAAATGAAATTTCTATACATATTTTATCAATAAACGAGTTTCATTTTACAAAAGCTTAAATTTGCACGCACAAAACGAACCGCATCGAACAAAACGCCGCTAAAAACTAAAACTGCAATCAAGGCGAATTCACTTAACAGGTGCTGTTATTAATCGAGGGTCGAAATGTCTACAAAGTTTTACGCGATGCATTCGCGTACTTATTGCAGAATTAACATCTTGATTAACACCACCTGTAAAGTGAATTCGCCTGGACAGTTATACTAGATTGAATGCTGATATTGAAGTTGGAATTATAACTGGATTAGGTATTAAATACATACTTATCTTGTGGCTGCTGATGGCTTCGTTTACATTTGATTATCGCTGAGAAGGTTTTTGCGTGGCTTTAATGCACATGTCCTTTACTACTTTTAATTGTTGTTCTGTCCGAGCTACGGTATTAAAATATATATTGACATATTGGTACACTACCCCATATGTATGTTCATATTTTGTATTTTAAACTTGGTTATATGTACATTGTATTTGTAGTTTTTGGCCCATCTGCCAACTTATTTTGGAGTCAGTTGTTGTATGATCATATGTTTAAATAATTCCTAAGCACGATTAAAACTTCGAGGACCTCTTCTTTTCTTTCTCACAAAAAAAAAAGAAAAAAACTGCTTTCCTCAATTCCAACTTGAATTTTTCAGATACTGTTTATATTTTTGGACATTTTTCAGAGATGAAAATTGTTTTTAAATATTCTTATAAAATACAATATTTTGTTCGATAGTAGTAATCAAGAATTTATGTTTTAAAAAATAATTTATTTGTTATGCGTTAACTGATCTATGTACATATGTATATGCTGCATTGCATTCGTTGCTAAAATTGCATTCGTTGCAGCAAATAGAAATGTAGAATGTTTTATTTATTTTATTAAAAACAAAAAATCTTATGTGTCAGTTTCAGTTAAAAGGGACCTATGGATGAAAAAAATCGATTTTTATTTTTTTGGTGATTCTTAAAATAGACAATACAGCAAACCGCAGTTTTCTTACTGCATTACTTTTGTCATAAGTAAGCTTTAAAATACACCTTTGATAAGAAAAGAACCCGATGTAACAAAATTTTTTGTAATTGTTCTAATTTACTTGAAACTCGCCTTTCCATATTGGTTCCGCCATTTTGAATTTTCAAAATCCAATACCAGATTCGTAATCAGCGACCCCCAAAACCTAATAACAAGATTAATATTTTTCATTCTTTTTTTTTTATTTCAAATTATGCAACTTTAATTTCCAGATTAATTATCTAAAGCGAATTGACTATAAAGTTTTGAGTTTATTATGTTTTTAATTTTCTAATATTGCAACATACACAAATACATACATACGGCATATTTAGTTCATTCAATACAAGATTGCAACATAAAGAGAATGCAGCAGCAGATAAGACGCCTTTCTAATGATTCTGTTTTCTTGTTGATCTTTAAGTTCAAAATCTAAAAATAAAAATTAAAAAAAGCTAAATTTTAAAATGTCTGATTAAGTGTGAATTAAAGCGCTCCTTCCTACTTCATGCACTGTCATATTCTATAGAGCCATACATGCTTACACCATGTAAATTTTTAAATAGCGTGACTTGTTCTCATATCAATTATTATGACATACTTGCAACAATTAATACTACAAAAAAATTTTAAGAAATACACACGTACATACATATATAATATATATATCTATATCTATATCTATAAAAAGAAGTGTACACTTTGATGTCACGAGTAACTGCGAAAACGGGTCGACCAAATTTCACCAAAATTTCAAATGGTCTGTAGATGGTTTATGTGATGTTTGCATGAAATCGGCCCAGTGGTTCCCGAGATATGGCATTTAGATTTTCCTATATTTCTATATATAAAATTCAAACTTGAATGAATTTCAGAATAGACCAAAATCTAATACGTAAAAAACAACATAAATTTGACACTATATATTTTTATATCGATGACTTAATATAAAAAGGGCGTAACTCGATTTTTGTTACTTACATGGAAAGTTTGAAAATGTTTTGTGTAAATGCGCTCGAAATTTCTTTTGATATGATGAAATGAATATGGACAAAAAGTATTGGAATGAATGAAATAAATTCGAGCGATAAAAAAGCATGTTGCCAGCTTAACGTTCCAATAAGAAAAACCGAATGTCATTAATGAATCAAAAATTTAATGATTTACATAAAATCATCGTCACACACTTACAATACATTCGCTATTTTTTTATATAACACCCATAATATGCACTAGAAATATTTTGTATGGCAAAACAACGTTTGCCGGGTCATCTAGTATATACGCATGTAAATTTCCCAGTTAAAAATACAATACATATATCAAAAAATCTTTTACGCAAGAATTTGAATTACAAAAGTACTGCAGTACTCAAATAAGAGTACGAGTAAGTTATATATTTTAATTCCTTTGTCATAGTTTGCTGTGCAGTCAACCGGCATGTGGTAAAATTTTACAAAGAGCGCTGAAGTCTGCTATTCTGATGGCTAGATATTCTTATACATACATATAGCTCTTTTAATAAAATATTTAATTTATGATAAATATTTAAGTTTTGAACTTAGGCCTTCATAATATGTTGTAACCAAAACGTCGGTAGACACGATCAGAATGTATAATAAAAAAATTTTTAGTATGTGTGACTTACACATACTAAGAGTTTGATGGAAACTCAAATTAATTTAGGTTTTTGGTCAAGCGCAAGTCCACGATCTTGACATCAAGCATTTTGATCGTTTTTACCTCTATTAAAGCCAACAAAGTTCAAAAATAAATTCTCTTAAATATTATAAATTCTTCATTCTCTAAAAATTTGTAAAGTTCTTAATTTAGAACAAAAGATGAGGAAAACCTGATTGTAATGGGTATAACGTATTATTCTTGCGATAAAAATAGTGTTCCTTGTTGTTATCATTATATTTTTTTTTTCTTTTTAGTGCAAGCATATGCATGAAAGTAGTTAATACAAAATTGAAATCCGAGGAATTTTGAGTAACTACAAATGTTACTTAAATTTGATTTTCAAGAGAAAATATTAAAAAGAAATGAAAATTAATAATTTTGTATGTATGTATGCATGTACGGGTAAAGGTACGGTCACATCTGACAAACATTAGCCCAAAAAAGCGTAACCACTAAATACTTATTAATAACTTTTGATTTAGACGGGCGTTTGTTACGCTAAACAATTTCATACATACATAATTTGTAGAAAATTTAATAGAATCCAATCTTTTTGGAACCTGTTTAACATAATAAATAAATGCATAAATTAAAAAGTTTTTCATTGGTATTTAGTGGTTACGCTTTTTTGGGCAAATGTTTGTCAGATGTGACCTTACCTTAAAAAGTGTTTTTTCGCAGCAAGAAACCCCATTTTTTAATATTTTTAAACACGCATTTGAAACGTATGTATGTATGTGCGATAACAACAGCTCCGAATAACATTTTACCATTTTGCATTAAAAGGGGATTATATTGTCCCAAAAAAGAACATTAAGAGTTTGCACAAGATGATCAAGTACGTGTGTTCGTCCTTTTTAAATAATAAAGGAAAGGAGAGGAAATGTGTAAGAAAAAGAACATCATGCACGTCGAATACTTTCGAAAAACGATAAATGTATTAGTTACTGCACAATCGTACATACAAATAGACAAGAATTAATTTTTTATTATTCATATACACACAAACACACAGAACTGCTACCTCAAACAAAAAAGGTAAAAAAGGTAGTAAAAATAGGGTGGATTTTTCTAAATTTTACAAAAATATAAAAACTAAAACATAATACAGACATTATGATCCTGCAGCAAGTCATTACAAACTTATCTTTCGTGAGTGATAGATCCTAGATCCTTAGAAAAAAAAAACAAAAATTTACATGATGCTAAATTGACAACTGATGTTACTTTTTTAAAAATTCTCCAAAAATATAATAGAGATCTATATGTCTACCTTTCAGATTTGAATAAAACACAAATTTCGTCCTGCCATTGTAAAAGAAATACAAATAAATTTGGAGGCAATCGAAATGGGAGAACAAGAAGAAAAGGAAACTCCACAAACGGAAAATACAACACAACAGGAGGTTGCCGAAGAGCCAAAGGAAACCGATAAAATGCTTGAAAAGAAGGATGATGATGAGTCGAAAAAAAGTAGTGAAAAATTAGCGGAAGATAAAAAGAAATCGTCTTCAAAACCTTCAACGCCAACTTCTGAAAAGGATGAAAAAGAGAAAAGTGAGACAACCGGCCAAATAAAGTCCAATGTCAAGAGTGAGGAGATTATTGATATACCGGAAGTCGGTGCTAAGTCTGAAACACCTGAGGGAGCCGATGAAAGAAAATTATCTGCAGAGGAGCGTGAGGTTAAGCCGAAGAAAATACCTATTGGTGGTTTGAAACTTCCCGGCTTCTTTATGAAAAATAAACCAAAAGCAGATGGCGATGGTGCTGAAGGTGAATTGCTTGAAAAGGAGAACAAAGAAGGAGAGGAGGGCGATAACAAAGCCGTTAAGAAAGAAGAAAAACCAGCTAAAAACTTTGGTGAACGTTTGCGAAATTTTTTTGTACGCAAACCAGCTGAAAAACATGCCAAACAACAGGCTTCAACTGTTCCTGAAGCTGATAATAAAAGTGGTAAGTTGGATGCAATAAAATGTCAACCTTCTATTTTTTTATCTCTATGACTTTATTTTAGAAGCCACGGCCGAAGCCAATGAGATCAATGAGCAGCAGCAAATTGCAGAAGGTCCGCCTAAAAAACGAGGACTTTTAAATGCGATTAAGTTGCCCATAGCTAATATGGTGCCCAAAAAGAAAACCGACGATGATGCCGAACTAGGCATGGGCAAAGCTGGCTTGGCTTCTATGGAGACCTTGGATGACTCCCTTAAAGATCAAGACTGCGTTGATAAGGCATCAACAAAAAATAATGGTGTAGATGAAATTGCAAAATTGAAGAAATCTCCCAGCGGAGAAATCAAACAATCTTCTGACGAAAAGTCTCCTGATGAAGCTCAAGTGCACCCAGTTTCAATTTGCCAACGTTTGCGTTCATACAAATGCTCTGTTGACGATGCCTTAATAGCACTGGGTATTTTACTGATTGTGTTGTTTATCACCGTCATTGGATATGTTCTTTCTCCCGAGACAGTTACTTCGCCACCCATAAGAGAAGGTCGTTATATGGATGCTGTTACTGGGTGTGGCATGGTAGAAGGATTAAAGGAGGATGGTGCTTTCGCTTTTCGTGGTATTCCCTTCGCTGTGCCACCCGTTGGTGATAAGCGTTGGCGACCAGCCCAAGTAATTGAGGGTATCGACGACTGTTGGAATGGCACTTTGAAGGCTCATAACAGCAGTGAACTTTGCACACAGCGTCTGGGTAATGGTAGCGTTATAGGGAATGAGAACTGTCTGTACTTGGATGTGGTGACACCACATGTACGCTACGATAACCCTCTACCAGTTATTGTAATGATTGGAGCTGAAAGTCTGACTGGTCCTTCGCCAGGTGTTTTGAGACCATCGGCCAGATATTCCCGTTCTCATGATGTTATCTTTGTACGACCCAATTTCCGATTGGGTGCATTCGGTTTCCTTGCTTTGGAATCTCTTACCAAGGATACTTATCCTCATTCATCAGGAAATTATGCTTTATCGGACATTATAGCTGCACTTAAATGGATCAAATTGAATATTGCTCATTTTGGAGGAGACCCGAAATCTGTTACACTGTTGGGCCATCGCGCAGGTGGTACCTTAGTATCTGCCTTAGTAACCTCAAAAAAAGCAGAAGACTTATACACTCGAGCTTGGGTTTCCTCAGCTTCGGCAATTTTGCCCGGCAAGCCGTTAGCGGAATATGAAAAACGAAATCAAGAAATTATGAAAGAAATTGATTGTTCAGATGTTGCATGCCTGCGCAGTATCCCAAGCGATAAATTGTGGGATGCTACCCCAGACACCTGGTTGCATTTCCCACCTGATATACCAACACTGGAGGAAAATTCCACAGCCCATCATGAATGGCTTGTTATTGACGGTGACATTTTACAAGAACATCCTGCCGAATCCTGGAAGAAAAAACACACTGGTAAGCCAAAGCTGGTGATGGGCACAACAGCTCATGAGTCTCACACCGATAAATTGCACAAACGTTCCAATTGGACTGCAGTCGAAATAAACAACTTTATACAAACGTCTAAAATTGGTGCCCTTAATCTTACAAGCGAAGCTTTAAAACGTTATAATGCAACAAATTATCGTGCTCTCATCTCTATGATCACTGATATTCGTACCATATGCCCGCTACTAACAAATGCCCGACTCCAACCGTCAGTTCCGTTCTATGTTGTCACCCAAGGTGAAGGTGAAGATCAATTAGCAACAGTTGATGCTGATGTTCAGGCCATATTGGGCCGTTATGAGCCACACACAGTGGAACAAAGACGTTTTGTATCCTCAATGCAACAGCTGTTTTACTATTATGTCTCCCATGGCACCATGCCACAGTACGAGCCAAGAAGACGAGTACTTAACATCGGTCAAGATCCACTTTCACAAGAAGACTATTCCAATTGTAATTTTTGGATAAGCAACGACATGGTTCCCCGTTATGCTCGCATCGATTAAGTCTGCAGTGTTGGAGACAGACAACAATACTGTATTTGCTCTTTGACGACTTAAGATAATGATGCCCTTTTACGACGACTGATTTAGTTTAACTTATATTCTCTCACCCACTCAAAACAAAACCAAATTCCATAAACATTTTATACTTTCAAAGATCACTTCATTCATTCTGGACATCCTGCCGTTGTGGGTGGGTGTATATAAAATATATCCCCAAGCAGACGTTGACGAAAATTCCTCCTGCTTAATTTAAAATTTTTTTATAACTTTATTTTATATTTTTTATTTCATATTTCTGCTAATTAAATATGAAATGCATAAAATAATTTTCAAATCTAACTTCTCTAAATTCTCAATATTTTTCTTTGTTTTTAGTTTAGCTATTAAGCAAATTTAGTATTTAAAGTTTTGTAAATTTTATTAATAAGTTTTATTTTTTATATATAATTAAAAACAAGCATTATTTTAATTTTTAAATAATTATTAAGTTATGAACTAAAACGGAAAGAAAATAACAAAATATAAACATACGAAGAAAATAATTTATGCAAAATAATTGATATAAAACAACAAACATTCATACGTATTTTTTATGTAATTTATATATAAAAAAAAGCAAAAAACACAACAAGAAAACACATTTTATAAACAATAAAAAAAATACTTTAAAAGTATACAAAATTGCTATTAAGATTTTTTTTTATCCTAAACACTGTGCAGCCGCGTTGCCAGAAAATACTATTCATAGAGAAGAAGCATTTTAGATGCAAAGTGTCATTTGCTTAATATGTAATCAAAATTTCTAAACTATTAGCAACATAATGATACAAAAATAGCAAAAGAAATCTTAAAAATTGAATTCACTTACCAAGCGCTGGTATTAACACTTTTTTCTAGCATAATCGAGGTCGATATGTCAAAATTTGTTCAAGCCAGCATAGGGGCTGATATGTATGTATGTATGTCAAATGTTTTAATGTTTTATTTGTTGTAGAATTAACACTACATGTGAAGTGAATTCGGTTTGGTATGAACGAAAACAATACTTTTTTGAATATTTTTCACATCGAATTCTCTCGAGCAAATCAACCGATTTAGACAAGACAAGTAATTTTCCGATAACGTACATTTGCGCTATTTTTTCGGTATTTTTACAAAATTTCATATTCAGGTTTTATTCAGTTTGGTGCTCAAAAATATATGATTAATATATGTATGTAAATATATTTAAATGTAATCTCACTCAAGCTTTTATTTCATATACAAACATAGATACATACATATGTATGTACATATGTATGTATTTACATAATACTGTTTTCGTGAACATGACACTATTTGGTGAATGCAGCAAATATTTAACACATAATTTTAAAAATTATTTAAGTTTTTCTTTTACTTGCACAATATAATAATTTTACTAGATGGGTGGAAGAGAGGCGCCAACAAACACAGAAAAACAACATGCATTTTTAGCGAACGATGGCTGTCAAAACAGTAAATAAAATATATGTAAATCAAAGTGTCACCAACCGATAGACAAATTAGTAGATAAATTATGATCACCTGTGCTACTATACTTTATAAACTTAATTCATATTAGGTGTGATCCCGTACTCAACATTGGGAGCCCGCGGGATCCCAATTTGCACGAAAACTGTTCCCGTACACAAAGTTCGTGCAAGTGAGAGAGATTTTGAGAGAGAAATATTCTTCTTCTTCCTGCACGAAACAGCCCGTACTTTTTCTTCGGGCTAGTTTGTGCAAGTAGTAATCAATCAACTGTTCATGAAATAACAATAACAAATAAGAAATTTGAATTTTACCTAAAAAGAATAATGATGAAATAAATGTTACTTTTGCAAAAAGCAAAGCAAAATATGTATGTTTGGATATACAAACATAGATATGTATGTGTGTACTAACTAAAATCTCTTAAAAAGTGAAATACTAATCAAAAACAGTATTTATTTTTTTGTTTACTTTCACAGCAATTTCATACAAACTTTTGGGATAAAAATGTGGTTTTTAGTGTTCCCGTACTTTTGTGCGTTTTTGTCTCTAATTGAGAGAAATTCTTGTTTGCTCTCATTTTACCGGACTTTGCCCAAAAAGTACGGGATCAAACCTATTATGTATGTACCTAATGACGGTAAAATAAAAACAAAATCACACGCAGGATTAATCCACACCCACAAGCGAACAAACAAAAAAATTTAGGGCCATTCTTTCATCATCGTAGATCATCGTCTCATAAAACCAAGAACATCATTAGTTTTTGGGATCAGTTCCGTCATGATTTTCGTGGCTTCTACCCGATGAAATTTCTATTCAAGTTATTTGGGGATCTTCGAAAGTTACAGCCGACACAGTTCCCCTTAAATTTCTTTATGTCTCTTAAAACAGACGTTTGTTTGGATTCGTTTCATAGTCTAAAATTTATTATTAAAGTTGCGAAATCAGTGGTTAACAAACAACTGCGGTTTAGTTATATCTCACGATGTCGCGTTCCATGTTACGCACCCATAAAGTAAAATTGAGAATGCGTTTGTGACCTTCAATAACATTTCAATCGGTCAAAGTTATGTATGTACATACGTCTTCCATTTTAATGTTATTAATCTGGACTTTCTGTGCTGTTGAGGTACTAATAAAATATGGAGCAAGATGATTGCGATATATTAGATGAACTGTGATCTCTTGTGTTGTTGAAGTATATTATTATGATGTATGTATGACGAAAAAATGTGTTTGGTTAATAGAAGGAGAAAATGAACCCAACGAATAGTTTCCGACTCTACCTATCCGATGTCAATACCTTCAAGGGCTTTAAAGGCCATTTTTTTCAAAAATTCGAATTTACAATTTTATTCTAATCATGAATTTTAACGGTGTTCAGTTAGCGTGTTAACATTGCAAAGTTGACGGATGGAGCAAGGTAGTCCTCTCTAAATGCCAATAAGTGGATTATTTAGGAGTTACAAAATATTCTGTTTAACTTTTTCATGGGAAAGGGAAATTATTTATTATACTTCTTAGATTCAGTTAGGACTAATAAGTCAATGCAATATAATATATACTCGTATATACATATATAATATATAAAATTCTGGAGTCACGATGTTTGTTATCGAACTCCTCCGAAACGGCTCGACCGATTTTAATGAAATTTTTATGTATATTTGGTAGGTATGAGATTAGGTTTTAAAGTGTATTTTAAACCGCTAGGGTCTTGATGAGGGGAGGGCGGGGGCAATTAAAGTATTTACCAAACTATTAACCCAACAGATGGCGCTATGTCCGCCTCATGCGGGAGAATCGCCGTCGTTCGTATTTCAAACAGAACAAAATTAATGTTTGGTATTTTTTTCATCGGCGGTCATCGTCACACACTTACAATACATTCGCTACTTTTTATATAATACCCAAAATATGCCCTAGAAATATTTTGTATGGCAAAACAACATTTGCCGGATCATCTAGTATACATACATATATATTTATTTACTTACTAAATTTAAATATTTATCGTTTGCTGCCACACCATACATAATTCATTGTGCAGTTGTGTTTATACTATGTTCACACGACAATATGAAGCACTTGCTTCGCTTTCTGAAGCATGTTTATGAATCTAGCTGTTCACACGACTCATGTACTTGCTTCGATTTGACAGTTCTCTTTTTAATAACAAATAAAATCTAAAATGGACAAAAAAAAAATAAGTTGAAATTATTACGCATTTTTAAAAATGCACAAACATATTTTTTCTTTCCATTGTTGTTTTATCTTTATAGTTTTAATTCAATTTTTCACTTTTAATTAAAGTTTTTGTTGTGTTTTTTGTATCTAGTTCAGATAAACTTCCGATAAATTCCGATAAAATTTAGAGAAGACAGCAATTTTTCATGCTTCGCAAGTTGATTCAATATGAATCTACATGCTTCGCTCTCAAAATTTTGTATGGCGAAGCATGTTGCTTCGCTCATGATTGGGGTGTGAAGCATGAATAGAGAGCGAAGCATGTTCCGTGTGAACGTAGTATTAAACGATCACTGATTTAATTATTTAATTTAATCCCGTTAAAGTTGCCACACGAAACGCCAGTATTTTTATTTTTAATAGTATGGCAATCCAAAGTATTATCAAGGCATTCAAAGTTTACATTTAATTTAATTTATGATAAAAACTGGCAATTAATGCATTTTTCAATTTTGCTTAATATTTTTAATTAAAATTATCTAAAATTTTACATTTATTTGAGCATGTACTCAAGAATTTATGTTTTTAAATCTTATTTATTTGTTGCGTGTTAGCAATATCTAAATATGTATGTATGTACATACATAAGTATATATTTCGTTGGTTGCCGTACCCGCAACAAACAAATAAAATTTAAAAATTATCAAAAAAGCTTTAATAATTTTCCATCATTAAATTTGAAAAGGATTTCAATTGATTTGACAGAGATTTTAAACGACATTTGGTCTGACATCATCTTTTTACTCTTGAACAAAATTTTAGGAAATTATACAACAAATGCATACATACATACATATAAAATATATGAATACTTTTTTAGAAACAAATTTTATTATTATTAATGAACTATTCCAAAAATGTAAACATTTGGAAAGCATTTATTTATTTATTTACATATATTGTATTTACATATTGTATAATTATATGTATAACGTAGTTAAATCCGAAATTAAACAAAACACATAAACTCTTGAGACTGTTATTTAAACCAAAATCAAACAAAAAAGAAGAAAAAAAAAATGTAAAAACAAAATAAATTTTTTACTATCTGCAACAATTCTTAGAATTTTCAATCTTAATTTATGTCCAAATGTTCGAAAACAAAACAGAATCAAAATTTAAACTCAAGAAAAAGAAGAGAGTTAAAAGCGATATTCATTTAATAAGAAGTGACCAAAGTTTTTTATTGTACATACATACATACATATAAATATGTATATGATGGGCACAAAAGGGTTAAAAAAAATATTTTAAGCTCGTCTTACAATTAATTTTTTTTTTAAATTATGATAGTTTATACATTAGGTATGGTCATATAAAATGCAGAATAGCCTACCAACAATAAAAAAATCGGGAGATATAAAACTTAATAAAAAAGCAAACTGCTGAAAACGATTTATTTTTTTTTTTTTGGTAATATCAGTAATAAAATATCAAATAATGATACTATTGATCAAAAACAGTTTTTCTAACCATAACCACATAGTTTATTTTTTACTAAGTTATTTATCTCTCTTCAATAAATTTATGAAATTGATAATAGACCCTGCCCTTTTGAATTTTATATGACGATACACAAAATATAATAAACAGTAAAAACAGTTTTTCATAAAAATTTGTATGTAAGTAGATGTTATCAAATAAATAAAAATAATTCAAATTAAAAATAAATTGTTTGTAATTGACTATATTCTTCAATAAAATATGTAAATATGTATTTGATGATTCGCTCTAAAACAAAACCAATCTACGTCGCCATTAAAAACTTCGATAGCTTTTTTCTTCTTTTTATAATTTTACTTACGAATCATATTTTTGTAACAAAAATGTAAACATGATTTATCGTTTATATCAAGGGAGAATTCACTTAAGAGAGGTAAAGCTACTTTTTTCTTGCATAATTGTCGAAATCATGAGAAGAAATGTCAAAATTTTGTATATGTATAGGTTATGTTAGGTTAGTAGGTTGCTGTGAAAAGAAAATAGATTCCAACCCACTCAAAGACGAAGTAGTCAGGAACGCAAATATTGGAAAGTGGAATCCTTCTATACCTGGCAATAATATCCAGAAATCTGATGGCAATTGGACCACTAACTCCTTAGAGTGTCAAGAGGTCCTGATGAACATCCACTTTATAGGTTGTCTATCCTATACGATCGTGCGATTCATACAGAGGAAAATCTAATAAAATACTTTTTTCTTATGATCAAACCAAAGTGGTTTTTGGAGGGTACACTTTCACACAAAAAGAAGATACAAACATTTCTCGAATATACACTAAATATCTGTGGTCACAAGCAATAACCACCTAAATCGACGTAAAAAGAATTGAGTTACATATGCTGCCGTATTATATTCACAATGCTGTGTTTACGTGAAAACCCTACCTTCTCAGCATTCATTTTTTAAAAAGTTATTAATAAGAAACATATTGGCTTAAGTCGTGAGGAAGTCTATTAAATTTACTATAAGTACTAAAATGTACTTAACAAAATGTTTAATAATAATTTCTTTTATTTAAATAGCTTAGTTGCTCAATTGTTTTCATGAAACGCCTAAGCCGATATAAGCATTTTCAATTTAACATTTCAGATTTGTTTTTTTAAATATTCCACTAATATTTTTAAATATTATTTATTTGTTGCGGGTTAGCAATATCTAAATATATATTTCGTTGGTTGCTATACCAACTCATCAGTAGATGTTTACCCATAAAGGCAACCAACGAAATATATATTTAGATATTGCTTACCCGCAACAAATAAATAATATGTATTTAAAAACATAAATTCTTGAGTACATGCTCAAATATGTGTAAAATTTTATTCCACTAATAAATAAAATGTTTCTTTTATTTTTTTACAATATTATTGCGGCGATAAGAAACCCTACAAGAAATGGTTGACCGAAACTAATACACAGAAAATATTTTCACTAACACACTTGCAGAAATTTTATTTGAGCGAACATATGATTGTCATTGTTGGTGGAGTTATCCATCATCGTTGAAGAAATTATGTTGCAGTTTAATTTTTGACATAAAGTTTTGAAGTTAATCATGAAAAGTTTGCATTAAGCATTTGCGTGTTATAAAAGTTTCAAAATTTCATTAAAAAAAATAAGAGTTTTTTATTTTAAAAGTGTGAACAATATATTAAAAGGTACGTAGAAAGATACTCATATTTAAACTTTTTGTAGCTTTTTTTATTTCAACAATTTCTGCGAATTTCAGATGTTTTTCAACATCAAGGTGCCCCTGAATTGGAAAAATACTTGAAGAAGGCAATGCAGCATGTTCACCACAGATTACAAATTTCGTATTATTAAATTTTGTCTTAAAATTAATTTACATACCTATATTTAATTTTTTTTTAATAAAATTATAAGGAATTGAATACAAATAAATCGTGTTTTATTTTTACAACAGTGATGATTATAGCCATCATGCTTGATAAGTCAACTATGACCAATGAATTCATCATCTTTGATTAGTCAAATGTGACTGCTAAATCCGTCAATTTTGATTAATCAAATGTGACCAATATTTCTATCAACGCTGACTCACATGTACACAAGAGTTTCCATCACATTCTTCATATTGGCCTTAAGAATGTGATAGAAACTTTGTTCTACGCGATGATGGATATTTCTGTCAGCAATGACAGTCAAATGATAGGTCAAATGACCGTCACTGTTCTTGTAGGGAACTTTGATTCTGCATTGTTTTTTCACATGCACTCTTTGAATTTTTCCAGAAACGGTTTAAAAAAATTCAAAGTGCCTCTTCTCAAAAACATGTTTTTCGACTTAGGCGATTATTGCTTATGGCCACAGGTATAGAGAAGTTCAATTAAAAATAGCTACAAACGGGAGAAAGATAAACAAGCGGTAAATAATTTAAATCAGGAATCTTTTAAAAGATACTAAAAATAAAATGTTCTTATTTATAACCCATAATAGGATTAAACACTATTTGGTATAGTGTATTTTTTAAGAATCTATTTTAATTTAATCGGAGTAAAATATAAAATTAAAATCTTTTATATCGGATTGGATTAGCTCTTTGTTTTAAATACGGTTTTTTTTTGCCAGAATTATTTAATAGATTCTAGTTGCATCTATACACAATCTATATAACTAAATAATTAAAGAAAATATGAATGCAACCAAATTATCTGTAATTTATTATCTAGTGCAACAAAATTTAATGTTGTGCATTAATACAAAAGAAATATTTTGCAACCTACGTTAATTTCTGATATCCATTAATGTTTACGTTTTTTAGAAAACACTTTAGCACCACTTCCTTTAGTTTTTTTGTTTTTATATGTTTTGGAATTCGAACGTCTGTGCTCTTCCCATTTTAACTGCTTATCTGATGATTTATCAGTATTAAAGACAGCGTTCGACGTTCCATGGCCTTTAGTTTTTCCAGTCTCCTCTAATAATTCTGCAAAATCATCAGCTGCCGCAAATAAGGAACTCATATCTAAAGTAAGAAAATAAAAAACTATATTAGTCAACCTTGCATAAAATAACCCATCTTTCTTTTTTACCGTCGCTGTGTTTCAGTTTTTTGGCGAAATTGCGTTCATTCATATCTGTAATTGAATCCTTCTTTGATTTCTTTAGTTTCGGTTCATCGTCGCTATCGCCATAGCTGTTATAATCCGATTCATCATTAAATTCATCCATAGATATTGATTCATTATCATCGTCACCATCTTCATTTTCATTCAGATCAATTGACCCGTCTTCGTCATCTGATAAATCACTTCCAGAAAACTGTTCTTTATCGTCGTCGTCCTCCAAATCTTCGTCCATATCATCAATATTATCCTCTTCGTCAAAATTATATTTTGTCTTGGATTTTCCCTTATTTTGCTTCGACTCTGTCGCAAGGGCTCCTTCAAACTCTTTAAGGAAATCTAACTCTTCATCATCATCATTCTTTTTTGACTTGGATCCCTTTTTGCCAAAGAACCCATCAAGATATTCTTCGAACTCATCGTCATCCACATCATTGGCCTTTAAATTTTCATCTTCACTATTGTTGATAGTGTTTGGCGCCACAGATTGTTTTCTCTTTTGTTCGAGATAATTAAAAATAAATATTTCCTCTTCACTACAATTTTTGCGGGTAAGAGAATTTACTGGCATACCGCGTGCGCCGTAAGATAAGAAGAGCTTGTGACCAGTAGATGGCATACTTAATTTATCTTGGTCTAGTTTTTTAGGGTTTTTAAATGAAAATCTTTCCAAAAAATGTGGTAATCCAAAATCACGCAATGGGTCACCATAGTAATCAATACGCTTGTCTACACGAAATAGGATAAATAAAACAAGACATTCATATTAAATTAACAGTACTTACTATTTAAAATGCTTTCAGCAAAAACTTGTACCGTGGGGTGAAAGTGCTCCTGAAGCAGTATCAATTCGTTGCGAAGAGAAAACTCGGCTCCAGCAAATGCCGGCACTCTGTGATAAGGATCATACTTATTTGGATTTAGTTCATGTACTTTACTCTCTATTTCGCACGGCAAAACTTTGGCATGATTCCAAGAAGATTCAATACTTTTAGAGATCTGTTTTTCTTCATTCTTCATGTCTGTCGAATCGATAACATCTTCATATTTTTCTTCACCATCACTATCAAACTTTGACAATTCTTCATCGGCAACTGACACTTTCAGGATACCGTCACCATTTGTGTTGCTTTCGATAGCAGCACCGAGCTCTTTTCGAGTTCGCAATAATTTATGTATAACTATTAAGCAACCTGCTGCCATATTTGAAGGCAAACATAACGCCAACTGTAGTAATCGCTTGACAAAGGCTTGAGCACGAGGTAAATTTGAATCCATAAATATAGCTTTGTGGACGATGTGCAACAATTGGGCAGCACTTTTAGCTCCAATGGTTGTAAGATTCATATCTACCAACTTAATATACAATGCATTGTAAAAACGATCACTTTTTTCGGTCTTTACTGTTACTAATTGCAATAATAAGCCAAGCGTCTGTATGGAAACTCGAATGTCGGCCAAATGAACTAAGCGATAGATGGTATCTTGCATCTCCTTGCTCAAAATTTCAGTGCTTCCCGATGCCGGTTTAGCTTCCAATATAGCTCTCTGTAGGCAACGTAATATGGCCTGCATTGTTCGATTATTGATGGCACCTTTCTGCACCAGGACCTTGAACAAGGAAAAGCAAATGTGAACTAATTTTGTGCACACTTCGGGTCGACCGGCAATAGCTATGCTTGCCAAATAGCAAAGAGCAAAATGTTGCGCTCTATCAGATATATTATTACGAAATAAAAGTTTTTCAGTTTCATTTACAATTACACCACACATGTTTGGGTGCCTTTTGGCTACTTCAGACAAATGATGCAATGCTTTCGAAGCAATCTTTGCGACCGGATCACCTAATTTATTAATCAGCATTGTTAATAGCATTTGTTCCTTTTCTGGGGCAAATAATAGCAATTGTGATGCCGTTACTATTGATATAGTTTTATTATTTTCTTGCCCGATCTGGATCCCTTGCTGAATGTTTTTTAAAAATTCTTAAATAGAAATAAAAACGTTGATAAATGGAATAACCATAAACAATGATCTCTCGTAAAATGTTAAACATAATTTTTTTATCTTTCATTTGAACATATTTTAGATATAATGTTTATCAACCTACCGAAATACTGGTCTTTTAATTCGTTCTCAAAATGCCAATAAGCATATATTCTTCTTTGCTGTTCTTTTGTAATGGAAGAATCCTTTCGAACTAACCTCCAATCAGAACCTCTCATTTGCAGAGAATAAAGCTTACGATTCGGAGGCAGCAGTATTTCTTTCCACAAATCAGTAACTATCGCTATTACGTCTGGGCTGCATTTATTAGAAACCTTTGTAAATCCTATGAGAGTGGAAAGTGCTTCAAGATTACCTAAAGGATTGCTTGTAACCAACAAAGCACCGGCATTGGCACGATCTTTTGCAGTACCCTTATAAAGAGCTGTTTGAAGCCACCTAGCGTCGGAAGGGTTCTCTGCAGTAAGTAAAATAAGTGCAAGGTATATCGTCGCACGATGAAAAAGAGCTTAACTGAGATCTGAAATTAACTTACGTTTCAAAAATATAGACTTTTCTTGGTCATAAGCAGTGCGACATATATTAAGCAATTCCATTTGATCATTATCCTTCATGTCTAATATTTCCTCCGTGACCGGATATTGAGGATACTAAAAAAACATAATGATAACGTTAGACTAATTACAACAGATTAGATTCAGCAAGTAACTTACAACGTAATACCACTTCTTCCGTGTATCGGACTCACTAGATTGGACATTTCTGTGCTCCGCGTTTTTCTTTTCTCTAACTAAGAAATAGTCCTCTTTGTCATCATCAGCAAGTTCTGCATTTTGGGAAAATTCTTCACTTTTAGTAGCTAAACTAACATCCACATTATTTAAAGACTTTTGTTTCTTTTTCGAGATTTGTTTGGATTCACTGATAACTTCGCCATCATCATCGAATATAACTTTCTTCGGCTTTTTATTTGATTCGATTTTTGGAACAGCCATAATATAAAAAATTACTGTTTGAATTGATTATTTATGTTTAATTGTTCAAGAGTTAATTCAAAACTTCCCCACACGTGTTGAAGGGTAATATCTAGTACTACTCATGGTGGAATTAATAAGGTGAACGCAAGAAGGAATATGGTTTTTTGTATGGTTGTGTTTTGACCGTTAAATAATCTGCAAAAATATGGTAAGCCCCATGGTCTTGTCAAAAGTTGTTTACATTTTTGGCCGCCATCTTGTATATTTTTGTTTACGCTATGCTTTTTGTTGCTGCACAACCACTAAATACATACAAACCACAGCTATTTTTGACAATATCATGTTTTTTTACACAAACAAAATGCATGTCGTTTTTTGTTGTTACGTTGATAAGCGCATCTTATTAATTCCACCATGGTACTACTAACAAGATGTTTTTGTAACGATTCACTCATAACTTTACTGTCAAAATTCATATCAAATATATTCATATGTTAAGCAAGGCAAATTCATAACAGGTAGTGCTAATACTACGATAAGTATAACATTACAACAACATATGAGCCCCTATGCTTGCATGTACAAATTTTGACATGCTTGCCTCCTTTATTCAAGAAAAAAGTAGGTCAGCTGTGATTTCATCTTCACCTGTTATGAATTCGCCTTGGTATTAAGTAAATCACACCAACTATTCACCTCCATCATATGTCTAATAGTGTTGCCATTGTTAATAACTTTTCAAAGTATATTCAAGGCAAATTGGTACATTTATAACAGGCAAGGCGAATCCACTCTATACTTACTCTAATTCATTTTTAAGAAATTATTGTAGTGTCAAAAATTGTACTAAAATATACAGTACAAGGCGAATTCAATACTAGGTTAATGCAAGGCGAATTCTAGAGAATTCACCGAACACTCAAACTGTCTAATTTGGTTTATTTAAATTCGCGCCATTTACGTTTCCGATATAAAAATGATTATAATCGAACAACGGAACCAATCTGTAATTAAACTCTAATTTAGCGTACATGATAAATATTCATTGTTTCCTACCAACCTTATTCATAAACGATTGGTAAAGTTAAATAATATATGTCTATATGCAGGAAATTTTTGCAACTGCATAATTACAAACAAGTGTACTAATAATGCATACATACTTTCAAATTTATTTTCGTTTAAGTAGGATTTTATTAACAAACAGATTAATTATATAATTATTTTATAATCTAATATAGTTGATTATTTCACGATGAAGTATTTATTGTATTTTTTTATAAATTGTTAAAATAAAAATGTCGCTTCTGATCAGATTTTTATTACTAACGTAGACAATAATCATTTTTTAAATTAAAGACTTACCATTTTAAACAAGTATACGTTTTAATAATGGTGAACTGGTCTATCGGAGTTGTAGATTAGATATCCTCAATCCAATACAATCTTTGCCAATTTGGCTCACTTCACAGACAGTGCAAATTTTGTTCTTGTATTGAGGATCATATGACGATCCACAGAAGGGACAATTAACCTCTGGTTTTCCACGATAAAGGGGTTTATAGCTAATACCACATATACTAAAGGGATTGAACTCTTCATATTGCAGCTGATGTTCATCCACAGGGTTTACTTCACACGCCTGTAAGATTTTTCGAACTTGTTGGGCCACTTCGGGTCTTGGTCCCAGTTCTAACAAACGTCGCGCAAAAGAGGCAGCTGTCTTGTAATTTTTTAATTTGAAAAACATGTTTAGAGCCGTACGCAGAGTTAGAATTTGATGTACTGGCTGAAGTTTACAATGTGTAAAGTACGCAGCCATTTCACACAGTCTCTTTTGTTCCTCCAAAGTGGATTTCGGTAAACCTTTACGGACTGTTTCCATTTTTAAGCCCAGTATGTACTCTGCACAAATTTTTAGCAATTGTTGAGCCTCAGCAATATCTTGTTTAGTTTCAACTACCAACAAAGGAATGCTTACTAATATAGAATGGAATTTTTCAACTCCCTCGGAAAACTTTCCAGCTGTTGTCAACTGATAACCAGCCTGGAGTCTTTGCACCAAGTCGTTTAACTTTATTCCCAAAGCAGGACGCTGTTGTTTGGGACTATTTTCAGCATAGTTACGTAAAGGGTATGACGATAAGGAGTGTAAATTGGGCATTGCGGTAAAGCTTGTCTTGGAGCAGCTATAGTTTTGCATAAAAAGAGATTTGAATGGCTCAAAGTTAACTATCCCTAGCTGTTCATTAAGCAAACGGAATGCCGTTTCGAATGATCCTGCCTTTATATGGTCCAATACTAATGAAGAGTGGTTTGCCCACTGTTGGGGCTGAGATTGTCCTCTATTGGGAGCAGCATAATAGCCACTATCAAGTGCGGAAGCTTTTATTTTCGAGGCCAACTCTTCGGGCACAACCAAGTCATCATCACCAACATCCCAACCAGCACCGTCTTCCCCAACACCATCTACGCCACCACCATTTTCTATGTTAACGGCATCGTGCATTTCATCATCACCATCGTCCTCCATACCCAAATCTGCATCGGCACCCCAACCATCTCCTCCTGAAACATCCAAAGCCGCATCAGCATTAACATTAAGAGCTTGTCTTGCTGTAGCACTTGTACTCGCACGTGTCAACATTGCACCTTCAAAGAATCCCTTAGAGACGCTCAACAGGGGCCAGTTAGTTTCTACCTGTTGAATTGGGACTGGTGGTTTCAATAATATAGCATTTGCATTTACCTCGGGTAAAGTATTTCCCTCTTGGGCAATAACTTCACCTAATGCAGAAGCATGTTCTTCAAGGCCATGTGTAGCGGCTGTTAAGTATGCTAATGACATCTGACCGCAATTCTTAAGAACATTAACGCGCTCCTTAACGTCACCCAAGAGAAGAGCTCCTTGATACTGAGCCGAAACATCTTTTCGTATCTCAGCAATTTTATTCATTTTACGAAGCTTTTCCAAGTTTCCCGTAATAAGATAAAGGAAACTTAATTTATCAAAATTCTTGGTTCGCTGATAGCACATCTCTACAATTTGGTGATTACCCTGCAAAAGTGAAGCCTGGCCTAGACGTTCCCAACAGTCTTTGTCGTCCAAAGCTTTAGCGGCTTCAAGAGCTATTTCTATATTGCCACATTCAAGTGCAAGACCAAATCGCGTCTTTTCATCTTTCACAAAATGAAGGGCTACCTCAGGATATCCTTTTTGCTGCAAATACGCAATAATACTTTGACCTACCAATCGGGCATTGCGGACCATATGCAAAACTTCGTCGTATTTGCGATTGATAAGAGCTAACTTAAATTTATATTCTGTTGGATCTATGTGAAGGACACGAGTACGGCATTCGCGATCTAAGCAAAAGACTTGATTACCCTTGACCCGTGTCAAATATATTGGCAGATCAAGGGTACGAATAATTCCATGATCACCATTCGTCAATGCGTATTTGATGTGGTTGCTTGTCGTATAAATAAATACTCCCGAATCGTCCCAAGCACCTGACTTGACGCGACAATTTTCCTGAATTGTACATAAGTATTGCAACCGTCGATCGCATATGGTAACGGAGTGCTTGCACAACAGCGCTACTAGCGACATATCTGGAGACCAAACAACGTATCGACATTTTGCCAACTTAATACTCCCCACAGACACTAAACGTTGAACTTCATAAAGTGTTACATATTCCGGATCACGTATTAACAACATACCAGTACCAGCGTAAAAAATTTCCTCGCAGAATGTTGGTATTTTTTTCGTAACTTCATTTTTAAAGTTTTTAATTACAAGTTGCTGATTACGATCCAGAACAGCAAAACGATTGCGTGCCACCCATATGGCCGTTATACCAGATGATCTTTTACTGTCATTTTCGCATTGTGATTCTGCATCCTTAGGTATTTGGCACAAGTCATATGTGCTATTTTCCAAGTTATTGGTTCGCGTACATACAAGAACAGCGTTCAGTGCTGGATTGTATGACATACTGTGGACCGGAGATTTCCCACCACCTCTCAACTGCATGACTACTGTGTCCTTGGTAGTAGTAAAGTCCAATTTTCGAAGAAAACGATCCTTTACATAATAAAGTATGTTACCGTGTACCGCATATGCAGGACGTTCACGTTCCAACTTAAAGACGACCATACCTACAATTTAAGAATAATTATTTAATGTACAATGTTTGATTTTGGAAAATATATAATTTTCTATGGTATTATGAAAGTTTTGCAAACTTTAATTAACTTTAAGGATTAGGTAAGATATCAAGTTATTACAAGGAAAACAAAAATATAAAATCGATACGGCGTGGAAAAACAAGATTTCAATTTTTTGCATTCCTTAACGATTATCAGCCAGCATCATTAGTAGTTTTAAAGAATCACGAATAAATTAAAAATCGCACTAATAAAATCGCACTGTGTGTTGCTGAACAATCTGCTGAACGCTTTAAATCTGCGGTTTAAGCGGTCAATGTTGGTGGGTTAAACTTACTTACAATATGGTGGTAACACGACAAGATGTATTAAAAACCAGCTGTCAAAATATTATATTCAAATAAAATATTATATACCTACAAAAATTATTTGTATGAGAAATTAAATAAAATATTTTTTAAAACACGAAAAAATGGACTATTCTAGTGGAGATAAAGACTTTAGTGATTTTGAAACTTACGAAAACTTAAGAAAGAGATTAGAGATTAAGTTAAATTATATACATATGTATGTATATATATATATATATATATATATATATATGTATATATGTATATATATATATACACATATATGTATTTACTCCTTGAGTAACATTTTTTTTAAACTGCTAGTTTAGGATTAAACCAACAACAAAAATAATTTAAAATATGTCAATATAAAAAGTAAATAGATAAAAAATTTAACTTAGTCTCTAATCTTGTTCCAAGATATGTATGTATGTATATCCATACCCTTTTGGGTATAGAATAGTAAAACACTACATATTATATTTTTGATTTTTTTTTATGGCTAATGACTCACCTCCATCATGACCTGCCGCAAACAAATTCAAGGTAGGATGAGCAGTTAAAACCCAAAAACGTTCGCCATCTCTACGGAATGTGTACATACATTGACGTTTTGTCATGTCCCAAACACGAATACTACGATCTTCTCCATTCGAGATTATAAGATCTTGGCGTGGATGGAACAGTACGCAAGAAACATTGTTGTAGTGACCTCGGCACGTATCAACTTCCCAGGCTTTATATTCGTTCATACGCCATAACTTTACTAATCGATCATCTGCGCCTGAAACTATTAGAGGCAATGTAGGATGAAAACTGGCCCAGTTAACACCGCGGTCATGTCCCTCTAATACATGTTTAACTACAGCATCTGCCTGCCCGAACAAGTCTGCTGTACCGGGATGACCTTTTAAATGCTCTTCTAGTCCACCTGGACCGGGAGCAACGTTTTTCTTACGCAGACCCGATATATCCCAGACACGTACTGTTTGATCTAAGGAAGCTGACACAATCTGATCTTCAGTCGGATGAAACTGAGCACACATCACATAGTGATTATGTCCAGTGAGTACACAAATGCAGTTCCGGGATTGCCAATTCCATATGCGAATTGTTTGGTCATCAGAAGCACTTAGTATCCAAGGATATTCGTGATGAAAGGCCACTGTGCGAACGTAATCTAAATGAGCCAGCAGCGTAAAAATGCAGCGACGTTGCTTATAGTTCCATACTTTAATTTTGTAATCGTCACCGCCTGACACAAACAGTGGCATTTGCTGATGGAACGCTACGCCTCGTACTGGACCATCATGTTCATCAAATTTCTCCAACAAAGTATGCATGCGGTAATCCCACAACTGAATTACACCACTATGTAAACTTACAAGTATCCATGGTCTTTTAGGGTGGAATGATAAACCCTTTACTCGGGCCGATTTCGACTCGAAATTGGTCAGCATTTTTGTAATCAATAAATATAGTTTTACTACAACTTATTTGCGGAATATTCACTATTTTATTCCTTAAGCAGATCAAATTATATATTCAAAAACTTTTTTTTATTAATTTTCTTAAAAACAAATTGTTCGCAGTAACATTCCACGTCACTTACAACTAAAATAATGTTGCCACCATTTATAGCTATCCAATTATAAGGTGTGTGCAGTAGTACAACAAAATACCACACACTCAAGATGTCAAACTACATACATAAAACTAAAAAGTTAAATATTTTTTATATGAAGTTTAAGATCCTTACGATTGCATGCCATCAAAACAGCCCTACAAAAAATCATCAGAGACCTTATAACTGGTCCATGGTCAAGGCGAAATTTTCTTTATGGCCTATTGAACCATGAGAATCATAAATATGTCAAACTGTTCGACATCTTTACTTGAGATTTTTGTTATGCAACTACGTAGACCTAATAATTGGGATATGGTAATGGAGTAAAGTATATCTACATACATTAATATATATTGGTAGACCTTGGGTAATTACAGAATTCTATGTTGGTAGTGAGGAAATGGTCACAGATGTGAAATGCAATTTTTTTTTATTAGGACCAGCACTCAGGGGGTAACCCCTACTTATGCAATGCATTATGTCAGAACTCAGAGAGAGTGATTGGGTAGACAGGATAGATATTGAAAATTTAGAAGGCTAAACTCTTTTACAATTCTGCTTTGCGCGCGTTATATTGATATTTTTATAAGTGTTGAGGCGCCTCTGCTGTTAAGTAGACGCATTAGCTTTTTTAATCTGTATTAGCAGGCATTTTATCAAGTATTTTACTTCGCCGATGTTTCTGCTAACCGACGAAGGAGGGAGATGTTGTGTACATTAGCTTCAATCGGCATCAATCGCTATCGGAACAGTTTTTACCACAAAATACACCTGTTACCTGTGGTTTTTACTGAAGAGTGCTATGCCTTCAACACTTAAACAGTCCATCAATTACAACAATGCCACACTAATGCATATTAGAGAAATTAATCAGCCTTATTGTGTTTGGCGTTTTTTGACCAAGACAAACGCTAGATTTTTCTCGGCGTTGTCGAAAAACGCCAAACACAATAAGACTGAATGATGTTGGTTGATTTGCTCTGGTCAAGGTTTGCTTAGTAGTAAACGCGCTAACCACTTCAGCCAACACCGGCTAAGACTGTCACAAAAATTTGTGACCATGTACATCACAAAATGTGTATCCATGTTTATGTACTAACTTATCGCTAAATCATTTACATATGTATTTTGCTTTAGTAACTGAAACATATGTATGTATTTAAACTTATTTTTATGAATAATACAAATGACTAATACAAGGAATTTAACATGAAGTAGGTATGTATATGTATTCTTTATTCAATAATCCTTTAGGATGGGTTTAGTTTGTAAAGTCTGCATTTGGTTTCGGTTAAGGCTGCCAAATAAATAAAGTCTTTTGTGTAGATGGGGCAAGTATCATAAATGATATCTTGCGCTGGCAACGATTGTACGCACTGCTCACGATTTGCATCATATAACGATAATAATTTAGAATCCTGTATATATGCTGCTACTAATGTATTTGCTTCTAGGCCGATTTGAGAACATCGAGCCATTACAGGACTATTGGTTGATGCAAAAAATGTCACGTGAATTTCAAAGACTGGAATTTCATTGATCTTATTAAGTTTTCCAAGAATATAACGAGCGCGAGGATAACGGGCACAACTTCTTGTTTGCACCAGCAATTTCAAATTAACAGCGTCAAAGTCCATTGAAATAAAACGGCCCTCAATTGGAAAACGTGTTGGAAGAGTATTTGCTCCAGAGTTCTCATAAAACCACAAAGATGTAAGTTTACAAACCAAAAACGCCCCAGAAGGAAACAATAGGCAGGCTGGTATTGATGCTACCTGCACAACGGGACTAAAATCGCACTCAGAATGATGTTCACTTACGAATGTTTCTGGAAAGCGCGTATCATATACATAAGTACTGCCGTGCTGGGATCCAAGGTACATAAAGTGTTCACTATCTCGTCGTCCTAAAGAGCATGACCATATAGGTTTCTCTGCTGGTTTATATATGGCAGGCATTGAAAGTGTTCGTAAATCGAACAGTTTAACCATTGGTTCCATGCTAGCCGCAGCAAGTAATTGCTGATCATCTGATAGACTTATATCTCTCAATATTTTAAGGGAGGTGAGTAAAAAACTTGTGGTTCTGAAAGATATTGTATCAACGAACCTTAAACCATAACCAGGAAAAAGATTTTGAGTACTCTTCTGAGACACTATTAAACTTGTGTGTTCTGCAGCGTAAGCAAGAACACGACAGCCAGGCTCCTTTGATATTTCAATATTCCGGTCCATAAATAGTTTATATGTCACTGACGCCCTTTGTGGTATTGGCTTTGTAGATGGGAATCCTCCACCATTCCGCAGCAATATATTTAGTGTATCATTATCACTTTCTAATGACTTAAGTTTTTGAGTTACCTGAGCGTAAGACATTTTGATTGTTGCCAATTCCAGCGTTAAACTCTGCGTTTTGGAATGAGCCTCAATAAGTTGTTCTCTCATGCGATGCTCTTCACTACGATCTATTGCCCTTAAACGTTTCGCATATAGATAGCGTATTTCCCTGGGATGAGCTTTTGTTTTGCATTGCGGGCAAACCTTTTGCCCCGATTGACGAGAGCTTTCTTGTAGCCAGCGCCGAATGCATGAATTACCAAATAAATGACCACATTTAAGGGATGCCAATCGGTGTTCGCCAGTCATTTCCCAATTGTCCAAACAAATAGGACATGTTAAACCATCGTCTTCATCACTTAAATCAGTCTCGTTTTTAGCATCAACCTTTGGAGTAACATTGACTTCTAATGATAAACGTTTTCTTTTTTTACCTGGTGATGGGCTTTCAGAGCTTATTACCTCGTTAGTATCCCTATTTAAGTTTCCAATACGTTGAATTTCAGTCGAACTAGACGATATACCAGTACCGGTATCTGTAGATTCATTTGTGGTCTCTAAAGGTAATTTATATATGTATGTACATAGTATTTTAAAATCGGTAAATATTATTTCTATACAAAGATATTTTACCTCTTTCTGGCTGTTCAGATACTGATGGTAATGAACCGGTGGACTGCTCCGACATATGCGTTCTATTTGTTGAACTTGATTGTTCGGAATAGTGTGATTGATCTGAAGAATTAGTTGCTATAGTACTAATAGAGTCATCTGACCTAGAGTCTAAGAATATATAATTGTGTTACTTTTTTCGTTGAAATAGAAGTAGACATATAACGTACACGTCGTTAACTTAATGTATAAAGGACCTAATTCGTAATTTTTCCAAATCTCGTATTTATAATATTTTGAAGGGTAAAAACGAGATTTAAAAATATGAGTTCGGGCTTTTCTATATTAAGGTAACGATATGCAAGTCTCTCAAAGGCTTAATATGGAATTTTTGTTATATTACAGGAAAAGATAAAAACCTAATAGAAACAGAGACAATTATTTATAAGAATTTATTTTTTTTTAATGGAGAGAATATAGATATGTTTTAATTACTCGAATACATACATATGTATGTATGTATATTGTTAATTTGTACTCTTATAAACTTAACAAACTTTTTGCTTGGATTTACGTTTTACCTGTATTTTTCATAAGCCCGGCCGTTCAAAAAATAAAGGTAGAAATTTGCAAGACAAAATATTAAAAAATGTTTAATCAAAAACATTTTGGAACAAATATAGTTCAGCTCAAAAAGAAAATATGTTCTTGTCCGATAGAGAATAAAAAAAAAGTAAGAAAAATATATTATATAAAAAATTGTCAGCGGGGTTTAGTGTATTTTCCAGTACAAAATTGTGATTGGATGGTGTAGTTTTCATAAAATGTTGTTTATATTGGTATCATTACAAACCTTTTGAGACCTTTGAAATTTCATTACAATTGTGTAGATAAATTTAAAATATACCGTGGTCGAAAAATCGAATAGCCCCTTGTGGCCTGCCCGGGAGAGAAAAGGCCGGCTATGCAGACAACATTTAATCAGCAAAACAGGTATTTGAGTTTAGTGAACAAAATAAAATTTTTTGTAAACCGTTATATACATATATCCTCAAAAGTTTTCCAACTGTACCAATATTGACCATATTCTATGAAAAATACACCATGTAAACACTTTTTTATTTAATTATTTCTTCTTATTTTTATCATATAAAACAGTTTTAAAACAATTTTGTTAAAATTTTCGATAGAAAATTTTTATATTTATGTAGGTAGATACTTCTGAGTTATGAGCATTGTTTGATTGATTAAAAATTACTTATATCTCTCACACTAACATTATTCAAAAAATACGACATTCATCCAAATCGGTAAAGATAAAATAAGAATTTTTTTTACTGCTGCGACTATGCCATACCATTTTCTCGCACGAATGGCTTGTATATATGAGGCCTCAAGCTCCAATATTTATGTGCAATAGAAATGTCACACGGAATCAAACTGTTTGGAAACAATTCCGCCCTAACACTTTTCATAGACCCATCCACCAACAATATTAATAATACAATTCTTTTAAACTTACTTAACATAACAATCGGAGCTGATGGCCTATTGCAGCTATTAAGTGGTCTATATTTAAATACATTATTAATATTAATTGCGTGACGATTAAATAAATAATAAAGAGGTAGATTTTTTTCAAGTCATTATTCATATGAGTACGACTACGAACCAAAATTGGACATTGATATGATACTGCCCAACTACTTTCCCTGAGTATGTATCCATGTACATATAATGAATGAGAAATATATCCATATAACGCGCTTTTTATTATCTCAGCCACAGTTAAACATAAATATGTTACAGATATTATATCCAAGATTACCTGTTTCGTATGTCGCAGTAGAGGAACCGGAGTTTAAAGCGTCATTTTCGGCCTCCGTACTTTCGTCGTCAAATGAATCCTGGTCACCTTCGGTGGTACCTCCGCTAGCATTTATGGTGACAGGATCAATTTCAACTATATAATTATGGTCCGCGTTTGATGTACTTCTGGAGCTCAACTGTTCGGAATCAGTTCTCCATTCTCCGGTGGCATTGCGCATCAGCCGTAGAATATCGTTTTCAAATAGGGTTCTCATCCGAATAGCAGCATAATCGTGGTCATTTTCTGCTTCGTCCGTTGACATTTTATATTTTCAATATTTATTTTTGATATTTTTACTTAAAACATTCAAGAAAAAAAATTATTTATTTAGATTATTAAATATATACTCAATACCATAATACACATATATTTTTATTGTGGAAACAACAGGCTCTTGTTTGGTGTATTATCAGTGATGTGAAATTAGCCATCTCTTGGCATTATTTATCCCGGTTTCAACACACAAGCGAATACATTTCCAGGCCTTATTAGCCTGTCATACTCAGCTGTGCACACCTAAACTGTCAAAATGTTATTGTTGTAAAGATAACACGGCATATTCATAATAGGTAGACTCGTCTCAATTCGCTTCGGAAAACCTACAGTTACTTTGTCAAAATATGTACTGAAAAATTTGTCAACAAAGCATTTGACACAGTATCTGGCGCACAAATACAAGCTGCGAATCAAGGCGAAAATAATCATCTGGCTTGTTGAGACTACCTGTTATGAATCTGCCTTCACTTTGGCCGTCATTTTTAAAGATAAATAATAAAAACTGGTAACTCCGTCACTTTCTTATAACACCCAATTTACATGATGACTTTTGCGACGTCGCTTTTTCGACGTCTCTTTTTGCTTGTAGGTGAGCGGTGTAGGGAAGAAAGAGGGGTAAACAAAAAGTCTTGATTTGTGTTTTTCAAGACTTTTCTTCTATTTCTCTTTGTTACTTTTCATTATTTTTCTTACTTTTGTTGTTTATCTTTGTTACTTTCATTATTTCAAAACAAAAATGGGAAAAAAGACATGAAACTAAAAGACATCGTCTAAACGCACAAAGATTTTGGTAGCAACTTCAAAAGGGAATTCAGTAAAAACGACGTCGCAAAAGTCATCATGTGAATTGGGTGTAAGAAAAATTAAATCAAAAGTACTTATTAAATTCTATATATTAAAAATATATATTATTTGCAAATAAATTGAAATAATTTGGTTTGGAATAAAATAAGTGACGTCGGTGACTAATTTCTTAAATAACATAGAACAAATTATGTCTGAGACGCCAACTAGTCCCGAAAGCCTTGCTCCAGGCAAGCCACCGTTGTTCCGCAGTAGTAGCAGTGGAAGTTCAAACTCAACATTGCAGCTACCAAGTCCCATTATTACAAAACGTACAAGAACTGCATCAACGTGAGTAACATATTAAACAGTTTTCTAAACTCTATTTGTTAATTTCTTGCAAACAGCTCTGCTCGTGCTATGGAAAATCCCATAGTTACAGGAGTTGTTAAGTCTTTCAGCCGCACCAAAGGTCATGGTTTTATAGCACCCAATGCAGGTGGAGATGAATTATTCTGCCATATATCAGAGTAAGTACTTATATGTACATATGTACTACTACCTACCTACTTAAAATTGGTCATTGAATAAAACTACATACATATATAATTTCCTAATTCCTAGCATCGAAGGTGAATATGTCCCTATGGAAGGGGACGAGGTAAAATATCGCTTGTGCGCTATACCGCCTAAATATGAAAAATTTCAAGCCGTTCATGTTAAAATTATTAACTTGACTCCCGAGGTCCATCATAAATGGGAAGAATAAATTTTGAACCATGGGTGACAAAGTAAACAATCCATTGTGTTTAACAATTTAAAACAAGATTTACGAACGTAATAATAATGCCTGCCGTAAAGTTATAATGTTAAACATAATGGGTACTCGTTAAAACTATGCCTCATTTTATTCCGGAGTTGTAAAACATATTAAAATTTTAAGAACAATAAATACATTTTTTCTATCAACATTGTTACCGGCACATATATGTACATGTGTCTTTTTATATTAATTATGCGTGTTTCTCTACTCCATGGTCCAATTATTGGACCAAGTTCTACTCATTCTAAAACAGTGCCATTTTCAGCTTGAGATGAAAAATATTTAAATACTGTCCAAGGCGAATTAATTATCATGTACGAATTGAATATTTAATTCGCCTTGGTCCAATCGTGGTATTACTGTAAACATAGTTGCTTATTTCTGTATTTTGCTATAAACAAAATGTATACATTAAAACAGGTGATGAGTTTTATGTAGAGCCATTGATTCCATGTTTTTTTGTTTTTTTCCTGGTTTTTTAAGATTACTTACGATTATCTTGTTTTTAAAATATTGAAACCAAAATTATTTGCATTTTGCTGAAAAAAAGTAAAGAAAAGTTACATACGTACATACTAATAACTACTGCTTCTAATCAATTGTATACTTTGCACATACATATGTATGTATATATGTACATACGTATCTACGTACATATAGCGAAAAAGTGACGTGTCGATTATAATCCTACTGATTTGAATATCCACAGAATTTAACCGCAATCTTTTGAAATAATAGATAATTAAACGTATATGATGGACGTTAGACGACGCAAGGATTCTGAAGAAGTAAGGGATCTGCTAGTACCACCATCAAAAGATTTCAGTGATGAACGTGAAGAGAAAACTGATATACGTGGAGATAGAAGAAACATAGCAATACTATTGTTTCTGTACATTTTACAAGGCATACCGCTGGGATTAATTGCTGCCATTCCAATGATGTTACAGAATCGAGGAGCAAGTTATAAGCAACAAGCTGAATTTTCGTTTGCTTACTGGCCTTTTAGTATAAAGTTATTGTGGGCTCCAATCGTAGACTCGCTGTATATTAAGAGTTTTGGACGTAGAAAATCGTGGCTAGTACCCTGTCAGTATCTAATAGGAATTTTCATGATACTTCTGTCTTGGGTAGTCGACCGTTGGTTAGGAGCTGATGGCATAGAGCCGAATGTTCCGTTACTCACAACTCTTTTCTTTCTGCTAAATTTTTTGGCTGCGACGCAAGACATTGCTGTGGATGGCTGGGCCCTTACCATGTTGAAAAGATGTAACGTCGGCTACGCATCAACTTGTAATAGTGTGGGACAGACTGCTGGATATTTTTTAGGCTATGTGGCTTTTATTGCATTAGAATCGAAGGACTTTTGTAATACCTATTTGCGCTCGGAGCCTCTCGACCAGGGCATGGTAACACTACCAGACTTCTTATGGTTTTGGGGAATATGTTTTCTTGTTGCCACCACTATTGTGGCAATGTTTAAAAAAGAAAATGATATAAAAGACGATCACGCAGAATCAAGATATACAGAACAGCACGAACTTAATATATACGAAAGTTATAAAATACTTATTGATATGGTTCGTATGCGTCCAATTCAAGTCTTAGCTGGAATTTTGCTGACAGTTAAAGTGACCTTTGCTGCCTGTGATGCAGTAACATCTCTGAAACTTATTGATGCTGGAGTGCCCAAAGAGAAGCTAGCATTGCTAGCTGTACCAATTATTCCTCTTCAGATAGTGCTGCCTGTTGTTGTCAGTCGTTACACGAACGGCCCACGTCCTATGGAAGTGTACCTCAAAGCTATCCCTTACCGAATATTATTAGCAGCAATAGCCCCTGTCATTGCTTATTTTACTCCACATATTATTGCCGGTGGAGAGGTACCAGCCTACTATTATGTTCTTTTGATTGCCAATTATGGGATATATCAAATCTTTCTGTATTGTATGTTTGTCGCTGTGATGGCATTTTTCGCAAAAATATCGGATCCAGCAGTGGGTGGTACATATATGACATTTTTGAATACGCTTTCTAATCTTGGAGGTAATTGGGCAAATACTGTTATATTATGGCTTGTTGATGTTTTGACTTGGAAAGAATGTACCAGACCTGATGAAACCGTTGTGAAAAACAATTTTTGTTCATCAAAACAACATAACGAGGTTAATCAAATTTATAATCTAAAAATAGTATATTGCGAATAATATTTTCTTTTAGGAATGTGCTGCTGCCGGAGCCGTATGCAAAATTGTGTTTGATGGTTTTTATATCGAATCAATAGTATGCATTGTTTATGGAGTAATTTGGCTGATTTGCGTTCGAAAATGGATATATTACTTGCAAGATTTACCGACAAAAGACTGGTTAGTGGTTAACACAGAAAACTCTTCAACTTTTGGAAAGAAAAGGTAGCAATTCATAGTTTGAGGTCAAGAGGCTAATAAAATAATAGTAATTTAAAGTATGCAGATTTGTTTTTGTTCCATTTGTTATCTAAAAATTAATCTGAAGATATCATTTTTTTTAATTGCAATTAAGCTATATATATATATTTATATTTCAAATGCACCCTTATAGGGGTTGGATTATTGATATCGATTTTAATTTAATGACTTCTTTGTTGTCCCGATTAAGTACGATTAGTTATTTACATTTTGACGCAAAGACATCAGCCTAAATAATAGTGATAATATTTAAGTTTTTATTCCATAACAATTATTATTAGTACCCTGTTGCTCTTAGCAATACAAATTTTTTTTTAAATAAAATATTGTTTTGTTTTCAGCCTAGAATATATGGTATGTTGGCATTTTATTTAATTGTGTTTTATGCAAAGATATTGAAGAAATATTTAATACCTACATATAAAAACTCATACGGTTTGGAAGGATACTCTTAGGTTCCGTTGCAAAGTTATTTAATAATACTTCCATGAATCAGCAGACTCTTGATTTTGCTTTTGCTTACTTTTTCTTTCAATCAATCCAGCCAAATGTTCTGATCGCATAGACAAAGAGTCAATCTTTTCAACCAGTTGTTGGTAGGGACTCAAAGGTTGGGTGCCCATAACAACATGGCCTAATTTTGAATCTATCTTAGCATTTAGACGTGCGTTACGAATTAGGTTTACAATCCAACATTCAGCTTCTGCAGGGTTCATGTTAAGTTTGTCGGCCAACATGCTGATTGTAATACATTGATGAATACGGCAAAAAGTTTCAAAAATCATAAGTCGAGCATCTTCTACAAATTCGTTTAGGCACGCAACAATGAAAAAGTCGTTAAGGATAACAGTTTGGCATTCATGAAGTTTTAAGCGAGCACCTTCAAAGTCAAAATTGACATACAAACATTCCAGAAATTCTGTAATAGGATCGCGATAGGTGTAAGATTCCTGCTGAATTACTTTAATAAGTTCCTTAAGAGCATTGCGGCGAGTGCGGTTAATGATAACTGCGACGGCCAAGTAACGCATTATGTGTGGACACATAGTCTGTATCGCGTTCAGATACGATGGCTTGTTTAAAAACGTCTCTATGATAAGATCGCGGCCTTTTGGATGATTGAAAAACACTAAAACAGACCAGTGAATCAGCCATGTACGTTGTTGCAATGCCTGAACTGTAGAAAAGTTGGCATTATCGATATAATCGCGCAAACGGGTTAAATCTTCCAAAGCTGTATTCCAGTTTAGTGTTAGGATTTCTGCAGCCAATTTTCCCCACAAGACATTTAAGTAGTTCTGTAAAAAAAAAATTAATATTTTCAGAATATTTTCTCTATGTGTTACTTTGTTCCCTAGACGAAGAGTAGAACATATGTTCGTTATTTACCTTGTCGTTAGGAGACATAACAATCAAGCAAAAATACAAGTATGATGTTGATTCTTGGTAATTACCACACTCATATAGATACTTAGCTAATTTATAAGCACTCTCCAAATGTTCCACTTTAAAATTATATTCTTTTTGCAACGCATTTACAAAAGTTTTGGAATCTTTCATACTTTCGCCATTTTTTAAAATGTCTGTGGCTTTCATTATTGGAGCAACTTCATTTTGCAACTGCTTTAATGTTGCCAAGACCTCAGCTTTACGCTGAACTAACTCCTCCGGCATTTCTTGGCTTAATCCTAAGCGCTTTCGAGTGTCCATGGTATAATCAATCATATTCGTTTTGTTAACTGTTTCCAAAATATACTCAAGTAATTCCTTTTGATCATAAATCTATTAAGAGATTAAATATACAAAATTGATTAAAACTACATACATACATACATATCCAATTACTAAACAAATCCATATACATATAAGTATGTATGTAAGTATATAAAACTAACCTCTTTGCCACACAAAAATTCCAATAATGGAAAGGTCAGATGTCTGTCCAAAAACTGGCAGTTAATCCTCGTTAAATCAAATTTCGACATTTCATACGTATTTTCACTACTATTAAATTAATAAAAACTTATTTTTATGTACTTATTTTAATATAATAGCGTGCTATAAAGAATTCACAGAAAATTTCACAGACGTAGTCAATCCAACGAAAAAGGAAGAGGCAGAACGATGCTGCCAGATGTATATAAGAGTAGTTAAATAGTGCCAAACATCGTAATAGCCGTGGTAAATTCACCACTAGGTGGCGCCAGTGAAGGCAAACTCATACCAGGTGGCCAAGAGCGCCCAGGGTTTTTTTGCCTATTTTATTCGTTATATATTCGATTCCTCAATGTCAAAGTACATTTTTGTCATTCTTAGTGATGATATTTTTAAAGTTAATTAAGACAAGTATAACTTGTATTAATATACATACCTTTCTATTTTGTTTATTTTTTTAATGAATATATGTATGACACCACGTAGTCGCCATTATCCGCTTTGGAAATTCCTACTTTGACACATGAACTAGATATTGTAGAACATAGCATTAAAACCGGGTTAGTACAAGGTAGCTCCGTTATTTGAATTTTCAACTGAGATGATGTGTCTATAAATATATTTATGTCACGGCGAGTTCTCTTGCTACAACTCGTATTATTAAATCAGTTTTACCCAGTTAACCCTATTAGGAAGCTGATGGCTGGCTACCTAATTCCAACATTTTCCCATACAAATTTGTACCCCCAAATGTTAAACTCCAAACCAAGGGTAACAAATGGTCGATTATATGTACTTGAAAAATGGCAATTATATATTAATTTTTCATTAAAACAAGAAGGAAAATGATCGAATAATTATTTTTTTTTTCTAAATGGAGATTAAATTTAATTTGATGATGATTTTTGACGAAGTTTTATTAGTAATATGTATGTATATGTTTATTAAAATTACAAACATAAAAAATATGTTAAATTAAATTTTATTATATGCGGTATAATCTTTTTATTCATAACAAAATACATGTTTAATTATTCTTACAGGAAAATACGTTAAATTGCCTATTACTAGTCCTTAAGTAATAAAAACTTAATTATTATATCATTTTCCATTACACTTGAGAATAGCTGAGCTCAATATTCTAACAAATACATTAACTAATTATTTTAGATTTTCTATAACAGTTTTACATAAAAACCAAAGAAATTCTAGCATGGTGATTGATTTTATATTACAAATCTAATTTAGCACTATGCAATTGTGAATAATTTATAGTATATTTTTTAGCTTCCGAATTCATGAGAACAGTTGTGAAAACGGAAGATTAAATTTAATTTTTTCGTTTTGTTGTCCTTGTGATTTCGGAAGCTAAACACATATGAATATGCTACATACATACATATGTATGTACTTATCTATGTATGTAAGTTTCGAGTTTCTTTTAAACTTTACAGTGGGATGAAATGTGTGTTAAAGTTTACCTCAACATAAATAACAGAGTTTGTTATAAAGAACAATTATTTTTCAAATAAATATGTTCTAACAACCATGAAACAAAAAAAAAATATTTTTAATGATTCCAGCTGCTTTTATGTACATACGTACTAACTAAGGTATGCATTTATGTTATACATACATACATACATATTTTAGATGTACATATGCAGATGTATAATTTAAAGTTTTCTTATACATTAGATATTTTCCTTTTTCTTAAATTAACGGTTTATTGGTTCTTAATTGAATATTATAAAATTTGGTTTTTTATGCTCTTATTTATTTGTAAATGTTTTGTTTTGATTTGATTTAATTACACGTGTCTCTAAATTATTTTGTTTGGTTTATTTTTTTCATTCGTCTTGGGAGATAAGGCATCTTTTTCAAAGGCATCTGATCTGATTATATATTTCAAGTATAAAGTATGTTATTTTATACAATAATCTGCTGGTATGGCTTTTGAAAAACTTTAGCGGTCGGGTCGGGTCGTTCGATATGTTTATGTGCGATTTTTTTTTAACAAAATTAAAACATACTTATTTAGTACATATAATTATTATGTGGCTGACGGAAAAATGCCAGTTTCAGGACCCGTTCTTGAATTTTTAAGATGATAATAATGACAATTTCATGTTGCAATATTTTTGTTACATATGTATGTATATGTAAAAATGTTTAAAAAACAAAAAATTAAATAAATTTGACACACATACATATAAATAAAGATATCTACACATGTATGCATGTATACGTTCATGTACATATTAATATAACAAAACCGTAACGGCCTGTCGTATGATGTCGAAAATAATGGTTCACAAGATTTCTAGACGTAAAATTACCGACTTGCTTTCTACTAACTACCTATTTCATTTGTTTATTCACGCACTAGATTAATAAATAAATGAAATTGGCTGTTAGTGTAGTACAAAATCATTTTTTTAATTCATTCAGAATTCCATAATTTTTGGTCGATCGATTTGGCGAGACGGGCTGTGCTGTAAATAAACGTTAAATAGTAGTACATCACTAATTTTATATTTAAAACAAATTTATTTTTAAATTTTGATTCTTCTGCTTGTAGGAAATATAATAAGCGATGCCAGAAATAGTGTTTTTAAATAAAAAAAAAATGCATAGTTTATAGAAAATTACGAAACAAAATTCATATTTGAAAAATACTTAGAAACTAATATAGCGAAATAATGAACAAATAATATCAGAATTATGGAAGATGTTAATTATTATTTCTTTTTTTTTGGTGTATTGAGGCGTTACATACAAATACTTAGATAAAACAATATTTTTCATTAACATTGGATGGGTTGAATAACTTTTTGTTAAATCAAGTTTTCTCAAATAAATTTATTATTTCACATACATATTTGTGTATATGCGTGTTTTTATTTTATAAATTAAAATATACAGGTTTGCTTAATAATTACAATTTTGTTCTAGAGAAATTTTGCTAACTAAAAATCAAGTTCACGGTAAATGACTCATTTTTCAGTGATAAAGTTAATATTTACCATTAATTTCTTTGCATTTTTATAATATAAAATTCAAATCAGTTGTCTTTCGGGAACTGATTTTTATCTACGCACATTTGATGTAAGGATGATGCAATACAACGAGATTTTTTGTAATTTGTTTAATTAGATATGTAGAAGTTGTAGTTGAACCTACTAATAAAGTAATAAAGGCTATTCAATTTCATGTTAAAAAAAAAAATTAAAAAAAAAATAAATAAAAAATCAGAAGCGTTTGGTCACAATTTTATTAAGAACTATAAGCATTTTGGTCTTCATTCCTCTTGAAATAAAAATAATATCGTCTTTTTTGTAGTTTCATATTATACTTGGACAAGAGCTTGAACATAAAAATGTATATAGTTAGTTGCGAAGATAATAAAATAATAATAAACAAACTAATTAACAATTATGGAAACGACCCATTATTAAAAATATATGAAAAAGAAGGAACATACAGCAGAGAACCGTCACTTGTATGGAAGGGAATTAAATTAAAACTACAAACAGCCAAACATATTGACCGTCGTTATACTTTATGAAATATATATTAGATAGCAATCATTCGAAAACATAGCGAGCCCGTTGGGCACGAGCTAAGCGACTGGGTTGTCGACGGCATGCCATTGAATTTTCAGATACTTTGCAGATTGATTCCGATGCTGATTGCTTATCTCCCCTTTTTTTGGCAGTTCTTCTTTCATTGTCTTCGACAGATTTATTATAGACTCTACGGTCAATGTTAAAGTACTTTAATGACGTTTGTTTGCTATGAATTAACATACAGAACATACGCCAACTTCTTTTAGCTTTTAGAGCAAGTCTCTTGCTTTCTTGAGCGTTAAAACCATAAAATTCAAAGTCCGTCAATTGTTTTTCAACTGACTGACTTATAACTGAATTTTGACTTTGTCCTAAATAGTCTTGTTCAGATTTCGGCAATAGCTTATTTTTGGTGTCAGGCGTTAAAGTTTGACTGATTTTGCCAACAGATGTTAAAGTACGTCGTGACCTCCGAGATGTGTGAAAATGTGCAATATCCCTTTGTCTAGTCCGAACTAAATTTGATACAATTAAACTTGATCGGTTTGTCAGTTTTTTAAATTTATTGATGGTGTTGTTCAATAACCGGTTGTGTTTAGGTGTCACGTTTTCGTCAAAGCCCTCAAATTCTTCTAAATCGGATAAACTGTCATTGAATGATGTTTTCAGATCAATTTCAAGATGTGGCATTATTTCTTGTTTTATCGCAGTCTCTATTAATGAAACTTGAACAGTTTCAATTTCCCTCAAACTTATTTCTTCGGCAGAATTGATTTGTCCTAACCCACTTGCTACAACATATTCTTCCGATTTTATACTCTTCTTTCGTAAGTCTATTATGTCTAGATCTTCATATATGTTTTCATCCATTTGTAGACAAGTATCTCCTTCACTATCGCTGGATTGTATATTATCAGTAACACTAATTTCGCTTTGATAACTTTTTTGTACTTCTGATGTTTGCATTATCGGTACATCTGTTAATAAGGACTTTCCAAACCATGTATGTTGAAGAATTTGGTTTATTGAAAATCTTTTGTTTATATCTTGTTGCAGACATCCTTTTATTAAATGTTGCAACTCTTCGGATGCTTGTTGCCAACGTGCAGAATCGATATATATGTCATTGTTAAGAATACGTTGCTTTAGGATTCCGTGGCTTACCAAACGATCATCGCGGCCCTGACGAAAAGGTGAATATCCCATGAACATTGTGAACAAAGTAGCACCTAAGCACCAAACATCTAATGCTTCCGAATATATACCAAACTCTGTGTTGCGCAGCATCTCAGGAGCAGCATAGTCAATTGTATACCGAGGCTTGTTATTCCAACTCTTTATACTGCCATGATAACTGCAAGAAAACAAATTATATAAATTATTTTAAACCTTAACAGAGTACAAGTAAACCTTACCACGCAGATCCAAAATCTACTAATTTTATATGTAGCATCGTATCTTCTTCGGTCAATACAATATTTTCGGGCTTAATATCTCCATGTATAAAATTCTTCTCATGAATGTGATTTACAGCATCGACCAACTGATTAAATATTTCACTGCAATTGAATTCATCCAATCCGTTTTCGGATTGCATAATACGGACGGCAAGTTCACAGCCGTCAACATATTCTTGGACAATCCAAAAGTCATCATCTTTACGATAAACTTCAAAATATTGTGCGATTGATTTGTGTTCACCTTGGGCACATGCAATCAGGGCATCAACTTCAGCGGGACGATAGTTCTCTTCAGGAATAACTTTTATAGCAATAATTCTACCATCAGATTCGTCCAGCCCTATATAACATTTTCCGAAAGAGCCATTTGCTCGCAACTCTTTCAGCTGTAAGTTAAACGGAGCACACATAGGAGCCTGTTGTTCGAATAAGTAGAATGTTTATACAGGTTTATATTATTATTATTATTATTATTATTATTATTATTATTATACATTAAAACTTACCAAAATGGGATCACTACAGTATTCCTCATAGAAGTCAGGAATTCTTTCTTGTTCTAACAGCTTCTTGCGGTGCTGTGGAGCTACATACGTATAACCTCGAAACAGTCTATTAGTATTTACAGGCACTGGAGCCGGTGAATCAATAACCGGCTGCTTAGTAAATTCTTCACTAAAATTTTGTGTATCATCCTCGGTTTCCAATGTGGGCTTAAACGGAGCTTTTCGGCGTTTACTTTTCAATTCATTCCAATTAATGCCTCGAAAAAATGGATGACATTTTATTTCAGCTGCGTTGCGGCTGTTGCCACCTAAACGTTTTTTTGGATCTTTATGCAACATTTTTAGTATAAAGTCTTTCACATTTTCCCCTAAAGTAGGCGGCAGAATTGGATCTACTTTTTGTATGCGTCGAGATATATCACTTTGCGAATTCTGTTGCTCCACAACTGTAAACGGCGAAGCACCTGTCAAAAGTTCATATGTTAGGACACCTACGGACCACCAATCCACAGCTAAATCATGCCCATTCGGCCCAGCTCTAATAATTTCTGGTGCCATATACTCCAGAGTACCACAAAAGCTATGTGCTCTGTTATCTGAGTCGGCAGAAAATATTTTCGATAGCCCAAAGTCAGCAAGAACAATGTGGCCATGCCCATCCAAAAGTATATTTTCCAACTTTATGTCTCTATATATAATGCCAAGCTTATGTAGATGCTCAAGGGCTAGCACTACCTCTGCAATGTAGATTCGAACAGTTGATTCTGAAAAATGCTCTGCTTTATACAAATGTGTAAAAAGTTCACCACCACTGACATAATCTGAAATTTGAATACGCATTTTAGAACAAAAGCTAGATAAAAGTATCTTGATACACTAATAAAATTGTATATAAAATTTTTAGTATTTAGTATTAAAATACTAATGAATTTATCAATCAATCGAATTTCCCAACATACCTAAAATTAAATATAGTTTCGAATCTGTTTGAAATGCATAATGTAAGCCAACAAGAAATGGACTTTGTTGGATTGCCTCGAGCACCTGCAATTACACAAATCAGACAATATAGTTTTTCAGAATTGTATCTTTTGCAGAGCAAAAGAAATTAGTTACTAAAAATTAAGTCTAATCTTACTTGTCTTTCAGTAGTCGTATGCTCCGCAGTCTTTTTCTTTTGAACTACAGTGTCTTTTTTTAACACTTTCATTGCATACAGTTTTCCATGATCATCTCCACCACTCTTTCGTACAAGAAATACTTTTCCATAAGCTATAAGTTTATTTTGGTATAAATAATATACACATATCATAAAAAAAAATTATTTTCTTACCTCCAGTTCCAAGAACACGAATGAGTTCGAAATGCGATAGATTGACTTTTTCGTCCTCCTCAATGGTGTCTTAAAATATATAAAGAAATATACATACATATATAATATAATATCTGTAAATATCACAGATATTTCTTAATTTGTTTTTTTTTTTAAGATATGGTTTTTTAGTTGCATAGTTTGCTGTTAACTAAAAGTTTTTGTATTTGTATCTGGCTATAAATACATATTTTCTTACTACATATATATAATTTTAGTGAGTATGTACTTATATTCCATTAAAATAAATTTTACCAAATAAATTTTAGTTCTACTTTATTTTACCTTTTTTATATTTAAGTTGCTAGAGATCTTTTATTTTAATATATAAAATACATATATTTTTAATTATTAAAATTCAATATATGTATGTCTTAACAACTGAAACTATGAATTATCGAAATAATGCCATAACCGTATTTCAGCATAATAATTATAAAATATAAAAAAATTCTACTGTTAGTGTTGTGTATTAATTTCCGTATTGGATACTTGTCCAGCTGTCGAGCGGAAAAAACTAAATAACAAATGATTATGTTTATGAAATGAAGCTATGTGAAAAACACTACAGGTTCATTTTCATTCTGTTGATGGAAACTAGTTTCGTTATGTTGAAACTAATTAGATATACAGATAATTACATATAATTTCTTTATAAAACCACTATAAAACATTGTCATAAATAATAATACATATACAAACATATGTACATATGTATGTATGTAATTTAAATTTAGAAAAAATTCAAACATTAGGCATTGAAGAAGATTTATTATCAAAGTTATTTATTTATTTAGTATAAAATTTACACTTACAGTTTGTATGAACCTGGGTAACATCTTCTATTTCCCGTTGCAAACGTTCTAAATCGGCACTGGGATTATTTGACTCACTTTCTCCACCGTTGAGAACGATTTCTTTTTGCTTTAAATCTTTATTGCTGTTACTTTTGTTATTGCTTAATTTTGAACCAGAGGCCTGCTGCTCATGATAATTCTGAACAGAAAGATTACTATTACTGCTGCTTCCGCTGACCACATATGTCGGAACGCATTGTAGGGAGCTACTGGTTCTACCGTTTGCAATTTTTGAATTGCAAACTAGAGAGGTTGCAGCCGTATGTTCTTCTTCACTGTCGCTATCAGGAACTTCTACGATTTCGTTTGGATCCATTGTTGTCATATTGCTAATATGATCGTTTGAGTTATTCTTCTCGTTATGATGTATTCCATAAAAATTGTAGCTGTTATTATTATTGTTATTTGTTGCATTTATACCAATTTTTGTTTTCGTATCATTAACATGTTTAAGTTTACCATCTTTGTTTATACTATTGTTGTTGATATTTCTTTTCTGATTCTGTGTGGGATATGCTGTTGTCTTGTTACCAGTGCCATTGGTCGATAGATTATTGGCGTAGGTATTTGCAGGTTGGTTACGATTCTTTTTAGTCATGTTACTATGCCCAAATAGTGCAGACGTAGAGGATGACTCCTTTTTTTTAATTCCAGACATAATTGTGGGCGCTGCATGACGTTTGTATTTTTTATCACTGTTATTTTGTCCATCATTAGAAAATTGCCTTTGGCGTTTTCCAGTACTGTTAACATTACAGTTATAACTATAACAATCATCTGCAATATCTTCATAATAGCCGCTTTCGTGTTCTACTTGTCGCCGAGTTGACATTTTTTCATATATTACAGTATTACTGGCACTGGCAGAAGTCTGCGAATTTTTGTTTCTCTTGTGATACCGATTCATTGTAAAAAAAAAACAATTCCAAGCACCGTGCAAATCAAAATTGATAACAATACTTATTGAAATGTGTCCTGTACTCTTATAAATTAAATAATTTCAACGTAATTTCATACGTTTTTTGTTTGCTTATTGCGATATTTGGTCACCTATGTTGTAAGCCAATCTGAAATTGAAAATTGAAGAGACAAGTTTCTTTTTTAAATTTATTTACTGAAAAATTAATAGGTATAATTTTAATAGATACAAAATATATAACATTTTATATGGGCATGTACACAAGAATTTATGTTTGCAAAATGCATATAGATTAGCTAACCCATCCATACAATATACATACATATGTACATACATATACATATATACATTTTTGAAAACTTAATACATAGTTACAAATGTATGTACATACATGTATGAATTTAAAAGAAAATTTGTAACGTTTATTAGAAACAATGTAAATTTTTAAGAATTTATAAGCAATGTTTGTTAGATAAAATCTAATATAAACATGCGTATGCCCGGAATGTTATAGCAGTCAAATTTATCAAAATCGCCTTCTCTTCATAAATCAGTTCAAAGATAAAATATATAACGATCATGAAAATTTATTGATCACTATCACCTTCCTTAACTGGAAAATACCGTCAGATTTTGTATGGATTACTTTTACAGCAACAACAGTATTTTTTCGGTTTTGAACATATGTGATTTTTGACTTGTGTCGGTTTATGATTTAGTGTACGATATGTACATATTATGTATATGTATGCGTTCGTATACATATCTGTTCGAATAGAAAATCGTTCGTGTTTATAGAAGACATAATAATCCCCCAGGGTTCTCTAACTCTACACAATCGCACGACACATTCAGCCCAATTATGAATATTCCCTAGGAATTTCTCTCCCACGGAAAATATTTTTCTCGTGAAAAAATTTCCCCAATTATAAATTTTTATATGTAAATAAAAGGGAAAAGTGAAAAATCTCATGCGGAATTTATATTCATAATTGGAGGAATTTGAAAAGGGAAAAAAATTCCCACGGAATTATTATTCGTAATTGGGCTGATTGACAAGAAACCCAGTGGAGTTACGATTTCAAAGACAAAACAAAGTACGTGCGCAGTACAACATTATTTTAAAGAAAGAAATTAATAATAATACATTTGATAAAATTCAAGACGTCCTGTGTAGGTATGTAAAATTTAGAGAATTTTACTTAGTATATTAAATCATAACTAAATAATAGATTTTAAAACATAACATCGTAATTACATGTATATATAAATAAAAACATTACATATAATAATGGAAGCCTAATCTGTAAGCTTTTGCGTACAAATACATATAGTGAAGATTAACTTCAGACATCGTAACTCTAACAAGCTTATAAACTACTTTGAGCTTGATTTCGCTTATTTTGTACCTTCTTTTGCAAAATTGCTTTATTTGATATACTCTGCTTGAATTTGCTTATAATGCACTTTGGCAGCCCTTGAAAATAATTTTTTATTCTTTCTGTTGCAACTAGAAATCAAAAGTTTGTCCTTTTTTCACACATGCAATTGTCTATTCTTTAACTCTTGACATTGCAAACTAGATTGGCTTAAAGGTGTTATTTATTATTGTGACAACTATACAGAAATTTGCAATGTGTTAATGCACTTTCCGATGATGATGTGGAACCAATGTATAAAGCAAAAGCTCTATTTGAAAATGCATATTTAAAATCTGATGTCCCGTACAGAAAAGATAATTTCGAGTGTATTTGCCGAAGTATAATCAAACTAGAAAGATGAGGACTGTATTTAAAAGAAAATTTGTTTATTATAGAAAAAGTGGAAGAAAAGATGAAAGATTTTGAAAACAAAATATTTTTTGAAAAGTTAAACAAAATTATGAATCGAAACGTTGAAATTCAAACATTAGTTAAAATTATACATATATAATATTTTTTTAAACAAAAGCGAAGCAGATGAATGCATTGATTCGCTATCTCCAAGCGAATTATTCGGCCTGATTACGGTTGTCGAAGACGTAGTCGAATATCGATTTTTTTGGAAAATGGTACTACGGTTGTCGAAAATGCACAATCTGTTACAATTTTCGTAACACGGAAGACGAAAACGACTGTCAAAGTATGCTAAAACAGTCGATAAATTTTTTTCTCACGACTAGAGACGCCGCCGTTCGCTCCTACTACATTCAATTATGTTAAATGAATTTTTTCAATTTATTCTACAGTTTTATGCGATAATAGATCTTTTCTTTTTGAAAATCTAAAATAACATATGATTGCTTTGCAATAAAAAATTATTTAATAAAATAAATGAAAAGTGGTTACATTGTTTAATTTTTGGAAGCATATTTGAGCTTTTTTTGCTTATTCTTGGGCTTATTTTGCGTTTATTTTGTGTTTTTTTGCTTTAATTTTGTGCATATTTAAACTTGCCCTGGTTATTACCTTTATCTCTAATCCATTTAATCCTTCAAGTATTGTTTTACAATATCTTTATACCAACATATGCACAAAATTTCTGTAAATTGTGAAACACAAAAATTCCAATGTAGAACTTTATCTAGACCAATTTAGGATAATTTCGATAATAGCATCAATTATTTAATTCATAGAAGTATATGTATGTATGTATTTTCATACATAAAAAACTTTACTAAATACATATTAATGTATGTATTTATATTTCACAAACATACAAGCATACTTATGAACGTATGTTTATGTTTATATGTACATATGTATGTATTTAGATATTCAACTAGCAATACCGTACTCTGATATTTCTTCAGTTTACGAAAGTTGGAAAAGTGAAAGTTTTGTAGACATCTCATAAATTCTCGTTTGTATGGGTAAATGCAGCAATGTTGTTTTACTCTTAGATATTTCAATGAATGTACTGTATTTGAAGAAAATTAATCCAATTATGGATCGATGAGACATTTTTGATATGTACATACGTAGGTATATGTATATTCTTTCACATGGAAATTGTTCATCCATATTGGAGAAAATTATGAAAACTAAAATATTAAAGTTTTTTTCATCGATAACTTATGGAACTCACCTTCTGTAATGTACAATTGTATGTATGTATGTATGTATGTATAGGGATTGGAAAAATAAATTTTTGGGTTTAGTTTACCAAACCACAAAAAATACAATGAAATTTTTATCTTTATTTATACACATATGAAGTATGCATAGTAAAGTAATATACAAATGAAATAGCTACAAGGTGAAATTCGCACACATATGCCACAAGATTTTTTCATATACATATATTTTCTGCCAAATAATTGTAACCAAAATCACTCCTTTAATTGTTTATAGTTCACTTAATATTTATATCATTTTCTTTGATTTTTCCTGTTTTAATAATGAATATACCACACATTTGCATACTGTACGATTTTTTTCCCCTGCTGATCTGTTGTCGTGTCAAATAAACAGTTCACATATTTGCATGTATGCATACATACATACTTGTACTCATTCGCTGCCGTACACAATTGCATTATTTTTTTGACTTTTTGGAAGTTTGCTTTAGTGTCCATATTCGTATATAATGCACCACAAGGAATTATTTATATAAATATGTATGTATACTGATTACTGCATTTGTAGTATTTGTGTTTTAATAGTAGAGATGAAAATTTACTAAATACTGTTTATCACCAATTTATTGTTTTCTTCTTTTTATTCTATTTTCGATTATAAAATATCTGCTAAAATTTTTTTAACACATACATATGTATGTACATACATTCATAAATATGAAAAAACACATTGTTAACAATTGCCTGTGGAGTTTAATACTACACTATGATTGAATTCAATTCATAAATGATTCTAGTAAATTGAATTCAATTCATAAATGATTCTAGTAAATTAATTTACTTTATTTTTTATTACCACTTGCTACCATTGTTTTCTTCTTAAATTAAATAATGGCTTAATTTCCACTGATATTAAAGTTGGACGACGGACACGAATAAACTTCCCGACTGCGTAGATATTTTTAAAATGCCAAAATGGACGACTATTACGGATGCCAGACTATTTATTTATATCGCCTAAATATTATTACATTAGCTCATGATGGCAAGGCAAGGCGAATGGTCTTGAATTCGCCTAGATGTCAAGGTGCAACAACTTACCAGGTAGTATTAATTATACAGCTGATTTCTTAAATTTAACTACTACTGTCAAGTTTGTACCAAATAGTTGCTGTGGATAAATAGTGAAAACAAAATTTCAAAACCATATAAATTTTGTTGACAGTAGCAGGCAGAAACAACTACAAAACACCATCATGTTTTTGTAATGTATTTGTTTTATTAATATGTGCACAACCCCTAAAGCGCAATGGCCACGTATCAAATTGGCTTGACAAACCAAGGGTTTTTTGATTGTGTTAGTGAAAAAAAACTCTCACGTATATGTCCATGTGAGTTTGACGAAAATCAAAACAATTTAGATATTTACTGCCGTCGATACTGTAATTTGAAGCAAATTTGGTGTGTTGCTGCGTAATTACATTTAATAAGGTAGTCTTGTCCCTAAAACAAATACAACGTCACAAAAACAACAGGCATTTTGTTACTATAAAATATTTTCGGTGTGTCAAAATCAGAGAAATAAGCCAATCGCATGGTCTAATAATCAGGTCTGCGCAAGAAGGAATATGGTTTTTTGTAGGGTTGTGTTTTGACCGTTAAATAATCTGCAAAAATATGGTAAGTTAATTCGGTCTTGTCAAAAGTTGTTTACATTTTTGGCCGCCATCATGAATATTATTGTTTACGTTATGCTTTTTGTTTTTGCATAACTAATAAATACATACAAAACAACTTTTGTTTTGTATACAGCTTTGTTTTGACAATGTTGAATTAATTTTACACAAACAAAATGCATGTCGATTTTGTTGTTGCGTTGATACGCGCACCTTATTATTCCACCATGGCCAATCGCTTCGAAGCCGGACATCATCGCCGCTTTTGTGAATTCGAGCCGCTGCCAAACACATCGGTTTTTTACTGCTTTTACAGTTATTTCGGCTCTTAAAAATTAAAGGCCCAACTATAATATGCATAAGCTAGCTTAAGTCAGCTTAAGCAACTGTGCGAATACATGTAAATCGTATGTGGCAACTATAATGAACTTAAGCAAAATTTTCGTTAAGTTTTATGAAACGTCATTTGCTTAAGCAAAGTGCGAAGGCCCAACCATAATATGCATAAGCTGACTTAAGCTAATGTCAAAATTGAACGAAAAGTCTGTCAAATTCTTAAGCAAATTTGCAGAGACTTTTAGGTGGCTATAATGTACTTATGCGACTTAAAATTTAAGCAGTCATAGTTGCACACATACATACATATGTAGCATAAATAATTTTTCGAAAAATTTGTATCTTCTTATTTATCCTAAACAAATTGAGTCTTGTACTCAAATGTATATAAAACGATTGTAATTAAAAAAAATATGCTAAAATATACGTATGTACATATGTTATTATTTATACTAATAATAAGAAAAGATACAACCGAAATTATGTACTTTGTAGTATTTATTTTATTTAAGGGCAAAAGTACTAAAATATACATTATTGGAAATAAAATATGTTAAATAAAATATATGAAATGTCACTTTCGTGTACAGACACTTCTTTTCTTCCACATTTTCTATTAAATTTTATATGTAAACTATTTCGTCTTCTTTTTCCATTTTCAAAATTAATTTATTTTTACGTACAAACATACATATGTATGTATGTATTAGTAGAAAAGCTGATTCCGTACGGAATGTGCGTTCAGTTTCGAGGCCCAACTATAATATGCATAAGCTAGCTTAAGTCAGCTTAAGCAACTGTGCGAATACATGTAAATCGTATGTGGCAACTATAATGAACTTAAGCAAAATTTTCGTTAAGTTTTATGAAACGTCATTTGCTTAAGCAAAGTGCGAAACTGAACGCACATTCCGTACGGAATCAGCTTTTCTACTAATACATACATACATATGTATGTTTGTACGTAAAAATAAATTAATTTTGAAAATGGAAAAAGAAGACGAAATAGTTTACATATAAAATTTAATAGAAAATGTGGAAGAAAAGAAGTGTCTGTACACGAAAGTGACATTTCATATATTTTATTTAACATATTTTATTTCCACTAATGTATATTTTAGTACTTTTGCCCTTAAATAAAATAAATACTACAAAGTACATAATTTCGGTTGTATCTTTTCTTATTATTAGTATAAATAATAACATACATACGTATATTTTAGCATATTTTTTTTAATTACAATCGTTTTATATACATTTGAGTACAAGACTCAATTTGTTTAGGATAAATAAGAAGATACAAATTTTTCGAAAAATTATTTATGCTACATATGTATGTATGTGTGCAACTATGACTGCTTAAATTTTAAGTCGCATAAGTACATTATAGCCACCTAAAAGTCTCTGCAAATTTGCTTAAGAATTTGACAGACTTTTCGTTCAATTTTGACATTAGCTTAAGTCAGCTTATGCATATTATGGTTGGGCCTTAATTGTTGGGTTTAGTAAATGAAAAAATGTTTTTTGAATTGTTTTCAAAATTGACAGAAAATATTTAGAACATACATTTTTGGGGCCGCAACATTGTTATGCGCTATAACATTGCCGAGACTCACGGAAGATTGAGTTCAAAATAGTATACAAATTTGTATAAAGCACCATCGGGAAGTACAAAGTTTATATTTATTATTACTCTAAAATTCTAGTTGCTTAAAATTTGTTTAAACTTTTTCCAGACTCCATTGTAAGTTTAAAAAATATGAAACATAAAGGACCAGAAACAGGCAGTTACCCCTATTAAAAATAATGGCTTAAATCTAGTTTAGTGACGCAGCTCCAAATGAAAAAAAAATTACATAGGGCGATAGAAAATCGAAAAATAAGACGAAAATTTAAGTAACTTCCTCGGAAACGCATAGTTTTCGAGTTATTGGCCTCTGAAGTTTGTATATATATGTGCGATTTCCCTTTGCATTTCTCAACCAATAAGGCCAATTTTGGTATCATTTGAAAGCTTTTGACTAGATCTATATGAATTTGTTGAAATACAGAAGATTTTAGTGATATTTAAAAAAAAATTATTGTTTTTGGAGTTAAGTGGGCTAGAATCTAATTTCCAGCAACGTGCTAACCTATATTAAAATAAATTAGTGTGGATAATATCTGTCAAACACTTCCTCCAGCGTACAATCTGATGTCATAAATATTATATTTTCTATATTATTGTGTTGGTGTACAAGGTGGAGAATATCATTAGGCCCGGCCAAAGGCCGGCTATGCAGAAAAACTATTCTACATATATACCGCCGTGTCGGGATATACCATGGTGGAGAAAATCATTAAGCCCGGCCGAAGGCCGGCGATGTAGACAATGTAAAAAACTGCTTTGACACCTTAAGATTTTAAAATTTAAATAGAAAATTTGCAAATTCATATAGATCTAGTCAAAAGCTTTCAAATGATACCAAAATTGTCCTTATAGGACGTTGAGAAATGCAAAGGGAAATCGCACATATATATACAAACTTCAGAGGCCAATAACTCGAAAACTATGCGTTTCCGAGAAAGTTACCACATTAAATTTTCGTCTTATTTTTTGATTTTCTATCGCTCTATGTAATTTTTTTTTTCATTTGGAGCTGCGTCACTAAACTAGATTTGTTCCAAAATAATGAAGACAAAACGGAACTGAAAATTTATTTTTTGACTTTTAGTTTTTCTATGTATGTATGTATGAATTGGTTTTAAGTTTTATGTGTTTGACATTCATAAATTTTTATTCAATAAAATCGATAATTTTATAAAAAAAAAGTTTTTTTAATATCAAAACAAATATTGCAAAGGAAACTAGTATACAACCTTGTACCATCGCTAGTATAAATAATACTAGTTTAATACCAGATATAATAACTAGTTGGCGCACTAGTGAATATTCACTAGTATTTGACCTGGGCTGGACTAGTTGGGCTCCTATGACAACCTAATGTGAAAATCGATAGTTCGATATATGAAAAAAGAACAGTTAGGCAACTAGTCTGAAATACAAAGCAACTAGTATACATACTAGTCATTTTACATACATACATACATGTACATACGTACATACGTATGTGTGTATTTAAAAAAAAATGTTTCATTAAAACACCACCATGATATCGTTCAAAGGTTTCCGATTTAAGTCAGGAACTGTACAGTCATCTGCGGGATAACCTACTGGTAAAAGAACTAACAGTTTTTCATTGATTGGCCTGTTTAAAAGATTTCGTAATTGTGGTCCACAGTTTAGTGGTGTTGTAACAAGCGAAGATATACCAGCAGACTGTAACGCGCAAATTAAGATCCCAGTGGCAATAGATACTGAAATTTCATTATAATAATGTTGCTTACGATTACCGGATTTGGTAAACCCATAAGTTTGCTTGAAAATAACTATAAGATAAGGAGCATCTGTTAAGTAGGGCTTAATATAATTTGTTTTCAATGGTCGCAAATCAGTCGTCCACTGGCGGCTCATTCGTTGCTTATAGTTAAGCTCCTCCTCGATCTCGACTATTTCGCGTATACGCTGCTTAATTTTTCTATTCGCTACAATACAAAATGTCCAGGGTTCAGTGTGCGCTCCACTTGGTGATGTACCTGCAGATTGGATGCACATTTTTATAATATCTATATTTGGTATTGGGTGTGAACTGAATGCTCGAATACTTCGCCGGTTATTAACCATTGCAAAAAATTGTTGGGCTCCGCCTTGCAGATTTATTGTGGCTCCTTCGTACCGAATGTGATCCCTTTCATCCAAAGCTGGTGTATATTGATCATTTTCATTCTGTTTAGTATTATTTGTATTTTCTATTATAAAAAAAAAACACATTTAAAAGTTAGCTTATATTATTTATAAAAAAAAAAAATGATACATTTATTTGAGCACGAACTCAAGTATTTATGTTTTAAATTTTATTTATTTTTTTTTTTTTTTTTTTTAATTAGGACCAGCACTCTCAGGGGATGACCCCTACGTATGCAGTGCATTGTGCCGGAACTCAGAGAGAGGGATAGGGTAGAGAAGATAGATGTTGAAAATGTAGAAGGCTTAACTCTTTTACAACTCTGCTTTGCGCGTTATGTTATTTTTTATAGCAGTGTTGAGGCGTCTCCGGTGTTAGGTAGACGCATTAACTTTGTTAAGCTGTATTGGCAGACATTTTATTAATTGTTTTACTTCGCCGATGTTTCTGCTAACCGACGAAGGAGGGCGATGTTGTGTATATTAGCTTAGAACATCATCAATCGCTGTCGGAACAGTTTTTAGTGACCAGTGCTATGCCTTCATCACTTAAATAGTCCGACAACAATTAATACAATGTCTCACTAATGTACATTACATAAATTAATGATGTTGATTGACTTGCTCTGGCCTGGGTTTGAAACCAGGCCCCACGTCATTGTTTGCTTAGTAGTCAACGCGCTAACCACTTCAGCCAACTCCACCCCATGTTGCGGGATAGCAATATCCAGAGTATATTTCGTTGGTAGCCATACCAACTCATCAGTAGATGTTTTACCCTTTATGTTTAAAAAATTTTAAAGCTCATCTATTTATACAAAAACTCACAAATATATTTACATATACTGATGAGTTGGTATGGCTACCAACGAAATATATATGTACATATTTATATTATTTATGGAAAAAAGTTACTTGTTTATCATACCAGTCGTCTGATTAGCCATTGGCTCACGAGGTGATCGAAACTGACGAACTACAAAACTGTATAACCAGTTTATCAATATAATGATAACGATTGTCACATAAATCCATTGCCTATATTGAAATATTATTGAACTTTTAATTAATAAATGAAGATCCATTAAATATAGTTTCCATGTACTCGAATTTATGTATTTAAATAATAAATATAGTAAATGTATGAATGTACATACATATGTATGTAAGTATGTTATGTAACTAAATTAATTTTCCACTAAAGTTGATTTAAATTCAAAAGATTACAAAAGAATGAAGCATACAACTTTAACTAATTTACTCGACGCTCTTTGTCAATCTCCTAGTGTGAGAATACCCAGAAAACAGAAAGCGTTTGAATAAAGATTCATATTAAAAAATGTTTGATTGCAAAATTATTTTCAAAGAAAAAGTCGTTCAATGGTATTCCTATTATGTTAAATCTTTTTTTTTTCCTATATGAATTCATATCGACTTTAGTAAAAAATGTGTATAGAAATTATTCTTAAAGTTTACTACTCATATAAAATTTCTAATCGAGCTATCCCTACTAGCATTTGGAAGATTGTTTTATCAAAAATCACCTAACTAAGTCTTCCTGTAGTACTTTTGACGATTAAAAACTGATTAATCACTTGCGCGCTTGAAAAAAGACTCGAAAATGATTCGTGCTTATGCTTCAAAAGTAATTTATTGAAAATACAATAACAAAACACACAGCAATCGAAAATGGATCATACAGGTGTTTGAAATATGACTGTTTTGGAGTTATTTATGAATAATTGTTACAAATGATTGTACTTTAAACAATTCTACCTCGGAGTTAAAAAATAAATATACTATGTTTCATTGATTTTAAATTAATTATTATTATTAATTATTTTTCAATAAATCAAATAAATAAAAAAGTTTTATGTCTACGTGACTCGTCAGACAAGAGTTAGTTTTTCAAATCCCTACTTAAAAATGTCGCAGAAAAATGTATTTAACTCTGGAGAGTTTCAGTACACCCCGACTAGTAATTTAACAACTTCTAAGTAAAAAATCAAATCATTGTTTTTTAATTTAAGCAAAATAATTTTTTTGAGTGCAAAATGTTTAAAATATATTATAATAAAATTACTTAAATAAAAATTAATACATATTATATAAAAAAGAAGCGGAAAAGGAAAGCCTTGCACCAATTGGAAAGAAACAACAATCTCAAAATTTGATATTTCTCTTACAACAAACCAGCACAACATATAATTTCCTTTTCCTATAAAATATTAACGTATTTCTTATGAAACAATGCAAACCATGGATGATCTGCAATCTCACCAGAAAAAACAAGCACGAAAAATATTAGGAAACGGTCCAAGTACAGAACATACTAATTCTATAAATAATTTAAATGGTTATATACGGAGCCCAACTGTTCAGCAATCATCTCCTTTAAATAATTCAAACTGCGAAAACATTAATATCCTAATTTTAGCCGACTCGGTCAATTCAATTGCACCAATTATTTTGCTACAACAACAGCAAATGGAACGTTTACGCATGAGCAACATCTAGCAACAACAATTTCAACATCATTTATTGCGGACAAACTCATACTCAATACCACTATTATTATTACTTTTTTATAAATTCAATTCCTTTTTTTACTGTTATTTTTTTTACTAAACATTTTTATATTATTATTTTTTATATAATTTAATTTATGTAATTTTAATAAACTGAAGTAATTAATAATTTAAATCGAAAAATATTTCTTTTCGTAAAAAGAGTAAAAAAAAACTCGCAAACGATCAGAAATACGACTAAAAAACGACTCATAAATATTTCGCAAATGATTAGAAATAGGACTAAAAAATGACTCGAAAAAGACTCGCAAATCATTAAAAATATGAGTCATAAATGACTCGAAACTGATCAGAAAAGCGGGTAATAAAAGACTCCCCAAGAAGAGTCGCGGGTAGGGTACCATTTTCTCCCTAGGAAACAAACATTTATGATCAGAAAATGAGCTCATATATGCTTATTTTAATCGCGCAGAGGAGTCATAAATGACTCGAATATAATCAATTTTTTCAAAAAATGCTTGTAGGGATTTGTATTGATCAAACTTGTTGCTGCGTATATACATACATACATACGTACATACATATGTATGTACATATCGCTCATTTGCTTCAACAACATCATAATTCAAAAAAGTAATTTTTTAGTTAATATGTCTATAGTAGTGAATTATTCATATTGTATAGAAATTCCAAGCAGAGTAACATTTTCTCTAGGGCTGGCTGGCTGCCTGATGTCTTTTTTAGGACGGAACTTCAAAACAGGAAAAAAATCGAGCGATTTTCAACACATAAAATATATATATTTTTTTTTTTTTTTTAAATGTTTTAGTAATAAAATTAAAAAAACGGACATATGTACATATTTTTATACATACTTATGTATTTGATACATGGTACATAATAATTAAAATAATGAAATTATAAATTTACATCAATTGCTGAATTCACAATAATTTGTATCGTCTATCTTGTATGAAACACACTTTTGTTTATATGTTTGTGAACACCTAGTGTATATTGTATCGGCTTGAATCTTGTATTGATGGACGAAAGAAGAACAAGCACCATACAAATACTCTCTGAAGCTGGAGGTCCATACGACGCGTTTTGCGCGTTGCGCGTTTGACGCGTTTCACGCTTCATACGCGCATTTAAATTCAAGTTACATGCAACGCTTTTTACGCGCTAATTGTTTCGCTTTGATCATGTGTGGTGTAAGTATTTTCATAAAAAAATTATTATTAGTACAAAAAATAGAAGAAATTAATCCACGAAACAAATATATTTATTATTATTATATACGTATACTCTCTGAGTATTGTATGAAATACGATTTTTGCAAAACATATGAAATAAAAGTGTAATGGTGTATTTCCGTTTTATATGAAAATTACCAACAACAAATTTTACACTATTGTATATGATACTATAATACACTCGATACAATGATACAAGAGGTTTTGTGAATTCAGCAAATGTTTATAAACTCTCGTAAGATAGGGTTTATATTAAAAATAGGAGCTTTCGGTGTTTTAAGTTTATATGCTTTAAAAAAGGAACAGAAGTATTTACTACGATGTATTTAAAGTTCTAAAATTGTAAAAATGAATTTCTTTTTTTCTATTGTTTTTATTGTTCTGCGCAAGTTTCATACTATACCTAAATATATAGCCACAAATATAAAAATGTCAATAGAAAGCTGGAGATGGTTAATTAAAAAATCGGTATAATACCGCACGCAGCGGAATTCTGGCAGCGCTAATTTTCACTTTCTATCAACGTTTGAGTAAATTGAAAACTTTAAAGTTAAACACAATTTTTTTTTTTTAAAACTATTTTTGTTGTTGTTTATTCTGTAGCTAATTTTAATTTTGGCGCGTACGATAATTTGGCATGAGAGAGTCGACATGTACATACCTTTTTTGCGCACTTGATGTAATCTTAGGGATGAAAAATATTTATCTTATGTTTTTTTCAACCACAATTATCAAATAAAAACGAACAATTTTGAACACACAATTACTCCCTTATTATTTAGCACTGCAAAAATTTTATAAAATTGAGAACAGCACTGAGAAACATCATAAACTCTTAAGATTTTCACATATAAAATCAAATAAATTTCAAATTTCTTATTTCAAATAAAAGAGTAAAACAACAGCAAAGGAAGGAAAATCGATTTTCGGGATGCTGGTCTCTAAACTTATTAATTTACTGCGTGCAGTCTCATTTAAACTTGTGTACCGTCGATGTCATAAGATTTCTTTTGAATTATCAAAATATAAATATTTGTGATTTGTGTGAATTATTTCTGTTTTCTTAATTTTCGTCTATAGAAATTTTATAAATAGAACGAACGGCTTCTATCAAAAATTAATATACTATGTAGTACATATGTATGTATATATGTACAATACTTATTACATACGTACGTACTTCTGAACTACACTATCGAAATCATACCTACACTAAATTAAATAAATAAGGAAAAATTATGTTTGTTTAAATAAAAGTACTTATAGTATTAACATACTTATTTATGTACGTACATACATATGTATGTAGATACATACATATAGTACACAAGGTGTAGTTGTTATACATACATACATATGTTTTAATAATAAAATTAAACAGAATGCAAGCATCAAATACAATTGTTTTAAAAAGTCTTTCCATATTACTGGGATTATTTTTTGTTTTTGTTGGAACACTTAAATTAACACCACATATAAGCAAGGATCTGTATAAAGATCTGGTAAGTATAAATACCTCTACCCACTTATTTAAATTAAAGTACATACAAGTTGATTAATCAATATTTTTATTCAAAATTCATATATGTATGTATGTATGTATATGTACTTCTAAAAGAAACATACATAATATATGGGGTGTTTATCACCCAAATAGTTTGTTGAAAAGAAAATATATGTACATAAAATTCAATTTAGTAAGCAAAGGGACGATCCTATGAGTATTTGAAGAAATAATTTGAAAAATAAAACCTAAACAAAATAAAGATTAAAGAGTATTCTATCAATTAATGTAACAACCGGTTGACATACATACATACATACATACATACATATACAGAATTAATAATTTTTTTTAAGAACATAAATTCTTGATTATTTGCTCGAATAAAATCTTACATTAATTGATGGAATACTCCTCCACACCAAAGTTCATCAAAATCATTTCCGTGTAGTTTTTACTTGTTAATACAGACAAAACTTTAAAAGAGTAATCATATGACAAGTTTTTTGGTAGAAATAATTCAAAATTGCACTCATTTGATGTGAACGGAATTTTGTTTTAAGTACAAACATTTTAACCCCCCTTATTTACAAACGATAATTAAAGTTATTGTGGCATTAATGTATGAATTTTGTATGGGAAACCCGGTTACATTGTTAACTTTATGAATCGTTTATGATTAAGAGCTCAAGTCTCAAAAAGCATTGTGATATACATAATTCCTGCAAATAATTAATATATATCAAGATTTCGAATAAAGTTGTTAAAAATGAATTATGTAGGTAATTATTCAATTGTCACATCATTAACACAAATAGATAAAATACACGAAAGTAAAGGAATGTAAAGATAAATTTATTGTGGGCAAGGGTATTCCTTTCACAATTTTTTTTATTGGAAAAACTCAAAATAGAAATATTCCTAAAATAATTTTATATTTTTTTCTTGTGATTGTTGTAAAAAAAATTACATATTTCCAGATTTTCAAAAAAAAAAAAAAAAATTGTGAAATTAATATTATTATTTTGATGAAAAATATTGTCTATAATTATAATTTAATTTTTATGAAAATGAATGACCTCGTTCGCTATTATGAGGCAATGACATTCAAAATGATATAAACATACAAATTTGAAAATGTGTGATTTTTTGTAATTATTAAAATGTTTATATTTACAATACATATGTACATAGCTACATACATACATACATATGTGCATAGACATAGATTTTTAAAACAAAAAGTTTGCAAATTTTTTTTAATTATGAATGAAAATAAAATATGCAAATTCATGTGAACTCTTGTTATTCTATTTAGAAGCAAAATTTTCATTGCTTAAGAATATTTTGAAGGTAACATCCGTATTCGAAACTTATTTATGTACATACATACATATGTATGTATGTATGTACATAACTTTTTTAGATATTAACCACATGCAAATTTCTAACAAAGTTTACCTTGATGCCGTGTGAAGACGTAACAAATTTGAGGGATCCGTGTTGCTATATAAAGGTTTAGGTTGTATGTATGTATGTATGTACATATTTTCTTGGATAAAGCTTCTTGCTATTACGCAGCAACTTCGTGGACTAATAAATCATTGTTTTCTGTTGAACTTGAACAATTTCCCATCGTTCTTATAAATTGTAAAATTTGTAAAAATTAACTTATTTGTTATGGGCTATATACATACATATGTACATACATATATATGCCACATTTCGTTGGTTGCTAATAACAAGTCATATTATGCTTGAAAAGTTATCAAATTCATTTCCGTATACACAAATTCTCAGACAATAACCGATAATTACCAAAGTTTGAGAGAATGAATGTTAAACATCTACTGATGAGTTGGTATTAGCATCCAATTAAATGCATCATATACATACATACATAGATTACCTAACCAACAACAAATAAATTAATTTTAGAATATGTACATATGTATATAAATTCTTGAGCATTACTCGAATAAAATTTTATTTTGTAAAATTTTTATTTTAGCGCACTGAATATGTAAAATATGCTAAAGTGTTTCCTTTAACCGCATTATTTGGCATTAAAGTTCCCTCGAAGTGGTACAGGCGTACTGTTGGTGTACTGGAAATTGTATGCGGCTTAGCAATGGCAATTATTCCATATCGTAAGAATTCATATAGAAAATACGCCATTATTTGTCAAATTATAATATTTACTTATTTTTTTCAAGATAAAATAAAAAATACTGCTAATATAGTGCTTTTAACTCTAATGCTTCTTGGTATTTATCAACATTGGATGGTAAGAGATCCGTTTGAACGGTCTGGACCAGCGTTAGTGTTTACATTCATGTTGGGAGGACGTTTAGTCGTATGGTATCAGGTAAAATAACTACATTATTGTGTGTTGTTTTATGTATATTAAAATTTTTATCATATATTTTTAAAGACTAGCCGCAAAGAAACTGAACAATCAGCCGTAACTCAGGCACAAACTAATGGTGTGAAACAGGATTAATTATTTTGTTAATAATTAACAGTGACGTTCATATATTCTCAATAAGCTTGTTTTTGGCATAAATAAGATTTCACATCTAATCGAATAAAAGACACATATTAAAGTAAAAATTTTAGTTCAATCACATAATATGTATAATAACTGAATTTACAATCGATTTTTAATAACCGTTCGAAAATTAATATGTATGCTTTGAAGTAAAAAATCATTTTTGTTTTGGATCTTTTAATGTTAATTTTTTGAGTTTTCTATTACTCTTATTTATACGAAAACAAAATACCCCATAATTTTTGTAATGTCTGCATAATAATACTTAATACGAAATAAAGCCAATAATAATAAAAACTGCATCCATAATGACAAATTTGCTTTCCTTTTTCGACAAGTTTTATGTAACTAACTTCTATTGCTATAAAACCATACATTCAAATTGTTTTAGTTTTGATAAAATGAGTTAACATTTTTAGAATTACATTGACGATGATTTGTGATATCTAGAAATACGTTGTTTCGGGCCCAATGGCCCAGTGATAGCCCAATAAATTATTAAAGGTGTTGTTTTTAAATCTTCTATGATATATTTTGATGAAAACAAAGCAAGTATAAGTTCCATATATGCAAAATAATTTGATGAACGTATTAGAAATGGGGTAATCGGCGAAAATATTAAAATCGCTATAATTCGATGTAAGGCGAATTCAGTACTGAATTCGATGTATTTCATAGATTTCTTCTTATTTATACAAAGATATATCGAACGAGTGTTATTGTAAGGTGAAAAGCTATTGAAATTGTTAAGACAAAAGTAGTTAATTTTCGTTTTATCAAACCTAAATCTAATTGTCGTTCCCAGTTGTTAGTAGAAATAGAGCTTTCTGCAGATTCTCTATAGCAGTTTTAACATCATCGTAATTTAAAGCGCTAGTAGCATATTTGCAATATTTTTGAGCCTTTATCATTTGATCTGGTGTAATTTGCAAATCTGCTATAGGTTCTGGTACTCTGTATAATGGATGTGGTTCAGAAGGCGGCACAAAAGGTTCAAAGCCCCCTGGCTTTTCTTCTTCCACTGGTGGACTTGGTAACTTACTGGGATTGTTTAAAATATCTTCGACTGTTGGTTTCTCCGATTCATTGCGATCGGATATATCTTGAGAATAATCGTCATTCGTTGATTCTGCGGCTTCATTAGAGGCATTAATGACATATTCTTCAGAATGACCTTGCATGGGGCCAGCTACTGGAACTTCCCCATTCTTTAAACAATTATGAATATAAGCTGCTTTCCACTTGGCATATTTCCGATTATGCAATGCTTCTTCAGATAACTCCCCAAAAGTTTGTAGAACATCATATATAACACCAGATGAGTAAAATGCTTTCACCACATTTCTAGAAAGATATTCATTAATGATTTTAGTACGACATTAAAATGTTTTTTTAATAATCATTATAAAATATAACATTTATTCAAGGAAATGCTCAAGAATTATGTTTTCAAAAATTTGATATTGGTTAGCTACCAACGAAATAGATTAGCTAACCCATAACAAATAATTTTTGAAAACTTATATAATCCTTTGTGAACGCTAGCAATGCAACTAAATATTTTAAAATATTGTTTTTTAAATAACGACTAAAAATTATTAAACAACTAATAATTGAAGCATCTTTAAGCTTGTATGGAATACTTGCACAAGCTTACCAATTAAATTTAGAATAAAAAAATATTTATTGGATAGTATTGCCCCATCTTCATTGTACAATGTACATACATATGTATGTACATATGTATAGTACCAAATCATTATAAAGCACCACCATCTATTTATACTATGCAGTCTTGTGATTTAAAATTATTGTACTTACTTTCCGAAATTACCTTCCCGGTCTTGTTTGTCTGCATATAAAAATAGCTTTAAAGCATAATTTTCCATGTGAGCCTGCGCCGCCACTTCATTAGTAATAGCCTCATTATCAGTATTATCCCTTTTTACTGCTTCCAGCCAATCCATTATTGCTATTTTAAATAAAATGTGCATATATAAACATTTGTTAAAAATCAATAAAAAAAAATCCAATTTATTCTCGTTATAACTAACATAAAAGTAACTTGGTTTCCTCCGGCTGCTGAGTCGTTGCTTTAAGACCAACTTGTAGAGCACTGCAAACAAGATATGGATTAAAGCTTACGTATGGATACACATACATACATACATACTTATGTATGTATGTATTTATGTATAGAAACAGTTACATACTAAAGTCTTGACCAATAAGCAACTACAATGTCTCTGGAATCATGCTCTTGTGCCAATTTCAAGAAGTGCTGTATCTGCTTTAAAGAAGGTGGACAAGCGGGAAACTCCATTATTTCAATCAGTTGTATTTCTTAACCTATAAGAAACACATATATTTATGTTAATTATTATAAATAAATTAATAAGAACATTACCTTGATTAAAATCGAGAATCTTTGAATAGTTCTACACAAATCAATCTATTTAAAAATATTCCGTGCTGGTATGCAAATTTTTGATTTAATAACAAAAGTCTTCAACTTAATAAAACAACAACAACACAAATTTTATTATGACTAATAAGTAGTGCCAAGTTTTATCTCGGAGTAAATAAATACGCAGAGATGGATAACAAAGAAATTATAAACCATGCAGTTATACTACGCCTTATTAAAAACCATCTGAGCAATATATAGCATGATGTTTATTTCATCATGATATATAGTTTAAAGAACCAATATATTCATTTCATCTTTAATAAGGAAACTGTTTGCTTTCGAAAGAAAACTCGATTGAAATGTCTCATTAACAAGTGACGTAGACCCCTGCTCTGGTATGCTTTGCTTATGCGGGGGCGTTTATTGCTGAATTATACATACATATACAAATGTATGTATGTAGTTGTCCAAACTCATATGTATATTATGTATATGCATAGATATGTATAGTCTTCCTACCTTTGAAAGTAAAAATGCAGTGCATTAGTACCTTGACCCAACCAACAAAAATACAATGCAATCACTTACCACATTTTTTCACATTCATGTGTAAAAATTAAACAATGTTTTTCTTTCTTTATTAAATGTGTATTTTGATTTGTATAAACATGGACGGAATGAAAATCTTAATACAAAAATATATTTTTAATAAAAACTTATGACCGCCATCAGTCATAACATCCAAACATACATACATATAATAAATAAATACATAGATATGTAAATATATATGTACATACGTACGTATTTTTTTATTTTTTACATTCGCAACTAAAATGCAATATTACTCAGGTTTCTTTTTACTTTTTACATAATTTAGTTATTATGATTTGTACATTAAATTGTTAAAATGTATGTAATTGATTTAGTAGACTACAAGTAAAATTGAATTGTTTTATCAAACTTTTCAACAGAGATTAAACGAAAGTTAGCGATAGATACGAATATAAGAATTAAGGAATTTAGTTTGTATAATGCACAGTAAAGTACAATAACTAACAATGTCACACTAATTTATTATTTTCGATTTGTGTTCTTCAGACAGTCTTTATTGTATAATGTAATGAAGATTAAGTTAAAAAGTTTATGTATTCATGAGCCTAAGTACCAACAAATAGTCGCCTAAGCATTTGCTTATATTTTCTTTCTTCTTACAAACATTTCTATACATTATTCGTTATTGGTAAAATAGTTTAAGATTATTTCGGCTGGGGTATTATTATATTATAGTATTGATATGTATTTATTGATCTATGCAAACACGGGAGTGACGAAATGTAATTACTGTAGATAAATTTGTACTAAATACCTTATTTGGCACCATGCATCATTTCAAAACGTGTTTGAGATTCTTTGAATAGAGTACGTTTGCGGCGCTGCACGTTTGCTTCAGTGAGAAAAAGGGGTGCGGCCACAAGTGTCATTACAGCTCCTACACAGGCCAACACAAAAGACCAACCAAACCAATTATTTGCATGCTCCGGCATCCAGTTGTTTCGATTCCCGAGACTAGCAAATACAATGACTGCAATGCTAGCACAAACGCCTGATGCTAACACAATGTACCCAATAACTTTTATTAGTTTAATGAAATGTTTCTGATCAGGTCCCGCACATAAGAAAAACACGAGAACAGCAACACCCGATACAAGCATTCCGATGAAAGCTAAGGTAAAAAAGAATTGTGTAGCTATCATGAATGCAGGCAACAAAAATCCTCTGATTTCATCATATCCTGTTGTGAATGGATCGTATACCCAGCGACAGCCAACAAAAAATCTTCGTTGACTGTCATCATTGACATCCGGCAACGATCTGAAACAGTGAACCCATAGTCCTAGCCGTTCCAATTTCGCTCCCGTAATACGATAATCACTTACCAGCCAGCTGGGTGTGGCAAATGCAATTGCGATAAAGCCAAAAGCCAATACAAAGAAACCCACTCCACAGCTGCCTGATAACGTCCGTCTTTTCATATTAACAGTTGATGTGAACACTCTTGGTAAGTTCTCCTGGGAATCTTCTTTTGCAATATGTGACGCTTTTTGCATTCCTCGAAATTATTTCTTTAGTTCGTTATTTATTATTGTTTCTATTCTGTGGTTGAAACCGCAATACAAAATGAAGGCAACAAAACCATGTTCGGTGTATAGAAAACAAACTTTAACATATTCAATACCAGGGTTTAAAATTAGCTTTCTTATTTTTATTTATTATACTAGCGACTAGTGAGAAAATATGATCCGTTTCCATTTTTGATAGTAGAGAAACTAAGAATATTTACCTGATAACAAAAATTTCCAGTTTTCTAAAAATAATTTTGTACTTGACAACTAGTAAAATTTTTTACTAGCACACAAAATGAAAATAAAAATCTCTTCTCAATGAAAACTAGCCATATCAAACAATAAAATATATGCCAGTCCAACCAAACACAAGTTCGACTAGTGGACAAACATGTCGATCTTACAATGACTAGTATTTAAAAATTATTCTCCTTGAATTAACAACCAGTCGAACTTGTGTTTGGTTGGACTGGCATTTATTTTATTGTTTGGTATGTTTGATAGCGGCATATTGTATGAAAAGAATATTTTGTATATGTGTGTCTTTGCATTTTTGTGTGGATGCTAGTTTTCATTGACAAGAAATAGTTGCTGAACAATATATTACAGAGAATTTATTTTCATTTTGTGTGCTAGTAAAAAATTTTACTAGTGGTCAAGTACAAAATTTCTTTTAGAAAACTGGAAATTTAATTGTTATCAGGTAAATAATTTTCTAGTTTTCACATAAAATTATGGAATATGGGGAATTTTTACTAAGTATATTAGTTTTTTTAAACACTGTTCAATACAACAGCTGTTCGTAGTTGCAACTATAAGTGGTGAATAATTTATGACTGCAGAGTTTAGTCAAGGCGAATTCATACTTATTCATTATGAATTCATGGTGGAATTAATAAGGTGCGCGCAAGAAGGAATATGGTTTTTTGTAGGGTTGTGTTTTGACCGTTAAATAATCTGCAAAAATATGGTAAGTTACTTCGGTCGTGTCAAAAGTTGTTTACATATTTGGCCGCCATCATGAATATTTTTGTTCACGTTATGCTTTTTGTTTTTGCATAACCCAAGGCGAATTAAAGACCAGGTGGCCTCATTAGCCAAAACATAGACCAGCTGTGAATCTGAGAATGTCAAAAATTGAGTATGTTTAAAAGTTGGGTTAGCTTTTTTTTATTGTTTACAATACATAGTGAACGAATAATGAATTAATTTGGAAAAATAATAATAAAAAAAACAAAATAATATCAAAGCTAACGAATTTCAACAAAGTTTACATATTAATATTGAATTTTATACCACACATTCACACACATTGACGCATTTGTTTTGACAACTCAGATCAAAGCGAAGTCTTTAATTCGACTTGCGACTACCTGGTGTTAATTCGCCTTGGCATAACCAAAACAAAAATATTCATGATGGCGGCCAAAAATGTAAACAACTTTTGACAAGAAAAGCATACTTTTCCATTTTTTTAACGGTCAAAACACAACCCTACAAAAAACCATATTCCTTCTTGCGCACACCTGATTATTCCACCATGGAGGCTCGCATGTCAAAATTTGTACATGCAAGCATAGGGGCTATATGTCAAATGTTGTACTTGTTGTAGTATTAACACTACCTGTTATGAAAAAATGTTTTAATAAAAATTTGTTTTTCTTTAAATGTATTGGTGTTTGCTCTTCCATAAGAAACTTGTGGGAACCGCTGATTTACTTTTATATTAAGCAGAATATGCATTAAATTACTGAAAAAATTTAGTATTTTTTTTTTATTAGGAGCTGCGTTGGTAAACTAGATTTGTTCCCACCATTCCATTTAATAAACTAGTCTAGTTCCAAACATTATTTATTTAATTAAATATGTATGCATGTATGTATGTACGTTTATCAAAATTTAGCTTGATGGTTTTTTCGGCCGTAATTGATAGTTGGTGTTATATCTTGGTGGAGGGTGTCTTTGGGAATTTAGTGGACGATATTGTGCCGTCATTGGGGCGTACGGTAAGGATGGTGCCATACCACTATAGGATGGTAGGTGTGGAGGCCTAATAGGGGGCATCATTGGCCACATCGGAAACGGAGCAAAGTGTGAGGCCGGTGGTGGCCGATGATTAGGATGCCAAGACGGCTGTGGATGTGTCCAGCCCGGCTATAAAATCCAAATTATAAATAATATTTAGTTGTATTAACATATGTATGGTACCCCTTTGGTTTGCGTAATCCTTAATAATTATTTTTTTTAATTGGCTTTTTAAATATACGAATTTAATTTCTTTTCCGACTAAACGTACATGATAAATTGTAATAATCTATAAAAATTCTTTAATTATTGTGGTTCCCAATCAGACCAATTCTGTATTCCATGAATGAATGAAATTATTCTGTGTTAACAAAATTTTACCGAAATTGGTTCGTTTACTTATTTTTCTAAATAACTGTAGCTGGAAAAGTCCTCAAACACATACATACATATATGTAATGAATTTGATGGTTTGGAAGATTATATATCTCCGTGATAAAACTCATACAATAGGATTGGAAAATACGTTAGTGGAAAAGTACACGAACAATAATAATAATAGTTGAGGGTGGTGTTGGATGAAGTGGTTAGCGCGTTGACTACTAAGCAAACAATGACGTAGGGCCTGGGTTCAAACCCTGGCCAGAGCAAGTCAATCAGCATCATTAATTTCTCTAATGTTCATTAGTGAGATATTGTATTAATTGTTGTCGGACTATTTAAGTGATGAAGGCATAGCACTAGTCACTAAAAAACTGTTCCGACAGCGATTGATGATGTTCCAAGCTAATGTACACAACATCGCCCTCCTTCGTCGGTTAGCAGAAACATCGGCGAAGTAAAACAATTAATAAAATGCCTGCCAATACAGCTTAACAAAGTTAATACGTCTTCCTAACACCGGAGGCGCCTCACCACTGCTATAAAAAAATTAACATAACGCGCAAAGCAGAGTTGTAAAAGAGTTAACCCTTCTACATTTTCAACATCTATCTTCTCTACTCTATCCCTCTCTCTGAGTTCCGGCACAATGCACTGCATACGTAGGGGTCATCCCCCTGAGTGCTGGTCGTAATTAAAAAAAAAATATATATTTGTGTACAAACATACAAACCAAGGGAGCACACTACATATATAAAGTATAAGCAAGCTTACAAATGAATAGGCAGCATAATCAGCCGGCACAGGCACTGGTATTGGTATATACTGGGTTGTAGCAGAAGTAACTGCATTCGAATGGGAATCTTGTTTTCCCCCTTTGTCAACATCCTTTCTCGAATGTTTGTAGCGCTCGCGCCTTTCAGGAGAACGTGTTCTTGAACGCGTCCTTGATCTGCGACTTCTATAATCTCTTCTGGATCTGCGGTATGGTGACAGTCTGCGATATCGTTCTCTACTTGCCGAACGTCTTTTTGAAGAGTTTTCGAAACGTCGCTGTGCCACTGGACTGCCTTTTCTTCCCGAAGTTGAAAGGGGGCTGCGAGATCGTGGATAACCATACAAACGTCGTAGCCGATCTTTTTCACGTTGCTCATCACGGTAGTAAGGAAGTTTTTCGACTGCCTTCTTTTTAGGTGGTGACGGTGAACGTGATTTGCTCTTGTCCCTTCTTTTATATCTATCTGCCCTTGTACTGTTGAATTTGGAATTATACACGTGTTTGTCGCGATTGGGACTAAGTTTTTCATTGCAAGTGGACTTTCCTGGCGACTTATGTCGAGAAGATGGAGGAGAGGAGTGTTTTCTATTTTCGCGGTGGCGATATCTTTCTGGTGAGCTCGATTCCTTTAAAAATTAATTTTATTGTTATTAAAATTCTTCTGAACAGTAACTTACTTTAGGAAAAGTTCTTAATTTTAGAATTAGATTAAAGGTAAAGTCCAATGTTTTGGCCAGTTGGAAATGGTACGAAATCGAAGCGTGTAAGCCAGCAATATCATTTAATATTTTTTTGTAAATTTATTTTCTAGTTCCATTTTTAAGTAAATAAGTTATGTACGACGTAGACGTAAATAAACTAACTTTCGTTTTACTAATAACCGATTTTATGAACAATATTAAAATATAGGGTACTTTTTAAGGGGACAAAAGGGTACTTTTAACTAACATTTTCACATTAAAATGCAGTAAAATAACGAAAATCTGGACTGGAGTGTTAAATATTTATGTAAATTTTTTTGATTTCTATTATGAATCATATTTGGCATTTTTTTTACTCTCAATTTTTAAAGTAAATTTGTCCGGTTTGATATTAATAATAAAAATATGCTTTCGTAGCACATAAGCGCAGTAGATCATTATTGATAGTTTATACAATATCAATTGTATATGTAACGACATAGATTTTAGTGAAGGGATTTAGTGAAAAATATATGTATATAGAATAATACAAATACTAGAAATTTCAAGTATCAAGATTTTTTCCCAAAATCAGAAAAGAGAACATTAACACTTGCATCATGCAACGTTTAGCTTTATAAACCGGAGTTAAAATAAATTAAAGCCATTTACCGTCGAAGAACTTATCCGGTTTATTTTCGATTTGAGTCCCAAAGCATGGTCCTGAGTTGAGCTTGCGTCTCGGCGGTCAAAATCTGTTTGATTAACAGCGATGTCATTACGCGAAAATAAAGGCTTGGAACCTTCACCTAAATACGACAAGGAATGGAATATATTTAGCATTAATTGTAAAATAGATTTTCTTATATAATTTTTAATCTTTTAATTATTATAATATAACTAATTTAATCAAGGATTGGTGGTGGCGAAATATCGAATAATTAAAAATTGAGTTAACTGTTAACTGTTTATTTATAAAAAATACCTCAAGCTTGATTAAATTACTTGTATCATATGAATGGTAAAATGTACTTTAGAAATAATTGCTGTATGTTTCCTCAGTTAAATATATACAAACAAATTTCTCAATAACTTAAGTTTTTAAATTTATTCAAGTGTGTATAAAAAATTTAAATTTTCAATAGATAGTCTTTTCCCAAAAACAAAATTAATGCATATAATTTTAGATTTGGCAGTTACACATGTTTTATTTGTTTATTATTATTATGTAAGTTAAAAAAGTTACCCACTTGAATTAAAGATTACTTGAAGATGATTGCAGATCATCAATAATATTTGGCCTTCAATTTCCGATTCTTAGTTTATAAAATAAATAAAAATGTGTTTATATTTTTTTGTACGGGATGATGACCAATGAGTAACTAAATTTGCGAGATAAAAAAAATGTAGCGATAGCCTTCAAATAACCTTTAATATTTTTTTTAATTAAGTTATATATCTTTATACATGCATATTTTTTTTTTTTGTATATCACAAGTTTTAATTAGAATTTGTCTTTTCTTCTAAAATTTTTAGATTCACAGCTTGTTGATTATTGATGTATACTTATGTTAATCTGCTTCCACGTGGGTAATGTTGATTGTAGTTTTTAAAGCGCTATTCCAATGTTAAAGGGATTGTTGATTGAAGTTTTATTAATTAATATTTGGAAAATATTCTTCCATCGTCTTATAGCCTTTAGAATATTGATTGTTGAGATTCTTATATTTACTGGAGTAGTTTTATTACACAGACCGACAGTAAATTTAAAAACGAATAACATTTCATTCCTAATATATTCTTAAATATAGCTACGACCATTCAAATATGTTTGGAAAGCTTAAAAATAAAGTTTACTCAGTTTTTTTTCCTCTAAATTACAGTTTGTAGAAGCCTGCCTAATATTTCCTCTTGGTTGATCAGGTTATTAACCTCTAATTCGAGAAAAAAATATATAAAATATGCATGGAAAAATCTTTTTTTCCGAATGTGCCTAGTTAAGCCAATTAACATTTATCTATCGATTTCAGTGCTGTATGGCTTATAATAAACTTACGATAGTTAGTAGATAAAACTTTCAAACAATTTTATGAGCTTTGAGAAAAAATTATTTTTGAATAAAAATCCTAATTTTTCGATACTTCTTAATAAGAACGAAAACGTTGAATGATAAAAATATGAATTGGGTGTTATAGTCTCCAGTTATGTTGAAATGCACATATGAATCGGTTTATTTTCCTATATCGAATGAAAAATTATTTGTTGTGTAGTTGTCAAACTATTTTGCTTGAGCTTTAGTTATTCTCAGATATTATTTGGGAGTTAATCTATGAGCTTTGAAACTTTTCAAACATGATGGTAAAACTACTGATGAGTTGGTATTTAGCTACCAATCAAATGCATATACCTAGATTAACAAACCCATAACAATTAAAAAATTTTTTAGACTTAAATTCTTCAGTATTCGCTCGAATAAAATGTTATAATAGTTTGTTAGTTATATATTCGATATAGTATAGTTAAGATCATAATGTTGACAAAGTTCTTTCTTTCGTACAATTATTAAATAAATTCTGAATTTTTTTTAATTGTACAAAAGAAAAAACTGTCGATATTGTTCAACAATGAGAAAATAGTTATTTTTTTATATATAATTACATACAGTAATAAACGAACTTATGGTTAGGTTAGACTGCAAATATTTGGCGAAGCGGCGAAGAGGAAATAAACACCAGTGAAATACAAGTCGTCCTATAGATATATTACCCAATTTACCCATAGATAAAAATAATATTAATACTTACATGCGTTGATTTAATTATGCTAGTTTTGACAAGAATTAAATAAATTGTAGTACTTACTAGAAAAGCTATATATTTCCGTCTAACAGAAACCTTAGTTTCCGATGGTATGTTGATAGAAGACCTCTATGCCAGCCACCATTTTGAATGTGAATCGAGACGAATTCCAAGGTGGTCTCAGTGATTATTTCAGTCTATTTCGCAGCTTTCATTTTTCATCTCGCTCAGATGTAAAAACATAATTTTTAGTAAATTTTTTCGACATTCAGGGAGGCATTTTTAAAGCATATTTGAGGCGAGTATCAATATGCCTCAAGTGAATATTGATGAATTAAAATTTTTGCTGTTTTTTTTTTTATATATGACATATTGGTTTGTATTCCAATAAAAGTTAAATTGTAATACATAGAGAACACTGAAAGAATCTATTGTAAAGTTCTAAAAGTTTTTTATGAGAAATTACCAAATCTGCGTTTAATTTCAATGCCATCATTTAAGTCTGCCGTACGCACAATAGAATGAGGGCCTTTCTTTATGGAACCACTTGGTATGGATTGTTGAATTTTAAATCTTGCTCCGCCAAGAGATGATGTTATTCCTGATGATGAGTCCATGTTGTTGCCCTTGAGACGAAAGAATTTAGAGATTTGTCCGTGCTCTCAAAAGCAACCTTTGACAAACAAAACATACACACGTTGCAGAAAAAAAAATAACTTACTTTTTTTTATATATTATTAACAAATAAATTTTTTACTTAAACCTACAAGTCACGACTTTAGAAAATACAAGACGCTTGATATGCAGCGTTACCGTTGACAATTTTCAAAAGGGGGCACAAAAAGGGGATTTTCCAAAAAAAAATTTACAAAAAGGGGAATTCTATGAATAAAAGGGGCATCTTCAAAAACAAGAAAAAATAAAGCAAATAAACACGTTTCATTTCTTAAAACAAAGGTTAACAAACATTTTCATTAAAAGTATTTTTATAAAATATATGTATGTACATATAACGAAAAACAAGCAAGAGAAAACAAAATTTCTCATATGGTATGTACATAAATTTAAAATAAAAATAAATATAAAATTCGAAAATATATGTATTTATTTTATGAAAAAAAATATAGCAACGAAAAATAAAATATAGTTCATGGTAACAATATGTATAAACGTACTTAAGTTTTCTAAAGGATAAGACACAGATACCTAAATTTATTCTCTTAGAGGAAAAGCATTTAGTGTTTATAACAAATGAAACATACGATTTGCAAGAGAAAGACAATTGTGTAAATTTTCTATACATCTCATTATTAAATTAAGAGATATAAGCAAATTAAAATATATGTATAGTCATATAATTTTGCACTCAATACCTATTTTTTTGAAACTGTTCTAATGTATTTTTGAATAAGTTCATCACTAGGAATCCAATCTTCCAAGTCACTTTGAAACAAATTTAAGGCGGATAGCAAGGACTGACACGTGTATACTTTCAGTCTATTTGTTAATTTATTTTTCAGTAATGCTAACTTCGAAAAAACACGTTCAGCAGACGCACTACTATGTGGAAAAGTCAATATATATGACGCAAATTTATACAAGTTTGAATATAATTTGTCGTCCAAACAGTTTTTTTAATTTCCTATTTCATGCCAAAAGGTTTCAGGCTTAGATATTTTTAAAAATGCTTCATAGCTTTTGACATTCGCTTTGCTTTCTAATAGCTTGATCTCAGTTACAAATTCGTCTGGTTCACTAATTATATCACTAAAAACAGAAACAATTTCAAAGTAGATAATGTCCTCAACTGATTTGATAAAAACTGGATATAAATACGGGCCTGTTCGGAAATGCATCACTGCGCCGCATCTGATGCGTTTTACGTTCTGAAAATCAACGGCTGCTAACACTGCATATGCTGTTTTGTATCAGCTGAGCAAACTAATCACACATACGCATCAGATGTGGCGCAGTGATGCATTTCCGAACAGGCCCTACGTCAGTCTTTTATCGCTAATATTAATTCTTGATAAAATTTCCCTACACAATTTTTGGTAAAAAAGCATTATTTTGCTTTTAATATTCATAATATCACTCCTTGAGATCTCGTTAGTATTTATTTCTAGCTCGGCTTCATGGCCAATATATATACATATATTAAAAGTAACTTTAATGTGTAAAACATTAAAAAATCAATATTTTCTATGCTTGTTTCTAAAATGTATTATTTTTTGTTGAAAAAGGGGCACAAAATAAATCATAATGACACTAAAGGGGTTTTAAATTATAGGGGCCCAAAAAGGGGCTTTGCAGTCAGAAAAGGGGCACAACGGTAACGCTGTTGATATGACAGCCATATTTAGAAGGATGCCAGATGAGTACAAAAATTAAAAAAGGTTGTGATGCCAACTTAGCTGTTTCCAAGGCGAGTTCTTACCACGTAGCCTTATTCAAGGCGAATTGATTACCAGGTGACCGTATTATCCACGGCGAATTTATTATGGATATGGATAATGAATTTGCCCAAGTTGAATCCATAACAAGGCGAATTGAATACTATTCAATTTGAATTGAATACTATTGATTCATAACAGCTAGTCTCGACCAAGGCGAAATGAATTCAATATTCAATTCGCCTTGCGTGTTAATTTGTGAAATGTTTTGTTGACACATTTTTCTGTACATATTGGTTCTATTAAATTAGTTCGAACGAATATAAATTGTCCAACTGCATGAGAAACTGCCAACCTTTGGAAATGTTACTATTTGTTAATATTTGTACAGGCTAAAGTTCGTAAATGTTTATAATCAGAGAAATATTAGGCAGACATTGTTAACATATTTCGAGCAACAAAGTAAAAATTTAATATTTATACATACATCCCTTTTGTAGGTTTTTCAACAGCACTAGCTGAATAGAAACAAATGCTGTTTTTCGGTAAAAACCACTAAACCTCGTCAGTATTCATGTGCAAATGCTTTTTCACTACTTGTTAGGTAGCTTCGTTGAACGTCATTACATACTCTATTTATACACAATTACAAATACAAATAGAATACGCGACTTATATATACTGGGTGCTAGCTGGGAAATTTTTTTTTTGTTTTTATTTGTTATTATATTTTAAACATTACAGTGCTGCCAGCGATTTATATCCTACAATGCCCAATCTGCTGATTTTTTGTTCTACTTAAGACAAACTTTTTTGGTTTGATTTTTAAACTTAAGTATATTTTTGATTAATGTTCGTTTTTGAACATATAATTAGCACAGGCCCTTGTTTTTTTGTATATGCATATTAATTGTAATATTTTAAATTACTACGAACTGTTTATTATTAATACATATTTGTTAATATTTGTACAGGAAATACTTTGGAAATGTTGTTTCTGCTGTCCGTTAGGGATCGAAATATATTAAAACAAAATTAATTTGATGGTGGTGTTGTCTGAAGTGGTTAGCGCGTTGACTACTAAACAAACAATGACTTGGGGCCTGGGTTCAAACCCTGGCCAGAGCAAGTCAATCAACATCATTAATTTCTCTAATGTAGATTAGTGAAACATTGTTTTCGAACTATTTAAGTGATGAAGGCATAGCACTGGTCAATAAAAAACTCTTCCGACCGAGATTGATGCTGTTCCAAGCTAATGTGCACAACATCGCCCTCCTTCGTCGGTTAGCAGAAAAATCGGCGAAGTAAAACAATTAATAAAATGCCTGCTAATACAGCTTAACAAAGTTAATGCGTCTACTTAACACCGGAGGCGCCTCAATACGGCCTTAAAAAAATTAATTATAACGCGCTAAGCAGAGTTGTGAAGGAGTTATGTCTTCTAAATTTTCAACAATCTATCTTCTCTACCCTATCCCTCTCCCTGAGATTCGGCACAGTGCACTGCATACGTAGAGGTCATCTCCTGAGTTGCTGGTCCTTATGAAAAAAAAAAATATGTTTTAAAAAAATATCTGGGCAAAGATCACTATGGAAAATGAGTAAAGTAGCCATAGTATGTATAGTAGTGATGTTACGAATACTCGTATTCGTATTCGACTATTCGACTATTCGCCTGTTTTAAGATATTTGTATTCGTATTCGTATTCGCCAAATTCAAGCGAATATTTTTCGAATAATTTTCCCATACATTTTCCAAAAAAAATCATACAAAAGTTTAAAAAAAGTACATAAAATGTAAAAAAAAAAGACATGTGGCACTCGGGGACTGCCGCGGTAAAGCTATTGCACAGCATTTTTTATCAACTTAAATATTTAAATACTTAAAAAAACAAAAGACCAAGGCAAATTTATTATAAGGTTGGAGCAATGGCGAATTCAAAAATTGAATTCGCCATTTCCAAATTTAATACCAAAAAATGCGACACAGCAGAAAACAAGGTATTAAAAAGAAACTTTACCAACACCGTTTCAAAACAAATGACATTTAAAAGGCAGGTTTTTCGTTTCAATACAAAAGGCAGGTTTTTTCGTTTCAAAAACAAACAAAAATTTTTTGATTCGGTCGCCTCGAAGCCCGCGATAGAAGCTATGCAATAGCTTAAAAATATATTAATTTTTATTAAAAAAACCCATTGTATTTCACGCAGAGTAAGAAAAACGAAATCTGAAAGTATGCAAGTAAAATAATTAAAAAATGTTCTGTAGAGGTTTTGAAATTCGGCATCTTAATGCAATAATAATGTGAAATCACAAAATTTTTTTTTTTCATTTATAGTTACTAACGCAAAGGCAGGGATTTTTTCCAATTAAATTTGAAATATAAACCTCAAAAGAAATATTCGTATTCGTATTCGGCGAATACTGTTTTAAATATTCGTATTCGTATTCGTATTCGCGAATACTAAAAATTGATATTCGTAATATCACTAATGTATAGTCTCTCAGTATCTCATTATTTTATAATTTCTTGAAACATTTTATGATTTGTTTTTTATTTGTGCATTTTCTTCTCTAAAATTAATGTTAACCGATTTAAGATCTAATTTATCACCAGAGACTCCATGAATAACTCCTACTTGTTAAATTAAATCGTTTATACTTTATTCAGTTTAAAAATGGCTTTTTCTAATCAAATAAATGAAAATCAAGAAATAACTTTTATTTTCTAAGCGAATAATAAAACTGAGCAATTAATCATTAAAACGTAAAACCGTATTCAAATGTTGACTGTTTTTACAAATCTGAAATTTTACAGTGTTCGGTCATCAATAAGTTCACAATCTGTATATCTAATATTAATTTTCAGCAAATTGAATTTCAGTCTGTCCATTTATTATTAATATCACATATATATGTATGTATTATGATTTACATCATACATATGTATGTATGTACGTCTATTTTTTATATTATATTTTCGTTGTGAATTTGATTTTTTTTCGACGGTTATAATGCAGATTCAATATACATACATACATATGTACATACATACTTATATGATTATAAAAATTTTAATTTCAAAAACTAATTTATGTTTTGAATTCTTAGTTGAACTGAATCATGTTTTTTAATCAAAGAAATTTTTAATTAGTTAGGCTTAAATCCGTTTTTAAAATTTTCAAATGTTCTAAATTGCAAAAAAAATTTTGTATGAGGAAATCACAAAATGGACCTCCGGTGTCCAAAACTACATTTACAAAATTGTCTTTCTACTGAGATCGATATGGATCACATCGGTTGGATTGTTTCAGAGTCTACAACGGTATTTTATATGCATGTATATAGATTTTACTTCGCCGACTACTCTGCTAAAATATCGTCGAAGGCTCCAAACCTAAAAATGAAAATCTGCTCCAAAATTTAGGAAAAATGCCCCAAATTAAAAAGAAAATGTTCGTGTTAATAATTTTACTACAAAACCTTGAGCCATTTTTAATTTTTATGTTTGAAGTCGTGTAAAATAGTTATGTTTTGGTCATTACAGTTTCTGTTATATATTTTCCCGACTCCAGATCAGAAAATTTAGATTTACACAGTCCAGCAAAAAGAATAATTCTTTTATTTTGTAATGCTACTTTATCCATAGAACACTGAATTAAACAGAAAAAAGTCTAAAACTTTATAAAATAATGAATTTTATTTATTTTTTTAAATATTTATGGTTATATGTACTCGTATGTACATAAGTATATATGTATGTCAGTAGGTGCGGTTAATTTGTACGCTGACCCTCTTGATTATCGCTTAAAATACAAAATATATAGAATACTAGATGACCATCAACGATATCTTTACTTTGAACATAACATTCCGAGTTATATACTTCTACTTGAAAGAGACCAAAATGATCTCCGTAATAGTTCTCCCCATCATTTATGACATGAGTTTTGTAATGAATAGTATCACCAACTTTCAGGTCTAAATTGCGATTACGATATACCCAACGTCCATTCTCAGCCGTCGTAATAATACCAGACCAGAAGGCAGATTCGTCATCCTCATTTATTTTGCCAAAAAACTCAAAAGACGTTACGCCCTTTTCGTGTGGTATGTACGCGTCAAATCCTTTGGTATAGATCGTGAAGGTGGGTGTTGGCACTTCATATGCCAAGAAGCATTGAATACAGCTAAATAATATCAGCAGTAATAAATGCGAAAAATTTCTCGATCTCAACATGTTTGGTATTTTGTATGCTACGTAAAATTAGTTACTGCTGCTTGGCGATCACAAACGGTCTTAATGACTGACTGTTCGTTACTTTTGTGTCAATTTATATACGATATTTTTTGGCAGCATTTAAACATTTGTAGTTTCAACTATTTTATTATTTATTTGTTCGTGTTCTACTTAGATCTTGTGATGCTAACTATATTTTAAGTATGTCGCGTTAATACCACTTAAACTCTGCAGATAAAAATATTTTACGATCATATTTTTGTAGTTTAGATATTTACGGTTCACATTTATATTGCTTTGTTTTGTATTCTATTTATTGTTAAAAAACCTCTGAGTTTTATATAATACCTACGATGTATAGCATTGCAGATAAAAATATTTTACGATCATATTTTTGTAGTTTAGATATTTACGGTTCACATTTATATTGCTTTGTTTTGTATTCTATTTATTGTTAAAAAACCTCTGAGTTTTATATAATACCTACGATGTATAGCATTGCAGATAAAAATATTTTACGATCATATTTTTGTAGTTTAGATATTTACGGTTCACATTTATATTGCTTTGTTTTGTATTCTATTTATTGTTAAAAAACCTCTGAGTTTTATATAATACCTACGATGTATAGCATTGCAGATAAAAATATTTTACGATCATATTTTTGTAGTTTAGATATTTACGGTTCACATTTATATTGCTTTGTTTTGTATTCTATTTATTGTTAAAAAACCTCTGAGTTTTATATAATACCTACGATGTATAGCATTGTCTAAAATTCTAGCATCAATTTAATTTTTGACTGTTAGTAAAAACGAAACACCTTAAGCAGCATTCAATTTTCAAAGTGATCAAACAAAAATTACTGACAAATAATATTGTTATGCTTAATAGGCTGAACAAAAGATTTTTCAGACCATGAAATGCTAGAGAGCGAGATTTAAAAAAGAAAAATTGAAATAAGATCCCGAACTTGTGGTCTGAAAGTGGTAATTTGATGTCGTAGCGGTCATTATTACAACACATAAATATTATATGACAATTTCAGATCTGTAGATACGGGCATTTTTTTTTTAATTTTTTAAGTTTAGGTATATTTTTCCCTTTATGAAAAATTGGCAAATCAAAAAATGCCCACAAAAACTGGAAAATTGCCCTAAAATATATTTCAATGGAAATATTTTTATTCCATTTTTCATTCAGAGATAAAAAATACAAATCAAAATATTTTTTGAATGCATATACACTTACATAAGTTGTGTAGCGTCTTCCGAACCACAATTTTATTATGTTCTGCTGTGTATGTTGAAATTTAAATTACATCTTTCAGAATATACGAGTATGTATGTATGTAACTCTACAAAATTTAGAATCGCTATACATTAAAAAGCAAACTAGTTTGAAATAATTACACGAATTCAAGAAATTTAATGCTAAATGAATAATTAATTGATTTCTATTCAGATTTGAAAGAGATTCCTTAAAAATAGATAAAAGAAATATAATGCTTAAATATGTTGAAGATCATAGGAATTATTGTTTAAAAATAAATTGAATTTAAATACTAATAAATTTCAATATTTATTTCAATGCAAATTCCTAAAATCCAGCATTTTAAAGGATTAAAAGGAGAGCGCATGCCTTGAGTGAAGTTGGCTGTATTTCATTTGCATTCTTTTTTCGTTTTCTACTGTTACAAGTAAAACTACAACACTTGTTAATTCTGTCACAATTTTCGTTAAAGGAATATACACATAACTTTAAAAGCTGGAGTAGTTTAGTTGCGGTAAAAGGATAAAAGCATTCTATAGCTTTGAAGGAAAAAACACAAAACGGCTGAACGGAAGAATATAAAAAATATCTATTAAAAAATGAAAATGAAGGATTAAAACATCATTAAGCTTTAGTAAAAACAAAAAAATAGGCTAATAAAAGATCCGTAAAGTGAAAATATAGGAAATTATTTATTGAAATTAAATTACATTTATTTGCAATTTTAATAAAATTACGTAAAAAAAGTATTTTTTAAAGGTTATAGACAAAATACTATGTATGGCAGTGTTAAATATATATATATATATATATATATACTAAATATATACTCCTTCATGCGTACATACATACATACATATGTATGCATGCATGAGATACATAAATGTTTGTGCGTGTGTGTCTTATATTAAAAATAAAAATATAAATATTCGTATGAGTATTTACTTGGTAAATGTCGGCTATGTATGTACATAAATACATATGTACTCGTATATAACAAAACGATTAAATGACGCGTCTGAACTAAAATAAATCAATTGGAAAAATTTCGCATGGAAATTTGCCATTAACAATTTTGATTTGTTTTTTGCAGAAATAATAAATAATAATAATTTTATTAATTTGTATAAAATAAACAAAATGTCTGCAAGTAACGACAAGGTAAATAAATAAAAGTACATAAATACATACATACTTATTTATATACAATTATATTATAAATAATGTACAATTTTAATAATTATAAAATGTTAAAAGATAATAGATTTGAAATATGCAGGTCATTCCATAAACTGAGTCAGTCAGGCTTGAGTTTAAATTTGAAATAAATTTCAACATTTTTTATATACAGACATACACACATACATATGTAAATATGTATACATAGGTACTTAATAAATCAGTTTTGATATTCGCAATATTAACTATGTATGTGTATATGTATGTATGTATGTGATGGGAAAAAAGGCACATAATCTATCCATAAACAAGAGATAATTCAATATGCAGGAAATTCAAAAAAAATTGCTTATATTTACCATTTTGAAATTTTAGTATGAAAGTCTTTTTTTTTGTACGTTCAAAGTTTGTATTTTTTTGTTTTTAATGCTCCTAAAGTGAGGTCAAAGAGATTATTTTTCTTTGTAATAAAAAAGTTAATTCAATGTACGAATACGTTGATTCAATTAAAATATTTATTGTAATTTAGTGGTAAACCGTTAGTTGCAAGCATTCTTTGTTGTTATTTTCCCCTTCTGACATCCTGTAATGCGAACTGACTAAGGAAGTACCTCAACAGACTTGGTATTGAGAGAAAATGGCCTGTGCAGATTCTGTGATTACGAGGATGAAACTCCAGAGCATGTTCTGGAACTGCCAACACTTGAACCACTGGCAATCTTGAGATTCCTCAGGAAAGTAGGCCTGGATGTGGTGCTTTAGCAGCTGGCGATGGACACAATAGATTTACTTCGTTAGCAGTGTCCTGTGTTCCCGCAACTTTTTTTTAATCAATCATTCAAGTTCTTTTCATGTTTCGAAGAACGAAAATACGAATTGAAGTCTGTTTCCTAATGGATTTGAACCCTGTGTGATGGCTCATTGCCATCATTAAAGTGTCACTGCAAATTTTGTTAAAAAAACCATATAAAAGAATTCTTTACTTATTTTATTAGCTTTCTTCTATTCTTTATTACTCGCACTTGCATTTCCAAGGTAGCTGCTGTAAAGTAAACAGTTTTGTTGTTCTTAGAAAGAAGTTAATAAAACAAATTATTTTTATATTTTTTAAGGTATACGAGTGTTTTTTAGGACTGAGAACTTCAAAATGAAATAAACTAAACTTTCACACTTTCACATACGATGATGTACTGCAGTCGTAAGTTGATTTCGTAATACGTAATTGCTTCTGGTGGTTTATCGATAAATTCCGAGCTTTTCAATTCGCTCGACTACATAAGAATGCAAGAGTATATTTTGGAAGAATAAACACAATAATACTTTTGTTTTCCTCTATCAAATGATTTCTGTTTATAAACATATCGATGGTGTTGCGTAAAAAGTTCACATACATTTTTAATCAATCATAAATCCCATCGCATTCAAGATTTTATCAGATATTGACTTTAAAAAACCACATCAACTAGTGAAAATTTCAATTATATCGATATCAATTGTCCAAATAGTACGAGATCCAACAATTTGATAAAAATCTGTATACATATTCCTTTGAGCGATGGCCTACAAAGAAGGGCTTTCTGATTTTGTAAGTTAATTTTGAAATATTTTCTTTTAAAAAATTAATTTTTACGAGCTCAGCCCCCTCTTCACATCAATCTCTTGTTTTATTATTAGAAATATATTTCACAATTTAGCCAGTTGTTTTTGTAAGAATTTATATTATTTATCTGCAACCATGAATGAAGAATGCACACAACTAAAAGCAGTACAACAAACTGATTGAGTGAGTTGGGTTGACAGTAACGTTTTCCGATCTGTCATAAAAGTTACGAAACCAAACATTTTAACCATCCATACAACTACAATCAACCAACCAATCAACCAACCAACTCACCCGGCAATCGGTCAACTAACCATTCATTCAGGCAACCAAACAAAAAGACTTGAAAAACAGTAAAAAATGTACATGAAAACAGGAACTTCCGAGATATGTAATTTCACTGGCAATTGTAAAGTATGTATGTACATATGTAGTTGCCAAAGTCGCAATGTCACTTTGACAATAACAAGTACAGAGTAGCATCAGAAACAACAGCAACAATAATACTCTAAAGTTGAATAAAAGTAACTGGTTCTCTTCTCACCCGCACACAATTGAAAAAAAGCTGCTATTACGTAGTAACAAAAGAAAAAAATAAATTTTCACACATACCTACAAGCAGGTATAGTTTTTACAGTTACATGAATTGTTATACAAGCATCTACATACATACATATGTACATATCACTTAAGTAACGGTAATTCAAGGAACACATGCAACACTTTACCTGCACCCACACACAAAATTAATATTAAATATTATTAGTATTTATTATATCCCAGCAAACGTAGTTTTGAATTTGTTTTTATGGTTAATTTTTACACCATCTTTAAAAAATATACAAAAAGGTTTTTTTTTTTTATTTTTTAGCGTAAAACTTACTGCATTTCGTTCTATATTTTATCGCAAATATTAGCATATATTCAAGAAAATGATAACGTTAGTGCTTCACTTAAAAAAACTTAATCAAAGTGCTGCAAAAATTAAAAAATCTCTTTGTTGTAGATTTTCTCAATAACTACTTAGGTCCAAATTTACAGTAATTAGTTAGCTATTAGTAAACTAAAATGATAACTATTGTTTAACTAATACTTCATATTCACAGTGTATTATTTAACCAATACTCTTAATATGAACAAAAAATGGTAACCCTATCAAACTAGTAACTTTCAGTACTGGCAATTCCGTTATAGCATATGGCTTTTGTTTACATTTGATATATTATTTCTTAAAAAATGGGGTATACATTCAAGAACTTGCCGCGCCACCTACTTGCTAAGACGGAATCTATCCATAAAAACTTTTTAGATTACGTTGGCGACGCTCAGCAACAATATTCCGCGTATTATCAGTATCAGTGCCACTTTCAATATCGGACTCCGCGTTTTCAATTTCACATGCCATATCTAAAATTTTTCACAAAACAAAAATACTAATAATAAATTCCAACGAATCAGCTGTTGTCTAACTATTAGTTAACCAATGACGTTTGATGGTTTAACTAATGTTAAACTAGAAGCTGTGAATCAAATATTATTAGTTAAACTCTTGCTATTAGCTAACTAATGACTGTGAATTTGGGCCTTAAACATTTAGAAACTCGAACTATTCAACCATATGAAGGTGTGCTAAAAATTAGAAACATTAAAAAGTCTGGATTAGTACCATTTATAATTTTTTTAAATGAAACTTTAAAGCATACTTTAAGGGTGTTCAAAATAATAATTTAATAAAAAAAAATATTTCGTTTAACATCACCTTACAGCAGAACAAGTTTAACCATTTAATCTAAAAAAGTGCGGGAAAGATTTTTGTGGAATATTTTAATCCTCTAACATACGGGAAAGTCACATACATATTTCGATCGGAATTGTTTCAATGCCATAATTGTATTCCGATCGTTTTTGTTTTCTAGTCTTCAGATTATGTTTGCTAAAAGTACTCTCGTTTTGATTGTTTACTACAAATTAAGTTAGTAGAGAAATGCATTATCAATTCCATTTTGAATTTTGAAAGTGGTTTGATTACCAACAAATTTTTCGTTTTCTACAGACTCTACTTTCGGAATTGAGTTCTGTGACTTGGCTGATAGACTAAAATTTCAGAGAAAAAAAAAATAAATAAAATGAAATAAGAAACACTAGAATAAAGCTCAACTTGAACAAAATAGACATTGATAAATAAAGTAAATTTCCAACCCACTAAAAATGATAAAGCTGTAGTGTATAAACTTACATGTGACTCAGCGGATTCAATTAATGATATAGGATCTTTAACTAGTGTGATTGCAGCTGCCGTGGTGGCAGTGAGGTCTAAACGGTAGACAACTCTGACAATGAGACTGTGGTTAGTCTCGAAACATCTGATGTCAGTTTAACCCTCCGCGCAGTCTAATTTTTCTTTGTCTTGTCAAGTATTAAGAGCCACTAGATTTTTCTTTCTAATTAAAATAATAATTTAATTTATAACAAAAATTAAATTTAGAGAAAACGAACTTTAGCCTGAAAATTTAAAATTTCTTTGATTAAAAATATTTGTCGTAAGTTTCTACTACACAAAAAAAAAAAAATTACTAAATTTAATTGTTTTCGGAAAACTTTGAATAGAAGTTGTGATTAAAAACTTTGATTTGAATATTCCCTAAATATACTTGAATCAATCGTAAAAGGGATGAAACACTTTTTACGTTGCTCTGTTCAATACCGGAAATGAAAAAAAGAAATAAAACTAAAGTTTTTTCTTAGCTTTTATTTGTCGAGTTAAATATTCCACTGTGGCTGAGTTGAAAGTAAAATCTCTAAACGATTCTATATGAAATTATGTTCTGTTTCAATAAATATATATACTCGTATGTATATATACATATTTTATTGGCCTTTATGTTGTACATTGTAACTGATTCCTACATCTACTTGTTATTAATGAAAAGTAATATTCCTGAAATAATTTGTCAAACAATACGGGAAATCACTCTTAGTATTGCAATCATTGCAGATCTTGCAAGTCTAGCTTATTTTCATCACTTTGCAGCAATGCAATAACAAAATATGTAAATAAGCTAGACCTGCAAGATCTGCAACGGATGCAAGAGCAGTAGATATGTAAAAACATCAACTGAAAATAAAACAAAAGAAATCTAATAAAATACTTTTGCTCGTATGAATTCGATCATTTAAAAAGAATTATCAAGGATACTGATGTATTTCAGAGACAAAGGAAAAAAAAAAACAAACACTCAAATGCATAAGTAAACAATTTAACATTTATGCAAACTTACACAGATCCAAACGCATACAAAAGCAACCCCCAACCTTTGCTAATAAAATTTACATACTCATACATACATACGTAGATGAGCATTGTTGTGAGAAAAAGTAAAAAAAAAAAAAAAATACGAGTAAAATCAACATTTCAACACAGGGTTATGTAAATTAGCATACACATGTACAGACAGCATTCAAGATGTAGTAGTCAGGGATTAACACAAGTGTTTGTGTTTGTTGTGCATGGCAGAAGGATTACATACATACTCGTACGTACCTACATACCTGTACATGCTTGAGCACAAGTAAATATAAACAAAGAAAAAAAGGAAACAATAATATTAAATAAAATAAGACAAAGGTCGCCTCAGTAACGGTTAAGTGCATGTTGTGCAAGAGCAAGTAAAATGAGCTAAAACAACACATACATACTTCTCTCTTATACACACATATACACACGTGATTATTATGGAAGTTAAATACAAAGTCTTGTGTAACTTCCAACATAAATAATATATAGTATATTATTTACATACATATCTAATATTATATAAATACTAGATGACCCGGCAAACGTTGTTTTGCCATAAAAAATATTTCTAGTGCATATTTTGGGTGTTATATAAAAAATAGCGAATGTGTTAAGACGATGACCGCCGATGAAAAAAATACCAAACAATGAGGGTAATCACTCTTGGTTGAAAACTGCTCTTGCATCCGTTGCAGATCTAGCAGGTCTAGCTTATTTTCATATTTTGTTATTGCATTGCTGCAAAGTGATGAAAATAAGCTAGACTTGCAAGATCTGCAACGATTGCAATACTAAGAGTGATTTCCCCTAATAATTTTGTTCTGTTTGAAATACGAACGACGACGATTCTCCTGCATGAGGCAGACATAGCGCCATCTGTTGGGCTAATAATTTAGTGAATACAGAAATTGCCCCCTCCCACCCCTCCTCTGGACCCTAGCGGTTTGAAAAGTAGATATCAGCCGATTCTCAGACTTACTGAATATGCATAAAAAATTTCATTAAAATCGGTCGAGCCGTTTCGGAGGAGTTCGATAACAAACATCGTGACACGTACAATAGAAAAATATGATTGTACTGCTCTCACAAATAAAATATGTACGAGTATATTATTTTATTTACAAACATACATGTGTGCATGTACACAAGTCGTATAAAATAGTGTACATCTTTTTTGTTGCTTTATCTCATTGTTGCTATTCTTTTATTGTGACTAGCAAGTTGTCAGAAGAAAGTAGTGTCACATTACTGTTGCTTCAGCGAGTATACATACATACATACGAGGTACGTACGCACATTCGATTAGCGATATTTTTTTTATGTTGATGCACCCTTCTCGGCGTTTTCGAGTCGTATTTTTTCTAGACTTTCGAAATATTGTTTATCTCGTAACTCCACTGTTTATGTTCCAATTTATTTTTTGTAGGATCAACATTCAAGGGATGACCTCTACTTATGCAATGCATTGTGCCAGAATATATTTATTTAGATAATAATGAGCTGCATGATCTAGCTTTATACATTAGCATACTCATGTGTCCATTATAAAATATCTATGTTTGAACACAATGTATCTCTCTGATGACCACATGTTTGCTTTAATTCCGACGTCAGGAAGCAAAACTTTCTTCATACCATCAACGCATGACCTTTATTGCTTATTAATTGAATGTGTTTGTTTGTATGCTGATGAGCATGTGCCCATCCATGATCGTGGGCATATAGATAAAAAGATCGAAAAAATTTAAGAAATCTTTACTCTTATTTTCCCGTATTTGTATTTGATTTTGCGAACATGTCAGAATAATTTGATCATATTTGTTGTGTCCTTCTTCAATTCTATAATTAAATTTACACTCATACATTCATACATACATAATATGTACATTGTAAATAGTATGTATGTATCATATAATGTGTAACCAAATTTGTTTGTAAAATCTTCTTACAAATTTCTTCATTATTTTTTCTACAAGGATTTAACGCAACATATTTTACATGTAATCGTTTATGTAAATGACATTTTTCATACGAAACAATCTGCAAAACTTGTTTTTCTTTATTTCGTTATATAAACTTGCAAAGAACAAAATTTTTAATTTGTTTTCTTCTGTGCACTAGTATATTTATGTACTCGTATGTATGTGTACATTTGTGGTGTGATGAAATGCATTTTGTTGCCACATAAAGTTGTTAAGTTTGTTCTCAGAAATATGTTGCAGTTAAGTTTTTCCTTTTTAAGTAACAAAGTTAATATTGCATACACTTGGAACTTATACATAAATGGATGTATGTACATATGTGACAGCGCATAGAGAAAGGGACCTAAGGGTAAAAAATCAATTTTCACTTTTTTTTTTGATGTGGACAACATCTGAGCATCGAATGTGACCGATTCCATGCCCCAAAAGTGTTCCCTCCCAGAGATATGCGCGTTTTATGAAAGTGAAGCTACACCAAAGATACACGTATTTAAATCTTTAAAATGGCTCTCCTGAATAAAACCGGTTTTTACCCTTAGGTCCCTTTCTATTTTGCGCGTCACATATGTATATGTTCATGTGCATGTATTACCCAGCAGTGTTAATAGTAGCATTCAGTTTATATTTCACAGTAAAAAAAAAAATATCCGTATTACGATTATCGAATCGACTTCTCATTATATACTAAACTTTTTAGAAAAAAATACAAAACTTTAAACTCGTTATCGGCAAAATCACCTTTTCTTAGTTGTTATTCTATTGCAGCCAATGTTCGATATTTTGTAAATATGTCTATGTAGGTATGTATGTATATAGAGGCTCCTCATATAAAATGTCATTGTGTTTATATACATGTATAGAGACATACAGTGTATTGAAGTACTGCAAATAGGTCTAAACGTGTTTTGTTGATTTCTTTAACCGTATAATGTATCGCATGGGGTCGCATGCATAACACAAAGGTTGTTGTTAAGAAGATCTTCTATACAATTTGACATTGAAAATCACATTAAAATGTATTTAAATTATAATTTAGTTGAACTAAACCAAATTTTAAACTTCATCAGGAAGTAGTAACTTTGAAATTAATTGAAAAATTTCAGCCGAACAGACATACAAGAAAGCGAAAAAAACCATATTTAAGATTAAAGAGCATCTTTAAAATTATTGCATTAACTTTTATTATTATAGCAAACGGACGACACAATTATCCGTATTCTAGATATACAAATTTAGTTAAACTATCTAATAATTTAAAAAAAAAAACTCTTAAGAAACATTCACTGTATACCATTCATTGTATACCAAATTTATCAAAAAAAAAAGAGAAAAAGTACCAAAAACCAAAGAAAAAATAAATCCCAAAATCTCTCCAGCATTTTCTAATTTTTATTTTAAATTAGTCATAAAAATAAAAGTTATCAATTTGTCCCGTTTTTATCCCTTAAAAAGCACCCTATCTAGTTTGAATTTTGATTAATGAAAGAGTTTAGCTTATATTTAAAGAAAAAATGACATTTAATATACAAAAGTCTACAATTAGCCAAATAAAAAAAAAATGGACTGAGAAACTTTGTGGGAAGTGCCAAATCAGAACCCGGTAAGCGTAGAATTATGAGAGCTTGTGGAAAAAAATCTTTATGTCAAATTTGTAGTTCCAAAAAACATTTTAAATAAAATGAGCTAATTTTTTTTTTAATTTTTTTTTATGTGCACTTAAACTTAAACTTTATGAAGCGTTTATGAATTACACCTAAAATATGTTGTTTTATTTAAAAAAAATAGAACGTATAAATTAGGCCTAAAATTATCTTTAGGATCGTTAAATTAAATATTGTTTGTATACAAATAATTAAAAAAAATGTTTGTAGGTATTCTAAAGTTGTAAAATTTGATAATAAAAGTTTGTGATACGTTTAATGCAAGAAAAACGTTTGTTGCAACTGCCTAGGTTTTTAATACTTGCCGTAATCGAGGGCGCACTGTATTAAGTAGTAGGATAAAAAGAAGAACAGTTAAATACAATAACAAAATATCTTAAAATGAGCTAAATCATTTTATCGAGTTGTCTTCTCTTTTGGTCCCATCACGATTGCTACTGCACACTGCCATAAAAATTTTATGCAAAATTATCAAAAATAACGATTTTACAGGCGATTCTATAAAAATAGTTACGTTTGATCATTACAGTCCTTTAAAGTTTCAACTATGTGAGTTAAGGTCCCTTCTACATGAGACAAACGATAGGTACTTTTTGAACTTTGATCCAAAAAATTTAGATTAAATTCTAGAAAATGTAACTTTAGGCAAATTTTGGTAGAATTTAACGCCATTTTTAGATGATTTTTTTTTTGGTATCGCCAGCCCCGATTCCCATACCATTCATACATTTCTCCAACATCAAAGTGTTGAAAAAAAAAAACAATTATTGTTGTTACTTCCTTTGTAAAACCAATTGAAAAACACACATGCACGTGTGCTGTTATTAATTCGTACCAACTTTAAACCAAAATACTGAAACGATTTTGACAAACAAAATGTCGGTCACTTCTGTGAATACGCAAACATTTTGTCGAAATCGGTTGTATAATATGTGAAGAAAGTACATGCTTATATAGATTAAATGCTACAATAGTTGTCTCCCCTGAGAGCTTTAGTTATCTGTAAATTTATGCACTAAACACTTTTTTTTTTTTTTTTTTTTTTTTTTTTAATTAGGACCAGCACTCAGGGGATGACCCCTACGTATGCAGTGCACTGTGCCGGAACTGAGGGAGAGGGATAGGGTAGAGAAGATAGATGTTGAAAATTTTGAAGACTTAACTCTTTCACAACTCTGCTTTGCGTGTTATGTTAATTTTTAAGGCAGTGTTGAGGCGCCTCCGGTGTTAAGTAGACGCATTAACTTTCTTAAGCTGTATTAGCAGGCATTTTATTAATTGTTTTACTTCGCCGATGTTTCTGCTAACCGACGAAGGAGGGCGGTGTTGTGTACATTAGCTTGGAACAGCATCAATCGCTGTCGGAACCGTTTTTTAGTGACCAGTGCTATGCCTTCATCACTTAAATAGTCTGACAACAATTAATACAATGTCTCACTAATGTACATTCGAGAAATTAATGATGTTGATTGACTTGCTCTGGGCAGGGTTTGAACCAAGGCCCCAAGTCATTGTTTGCTTAGTAGTAGTCAACGCGCTAACCACTTCAGCTAACACCACCCTCACTTACTTTTATATCAATGTATGTAATTGCAAATTACATACTTTTACTTTGTGTAAATTTTTCTACAATTACCTTTTCTAAAAACTATGAAGATGTGTGTATGTATGTAAGTAATATAAAACAATAACGAACGATATTAAAAAATATAATAGTTTTTGAAACTATACAGAGTACCGCACTCTGTTGTGTTTGCTGCAGCAGATTATTCTTTTCTCTTCTTTTTATTGTGTTTGTTTTGTTATTTTCTACTTTTTACATTTTAAACTTTGTTGCTTAACGATTTTAATATCAACTTCTGTTTTGTTCTTTTTTTTTTTTTTTGCATATTTTATCTTCTTATGTACGTCATAAATTATAATATAAAGTTTTTTATTTTGAAATTTTTCTATATTCACAAAAAAAAATGTTCCCAACTTTTTGAGCTGCCATATGCGGTATAATTTTGCTTTAGAGCCCAAGGATAAGGAGGAAGCAATCAACTAAACTGGTTTAGTTAAATCATTTTAAATGTTAACTTTAGTACAGGATTGAATTATTCACATGTGTGTGTTCCCGTGTTTATGCAATGGCGTATGATTAATATACAAATAATATTAAGTATACTTACGACTAATAAGCGCAACATTTACATGCATGCAAGCGTGCACAAAGAAAGAAACTTTATGCTATTTCACTGGCAACAGTATTTTCTATTTTGTCTTGTACGATTTTTCATATCTGTGCAACATTTTTGCAGATTTTTGTTGCTATAACAAGTACATACTCGTACATTAAAAAAAGGCAGCAATTTATATAATTAATAGTCAAGACCATTTTGTGTAATAGTGTTTATGAATACAGTGTACAAACGATTTTTGGGTTTTGGTATTTTGAGAGCTATAAGCGTTTAAAGTTGTTACTAAAACATGTAAATCTATTATATAAGTATTTGTATATAAGTTGAAAAAAAAATACAGGTTCTTATATGTATATGTTTTTGAGGGTGTTGTTGGCTGAAGTGGTTAGCGCGTTGACTACTAAGCAAACAATGACTTGGGGCCTGGGTTCAAACCCTGGCTAGAGCAAGTCAATCAACATCATTAATTTATCTGCTGTGAATTAGTGAGACATTGTATTAATTGTTGTCGGACTATTTAAGTGATGAAGGCATAGCACTGGTCACTAAAAAACTGTTCTGACAGCGATTGATGATGCTATCCAAGCTAATGTACACAACAATTAATAAAATGCCTGCTAATACAGCTTAACAAAGTTAATGCGTCTACTTAACACCGGAGGCGCCTCAACACTGCCTTAAAAATAAACATAACGCGCAAAAGCAGAGTTGTGAAAGAGTTAGTCTTATAAATTTTCAACACCTATCTTCCCTCTTTCTGAGTTCCGGCACAGTGCACTGCATACGTAGGGGTCATCCTCTGACTGCTGGTCCTAATTAAAAAAAAAAAAAAAAATTGGTCAAAAGTAACTAGACCAACTAGAGAAGTGTACAAATAGTGTGGGTAAAAAAGGGATTTTGGTCATTGGAAGGCGACTTTTTCTGGTTATGGCAGATGTTGTGTTTCTAGAGAGGGGGTTCACACCCTTTTATAAAAACTCGAAGTCGTCTATTCGGATTTGATCCGTCGACTATCTAACCAGTACTACATGCCACCTATCCGCTGGCAGTTCATATAATTATTAAAAATTCATAATTTCTTACATTAACGAAGTCAATTTCTTGAAACTAATAAGTCTTGAACTAAAAAGGATTTGTAAAATTTTTTTCTTTAAATATAAGAAAATTTTCCATTTTGAACTTAAGTTCAGGACAAAAGTTTCCATTTCCTAAATTAGATTTTTTATAAACTGAAATTAAATAATTTTATTCGTATGAAAAAATTGTATCCCTAAACTTGGTAAAAAAATTCTTATTTTGCGAAAACGCACTCTTAAGTTAGGTAAGGTTAGCAGGCTGCTGGTAAAAAGTAATATTATATTCCAGCCCACTTGGGTCCTGATGGGAAGAAAGGGGAGAATGTTAGTAGAGAAAGAGAGATTAGGAGAGTCCAGAGAAGAGTAGGACATATAGAGAATAACAGGTGACTGAGACATGCAGTGGTGAAGGGCAGGATGTCAAGGCCGCTATTGGGCAGAGCGACACCTTCCACTGCACCGGATAAAGGAGTTAAGGCTACCAAGTTCTGCTACTGAGAGCTCGGAGAGGGTACTGAAGGATATTCTGCCTACAAAGCGAAGGCGGTGATCCTCCATAGCTGGGCAGAGGCATATAAGGTTTGCGATGCTTTCTTCTTCTTCCTCGTCATTGCAGTGCCCTGTGACTGCGGCCATAAGATTGCGCAATTGCATTTTAGGGAATTTCAACAGGTTTTTAGGTCTGTTGACGTCCAGGCGAGGCCATTGTGTCCTTGCTATGGTGCACGTTGGCTCATTATACCATCTGCACGCTGAGATCGGAAGAACGCAGAAATTGTCAATATCGACAGCCACTAGCTCTCCTCCTCTCCTGGCCAGATTGTCAGCGATGATGTTGCCTGTGTTTTCCTTGTGTCTCCGTATCCATATAAGGGTAACACTTGAATGATTCGCCACCATATTAATGACTTCCTACATTCCAGGGTCAGAAAGGATGTTGTATACACACCCGAGAGGGCAAAATGCACGCTTAAATTAAATAAAAATTTTCTAAAAAATAAGATGTTTTTTGGACAAACATTACGAGCTATTTTCAAAGACATGTACTATTTGATTTTTGCTTAAATTAATCCTATTTTATTTGATTTCAATCAAATTTTCTAAATTTTAATAAAATTTCAATGAAATTTTGTTAATTTTTTTAAACTATTTTGAAGGAATCTTTTTACTTAAATTTAGTAATATTTTTTTTACGTGTAGCTGTGGGCCACCTAAAGTATATGCCTCCATTTCGAAATGCATGAAAGTGAATACTAACGATTAAGAATGAATATCAACTATTTTCCCAACTTTTTAATAAAAATAAAATACGAGAATACGAGAAGTATTTTTAAATGCTTCCATTAAATTCTACAAATCTAATTGTTTATTAAATATTGAAATATTTTTAGTAAACGTCTGATTTAGTTTTATTGATTCTGAGACCTTTTTTGTTAAATAATAATGCAATTAAAAGTTGGCTTCCTTACTCACATTTAGCACATAAATGTGTCCAAAAAGTAATATCCTTAACAAAACTAGAAAAGGAACAACTCAAACACTACTACATACCGAAATTGAAAAGTCATTTTGAAAACCACAATATATAATAGAAATTTCATATTTGCCAAAACATGACTGGCCAAATGCCAACAACAACAAAAAAGCCAGAAAAACATTTGTAACAGAATGTTTGAAAAACTTTTTGTAATTTAGCTTGTTTTTTTACTTGCTTAACTTGCCCATTAGAAAAACAAAAGATCTCTCTAAACTATTTTGGTTAAAAATAGAAATAGAAGAAAAAAAAAAGAAGTTCTGAAGCAGATCCATGTGCATAAACTATTTCTTTATTTTATTAAGGCTCAAAAAGTGGATACATTTGTTTTGGTGATGAAAATTAATAACTCAGTTTTAAATCATGGGTAAATTAATTTTCGAATTGCTGATGACATCATCATCAGACTTGTGACATACATACATACGTACGTACATATTTAAGTATTGAAATTGAAAATTAGATTAAGACTTCGATCAAGACGACATGCGAAAAAAATATAAAATTATAATCGAAACAATTAACTTATACATCTTGTAAAGGTTGCCATTCCCTTGATGACAAGTATAGGGTGTTTTTTATAGAGTGTCACAACTTTGAGTTCGCATTACTGCTTTATTTGAGCACCCGTTTAACAGCTGATAGTTGCTTTTTGTTTAGTTTGCTTTGAAATTTTATTATGAATCGACTTACTCCAGAGAAATTTTTAATCAAAATAATTGTTCTATTCGTCAAACTCATCGTGCAGCGGGAGCTACAATTGATTTACTCAAAGAAACTTTTGATGAAAAAATAATTTCACGTAATGGCCCAATTAATTGGACACCAAAATCGTGTGATTTAACCCCATTAGATTATTAAGTTACTTGTCTACGTCGATAAACCACAATCAATTGAACACCTGGAAATCAACATTCGAAGAGTTATCGGCGAAATACGGCCGAAAATGCTACGAAAAGTTGTTGCAAATTGATATTCCAGATTGCGCCTTCTACGCGCCAGCCGTGGCGGCCACATGGCAGAAATTATATTTAAACATTAATTTCATAATATTTTCTTTCCAATAAAGCCAGTTTCACTGATATTAAAAATATATTTTCTTATTTTATTATGATTTCAATTTGTGTCACTCCATGGAAAACACTCTTTATTATAGGATCAAAAATGAAAATACTTATTGCATAATTTTTAAGATTTTTTTTCGTTGCTAATTCGTATATAAATTGTTTAATCATTTCTGAGATCAAATAAGTATTTTTTTTTCTTTATTTTGTCCTTGAAATGCTTTTCTTTACTTAAAGATATAGATTTTCGCTTAATTTTATCAAAAAAAAAAAAAAAAAAATATAAAACGAAAACTCTTTTGTCTTTCCAAGCACAACCTAACAGGGATTAAAAACTGTCTATTGCAAAATTTTTTGTACTCAAAAACCATTTAAAACATGGATACTAATACAATGGCTGGCTGCATTCCATTTTAGATGCTCACGTATTGTATTGCATTCTTAAAATTTTTCTTTTTTTCTTTTTTTTTTTTGATATTTTCCCAGTTTGTTTTACGTTTTGGTTTTGTTTTGTGCCATTTCCGATTTTCAAAACAAATAAAGTTTTATTAGTTTGTATTCTATTCATATGCTGTTTTGTATAAATTGGCCTCCCTTTCTCTATCGCTCTCTCTCTCTTGCCGACAGTTTCATTTTTTTGTTTCCTTAATGCTGACATCACGTGTTCACATTATATGTTGCTGTCATTTTGGTTCGTTCTTTTTATTTTTTTTTTCGTTTTCCAAGTTAAATGTGACAATGTAATAACATTAGATTGTAGTTTTCATATGTTCTAAAATGGGGAAAACTAAAAACTACTAAAAATACATATTTCCTTTTTCATACCCCTTAATTTCGTTAAAGAAAACCTTCAGTGCTGGAAAAAACAAATCAATAGAGTGAAAATGTAGCTAAAATGCTAAAAATAAACAAAATACATTTTACTTAAAACAGGATGTTTATTTTTAACATGAAATGAAGAAGACATGCTACACACACACACACACACACACACTCTCAATCACTAAATGTCAAATACTATTAATAAAAAAAGAAGCGTTTGTGAATACCGTTGTGTTGGTTCATTTGCTAATTAAAACGTTTGCCTTTAATTATCTTTTCGCATAAATAAAATTTTTAACATCAAGAGTCTTGTTGGAAAAGTTATTTTATATATTAAAATTTTCTGTTGAGTGCTGCTTTTGTTTTTAAAGGACCTTTTTTTGCAGTTAAAAAGATTTTTTAAGATTTTATAGTCATGTTAAGAGCTTTTCAGAAGGTTTGTTAAAAAATTCTTTAAAACAGAATTTTATTTTTTTTAGCATTTGTATATATGTAAGCAAAAAGTCTTAAAACTTTAAAATAAACATGAAAAATGTTTCATAATCTTTTCAAAATTTATGAAAACAATGCCAAAGAAATGACTAACAAAGTTTATGTAAAAAAAATAGTGTAATAAATTCTTCAATTTAAAATCATTGTACGTGCATTCTTTTCATAAAACAATGGACAGTAATTTTCAATAGAAAACTAAATTTTTTCACTATTATAATTATTTTACATATTTTACTTTATTTCTTGTTATAATATAATTTTTTTCCCTCTCATTTGTTGCTTAGTAATATTTAGTTGTTTGTTTAGCCTGATAACAAACGAGCGAAAGCAATTTTTCTTTGAAATTCAACACCTAAAAGTTGTCTTTAGTTTTGTTTAAACATCTTAGCCTCAAAATAAAATTTTTTTTTTTTTTTAATTTTGTAATTTTTGTGTATAGTGGTTCTATGTGGGTGTGTGTGTGTTTTTTACAAGTTTAACATCCCAAATTGTAAAATAATAATAGAAATAAATTATCTTAAGTCCTGTAACTAATGAAAGCGCACAGGACACTACAAATGAAGCAAATTTATACGGAAGCACAATTTTGTTTGAAGAAATCGGTTTCAATGATACAACGAAGTTTGAATTAATTTTTTTTTAGCAAAAATGCTGAATTATTTTTCTATGTCTGTGCTTGTGAGTGTGTGTGTTTAATATTTCAACAAAATTAGTCGTTTGGAAAAAGTTATAAAAAATAATTTTTTTTTCTTACATTCTAACGTTGCCGAACACCAAATATTAAGTACAATTATATGTGTAAATACACTATTCCAGTTTGTTTTCTTCCACTTCCTGTCTCTCTCTTACTCACGCTCTCGCCGTCACAGTTTCATTTATTTCACAAATCACATCAATAATATAAATTCGTAAAAAATATATGTACGAGTATGTATTTTCTAAAAAGTGTTACAATCCTTCCAGCAATTTCAACACATTTAATTTCATTTATCTCGTCTTGTTAAATTTTCTGTCTTTGTAAATGTGTGCTTTTGCTAATTTCGTTCATATGCTTTAACGTAACAAATTAATATTTTTTTCCTCCACCAATAAGAATGTTCAGACACACACCCACGCTGTGTTTTTTTTTTCATTTTAAATTTGCATCGTACTTTTGCATTAATAAAAAGAATGAAGAAAAAAATATATATGTAAAGCTCAATTTAATGAGTATTCACCGTAAAAGCCGCCATACTCTTATTTTTTGCATTTTTTCAGTCACTCATTTACACACTCATGCATTCATTCATTCATTCTTTCGTGCTATTGTATGCTTTATTTTAACAATGATTGAGGAAATAGTGGGACAATAAATATTTTAAGTTGAGGAAAATCTTACAAAACTTAAAAAAGAAGATAAACATTTCATGGTCTATAATCACAATTGTTTTTCTTTTTATCGAAAAAAATATTGAACCGCCATTTGTTATAATTTAATTATAAATTTCATAAGTAGTATCACAAATTTGGATTTAAATGTTTTTAAGTACAGTGCGATTGTAGTACTAATAAATGACTAGTAGAGTCACCAAACGACACATTCGACCGTATTCTAGATGTAAATAATATTTTAAGAGAAATTATCGAAATGTCATAAAAAATAAACTCTTAAATAACAGTCACACAATATACTATAACGCAACTAAAATAAATTAATATTAAGTTTGAATGAATTAACATAAATTAAAAATAAAAAAGTCTTCTTATAGGCAAAAACAAAATATAAGTTTAGTTCTGGAAATAAAGAAATATTTTCAGCATTCTTCTCAAATACGGCTGCACATATAAAATACGAGAGTGATTTGACAATTCCGTGACATTAAAGTTTAAATACAACACGGGTCAAGTTTTGCTGCTACCTATTACTGCATAGATCCAAGACAAATTCATTACCAGGTATATGCACGACTAAAACAATTCGCCAACAAAACAAACAACAGGCATTTTGTTTATGTAAACAGCGAATTCATTTCCTACGCTGTCAAAAGTAAAAGTGTAAGCAAAGCAAATACAAGCAAAAATTTAGACTACTGGACCGATTACTATTCCAGAATATATGAACAAAATTTTAATAAATCTCCAGTCTGGATATTACTTGCATCGAGATGTTTCCGGTCGTGATGGAGACTTTATAACATCACCAGAAATATCGCCAATATTTGGAGAGGTAGATAACTATGAATATTACAAATAATAATAAATTCGACTTGCATAGATCATTGTCGTTCAAAACTGAAACTTTTAATGTATTGCGACGCATTAGTATTAGTGATTAAGTTATTAAAGAGAATGAAAGACAGAATAACCTATCAAATATGAAAGACAAATATTATAATTATAATTCCTTAGTTATAAATATTTTAAATTATTTCTTATTATTTTCTATTTCTAGAAAACGTCCTTTAAATTTCTGTAAAATTTCTGTAAAATTTTTTTTAATTTAATTGTATTTTTTGTATGTTGTGGCCCACTGTTTTTGAACATTCATTAGTAAAACATATTTTGGTCTTTAAGCAGACAATGCTCGTTGACGTTTAAGAAGATTATTCCGATGAGTTAGTTGTTGTTGCTGTTGTTGCCGTTGTAGCTTTTGTTAATGATAAAATACAAAACAATTGTAGATATCACTTAACTTTAACAACAGTGAAGAAGAGAGCATTTTAAAATGTTATTCCACACACACACACACACACACATCTGCCCAAATCTATATATTTGTATGTTGATGTTCCTTAAAGTATGCTGTGATTAATTTGAAAATAATTGTTATGTCAAATTGCTTTTAGTTATATTTCTGATCTTTGAAGGAGTTTTTTGTATTTGTTGTGTGGGTGTGTGTGTGTGTGTATGTGCGTTTGTGCGTTTGTGAGTGCATGTGTTATTTCTTTAATTAAAATTCCAGCAAATCCATAGATACAATGAACGCCTGACTGAAATTAAAGTTTTTTTGAATATTGAATATTGAATATTTTCAATTTATAAAATAACTTTAGCATACATTTATGAATAGAACTGTTAATGCGACTATATGACGGGTTCATCATTTATATGATTTAAATCGTTTTCAATCGAAGATCGGCAAGAAAATTAATTCAAAACTGTTAATTTGAGATCGATATAAAGAAAAATAAAACATTTTAGTTGGTTTGTGAATTTAAAATTATTTTCACACTTGTAATAACTTGTAATAACTGAGAAATAATTTAATCTCAAATAATACTCACTGGCAAAATCAAACCAGTATATTATCCTCATTTGACAATTAATTCTTTTGCAATATAGTTTTTTCTTTCGTTTTGCATTACTTTCAGCAAAAAATAAAATATAATATGGTTTATTTTCTACTTACTTTTCAAATAGATATGCTATGAAATGTATTAATTGCTCAAGCCTTAAAGTACACAATGGTTTTTTTTTAGATTTATTTTCATCTATTATCTTTTCTTTTCAATTTCCTGATGGTGCTATTGTTGTTGTTGTTGCTGTGTGCTTACGTTTATTAAGCTTTTAAGTAATCGTAATTTTATGAATACGAAATGTTTTGTTTGAAGGATTTCCTGTTGCTGTTTCTGGGCTCGTATCGTACGTAGTATGTTGTCTGTAATTGCTTTGGGAATCAAAAAAGAAAGATTCCTTGTGAACAAAGCAATAAATTTTTTTTCAATCAGTTTTATGTGAAAAAAAAATTATTATAAGAAATTTATAACCATAAAATAAGAATGAAATTATCAAAACGATTCAAATATAGGAACCATAATAAATGTCGGCTCAAGACTTTTATACAAATTGAATATCGTGCGTCAACAATAGCGGGTCGTTGTTATAGAATTCTGGCAAAAAGCAGGCTTTAATATAAAAAAAAAATTAAAATCGCCCTTTAAATATGTATACACTATTTAAGGGGCCGCTTACATTTCTATGGTGTGTGGCGGGGCACGACCATACTTCATACAAACTTGATGAAAAAAAAAAAAAAAAATTTGGTAAATTGCTACAAATGAAAATGATGGAAATAATTACATTCGAAAAAGAAAAAGCTCGTTCTTCGGAAGCAGCAATTTACTGATCGTCATGATCGTCCTGCGATGTCTTGACGATTGCGTTGGAAATAAAAATCAAATAAAAAATTTAATAAAATATGTGAAAAAAGTTAATTAAATTCCGGCATAAATGAAATGCAAAATATGATTTCGAATTTAGTAAATCTTTTTTTAACTGAAATTTATATTATAAAGAAATTAAAATTTTCTTTAAATTTATATTCTTTCATTCATTCCTTTTTCATATATTTCCTATTGCATGACACTATGCATTATGTTATCACATAATTTATACTCCACGTCATATGTTTGTTGACTTAATTCAATGAAAATCTTCTTTTTTTTAACTCAAATTCTTTGTTTTTTCTTTCTTCAACATCTTATCTTCCGTACTTATTAAAGTTCACATACTCCACTGCACTTCATCTTCTTTGGATAAAACTTACATATATGTTCTATAGAATATATTCTTGGGGGACAGACACACACATGTACATATTTGAAATTCACAGACACATTGTGGTTTTAGCTCCTTGTTCTCCTTGTTGTTGTTGCATTTGTTATTTAAAGCAAAAGCAAAAATTTCTTGAAAATTCGTATTATTATTTTTTTTTTTTTGGGAAAATATTTATAAAATCTTCTTCACTATTTGCTATTTTGGTGTATGAATTTTCTTAGTTTAATTTTTGATTGTATGATAAAGAATTAAATTTGATGACGACGATGAGCAAAAGTAATAAAATGAATAAATGAAAGAGTGTGGGAATGATGGTGTGGTAAGGAAGGAACAAGAAAGTATAGTCGATGCAGGAAGTTTTATTGTATTCATGTAGTGGCAAAGGAAATACAATTTTTATTTACTGCAAACATACTCTTACTTGAGAGTTTCTTGAATTGCTGGTTTTACTATTTCTTTTTTTTTTTTCTTTTTTTTAGTGAAAAGTAACAAATTGTGTAGTTCAGAGAAAAAGATTAGGAGATAACTGAAGGATTTACAGCAATAAGAGAAATTTTAAATGGGTGAGAATTTTAACTGAGGCTTGAATTTTTTTTCAGATTTTTTAAAAAGATTTAAAAGATATTGGAAATTCGGCATTTAATTTCGACTAACAGATCTCTCACAAAAAAATTTTGCTTTCTCTGCAGAGCTGTTAGTTTTTTTCTCTGCAAATCGTCAAAACTTTGAACACAATTTGTCAAAATCGTCAGCGAACATTTAACCAAATTGTAAAAAAATCATCAAATCTTTAAATGTTGCAAATCAGATGTACACGTACATATATTATTTTTTTTATTTAAAAAAAATATTTTTTATTGTACAAACCAAGGGATGTCAAAAATATTTACTGAAAAATGTATTTTGACATCTGAGGGAGATAGAAAATACAAGCGGCGCAAATAAATAAATAAAGGGGCGAATATAATCATCTGTTAAAAGATACTATATGACCCGGCAAACGTTGTTTTGCCATACAAAATATTTCTACTGCATATTTTGGGTGTTACGTAAAATAAAAAATAGCGAATGTATTGTAAGTGTGTGACAATGACCGCCGATGATAAAAATACCAAACAATAATTTTGTTCTGTTTTAAATGCGAACGACGACGATTCTCCTGCATAAGGCGGACATAGCGCCATCTGTTGGGTTAATAGTTTAGTAAATACAGATATTTCCCCCTCCCTCCCCTCCTCGTGCCCCTAGCGGTTTGAAAAATAGATAGTAGCCGATTCACAGACTTACTGAATATGCATAAAAAATTACATAAGAATCGCACAAGCCGTTTCGGAAGAGTATTATTTCGAACATTTGTGACACGATAATTTCATATATTTATAAGATAGATTCGCCTTGATTTTAGTTTTAACAGGAATAAGAAAGCAAACAAACAAAATAAGTAAAACATACATTAGAATTAAAAACACGTACAATTTGAAAACTTATAGAATAATATATACATACTTATGTATGTATGTACGTACATACGTACTCGTATGTATGTACGTACATAATCGTAGATAACATTAATAATGATGTTCACCAATTGTCTGCTCGGTGTTTTTTTCTTAATAAAATTATTGTAAAATATGCCCTGAAACAATCTGATATAATCTTTTAATGGTTTTTTAGTTTTATTTAAATTTATTTCACTAAAAATTTGTTCAACGTTGGCTGGTTACGCTTCTTTTTGGGCAAATGTTTGCCAAGTGTAACCGTACCTCAAGACTTTTGTGAGCATTATTATTAATTTTTTAAAAACAAAACTCGTATCTATAAACTTCTTTATTTTCTTGCTATTTATATAAGACGGCATTCATTGTCGTGAATGGTTGAAGGGAATTATGATCGTTTGATGGAATGTGTTGTTGGTTGAGTTTGATAGCTCTGGCTGTCTGGTTAATGATAATAAATATTTGCCCGCTCTTTGTCGCCTGTTGAACCGAACAGAAAGACAATTGTTTATTTAGTGTTATTATTTCATGAAGTGTAGACTTCAATGAATAAACAAAATCGTATAGTACAATTTTGTATGCCGAAGAGTGCAACAGAAGCTGACAAGAAACATAATTTTACACAAAAACAAAATTATGAAATATTTATTGTATTAATTTTTCTACTGTACAGTACGAGTCGCAAATACAGTGACGTTCTCTGTAACTGATAACAAAATACTCGTAACCATATAATTTGTATATTATTATTTTATATAAAATATTTAGACTATTCTTGTTGCTTATCTATTTTGGTAGCGTTATTCTCTGTTTGTTTTTTTTTTTTGTATTCTATTTTTATTTTTCTACATCTCATTAAGAGCAGATTTTGTTGAAACTGTTTATTAGATTTTTGTATGACTTGAACCACAATATTGTGGTTGTGATTTTGCTCTCCCCCTCACACTTGTTTTCTTTGTGTGTTCTGTTCACTGATAATTATGATAATATTTACTTTGTATTTTGCTTGCTTGTACCCTTTTTTTTTAAATATGTAAAAGGAGCGGTGTTATTAGTTCGTCGAAACGTTAGAATTTAATAAAGGAAAACAAGTTCATGTTATGTGTGAAATGCAATTAATTTCTCTTTCTTGCCAAAGCCACGCAGCACGTTATTAGTTAACAGGTAGACATTAATTGTCCAAGTGTTGGTCCTGTAAAGAAATTACAGTTCTTAGAGTAGTTTAGCGCTAATTGTAAGTAGTTAATTTTTTTTTTGTCTTCATTGCTGCACTCACATTTACGTTTGAGCCTTGACCCTTTCAAAGCCTTTCAGTAAATCTTTATGATAAATATTTTTCAAGGATATTTCCGACATCTTCTATATCGCTATTTAAGGTACATAAGTCTTTTTCGTGTAATTTTTCAAGAAGATAATAAAAAACCCGTACAGCGAAAAGTTAGGAGGGTTGAAATGTTTAGCATAAGTATTTCTTGTACTGTTTTACAAAAAAGTACTTAACACGTCCAAAATTTCATATTTGTAAATATTTTAGGTCCCATCTATTGAAATCAGCTGTTATAAACAAAATTTTAAGAAAATTTGGATTTTTTGCACACCAGATGTATGTTCGTCTATGCTGCATGTAAAAAGATACTAACAGTAAAAGTACCATAAGTACCAGCTTTTCCTTATTTTAACCCACAGAAAGTACACTGTGAGTAAATTAAAAATATAATAATAAAAAACAAAATGTACAAAAAGTAACAATTTGTGCCGTTCGTTCCTCTAAAAAGTACTCTTTATTTCAGTTGTTCATTTTAGACACAAACAAATGCTCTCCAACCCTTTTAAAGTATATACATTGGTTTAATCATAGGTTTGTGTTTAAAACGAACAACTGTCAACGAGTTTGACACAAGTCCAGTTTCCATACAAACTTTCTGCTTAAGTCGATTGCTGAGGTTTTTTAACACCGGCGGTAATTGCTTAAAATTTCGTTAAAAAAAAATGGTGTTTGCAAGTCTGCTATGACCTTTGTATTAATTTTCCATAAAGAAAAAAAAATAAAATTAATGACAGCTACGCAATGATTGTTGTGTTGGTGTTGTTCATAATGACGATGATGATGATGATTCCCCTCTTTACAATTTGCGTTCAACAGATTTGATTAAAATAAACTCAGTATTGTTTTGTCGTTTTATATTACAAAACTCTTTAATAAAAATTAATTGTAGAAATATATAAAATTTTTAATACAATAAAAAGAAATTACAAAAATGTTCAGTGGGAATTTCTTTAAGTGCGTGAATTAATGTGTTTTTAAATTTTTTTAAAGAAAATATGACTAAAACTTGAAAAAAAATATTTGTTTATTGTCAAGCAAATCTATTTCATCATTTAATCCTTTTTATTTAAAAGCCGTTTCCATGCAAATATTTATTAAGTATAATCGTTTTCGTACTACATATTGATACACATTCGTAGTCGGACAATAAATTCGTTTTGTTTTAAGAAATTTTTTCTTAAATATTTAAAAAGTAAGCAAGTAACCCATTAATACGAAAATTGTTGTAGTTTGTTTTCAGCATAAATAGACGATTGAAAATTTTTGTTTTCTGCAAACGGCTGTAACTCACAACAAATCAAGACGTTTTCGAAAATAAAATTTGTAGAGATTATTTCAAATAATAGATTTATGGATATATTTTTTCATTAGATACTCGTATTTCAATTGCGTTTAGCCATTCCCTATCGCCGCATTTCGTTGGTGCTGAAGCCAACTGCTCAGTATATTTTAAGTATCAATGCCCCATTGTGCACAGTTATTAATACATACATATTACATACATGACTATTTCCACTTTCAGAATATTTGCAGTACTTTGACGCCAGTTGCCGTAACTATTGCTGCCGTAGCTGCCAAAGAAATAGAGGTTTTAAAGCAATCATTAGAGGAAAAGGATACTCTTCTGTTGGCCATGGAGGCCACATGTATAACAGATTCTGAACGACAAGCCGAATTAGAAGACAGTGTTATAGCATGGCAGGATAAATACGAACGTCTTTATGAGTCTCATAAGCGTGTGCAAAAAGTTAATCAAAGCTTAGAAGATAAACTATTAAAGCTGGTTGATCGCAATGCGGGCGAAAGAGCACAGCTGACTAGTGATGTTGCCACACTGAGTGTACGTTTGGCACAGGCTAATTTCAATATATCCAAATTGCAACGAGATATTGTAAGTACAGCAAAGCATATATTTACAATCGTTTAGTATGTTTAGTAATATTTTATTGAATAGAGGGATTTTATGATTAAGCCATAGAAGAGCATTAGTATCGGTTAATTAACCGAAAAGTTCTCCCATGTAAAAAAAAAAATTCCCTTCCGTGTATTTGCCTATTTCCTATTTCACAATAAAAAAATATTGTTAAAAGTGAGTGTTCTCTTTTCCGGTTTTCTTGATCAAGTTTTAGATCAGATAGGAGAGAAAACACATTAAAGAATATAAATTCCTCTGTGTGTGTGTCTCTCTCTCTCTCTCTCTCACAACATGTTTAAACAAACATGACGTGCGTGAAACATTTTTTTATTTTGAACCGGAAATAGGCAAATTGCCGGAACTAAAATTAAAAAATACCCAAAAACTATTTATTAAACAACAAAAATTTATTTCAAAATTAATGGTGTTAATTTCCCACTATTAGATATTGTTTTTTTTTTGCGTAAATTGCTAGCAACTTCTTAATTAACACTAGTCAACAAAATGAAATTTCTTTATGATGAATGAAAATCACTATATCTTTATCAATATCAGGTTAAGTTTCAATCGCGCCATATTTATACCGGGTATACTCGATGCGACTTGCTTAAAAATTCCCACCCGGGGATGTAAAAAAAAAATGTACTGAAAGCTGTACTTGACAGCTGAAGAAGATAACAAAAATACAAGCTAAAGGGGACTCTCGAAGCCACCTGGTATGAATTCGCCTTGGCTTAACGATTTAGATATTTTTTTTTTAAACAATTGTGGGTTTTCGGTACAGCCTGCTTTGGTGATCTTACATTACTTGAGAATGATTGATAAAATCATTCTTAATATTATAACTTGTATTTGTGCCCACCTTCTGTTGTTTAACATCATTTTTGTTTAAATTTATTTGTATTCTCATGATTTAATTTAAATTACATTTTTTGGTCGCTTTGCATATTGTTACAGCGAAATATTTTCTATGAAATCCATTTCGTTGTTGTTGTGACTGTTAAATCAACGATTTACAAACCTGCAAAATGAAAAGTTTTTTTTATGAAAAAATCCAACAATTTCCTTTTTTTAATTTCAACAAAAAGTTCAAAAAGTTGTGCGTTATTTTTTTTTTATTTCATTATTTGTTCTTTATAGTTTTTGCTATGGACGCCACTGCTGCTTTCTAGCCATTAATAATAATTTGTTTTTTTTATATAAATTTCGATAAAAATAAGGAAACTGTGTGTGTGTGTGTGGTTAGGAGAGAAGCTAATTTCAGCCAGACCGAAGGATTACAAAATAAATGGTTAAAAGTTTTTTTAAGTGAAAAATATGAACAACTATAAAATTCAATGGAAAAAAGTCACTGTAGTCCCTGACTGACTGGCTAAAGATGGTGACTGACAGAGGTCGCCACATAAATATACATATTTTGTTGTATAATTTTTTAGAGTTAACACTATGTGACATGTGATAATGAATCTTATAATAAATGGCCAACATATTTTTTTTGCAAAAAATCGAGTGATTAATCAGAAATTGTTTTCGCCAGTAAACTACTCGCAAATAAGGCAAAAACTCAGCTGTTATGTGGCATATTTTTCTATTTCCAATATATTTACTGGCAAATAAGATGTCCGTATAAAAATTATGCAGCTAGAGAAAGTAAATTTTAGAAATCTTGAAGTAAACTTTTTTACGATTATGATTATGATTATTATATTAATTCTTTGATTTCACAATATGATAATCAGATTCGTGTCATAGAACCAATTGAACTAATTCGTTAGATACTGCATATGGTGTCGTCTACTTAGAAAATGTTTTGTGGAATAAATTTTTAAGCTATTGCATAGCTCCTATCGCGGGCTTTGAGGCGACCGAATCAAGAAATTTTGAAAGTCTTTTGTTTATAAAACGAAAAAACCTTGAATTTGTTTATGAAACGAAAAAACCTCACACTAAGTTTGTTTCTTAAGTCTTTTGTTTTTTAAAGTGGAAACTTCTTTTTTGTATAGTCTATGTATGATGACTACACAGTGTTGCCGCTTTAAAATTTTTTTTAATTTCCGGAAATTTTCCGTTATTTCTGGGATTTTGAGGGGATTTTTGTCCAAGTTTTTGGGAATTACAGTGGTGGCAAAAGGTGGAATTTCTCAGGAAATTTTCCGGGATTTCTGGGTTTTTGAGGGGACATAGGATACTAAGGTAAGGCACTTTTTACCTGGGGGACTAGGGTGCCGCTTCTGCACTTCCAGTATAGCTAGAAAGCTGAAATTGAAATTGCATAAGTTGATAAAAAATGCTTTGCAATAGCTTTACAGCGGCGGTCCCCGACTGCCACATCTCTTCTTTTTTTTGGAAAAATTGCCCTAAACTAGAAAATGAAAATGGCTCCAAACTGAAAAATAAAAAATGGCCCCAAAACTAAAAAAAAGTGGCCCCAAATATTGTGGTGTTGTTTTCAATACAAAAGTTTGATGCCCTTTTTCATTAGGGCCGTTTTTTCAATTGTGTATATTGTTATTAAATAATTATGAATTTATAAAAAAAAAAAATTGGACTTTAATTTAATTTAACTAAACTCGTGCAAAATTTTAGAATCATTTGTAGTACGAGTTTTGATTAAAAATTTTAATACGAATATTCGAAAGTATTTGAATCAATACCAAATAGGATGGAACAATATTTAAGCTGAGTCTGTTAAATACCAGAATTTAACAAAAATCAAATAATATTTAATTAACTTTAGATTTTTATGTGTCGATTTTATTACAATATGCTGTTTTCATAACACAGACACATCATTTTCTACTTAAATCGTTTTTCTGTATTGTGGAAACAGCATATAAGTATTAAAAATATTAATTCAATTGGGTTTCAGGATAAAAATGAGCATAAATAATTCCAATTAGGAATTAATTAAACAATGTGACAGGATCATATGCATTACAATGCTTGGGCTCAGTCGTCCATAGACGTTTATTTTCGCCTTAAATTAAACCGGCTGTGTTTTTCTAAATCAATATTTTTTATTTTTTTTTTGGGATAAGGATTGAACAATCCAATCCTCCAATTGATTCAATCCGTACATACCGTAATTTTGGATACCGCTTGGGATTGATTTAACTTTTCTCTCTGAAGGAATTAAATTATACCCATAACGAATAAAGCTACGTTGTCATCGCGTACAACTTACTGCATTGTGGTACAATGTGCTAGTATGTACATACAATATACATATTTATGTTTGTATGTATGCAAATTTGTACGTGCTCATTTATCTTCGTGGTAGTCGTGATATATTCTTTTATTTTTCATTTCATTCTATTTACTGCAGGTACAACAAAACACTTAAAGGTGTAAAACCATAAAAATTGCATACCATTCATTGTAGTTGTTTGTTGTTTATGCTATTGTTGTTGTTATCCTTGTTTTTTTTTGCTTGCTCCACTGATAGGGGGAACAACAAGAGCAATTTTACGACTAACGTCATAGTTGTTAGTCAGTGTGGCAGGTATTTTAAAATAATTTTGCGGTTAAATGGAAAATGCTAAGAAAATTGTTTCTAATTAATTTTTTTTATGATTTCGTAATTGGATTTTTCATTAGTTGCTGATAATTGTATACTTTGGGAGCGGAAGTACTTCTCGAAATGTTACTTCTAATATTTATCACTTGGCTCACTATTTCTTTGGTATAGACTCTGTCAAAACAGTCACATGAAATTTCCCAGTTAAAGTTTTATAAATTTTCTACATATTTTTTATGGAGTCTGACAGCAATCGGCACCAAAAAATTATTGCTAAAAAATTTCGAGTTAAAATATTTAATCAAAATTTGAAAATAGTAGTAATTAACACGGTAACTGAATCAATTAATCATGTGATCATGCGATTATGCAATCACGCAATACAACTAAACAATTAACTCTTCGAGGCAAACATAAACGCTAAATTGTCATCATTGCTTCTGTAGCTTGTTGTGAGAAGTATTGAAAAAAGCAAAAAAAAAAAAAAGTAGTTGTCCCGTTATCTTACTTTATAGAGTGCAGCTACTGGAGAGAAACTTTCTTCTTCTTTTTCGTTTTATAATTTGTCTTTTTGCACAAAGTTCAAAAAGTATTTAAACAAAACGAAGACATAATTACAATGCTTTTGCTCTCTTTTTTCTGTTTGTTTTCAGTTGTTTACTACTACTACTTGTTGTTTTTATTTTGTATAAAAAGAGTAAAAAAATAAAACGTACAGATAAATTGCATGGTAAAACTTTAATGGCTGCTTTCAAAGTTTTCGTATAATGGATAAAATACAGAGGAAGCAGGTAGTCAGCTAACAAAAAGGAAAATGTTGTTGCTAATTTTAAATACAAATTATAATCTTTTGTTTTATTTATTAAACTATCAGCTTCAATGTTGAAACTTTTTCTAAGGCTTTTAAGAATATACCCACTTCTCTTTTAGTTGAAAGTTTTTTTTTTCAAAATTACTTAAGAGGAAAATATGTAAGATAAGGGCAGCTGATGATAAATGTTTCATTCCCACTTCCCTACAAAAATTATTGGAGTACATGGTCCATTTTATATAAAAGGAGTAGTTTTTGGACTACTCCTATGTAATGCGGCCGTGGACCATTTCATTTGTACACAAATTTGTAGTTAAATACCATTTGGCAACACTAATAATGTTTAGAGTTTTATTGAAAATGTGGCAGCTTCCCTGTTAAAATGAAAACAAATTCATGGAAGCTGAAAGAAACACAAGTTAGCTCGTGTTTTTTCAATTTCTGAATTTTATTTTGTATTTTTATATAAATGTAATGGAAGGGCTGAATTTACAAATTTGTATATATGTACTTAAAGTATCATTCAATTATATTAGTGACAGAGATACATACATATATGTATACATATTTACCGGGTACTCCATGGAATAGCAAAATAGAGTAGTTTCGAAACTAGTCCCTGTGGGTACTCCTTGGATTAGTAACATGGAGTAGTTTTTGGGTTACGTGGTCCAGCCCTAGGACATCGCAATGAAAATTGGACTATGTTTTTCCCATACATTTGGATTAGTTTTGGAGTAGTCCTACTCCATTGTGGAGTAGTCCATACACGCATGTATGCACTAGTCTCATTTTTTGTAGGGTTACGAGATCACAATGACGTATGATTTATATCAATTTATGATTTTAAGCACATAAACAATACGCATTGTGATCAAACAATACAAAATTATTTTGTTATAAGCAAAAAAAAAAAAAAAAACAAAAAAATGGAGATCGAAGCAAAAACCATTCTATTGTTTGAATTTTTTCCAATATTATATTGTTGAATGCCATCATGTTGCCCATGTTAGTAACAATTTAATGATCAAATGTAAACATATTTGAGACTCTCACAAACAAATGAAACCTAACAATATTTAAAGCCAATAAAATATTGTGCTCCGCAACCGTACATGATTGCAGTGAACAGAATATGGTGGGTACAGCAATGCCACAACTATGTCATTTCAACCTTGTGTGCCTAATGTAGTTATGTCGATTTTATTTTCTCCATCTTTACAGCTTCCATTGTACATACATTTAATTCCAAGCAAAAAATAAAAATAAATTTTTAAGTCTTTCATTAAAATATCTGTTGATTGCACAGACAATATTGGTAAAATGAAGAAAACGAGAAAAGAAATAGTAGAAACAACATCATACTCCAGAAAAAAATAAGAGAATGGAAAAAGATTCAATAACAGTGTTTATTTGCGTGACTCTTAAGTTTCCTTTTTCATATCCTGACTCATTTCATTGCAGGAAGTCAATAACCCCTTTTGTGTTTTATATAACAACCATTTTGTTTTGTTTTGGTTTTATATTTGTTGTTTCGCTGACTGAAATCAGTGAGTTTGTTTGCGTGTGTGTGTGCAATATGTTGCTATTTAAAATTGCATTGGTAGGTATATGTGTGTGAGTGTATGTTTTCTTCTCTTTTGTGAAAAACAACCGTATTGTGTTGAGTATATTTTTTCCTTTACTTGTGTCATTCTCGTAAAATATTTTTTATATCTTTTAGTTTTTTCAATTGTATAAAATTTGATGTAATTGTTGTTGTAACACATGACATACGTAGGTGCATATGTATATGTATCTTCAACCAGCTAATAAAAGTGTCGGAAAAGAATTTAAGCACTTGGTCATGTTTTTGTAACTTAAATAACACACAAACATGCACACACACAGTAAAATAAAATAAACGAAAGAATGAGACACTAAAAACAATATTATTTAAAATAAACCCCAACAAAATGGGTACTTTAGCGAGTCCTTCTGTTGCAAAGCAAATAAACAAAACAAAAAAACCCCCCAAAAATACAAAAACAGACGTTACACTTTAGTCTTTAGTTTATACAATGAGTCACATTAAAAACATTTAATCCGGTCTTAAACAAAAGGGGACAAACAAATAAAAACTGGCAACGAAAAGAAAGTAATGGGGGTGCTGTACAGTAAAATTACAATTACAGTGATTTTTTAAGAAAGAACATCGTTATCAGCGGACAAAATAGAGAAAATAATAGGTTCCTTTGTTTTTTTTTGTGGTATGAAAATCTAATAAAAATAATTTGTCGTTCGTGCTACATTTATTGAGAAAATCTTAGTGTAATAGTGATGGTGGGTACCATATCGTTCCATACCACTTTGGTTTCCGGACAAATTTTTTACATGAAAGTGAAACATTCTAAAAATGTTCGATAATCGAGCGCATTTCGATGGAAATGGTTTCAATACTTAATTGTATTCCGATAGTTTTTTAATTTACGTTTATTTTGTAATTCGATTTTATATTGATACAGTTTTTTACTAGCAAAGCTCACATTAAGCTTTTTTTATTTGACATACAAAACTTATTTTACTCGCGTTCATAAAAGTATGCTTGTTTTTTTGTTTTACTACAAATAAAGTTACATGGTAGTCAAAGTAATTGACAATTCAATTTTTAATATTAAAATTTTCTTTTTCCGTTTTTTAAACAACTTTTGGTCAGTTAACCTCTGTGACATGGCTGTATGTTTCAGAATGTGATCGGCAAGCTTTTACCTTTTTGCTTCTTTACCTTCTCCGTATTCCTTTTATATTGATTTCGATTTTCCATATCTTAAGAGGCGACATTTTTGTCCAGTTTATTGGCAACATAAGAAACTTATTAGAAAAATAATCTTAAACGTAATTTGAGAATTAGAAAAGAGTTAACAATTTTGGTTACAGATATTATATGGTGACATGACATGACATGACTGATAAATAGGCAAATATTTATAAAGCGACTTGAACATATTTTCATGCATACTTTTAGGAGGGTAAAAAATTATTATTTAATCTAGTAGATCTGAGTGTCAAAGAAAGTGTGAAGCGACATGCGAAGTACTTAAATTTTTTTAAAGTCTTGAAAAATGTGAACATTTTCATTTTCGTAAAATTTCCGTATATCCATGCATGGCGTGTCAAGGCGAACAGTGTGTAAGATTTGGAGCAACGTATATAGAACTCTTCCTTGTTGTTTTTCTATTTGCTTTAGTTGTTGCTTTCTTTTTTTTTGTTGATTCTTAACAGATTAAATGTCATATTGGCTTAGAAGCACATCCATGTGCATATTAAGTTAGACTCGTAGTTACTTCTTTCACAAAACTTCTTCACTGTTCTTTTGATAACTTTTGTATTGAAGTTATTGCAATTTTCTCTTGAATTTCAATAAAAACAACAACGACGCAATGTTTCGCTTCGGAAGCAAAAAGTGGTATTATTTCGTAGCTATTTTTTAAATTAATTTTTGTAAAATAGTTAAATCATTATTACACAGGACAACACTGATTGTGCTGCAAGGAATTTATTAGTTAATTCTAATACATGTGCAATATACAATTAAACATTTTACAAAATAATTCATGTTTAATTTAATCAATAGAAATATTCTTTTAAGTGAATCAACGTTTTTCTTATTAAAGGTCGTTTCTATATTTTTACCCGGCTTCCAAAAAAGAAGGAGGATTTTATGAATTAAAGGGGCATTTGGATCAAGGTAAAAAATTCTTTTTATTCAATTGGTCCCACGTACATGTAACCGGCCCCTTCAAATGAACCCGCTATTTATAAGCCGATTTTGTATATGCGACCAGGAAATGCCATCATGTTGACATGCTTTTTTTGATTATCATAAAGATTATTTCCAAAAAAACCATCATGAATTTTTCGAAATTTTTTTCCCCAAAAACAGAGAATGATCCAGCTTTGCAAAATGAATGGAAAAAAAATACATGTTGTTATTTTACTATTTCTGTAAATATTCCTGCGATATTTTTTTTCAATTGTTTTTCTTCTGCGATTACACTTGCATGGAATTTGCATAAAGCCATTGCAACCATTCTTATAGTCAGTGATTGAAAGGATTATGTTTTTCGATCAGAAATGACAGGCAAAATGTGTTGGCAAAATTGAATGAGATTATTTTAAATTTTGGTTTATCCTGAGGGAAATCCTTTAAGTATGTAATTTCTGCAATTCTATATAATTTGGATCGACAAAAGAGACTATACAATAAAATCACATTATACAACAAATAAATACAAGAAGAAAAAATGTGTTCTATATTTTTGCCCCCTTTTTTTATTGCTGTTGTTGTTGTGCTTCTTTAATTCAACATTTCTGAGAACAAGTTACATATTGTTTTTCTTATGCGAACATAATGTGTAACGAATGTTAGAGGCGAAAACAAAAAACGGAACTTAAGCACACAAACAGACAAACAAATACTCATGTAAAATAAAAATTACAAGGAAATTTTTTAATGAATGTTTTTTTTCACACATGCACAAGCACACACACACACACACACACGCGCAAATAGCACATATACAATACGCTTGTACATAAGTATGTGTGAAAACATAATAAAAAAATGGCGCAACTACTTTTTGTATGGCAGAAATCTATTATACGGTTTATAAAAAGAAAAATGGGGAAAAATTATGAAAAAGTCATTATATGTACGTATTTGCTGGTAACCTAAATATGTTTGTGTTTCTGTTAAACAAATAGACTGGCACGCCATAATAACAACTACTAAATAAATTTTGTAGCCGTTGCAAGTGCAACAAAGAATAAAAAAAAAAAAATAAATGTATATGTTTACAACAAGCACTACATTAAGAGTGTTGTGTGATTAAGACCATTAAAACGAACCAATATGTCAAAAAATTTTATATAAAGTACTTTGCTGCCACTTTCTCTAGAGCCCTGCAAACAAACATGACAGCATGCAGTTTGTAAACAAACATTATTTCAAATCAAATAACGAAACGAAATTGGAATGAAAATATTATTAAAATATTTTTTTAGCTGCTGTGTTAAAGCAACGTATTTAAAATTATTTGCTTTTTCAAATCTACCCTCCAACAACAAAAGCCCAAACAAGAATTAGTTAGGAAAAAAATATCGTTACCTTAGTTTCAAATGGATGCGTGCAGTTTCAATGTCCGTTCTTTTTTTCTTCTTAAATAAGTTGGCTACGATTTAAAATTTTTAAGACGATTGTTTTTGTTTTTTCGGAACTTTTGTGATTATTTAAGATGTCACTATTTTATTTGTTTTGTAATTTTTTTCAAGTTACACGATTTTTTTTCTAGTTTCGCGTTTTTTTTTTTTTGTTTTGACAAATGCTTCATGTTGGCAATTATTTTTGGCGTTTTTTGTCGCTTTACCGATTTTTTCGTCCTTTCGACGATTTATTATTTTGGCCAATATTTTCTAAAGTGATCTATCTTTTTTGGGGTTTTTTGCTGATCCATTTGTTTTGACTGATTTTCGCTTTGGCGATTTAATGTTGCAACAATTGCAAGAATATCCTTAAATTCTTAATTTTGCTTAAGGTTGTATAACTGTAAAAATCTCTAAATTATATTTGGTTTTGGCGAATTTTTATGTTACCATTTTCTTTTTTTTGGCGATTTATTTGTTTTGGCGATCTTTTTGTTTTGCGGATTTTTTATGATAATTTTTTTGCTTCTCAATTTTTTTTAACAATGTATGTTCCATCCTTGAAATTATCAATTTTGATTCATTAATTTTTTTTTTTTTTTAATTAGGACCAGCACTCAGGGGATGACCCCTACGTATGCAGTTCACTGTGCAGGGATAGGGTAGAGAAGATAGATGTTGAAAATTTAGAAGACTTAACTCTTTTACAACTCTGCTTTGCGCGTAATGTTAATTTTTTATGCAGTGTTCAGTCGCCTCCGGTGTTAAGTAGAAGCATTAACTTTGTTAAGTTGTATTAGCAGGCATTTTATTAATTGTTTTACTTCGCCGATGTTTCTGCTAACCGACGAAGGAGGGCGATGTTGTTTATATTAGCTTCGAGCAGTACCAACGGCTGTCGGAACAGTTTTTTAGTGACCAGTGCTATGCCTTCATCACTTAAATAGTCCGACAACAATTAATAAAATGTCTCACTAAAGTACATTAGAGAAATTAATGATGCTGATTGATTTGCTCTGGCCAGGGTTTGAACCCAGGTCCCAAGTCATTGTTTTGCGCTAACCACTTCAGCCAACACCACACTCAAATTGTTAAAATTTCGAATGTTTAGTTTCTAAAGTTTATAAGATACACCTTAATTTCAGACCTAAATTACCTGGCAAGAATATCCTTTAAGTTGCATTTTATTTTGCTTTAATGGCTGGGAAAATTTCCAGATAGAAGTGAAAATTTGGAAAGTTTCTTTTTCACGTTCATTATCTATTGACTCTTTAGGTGGGACATCTATTTTAAATTCATCTCTTTGGCATTGGAAATCTTGTAATGTTTAGATATATATTTGATATAAGGTTTGTTCATCACTTATGTATACGAGTATGTAAAACACTACGAGAAACATTTAACCCTTCTAAATGTGTGAATTATGACTGTTTTCTGTAGTTTCCTTGAAAAAGGAAGAATCCCCCCTGAAACAGTACTAGAGCGAGCTAAAAAGTCCTAGAATTAGAAAATTTTTTTACAGATAATATTTTTGAGACTTCTATTTCCCCTAAAATGATAATTGTTCTGAGGTACTTTTTCATTTTACATTTTATTGGCCACTACTGCCACCTTTGGCTAAATTTGTGAACGTGTTTGTGTAAATTTGCGGGACATAAATAACGAAAATTATTAGTTTATAATAAAGTAATATTCATACATGCATATATTTTATTTTTAATTTCAATTGAAAAACCACACACTGTGTGCCCACTTACAAATAAAAAGTAGAACAAAGTTATTAAAGTTTATATTTTTAATTGAAGTGGGTACATTGCAATTGCATTATTGGTGAAAAATTGTTGGTGGTTTGCTCATTTTATTAAATATAATGTTTTCTTGAGTCTTAACTCTACATATTGTATCACAAACAATTAGAAAATAATGTAGTTCCTTCTTATTTGCAAATAAAATTCATTTTAATTTTGAAACACAAAGTTTTCAAATGAAACATCAAACTTTAGCATACTTTAACATACGAGTACTTATAATAAATTTAAATCTTCAACTATTTTAACTGCAACTATTTATTTACAAATTGCATTGTTGTTCCATCTCCGCACTTAAGTATGTGTTCATATACATAAGTGTGTGTGTTTTTTTGTTTTCTATTTATGTTTAGAAAAACTTTAATTTTGCACCTGTTTTAAACTGTTTTTTTTTTAAACTTATTTTTCTTTCTCGATATTATCATGCAAATTATGTGACCCCATACTGCTGTGTATCCTTTATTAGTCATGAGGGCCTTTTTGTTTAAGTTGCTTTTGTTTTTAATTAAAAACGAATCTAAAGTTTGCATGTTTTTCACCATAAAATTAATATAAATTTGCAAAAAAAAAAAAAAAATAAATAACAATACAAAAGAAGCATAGTACAAAATTTTAAATAAAATAACAATAAGATCCATGGCAACGCATGGCAAAGTGTTTGATAGAAAAGTTACGATAAAACTTTTCATTGTTTGATGTTTTTTTTTTGCAAGTTTGTTAAGGGCTTTTTAAGTAGCAACTTTAATTACACACAAATAGAAAGAAAGATTGCAAAAATCGAATTATTAAAAACTTGTTTAGAAAAATAATCGATTAAGTTAAAAGGTGTATTCGGCAACTGCCAAATTGCATATTCGACCTTCATTTAAGCCGTGCTAATACAGTAGTTTAAACGATTTTTTATACAAAATATTTTTTGTCATTAATTTTTTCTCATTCATTCAACGCTTTTTCATATCGTTTCATTTTTCATATTCTAAATTTTCCAATTCTTTTACTCCCGCAGGTTTGCTCTTCGTTTTCGCGATTTTTTCCGTTTGTCATATTTCTGCTTTCTTCAGCTGTTTTTTTTTCAGTTAGAAGATTTTATTTGGTTTTCACTTCTTTTCCATTGTTGCGATTTTGTTTTAATTTTACTAAATTCTTCCAAGTTTTGGTAATTTGTCTGCTTGTTCGTTGCATTTCTTGGGGGTTACTTTTAAAATTACGTCGCTGGAAGGAATAATCTAAAATGTAACGTTTTGCGAAGCAAAATCCGTTCATGTTTCGAAGCGAAGAATTTTATATTATTTACCAAAACAATAACACGAATATGTCCAAAAATTATAGTGGCGAAAATAACCTTTTAATTATTTTATATGGTTTTATAAGAAACTTCTACCTGACAAAATGTATTCTATTAATAGTGTTTTAATCAACCTTCCGACCTAAAAGAAAATAACCGAAGTAACCGAATATGTAGCAAATTTAAAATTCACAAACCATTCCCCTCCATCTCTTTAGTACAACAACTCAACATAAAATGAATCATGAAAGCAATCGATATTCTAACTATTGCCGTTATAACGCACAAAAAACACACATACACATTGACTAACATATGCAGACAGAATATTCACAGCAACGTCCCTTATACATATCGCACCCTAAATACAAAAGGGTCAGAACTCAAAATTTTCCAAAACTGACTTTTTTCCATAAATTAATTCAGAGTACACATCTCTAACTACTGCAAAAATTTCTTTCACATCACTATCTTCTTTAACTGCAAAAATACAGTTATATCTATTTTTATGTTAAGTGTATTGCTTCTGCACGAAAACAGTTTTTTGTTTCTCCTGAAAATTTTAGTATTTTGAGTTGTGACCCTTTTGTATTTAGGGTGCGATATATACAATATACACACACAAGTAGATCTCATTTTTATACTGAGAGCACTAAAGGCGACAGGTATATTAAAGTTGAGTAAAAAAAGAAAAACAAAAAAAAAAATGGCATTTTAATTTGGCGCCATATCTGCACGATACAAAAACAATAACAATAACCCAACATCAACGACAACAACGGTAACAAAATTATAAACGAAAACATAAAAGAACGTGCAAATATGAAACGGTAAATATTTTAAGAATGCATAAATGGTATAATACACAGCCACACTCATACAGATACACACGTACATAAATATGTGTGTATGCAGGTATATGTGTTTTGGTTTGTTTGTTTGCTGGCTTGTGTGAAATAGGAAATTTTATGCCGTTTGGTTTCCCTGCTAGTTGCCTTTCAACTTTCACATTCATTATTATTGAAACAGTGGGACAATTTCTTGTGAAATTTTATGAAATCTTTGAATTGTTTCTTAATTGCAATAACGAAATAAATGAAATGTGTATGTACATATGTATGTATATTCAAACACGGCAGGTATTAAGAATTTTAATTATTTAATATTATTAATTAATATGATGTTTGCTGTTGTGTAGCCACAGTGTGTCATCATCCTTAAGATTGTATAATTTTATGTGTTACTCAAGGAAAATTTTTGGTTTAAAAGACTGTGCAAATTTTACTGTTTCTTTCTTCTCCTTTTTAATTTTTTTTCTGTTTTTCTTTCTTATTTTTATAACAACATCCGACAACTTTATCAAGTATAAACTCACACGTGGTTATTATAAATATACATACTAGTGATGTTACGAATATCAATTTTTAGTATTCGCGAATACGAATACGAATATTTAAAACCGTATTCGCCGAATACGAATACGAATATTTCTTTTGAGGTTTATATTTCAAATTTAATTGGCAAACATCCCTGCCTTTGCGTTATCAACTATAAATGAAAAAAAAAAATTTAGTGATTTAACATTATTATTGCATTAAGATGCCGAATTTGAAAACCTCTACAGAACATTTTTTAATTATTTTACTTACATATGTACTTTCAGATTTCGTTTTTCTTACTCTGCGTGAAATACAATGGGTATTTTTAATAAAAATTAATATATTTTTTTACATTTTATGTATTTTTTTAAACGTTTGTATGATTTTTTTTTGGAAAATGTATGGGAAAATTATTCGAAAAATATTCGTTTGAATTTGGCGAATACGAATACGAATATCTTAAAACAGGCGAATAGTCGAATACGAATACGAGTATTCGTAACATCAGTAATACATTCATATGTATGTATGTATGCATGTATGTATGCATTTAACAAAAATGCAAATGAAAAACATATCGTTATAAAATCGAATTATAAAATAATCAAAATTTAAGGATGATTAATTTTGGATAGAAAAGAAAATTTCTTTAAGTGGCAACACAGATTGTCACTCAGAGAGAATGATTAATGTCAAGGCGAGCTAATTTCTTAAGACGGCGATAGAGCGAATTAAATTTTTCTTTGTCCAACTCACTAATGTATGATGACTGTCAAACTTCACATAGGCAAAGTGTCGTTTGATTTTATTTACATAACAGCCATACCTAAACAAGAGCGGCAAGCGTTTTTTAGCTGTCAAAAGTTCTCATGCCCATACAATTTGTATGGAGCATCCCGAAATAACGCGGCGGTAACGCGGCGGCAAAATTTTGCAATTGGAAAATCCGATTTTGACAGCGCGTTTATTGGTGAAGTTAGCTGCAAAAGACAAGCACTCATGATACAATGACTATAAGGTAGTCTTACAAGCCCAGCTGACAATTCTTGTAAATTACTTGTTTTTTATTTCAAGTGTTATATTTTGATTTGTATTTATTTTTTCGTATTTGAATGAATAATTTTTTTTATATTTTTGTCACAGGTTGAAACATACACACATACACATTTATACTTTTGACTTCTGAGGAATTTTTTTGTTGTGTTTGTTGTAGAGATGCATGTATTATTAGGTTATGAGTATACTATTATAATCAGGGTTGTTATATATTTTGTAATAACCCTGTTTTTATGACAAAGCGTTGACGCTCTGGTTTAGGTATGGTATTTCAGCGTTAACGCTAGGCGGTAGAAAACGTTCCGCTTTCCGCTCTTGTTTAGGTATGGCTGTAAGTACATTTCCTTAATTATTTGTAAAAGACTTTAAGGTGATTTTTGTTTTAGTTGCTGTTGCCACCTTAATGTTTAAATTTCCATAACTTTAAAATTTAATTTTTTGCTGTTACTTATATTAAATGTTGTCAAGTCTTTCTAAAATTGTGATGATGAAATCGGTGCGCGGTAGCCTCTTCGAAAATTCAAAATTTTATATAAAAATAAAATCCATGAAATTTTTAATGTCGTGTAGTGGCTGTTCTAAAATAAATTAAATTTTGCTGTGTAGTGTAATTTGTTAAGTTTCATATAACTTTTGAAGGCATAGTTTTGCTCATTTTCACTTTGTTCACTTCACTTTGTAATTAGAAAATGTTACGAAAAACATAAATGATAGAACTCAAAGTATTTACTTAAAACTCTCCAAACTTGATTCCATCTATTTCCATTGTTCGTTCGTTGTCTGCTTTAGAAGGCAAACAATGTTCTCTTTTGGTTTCGCCCTACTTTCTGCCCCCCACCACCATTGGCAGCATTAAAGTACTCGAAGTAAATGCTCGTTTCGTATTTAGTAACTAAGTTTTTAGTAACCACTTATACTTGCTACCACCACACAAAAAAAAGTGCTTCAACAACCACTTGTAGTAAAATACTTACGTTTATTTTGGCATCTCCTCCATTAAAAAAAGAACTATTTTTTTCTGATAGTTTTTCTTGTGCCACAAATTTTCTTCATGAGTTTTTATCTTACACTGAAAACCAACCACAGAAAACATGTCCTAAAAAGTCATATTTATTTTATAAAAAAAGGAAATTTTATAAAAAAAATAAAATAAACTTTATTTAACCAAAAATGAAAAGCAATGAAAGAAGAAAAAAAAAACATTAAAAATTGAAACTGTAATAATGGCTGTAAAATACAAAATAGTTGTCTGGTAGTTTGCGACAAGTTTTTCCTTAAAAGCTTAAATGAAAAAGTTTTTCATGCTGTTGTGCCATCAGTACTCTCGCTCTCTCTCTCCCTTCTTCACAACCAGGGACTTATTCCTGTTGCAGCATTAATTTGTTTCGCCTAGTTGTTTTTTTTTGACTAAATGGAAAATGAAAATGGCATAAAAGTAGCAAAAAAAAAAAAAAAAAAAGAAAAGAAACTTAAAATGTTTGCTAAAGTGTGAAAAATGGTTTTGTAAATCTGGTCAACCAAAGATAGTTAAGAAGCAGATAAATGCATTAAGGGGGAGGCGAGAAAAGAAAAAGACGAAATGAATTATTTATATTATTCCCCCACCCCAACCCCCACTATAAATAATTGTGTGTTTATAATGAGGAATTGATGAAATCTGATATAAAAGAATAAATAGTTTGTGGTTTTGAGTCTTAAGTGCCTTTCAATGGCATCAGAAGACAACATGGTTGCGTTGGAAATTTCATTTGCAATTCTTTCTAATTGATTAATTATGTTGCCCCATTATTGTTGTGACTTAAATTAAAGTTGATTGAAAATTTAACTGCTGTAAAGTGGAAGCACTAATGTAATTTAATTTACTTTTATAAGAAAAGCTCTGCCACAGAATTCTTATGAATTATGAAATTATTTTTGCTTTACTTTCTAAAAATATTTTTAAACATATCGGCATAAATATCATCTAAAACATTTCTACACTATTATATGAACTAAATAATAATTTATTGTTAAACATTTCGATTTGAGAAAATTTCAATAGATATTTGAACTTATGTGGTCTCATTAAACGTGCATACACTTTCACAACGATAAAAATATAAAATGTGCCCTGTTTTATTATGATACAAAACGAAGCCAAACAGTGGTCAGTCCCGCAGATGTGATACTTTGTGATCTCTGAATCCATGTCCCTGTTAACTTTAATAAACCTACAAAGCCAAACAAATTGTAAAACATGTCCTTCTTTGATTGGATGCATAAATTTAAGAGCGAGAAAGAGAAAAAAATAGAAAAAACAAAAAATTTATAAAACACATTGAAACAAATAGTGTGACAAGAAATGTCGCATACAAAAATTTTAAAAAATTTCAAAAGTATTGTAAAACAAACTTCTCATTTCATTTTATTTTTTTTTTTTTTGTTATTTTAGTATTATTTCTTTAATTTAAGCATACAATTTTATAGGAGATATTTATTTATGTAGCTTTGTTACGTTACATACATATTTAAAAATGTAAGCATTTGTTAGTATTGAACTCGTTAAGTAAAAATAAAAATAAAAATAGTATTCCTCAGGCCATTAGCCTTTTGCTCTATGCACTCTAGTGCAGTGTATTTTGTGCATGTAAAATGCACATTTATAATGAAATAACAATAAAACTATACATACTATGGTACTGCTGCAAGTTCTGCATATTTCCATTACGACAACTATTGCTAAGGATAATATACCCACACACACATATACACACATTTACGCATACAACAGAAACACATTTTTTAGAAATTGCTTAGATGCATGCGATCCTAGCAAACAACAGCAACTATAACAAAAAACTCCCTAAAGAAAACAATTTGTATAAACATATACTCGTATATATATTTTTGTATGGAAAAAGAAAGGAAACATTATATAAAAAATATACCAACTGCAATTCATATAAAAATATATGCCAATTTTTATTTACTTTATTTTATTTTTAGCTTAAAGTGTTAAACTGCAGCGACTGTATGGAATATAGTTTCAAGGAAAATCTTCAATTACTTTTAAACGAACTTAGAAATATTTTTAAAGAATATAAAAAGGATTTTTACTAGATTCAGTTTTCAATTAAGAAATTTCAAATCTTTCTCCTTGACATTTTAGTGCGCGGCATTACATTGTTAGTGAACCTTTCTCAAGTCAATCATTAAGTTTTAAATAAGGACAATTTAAAAAAAAATATGTTTGACATACACTGAAAAAAGAGTTTTACATAAATTCAACGAGCTCTCGTTCTTTGAATTAAATTCTTTGAAATTCAACGTATCATACGTTGTTTCGGTAAAATATTCCTTGAAATTTAAAGGTAAAATGTCATGTATTTATGAACTCAACCTTGAAACCATTATTTGATTTTATTCGTTGAATTAAACAATGAACTAGTTTTTTGATTTAACGTAGTATACGTTGAATTTAAGAAACTCGTTCATGTATTTAAACACAATGAACAAATACTTTGATTCAAAGAACCTGTTCCTTGACTTTAAGTAATACACGTTGATTTTGTTGTATGAATACGTTGGATCAAGGAATAAATTCTTAAAAATCAACGTACGGTTTCAACGTATTGTTTCTTAACTTCAACGAACTGGTGAATTCAACAAGCCAATGATGAATTGAATTTAATTGCTTTTTTGGTTGAGTGTAGGCAGTAGCCTGACCTGAGATTTTAATAGAACCCAAAATTAAATTTAAGGAATTTTAAAATGTATTGTATTTTATTATTTGCTGGAGTAGTGGCCATGGTGACACATGTTTGTTTCACAAAATACAATCCTGTGACAGATGTCTGGAGCGTAGCGAAAAAAGAAATGCTGATCCTATGGCACACATATTTTATTATTTTAAAAAACATCTAACAAACGTTTGTAAACAAAAACTAATTATTTATCATGGGCGTGCCACTGCCCACATTTTTGTTGCTCTATTTATGTTGCTACGGCAGCTCACTGTGTGTGCAAAGATCCAAAATAGACATGATTGAGCAGAAATAGTTGAAAAAGAAAGTTGGTGCGGCAATGAAAACTTTTCCCTTCATCATTTTGTATTGTGGCAAATACAGGGCCTGTTCGGAAATGCATCACTGCGTCGCATCTGATGCGCATGTGTGATTAGTATGCTCAGCACATTACGGGGAATTAGTTGAAAGTTAATACATTTTTTAATATTTAAAATGGGCGTGGTAACACCCCATTTTGTCATCACAATATTATAATTGTGACAGATAGATAACGAATGCGCAAAGTTTCACAAGAATTATTATTATTAAGGAGATGTATTTATCTGTTTTAGTATGTATATGCATTTGGTGTGGGCGTGTGACTGCCCACCTTTGTTGTAATGAAATTGCATTGTCAGAGCACCTCAATGTGTTTGCAGTGTTTCATAAGAATCGTTTAAGTTAAGTTGTACTATTAAAGAATAATAATTTTGATGGGGCGTAGCACTAAGTAATTTGCTCATCATTATGCGGTTGCTGTTAAAAAGCTTGATCTCAAAGCAGTGAGGAAAGGAAAAGTGAAAGCATTAGATAAAAGAGATAATTTTAAATTAATTTGATCTATTTTTACGATTTTCAATTACATTTTTTCGATTGTTTTGCGAAATGATTTTAATTCCACTATTTGTTGCCTATGTTGTGTTCTCCGGTTTGAGAAAATGCAACACAAGAAGACGACTCTTACCGTATTTTTTTAGTTTCAAAAGAAGAAATACTACACACACGCATGCACACAAATACAAATCTTATGTTTCCTATTAAATGTAAGTATGTGTTACTTCTACTTCAGTGACGTTTTATTTTACAAACTAGCGCAAAAAGATGGAAAACAGAAAGACCAACAAAAAACAAAAGAAACCAAAAAACATTTATTTTCATTACATCAGTTATTTAGTTGGTCTGTGTTTGCTTGTTGGTGAAATGCATACAAATACGAGTATATCCGTTATATTTTGTTACAGGGCGCGTGTGTGTGTGTGTGGTTGTGTGTATGCGTCTGCTCAAATAGTGAATAAATGAATTCACGAGCGAGTGAATGAATGACATGCAATGCAATGAAATTTCTCAGCAAAATGCATGCAAATACAAAAGACATTCCATTTTAGTGACATGAGAACGCATAATTTATTATTTATTCACAGCCATTTAAACAACAGGAGATTAATTAAATAAAAAATAAAAAAAAAAAAATGTTTAATGACATAGACAGAAAAATTTAATTTTAATGACCGAAAATTACTGGCAACAGAGTACGAAGACCTCTTGGAATACTTAGATGTGGAAAAGTAAATTTTTAAATTTCATCAGACAGATTTTAATATTTTATTTAAACTTTAAATGAGTGAATACACGTATGTCACATTTTGCAATAAAAATAGTTTACGAAAATCAGAAAAGTACAATTTACGTAAGAAAAAATTTAATTCTACACCCTTGAATTTAACAAATATGCCGTGAAAGGTTTAGTTCTACATATACAGAATCCTAAATAATAATTCTGGCCAAAAATAAAACCGACTTCAATCCCAAAAATATTTAAAATCAGCCCATAAATAGCAGGTTGATTTATTACACAATATTTCAGGGGACCTCTTACATTTTCATGACACCTCTCTGATAGAAAAAATCGGTCAATAATGGTAGGAGTTATACGACAATAGAAAAAAAAACAATTTGCTTTGATATAAAAAAACATGTATGGCATCAAACTGCAAGCAAACATGTGCAAACAACTTGCCACAAACAAATAATCACTTCATAAATGAAAAAGTTATGGAGCTTCAAAAATTAAAAAAAATATCTACGCCTTAAATTGAAGACGGTTAAAAAGAATTCTTTCTCATAAAATGCATTTGAAATGTCTGTGACGTATGAGTGATGGGAAGTGCTTAAATGATTTCCTTTAAGTTCGGCATCAATCATACGTCACAGTCTTCTTTCAATAACTGCAAAACTCTTCCATACTATTTTGTCTACACAATGGAGCGCAAAACTCAAATATTTCTCATATGTGTGTTGGTTTATTTATTTGTCTTTCTATTTTTATTTGCTTCTTTCTAATTTCTTTCTAATGTTCGGGGCTGTACTGAAGTTGAGTGTTATTTAATTTGACACAAAAATGTAACAGATCTTGAATGTTTGCTTGTTTGTGTAATTGAAGCTTTAAAATCTCTTAAATCTATAAGGTTAAAGTAATTTAAAATCAAATTGATTTAGACTGTTTCCCCTGTTCTTTAGAATTATAAAGTTATGCTATTTAGCCCATATTAATCACTTTCAATTAGAAACCAATTAATTCGAAATAATCAAATTATAGAAAAATAAATAAAATAAATTTTTAACGATAAACTATCTTTTTTTGAATTGAAATTGTTCTATATAAAAATATTTAAATTGCATTCCCTGATCCCGGTTTACATACTCGTGGATAAATTTATATATGGACATGTCAGTGATACAGGCATGCTGTTGTTAGTGTGCAGCATTTAAAAGAATGTGTGCCTTCATTTACTTGGTTATTGTTTTTTTTTATTCAGTTGTAGTTGTTGCTGCTATTTCCATAGTTAAGGTTGCATGTATGCATGTATGCGCGTAAATGTGCATATAAAAGTGGAAAACAAGCATGAAAGTATATTTTCTGTGGTTCTCTTGCACAACCGCGTTTGTTCATTTGTATCGATTTCCAGTTATTGGCGCTTTAACAGATTGAAAAATGAAATTGAAATTGCTGTATTGGATGATGTATGAGAGAACCTACTAACTTTGCCAATGCTGCGGTGCTAGTGGTGATTGCAGCATCATTAACGTTTGCAACCAGAAACCAGCTCGAAGGACCATAGACGTAAGATGTACATACGAGTATGTTGATGTTATTGATGAAAACAATTTGCAAAATTTCATAACAAAATAAACATTTTTGAGACATGTGCGGTTATTCGTGCGAACCCACTGATTTATGTTTTGCACTCAACCGTATGTGGCCTTTCGGTCAGCCGGAATAGTGACTTATCAACATGATTAAAACAAAAAATTAAATGAACAATAGAAAGCAATTTTTTTCTTCCTTTCTCTCGCTCTCTCTCTGTCTCACTATCTCTTTTACGTTTATAATAGGCTTTCAGTGTTCTATATTTGCAAAAAATATTTTGGCATGTTTATGACACTTACACATATATGCGAATGTACATATATTCTCAACTACACTAACACATCTATTTGCACACATATACATACATATATCCCGTCATTGCAGTGTGAAACACAGGGCAATTTCCACACATACTCGTACATATTTATATACAGTTAGAACTAACATTATTACATTTTTATAAGCAAAAAAAATAAAAAAAACAAAAAGATAAAGATTTCATATGTTGTTTTTTTTCCCGAAAAAAAGTCTGCAGGTTTTTCATTTCATTGATATTCTTTATAAAAAAAAAAGTTTTTCCTATTTTTTCGAGTCCAATTGGGTTTTCTTTTTTGTTTTTTTCTGTCGATGATTGGCTTTTATAGGGTTTTTAGTGTCAGTGTGGCAAAATGCAATATGATAAATTACATGTTGCCACTATAAAGCCACTTTATACAAGTGCACTTATCAGCTTACACGTACATTATGTATGTGTGTGTGGTTGTGCATCTGAACATAAATACGAGTGCATGTATAGACACACACATATACAGCATGAATGCTGTCATAACGTTTATTAAAACTGTTAACGCTTGTTCTTTAATATTTTTTTTTTTGAATTTTATGCTATTTTTTCTGGTTTTCTGCAAATTTTTAATTCGAATTTATTTTTTTTATATATCGAATGCAAATATAATTTGATTTTTCGTGATTTTTATTGATTGATGATTTTTATAGACACAGCCGCCAATATAACATTTGCATACACATATCCATACATACGTATCTGTCTGTTTGTGTCGTCTCACTATTTGTACATGTTGTTAACATTGATTTTATACAAAAATATAAATATTTTTTAATTGCTACCAATTTATTTTTGAATACATATCATGAAATATGTACATACGAGAAGTGTAAGATTTTAATGTTTTCAAAATCTAATATTTAACAGTAAAACTTTAGCTGACAAAGTAATGAATTAAAATGCCAATAAGCCAAGCCATACGTTTCAAAAATTTTAGTTTGAAAAATTTTTAAGAGAATAATTTAACATGGATGTAATTGTTCTTAATATTGAAAAATTAAAACTGAAGAAAGAAAAATCTATAAATAATTTTTAGTTTATGACTAATAAGAACTTTTAAGAAAATAATTTTGTTAATGGAAAAATTTATGAAATTGTAGTCCTTATGTGATATGGCAGGTGATAGGAGGCGTGGTATAGTGATTAGAGTTGAAATATTTTAAGCCGGTTCACATCCTGGTAGATGAGGAATAGAATTGATCGCAGCTTTCAAGTTTTTAATGAAATGATTTTTAAAGCCCCACCACTTTAGCCAGGAAAATAACATAAAAAAGACGTTACAGCGGTATCGTGACATTAAAAAAAGGTCACTATCATCACATGGATTTTAATGAAATGGCGTCTATGTGAGAAAACATATCGAAAGAGATGTGCTCAGCAAGATTCGACAGCACACAGCAAGGATCTGCACACTACACAATCATATTGAGGCTAATTTACTAGACAACGCGGGAGCGCAGTGCATAAACACTGAAATAGTTTTTAGTAAATATTTTCGAGAGATTATGAAAAATTTCCGAAATTTGTATTTCCGAACGTCAAAGAAATTTTTTTTGGAGAATTTCTGTATAAACGGCGCCATACGAAAACTATTTTTAATTTAAATTTAAGTAAAATCTCCCAACTTTTAGCTAATTCTTTTTTCAGGGTAGTTTCTGCAGTATTTCAAATTAAATAAATTAATGAAATCTGATATTTTCTAGTCTTACCCAAAATAGCAGCGATTTATCGATATTAAAGTTGTACATTTAACGTTTTTCATAATTTTAACATTAAAAAAAAAAACTCGAAAACTATATGCCCATGCTGAGCATTGAACTTGTGCCGTTTGTAGCTTTTATTGCATTTTATGTCAAGTGTCCAGTGCACTGCTCTACTATGCAACTATTTTGTAGAGCTTAAAACTAGTTTTAACAAATTTTTACACGATAAAAAAACCCTTCGCATCGCCAGGGGTTGAACCGCTGATCAAGTTAATAAAAATAGCAAATACTACTATCACGCCAAGAACATAATTAAAGGTTTCTTTATTTATAAGTAAATAAATGATTTGAGTACTGCCATGTAATGCAGACGGTATGCACTATGTGCTGAACTTATCAAATCACTTGTATTTGTCTTTTGCTTTCTGCCAACTAAGCATTTCTTTTCTTCTATAAAAGGTTTGATGAATATATACTGTAATATTCATTTAGCATTTTACATCACTTTTCTTTATGAATAAAAGAAAAGAAACTGTTTATTATTATGTCATATTTCCTTAATATAAAATTAATAATAAATAAAATTCTTTATGAGACCATATTTAACCCCCTCCCTTCTACACAAATACTTTTCTGTATTTATTAGTTTTCGTCTTTTACCTTCAGTTATTTATTCACAGACACACAAATTTTTTAGTATTTATGCGCCGGTATTGGTAACAAATTATTTATCTACAAAGTAGTATCTTTTAAGAGCCATTGTGAATTTCTTCTGCTGCATGAATGTCTATTTACCTTAAGAGAAATTTAACAAGAACAATGAATATCTAATGAAGTCGAAAAAATATTGTAATCTTTAGCTTATCGTCGTCGTACTTGTTTTTCTCTCTATCATCTTGATTTTTTTTTTTTTTTTTTTTTGTTCTCTTCATTATACTTTTTCATCACAATCCTCTTAAATAATAATGCGAAATTTATACGGAGCACAAACACACTCGTACATTTACTTTCATTTACTTTTACTAAATATTAGTTGTTCTATAAATGTCCTTTAATCATAAAACACGGTGGTAAGGATGCTCCGGCAAAAACACATCATGAACTTTTATAAGCAAATAAATTTGACAAAAAAAAAAAAAAAACAAAAAACAGAAATGAAAAACATATTCAAGGAAAAATTTAAAAAAAAATGTTTCATTGAACAGTAAAAAACAAAAAAAAAAGAGCAACATCATCAATACCAGACACAAACGAGACAAACGAATTGTAGTGCGTCCAAAGGACGATGATGTCATCTAGCAAAAAAAAAAATATCTGCTGTTTTTGTTGTAGATTACAACGATGATGCTGATGCTGATGATGTTGATGGTCTCTAAATATGAATCATAAAACTTTTTTATAATAATACAACTACGAATACGAATAAATGAAAGAAAATCAAAATATTTTACCGAAAACTTACAGAAAATGTTTTTTATTTCTAAGTTAAAACAAAGAAAATTCAAACTGTAGTCATTTAAAAGGAGAACAAAGAACAAAGAGATTTTCTGAAATACAATTTTTTTTTCGACAGATCAAACGAAAAAATAACGAAAGGATTTTTTTTATATTTATTTCTATCCCATTAGTTTTGTCGTATTGTGAAAACAATATTTATTGTTTTATTTAATTAAAAAAATTCTCGAAGGAAAATACTAAAATATGGTAGCTAAAGGTGTCATCAATGTATATGACACAAGTAAGCGTAAAGAAAATAATATTATTGACGGAACAATACCATGATTAAATTATATGGTTAAAATGATATCATAAAAATAACAAAATATTGGCTTAATTATGAATTGTAACTTAGTTTTAGTTGCTTGGTCAGCCGGCAACTAAAAATTCGTGGTTGCCAGAAAACACTGAAGTGCAACTAAATCCGGGTTCTCTGTTTTTTTTTTTTTTTTAATTAGGACCATCACTCAGGGGATGACCCCTAAGTATGCAGTGTGTTGTGCCAGAACTCAGGGAGAGGGATAAAGTAGAGAAGATAGATTGTTGAAAATTTAGAAGGCTTAACTCTTTTACAACTCTGCTTTGCGCGTTATGTTAATTTTTATAGCAGTGTTGAGAAGCCTCCGGTATTGAGTAGACGCATTAACTTTGTTAAGCTGTATTGGCAGGCATTTTATTAATTGTTTTACTTCGCCGATATTTCTGCTAACCGACGAAGGAGGGCGATGTTGTGTACATTAGCTTGGAACAGCATCAATCGCTGTCGGAACAGTTTTTTTTATTGACCAGTGCTATGCCTTCATCACTTAAATAGTCCGACAACAATTAATAATTACAATGTCTCACTAATGTAAATTTGAGAAATTAATGATGTTGATTGACTTGCTCTAGCTAGGGTTTGAACCCAGGCCCCAACTCATTGTTTGCTTAGTAGTCAACACGCAAACCACTTCAGCCAATACCACCCTCTGGCATGTGTCCAACCGTAATATTATTTTGAACAACTGGCAGCCCCAATGAACTTCGCTTGCTGAATCTGTTTTAAATATTATCCTTATGTTTAATATAACAATAATATGATGTCAAATAACCATAATATTTAGTTGGATGGAATTATTATATAATTAAAACTTATCATATTAAATTTGTATATAAAAAAAGAATTTTAGGACTTATAGTTATTAAAGACACTACAACATATTCAATTTCACAATAATGACATTTTTGTTGCAACCTTGTCACGTTGTTTGTGTTTTTTTGCATATAGATTTTGTTTGGTAATAACAAATTTTATTAAATTTATATATGAGAAATTATTATTATTAGGCGTAAAAGTTCAGTTTTATTGAATTAATTAAAATTCAAATTACTATGAGTTTTTATGAAAAACCTTATCATGTGTAGTCATATTATCAGGGCGTATCAGTATACCGATTTTAAGGCCGCTACACCTCTCATCAGCGTTCGTTTGTCTTATTGTACAATTCATGTAAAGTGGATACTAATTGGGAGGAATGTAAACTATTTAACCAAGTTTTCAACAGAAATATAATACGAGAATTGTTATAATTCCTTTTTATTCCATTTTTACATATTGAAACAATTTTGGTTGGTACGAAATTCCCCAGTTCAAATAATAATTACGTTTATTCGTAATAATAATATAAAATTTATTAAATTTATTTCGGTTAGAAATAGGGGGGGGCTAGTGGTCCATTTGGGCGTAAAATACTTGAAGATCGTCAAATTCGTTTCAGAAATATGAAAGTCTGAAAAAATGTTTATATATAAAACAACTGCTTTTAAAATCAATAGTGATCGTTTTTAAATTATATGTTGCGGAAAAAAATAAATCTGGGTTCGGGATTTCAGAAACTAGTCCTTTCCGCCTGGCATTTTCAATCGTATCCAAACTAAAAACAAAGTTTCTGCACGGCATAAAAGCATTGCATACTTTCCAGGTGTAAAGTAAACGAAGTCATCGCTCTATTTTATTTTCAAGTTTCATTCGATAAAAAGAGAGCGAGAAAGATTTGAATGAGAAGAATTATATGAAAATCTTTTGGTAAAAACCTTTGCGTACAATAGTAAAGTATACTTTGTAAAGTTTTGATTTTCCTGAAGAGAGAGGAAAAGAGAATAATCACAACTGTATCCTTCTTCTATTCTTCGAACAGAAACACTAACGAAGCTCAAGTAAAATCAATATTTGAAAAACTTGACTTTCTGAGTCTAAACACGAAAGAAAGATTAAAAGATAGACCAACAAACTTTATCGATATAAATTGGGCCTGTCTAAAAGGCGCCATAATATAAGGATAATAATATAAGGACACAATAATAATATAAGGAAACAATTACTTGCAACAGTTGTATAACTATGACAACACTGTTTAATTGCTGCGACAGCAGTATGAAAAAGTCAATGATCTCATCTCTTCAACATCTATTAAAAAGCATTTAAGAAGTATCCCGTAATGTGTTAATTTGTAGTATAAAAATAAGTTTTGCTTAGTTTCAGGATTTTCACAATATTGAATCAATTAAATTAGCTTTTGCTTTCAGGCGCCACAGCAAATCTAAATTCTTGTTTTTTTTATTATTATTTGAAAAGGAATTTGTGTCACTCATGTTTGTTTTCTATTTTCTTGTTTAACAATCAACTATAACATTTTGCGTGTTTTATGATTATAAAATAAATATTTATTTTGATTTTCTTTGGTAGAAAATTATTTTCATGCATAAATGAATAAAAAATTGTTTTGTAATTACAGTCCGTTGGTTGGTTGCTTGGTATAAATTGCTTTGAATTTGAGGTTTAACAACTTGTTTTTTTATTTAATTGGGAAATGTGTATGATCAGGATAAAATTGTTGGAAAAAAAATCTGCATAAGGCTTTTGGCAAATTAAATTTAATATTAAATATTTGTTGTAACATTTTGTTTGTGAAACATGAAAAATTCAATTTGGCTCTTAATAGAATTTTTAATAAAAACTAAATTTGTGTGTTTAAATTTTTGTATGAAAAAATATACCTACTTTGTTTGCATTGCCTGGGGACTAAACAAATTTATGTTTATGCCAGAAAATTGTTTTTGTTAGTTAATTTTGAATCTTAAATAGATTTAAAACTTTATGGCTTTAGATTAATTTATGATATAAAAGTAATTCTAAATTATCTGTTTATTAAATTTAAAATTTAATTAATGAAAGGCTAAAAGAGAATTAAATTAAATTGATAATACTCTTAAGAGAAAGTTAAGCTAAAATGATCTAAATACACAGTGGGGCTGTGTGCAATAGTAATGATGTCTTGACTAAACCTACATAAATAATATGCTAAATATTATGCCCGAACAAAAGGTAAAAATATGCAAACATACTGCTGCGAAACATGTACGAGTACATGAACAGCCTCTTATGATTGTTTGTTACTTGAATTTTTTTGTCAAGCGCAAAATTCTTCTTCTTTCTTTAGTGAATGTGTCACTTAAAGTAGCCGGCCAAAAGAACAAAACAACAGCTACAGCAATATCAAAAGCAACAACTAGTACATCATGGCAGTATTTAAATAAATTGGCCTGGAAATGAATATCTTTTCATAAAGATTAGTTCTGGATTATAAAATTAACAGTCAGTCGTTTCACTTCAACTTAAAAACCACATTACATTCATAAAACTAAACTATATGTATTTGTGTGGATGTGTGTGTGCTAACCACATATCCCAAATGGCCAAATAGTCGTACATGAATTTGGCTTGGACGATTAATGTACATTTAGTTCCATATCACTTCGGCTGCGAAGCGTCGATTCAAAGGAAATATTCGATTAACGTAATATAAGGGACAAGAACTTAGATGTTTTCTTGTACAAAACATTTTTATCGACAATATTGTTGGCTATTTTTTCAAGTTTGTCTTCTAGAAATCAAATATGTTATAGTCTACAATATGGTCTACTATAGAAGATGCCAATCGAAAGTTCCAGGCCTGGGAATTTAGAAGTAGAATCCCAAAGTCCTGAAATGAATTTTATTTCGTTGTCTTCAATCAAACTTTTTTGCATACATGATTAGCGACAATGTCTTACATTTTGTCGTCAATGCAACATATTAATATGACAAACTGAAAGCAGAGAATTAAAAACATCAGACCATAATTGAAAGAACTACGCGAAAAAAATGTATATTGGGAGGGAGGGAAACTTGCACGCGATTTAAAAAAAACGGGTCTATAATCAGAGGAGTTATAGGATAAAAAATACTTTGATAGTGGGAATATTTTTTTCTTCTCCAAAAAAAAATTGTTTTGGTATCCAACTGCAAGTAAGCCGTTTCAAACGAAAAAAAAAAATTAAAATCGGTTCATAAACGATAGAAATATGATAAGTGTGGAAACATTAAACGAAAAATGATTCATAGTTGTTACGATTGGTTGATAGATTTTCACCCGACGAGTACGTTAAATCAATGAAATGCTTCATTAATTTTGTTAAAATTTACCAGCACGAATGCCGTCAATAAATCATTTTACATTGAACTTCTCTGAATATTTACACTTCTACAAAATATTAATTAATTTAACGGATAGTTAGAGATGTGTGTTAAGGACTTGACCAGCTGGGTTATAACGCACATGGACACACACATACGAGTACATACTTACATATGTTTTCAAATATAAAAACCATTTATAAACTTAAATAAACATTATCCTTGATGTCAGTTTTATCAACATTATTTCTTGCTTATGCTCATATTGTTGCATACGTATCGTCATCTAAACTGAAAATACAATTTTATTTTTATTAATTTTTTCGCCAAAATCTATTTTAACTTTTTACCAACCTCTTGGTAAAATATTTACTTGACGCTCTTAAAAGTATGCAAGTTTTTTAGTAATTGCTGCAAAAGAAGTTAGCAGACAAAAAATCTGTGTCAATTCAATTTTAAAAAGTGTTTTGAATACAAACAAAAATTTTCGTTTTTTTGTTTTCTCAAGAAGCAATTTACGAAACTGAAACCACTTTCGATCGGAATAATATTCAAAAATATCCAACAAGTTCTTATTTACTCTGCCATAAAATTAGGAAGTTCAGCAACACTTTACATTTTATATGACGATATCTATTCTGACTTAGAAGTAGTCACATTCCCATATGTATATTAGTTACGCATACTCATATATATGTATGTATCTGTATCCTTGACTTAAATAATACTTCAATATTACTTGAGTTCTTAAATGCTCTCATCAATTATTCATGATGTCAACAGACGAACAAACAAACAAACAAACGAATAAACAAACTAAAATTCTATTGTTAAGACAAACTAACAAATAAATGTACTAATACATATACATAAATTTTGTACGCACACATCGTCAAAGAAAGAGCACTTATTTACTTACATACACATACACAAAAAAAAAGACAAAATAAATAAATTTCGTTTTCACAAATATTTTAACAGAAATTTTTACAATTCAAGCAAAAAATGTCTCAACAATTTCATGGAGGAAATACTAGTTAAAAAATAATTATGGGTTGGCGTTGAACCAGCAGGTAAAGTTCCCATTAACTTTAATGTCACACATACACCAAAATACGTATATACTCGTATGAGTATTAATTTTAAAGCTTTTTCCCCATTTCATTTTACACAAAATATATGTTTGTCATATATGTATGTAAATGCATATTTCTTATGAATATTTCTTGTAAATATTTATCACACGATAAAATTTCTTGCGTTCAAACGTGTTCATATTTTTCTCACAATTTTCTCGTCATATTTCTCAGAGAATAACATTCTCCTGTGTTGCATTTGTTATAATATATTTCATACAGGCATATTTATATTTTTACATTAATATTGAACAATTTTTTTTTTCTCATAGTTTTGTTGTTAAATATTTTGCATTTCAAGTAAAATTATAAAATTAGAAGATAATTTTTTAAATCGAGATGTAATTTTATGCATTTATTTATGTAATTCTTATCTGTTTTTTAAAAGTTTTTCTATAAGCATAAGATTTTGAGAGCTTTTTTAATTTAATTTCGATGAGTTGACATTAGGATGAATGAAATAAGACTGAACCCACATCAAATAATTCTTTTCTGAGACTTCTCAAGTAAATTTAGTGTATTTTTTAAATCACAATACTCAATACTAAAACATCCTCCTTTTTTAATAATTCGCCAACCTGTTTTTTGTTTGTTTTTGATTTCTTTTAAAGTTCAATATCTTATTCTACTTTGTTTAAACGAAAATTCTCGTATGAATAAGTTAAACGATTCTTTCGTTTATTTATTTTTACAGGTTCAACAGAATCATCAGTCTTGAACAACAAACATTTGTTTTGTATAAAATTTCTCAGATCTTCCTCTATTAAACATTTTCCATGGCTAAAGAACAGTAAACTTCCTTTTGTTAGTTTTTTTTTTTAACCACAAATGTATCATCATCATCTTGTATTTAAATTAAGCAACAACAGCAGAATACTCGTCTCTCAAAGTAATTTTTCTTAAAAGAGCAAAAAAATTTAAAAAAAAGAAACAAATCCGAAACCTTGTCGTGCATATAAACTATGGAAAATGCAAATTCATACATAAATTTTCTAGTTTTCCAAACGAACTTTTAACAGTTCGTTTCTTGTCAGTTTTTTGCATAAAATTTTGGTTTGCTTATTTTTTACTATTTTTTGTTTTGTTTTCTTCAATTTCTAATGAAATTGTAAATTTTTCCTTTCATTTCATTTCGTTTTATGATGCATGTTGCTTCTCTGTCATAAATCTCTTCGTAGTTTTTTTTCTGATATTTTGCCGTTTCGAAAATTGTTGTCATTTTGTAGTCATGAATTTACAAGCCTACAGAGAAAAAAAAAACCTTCTTGTAGTCAATGAGAGCAAAAGATCATAAGAACTAATACAAGAACTACTGGGGCATAAACTATATATAACCCAAACAACAACAAATGTACATACATATATATGTACATACATATTTGTATGTAGCAGTAAATACTTATTTAATTATTAAGGATTTTAGAGCTGCATGTTTGTGGGCACTACACACATAATTGTTTCTATATAAACTAAATGTTTTTGCCTAACTACTGTTACAAATATCAATTAAAGTTTTAATTAAAAACTTTTGTTATATTATTAAACAGAGAGTGAGGGAGAGAGGGACAGCATGCAGACTTGCATGCACACATAATTAGACCTCCACATACAGATACGAAACTCATTGTGCCAGCAATTATACTCATATGAATGTATATGCACGGGTAGTACACAGTTTATTTTGATATGTGTACTTAATTAAATGACACCATGCAACAAGAAAGTTTTTAGTTTTTTAGTCTCTTTCTCTCTATCTAACCACAAAAACAGACGTTATTTAAAGTTCTATGAGTTAAATTGGATTTTGGAAATGGTTGCTGTACTTGAGAAAGGCTTGAATCAAGTTATTCCAATATAATATATTTTATATAAACTCAAGAGTTTTGGAATTTCTTAGACATAAATAATGAATTGAATTTTATATAAGAAATTTAATTTTGTTACATGGTGTAATTAATTAATACGAGAATATATTGTGCCATTGTTGAACCATTTGTAGTGTTTTTGGGACTTATTAAATACATACGAGCATTAACATGCACATGGGGTCATATTTAAATGTTAATTTTGTTTGTATGAATGTGTGTCTTATGCCAGCATTCTTCCATTTATTTGTGTCTGAAGCAGTAACATTGCGAATTGTTAATAATAAATGAAATTGTGAAAAATTTATGTTTGTACATAAATAGAGATACTTGCCTCCCCCATATGCATTTATTAAATTTAACACACAAGTCGTCTGTCTGTTTATATTTCGTTGTGAGGGCATTTGCCCACATCCTTAACAGCAAATTAACATTTAAGTAACTTTTCACATTTGTGTGGGATTAATTAATTTCCAGTAGAACAGAGAATCAAATAACATGAACAAAGAGAAAGAAAGGTGAGAGAAAGTGAAATGCAAATTATTCTTTGACTGACTGTTACATTTGTCATTGTGTCATAAACTTTAATTGTAATTTATTAACTTTAATTAAAGCATGGCATACTTTTGGGGGGTCGCAAAATAAGAAATAATAATTGCAAATAATTACATTTAAATACACAATAACACTGCCTTCATACATGAAGGTAATTTCTACAAAGTTACCACATATCGTTACCATAACATAGAAAGGCCCTAACTCATTATTTGTTCAAATTGCATATTTATTATATTTTGTTATAAGCAAATACATTTTTTTTGATAATTTTATTATATATTGAATTTTTAATTTAGATTGTAATATCAATAAGTTATTCAAATCTTAATCTAAAAATGTTAAATATATGTTTAGCCAATGCACACATCTCTCGTGAACGGCTGAGAAAAAGAGTATCCCTTCATTTCAGCCGGGTGTGGTCACTATAATGAAGAATATTGCGCACAAGTTGATTTGGGTGCAACTCAAGTTTTTTTTATATATATTTTCGCGTGTTTTGAACGTCTAGATCTTTATGAATTCGATGATTTCTGACATACCAGGGGGCTGCTGTTATTGTACGTAGAATTTTATTCTGTCGCCTTCGAATTTTTTCGACATTAGATGCTGAGGCAGTGCCCCATAACTGGATTCCATAGAACCATATTGGTTTCAGGATCGCGTTGTATAATAGAAGTTTCAGTCTAGGCTTAGTATAGAATTTCTTCCAATAAGCCAATTCATTTGGGCTGCTTTTAATTTAATTTGTGTTAGCTTTGCGTCTATATGCGATTTCCATGTTAAACGACGATCTAGATGAACGCCTAGATATTTGACTACAGTGTATTGTGGTATAGTCTCGGTATTAATTTGTATAGGCGGGCATGTTTCTCTGCGCAACGTAAAAGTGACGTGTACACATTTCCGCTTGTTAACTTTTATACGCCATTGTTTGAGCCATTTTTCCAATTTGGATATATACCCATGTAAGTTGCCGGAAGCTTCTACAGGGCTTTCATGAACATTTAGAAAAGCTGTATCATCAGCAAATGTTGACGTGTGAATTTTACTGCTTAACGGTAAGTCAGAGGCAATTAAAGTAAATTAAGTAAAGTAATGGACCGAAGATACTGCCTTGAGGGACTCCGGCATCAATCGACTGCGGAGGGCTTAAAAAATTGCCTTCCCTAACTACAAATTTTCGTTCCGTTAAATAGCTTTTTAAGAGCCTGACGATGTTTGCGGGTAGATTTTGCATTAGTTTGTTGATAAGACCTTCGTGCCATACTTTATCGAAGCCTTGAGAAACATCTATAAAGAGCGCAGAGCAATATTTCTTTTTTTCCAAGTGTCTCTAACAACAGTCACAAGTCTGTGTGTTTGTTCAATAGTGCTATGTTGTCTGCGAAAACCAAATTGATGATCTGGAATGCATCCACTTCTAGTCACTATAGGCATCAGCTTGCTCATGCTTTTCAAATAGTTTAGAAATATTGGGCAATAAACTAATAGGCCGATAGGATTCAACCTTCGTAAGATCCTTGCCGGGCTTTGGTATCATAATAATCATCGAAACCTTCCATTCTGCCGTATGGTATTGCAGACGTAAAATACCATTAAAAATGAATAGTATTATTATTTTTTTTGCAATGAAAGGCAATTCTTGAAGCATTTTGTTGCTTATTTTGTCGACTCCTGGGGCTTTTTTGGTGTTAAGCAAATACATGTGAGTTGAAAAAAAACTTAATCTAAATTAAGGCAACGTATGTATTATCAACGAAAATTTCTTGAAAGTTTTGTTTGTTTTATAATTCCGTGTTGGTGTCGAGTTTTGGCGAACGTAAAAAAATATTTTCTTGAAATTTTTATTGAAAGCAGAATATAAATGTGTTAGTGAAGAAATGTGAGTGTATTGCTATTTGCATGAATTAACTTTTATGTGTAAATGCTAAATAAGCTACTGGCTTGATTTTCCCAAATGTCCAGTAAGCATTCTACACGTATAAAAATTTATCGAGCAAAGTTTGACTTATTTAGCACAAAAAAAAAAAAAAAAACAAGAAAAATGGACACTGTTAAAAATACGACAACGGTAACACTGTGATATTTTGTAATAAATAATATGTTAACATCACATTAATAGTAAAGTAATTCTCGTATTAAAATTTCACCAAAATTGTGTACATATAAGAACATACGGTTGTATGTATAAGAATTTTAAACACGTTGTTCTGCTCTGCCGTGTATGTTTGAAATTTAAATTGATTGAATTTTACGAATTTTAAGCCAACAAAATTGCATGTTATTTGCTGCAAATAGAATTCATGCCTCCTTGGTATGTTGCGCCTTATAGTTACAACTATTTCTTCCTTATTCCTCTAGAAGTTGCACATGTTTAAAAAAATAATTTATTTTATGAAATTTCCTCAATTTCGAAACAAAAACTCGATTTGATTGATACGAGTATATACATAAATCTTTATTAAACCAACTTTATATTCTTGCATTGTGAATTGTTTGTACATAAACGATAACGAAATAAACTCACAGCACCTGAATATGTTGAATGTTCGTTGTAGCAAAATGTCTGAAATTGACAATTTCAATAAAATACAAATCAAATAATCGTAAATCTTAAATAGAAATCCTTACTTACACAACACATACAATTAATTTTAATTGATTATTATATCAAATTGTATTAGGAATAATAAATACAAGAAAATACTTTCCAATAGACGTAAAATTAAATGTTTATCGAATGTGAAAAGGCCACAGGCGGTATACGAAAGGCAGGATTGAAGATGTAACAAATAAAGGTTAAAATGCGAAAGCTGCAAATAAAGTAGAAAGAAGAGAAAAATATATAAATAACAATATTAAGAGCATAAATGTATGTAGATAGATGGCAACAAAACAAAAGCAAATTACGACAATTCAATGTATTTTCAATTGTTTTAAGGGATTAATAAATGGATGGATGACTAAATAGTTGATTTAAATTCTAAATCACATTTTGTTTTAGTTGCTTCGAAGATTTTTCTTAATATTAATTCGAACTATTTATTTAAAAAAATGTATCAAAATTCAAAAATTATTAAGTTTTGAATACTTTTTAAAACGAGCACATCGGACAGTTCTTTTTTTTTAGTTAGAAGCAGCACTCAGGTGATGACACCTACTTATGCGGTGCATTGTGTCGGAACTACGAAAATTAAAAGAATGAGATTTTGAACAGACTTAAAATAGAAATGATGGAGGACCGATTTAAATTTTTTTTTGTTATTTGTAACCAGCACATCGTTTCTGTAACTTGTGAGAAGTTCTGACATCGAAAAAAATGTAAAATTGCGGGTGACAAACCTGATCTTTTTTAGGATGACTCACACAGTATTTGCAGTAGTTTCATTCAAACCTTATATAAGTATGATACATTAAATTTTTTCTCAATTAATATTTCATCTAATTTAAATTCATGTATGTATGTATAAACATTTATTTACATATGAAAAGTAATATTATCAGGCTCAAGTTCAGTTTTATTGAATTAATGAAAATTCAAAATTACTAAGAGTTTTTTTTTATGTTGGAAAATATTATTATTTATATCCAATCAGTTTTTAGCAGAACGTATCAGTACTGATTTCAAGGCCGCTACACCTCTCATCAGCGTTCAATTGTCCATCTTTACAATTTTCGTAAAGTGGATACTAATTGAGAAGAATATCAACTATTTAACCAGTTTTCAACAGAAATAGAATATGAGAATTAATTTTTAATTCATTTCTTATTCTACAATGAAACAGTGCTGGTTAGTACGAAATTCCCTCATTACTGTTTGGACTGAACTTGAGCCTGATAATATTACTTTTCATATGTAAATCAATATAAGTTCAAATAATAATTACGTTTATTCGTAATAATCTATATATATATAAAATTAAGTGCAAAACTTCCTGTGCGCATACTCCTCCTAGACGGCTTGTCCGATTTCAATGAAATTTTCAGGGGTGATTGCGGTCTGTGTGGAGGGTGCACATAAGAAATTTAGTGGGCGTGGCCCCTCCCACATAAATTAAATAACATCATATATCTTGACTATTGTGATAGCAAGAGTTTTGAAACATTGCAATAGTACATATGTTACTCATGTGATAATGAGGACAAAAATGGGCGGGATCGGACAAGTGGGCGTGGCAGCTATCATATAAAATAAATATTTAATATCAAATATCTAGAGTTATATAATAGTTAGAGCTTTCAAACTTTGTAGGAGTGCATACATTAATAATATTAGCAGCTGAAGTGAAAATGGGCGTGATGGGACAAGTGGGCGTGGTAGATCTCATACAAAGTTTTAACATATAATATCTGGAGTACTATGACAGCAAGAGTTCTGAAACTTTGCACATGTACATATTAAAGAGCTGTGAAAAAAATGGGCGAGATCGGGCTAATGGGCGTGCCAGCTCCCATACAAAGTAAATATTTAATATCATATATCTACAGTACTATAATAGCCATAGTCTTAGAAATTTGTGCACGTTGATTATATTATGAATAGTCATGGGAAAATTGAATAGTCATGGGAAAAAGTGAATATTTAGCTCATAAACAAAATTAATATTAAATATCTAGGGCTCTATATTAGCTATATAGCCTTCAAATTTTGTACGAGTCCATCAATCTATATATATAAAAATGAGTCCCTTTTTTCCTTGGTCACGGCATCACGCGTGAATGGCTGGACCGATTTGGACGATTTTTTCTTTCTAATGTTCGCCATGGTACAACTTTTTTCGATTTACTTAAAATCAGAAAACGGCTCCATCGATTTGACTAATTCTTCCTTCAAATGTTCGCATTAATCCATTTTAAGTTTTCATCGAACGAAAAATTTGCCACGCCTACTTTTACGCACGCCCCTTTTTAGGAAAATTAAAATCGTAATTTAGTCTTAACTACTGGACCGATCGTCATTTAATTTTCACAATAGGATATACTTACGAAATAATAAATACATGACTATATAAATACTTTCAGTTTTATTTTATAACGATGGGGGTAGCGAAGCACACGGGTTTTTTCGGATTTTTATTATTGTTTTGCCGCAAGATTGGCAGTCCTGCCTTTTACTAATAAAAAAACAGAGACAGCAGGCGAATATTTACAATTATTAAAAAACATTGACATCGCAACATTGTGTGTTTTTTCCACATTTAATTCAATCGATTTGCTACATTTATTCGAAAAGAATACTTTATCGGACTATAAGTATGGATCCTTGACTTTAATTTCCCATTGCTCCAAATGAGTGACAAACAAGTGTTATAGAAAAATTCTCAAATACAATTGAGAAATCGGACTTACATAGCCTATAAGTATGGATCCTTGGCTTTAATTTCCCATTGGTCCAAATGAGTGACAAACAAGTGTTATAGAAAAATTCTCAAATACAATTGAGAAATCGGACTTACATAGCCTATAACTATGGATCCTTGGCTTTAATTTCCCATTGGTCCAAATGAGTGACAAACAAGTGTTATAGAAAAATTCTCAAATACAATTGAGAAATCGGACTTACATAGTCTATAAGTATGGATCCTTGGCTTTAATTTCCCATTGGTCCAAATGAGTGACAAACAAGTGTTATAGAAAAATTCTCAAATACAATTGAGAAATCGGACTTACATAGTCTATAAGTATGGATCCTTGACTTTAATTTCCCATTGGTCCAAATGAGTGACAAACAAGTGTTATAGAAAAATTCTCAAATACAATTGAGAAATCGGACTTACATAGTCTATAAGTATGGATCCTTGGCTTTAATTTCCCATTGGTCCAAATGAGTGACAAACAAGTGTTATAGAAAAATTCTCAAATACAATTGAGAAATCGGCCTTATATAGTCTATAAGTATGGATCCTTGGCTTTAATTTCCCATTGGTCCAAATTAGTGACAAACAAGTGTTATAGAAAAATTCTCAAATACAATTGAGAAATCGGACTTACATAGCCTATAAGTATGGATCCTTGACTTTAATTTCCCATTGGTCCAAATGAGTGACAAACAAGTGTTATAGAAAAATTCTCAAATACAATTGAGAAATCGGACTTATATAGTCTATAAGTATGGATCCTTGACTTTAATTTCCCATTGGTCCAAATGAGTGACAAACAAGTGTTATAGAAAAATTCTCAAATACAATTGAGAAATCGGCCTTATATAGTCTATAAGTATGGATCCTTGACTTTAATTTCCCATTGGTCCAAATGAGTGACAAACAAGTGTTATAGAAAAATTCTCAAATACAATTGAGAAATCGGACTTACATAGCCTATAAGTATGGATCCTTGGCTTTAATTTCCCATTGGTCCAAATGAGTGACAAACAAGTGTTATAGAAAAATTCTCAAATACAATTGAGAAATCGGCCTTATATAGTCTATAAGTATGGATCCTTGGCTTTAATTTCCCATTGGTCCAAATTAGTGACAAACAAGTGTTATAGAAAAATTCTCAAATACAATTGAGAAATCGGACTTATATAGTCTATAAGTATGGATCCTTGACTTTAATTTCCCATTGGTCCAAATGAGTGACAAACAAGTGTTATAGAAAAATTCTCAAATACAATTGAGAAATCGGACTTATATAGTCTATAAGTATGTATCCTTGACTTTAATTTCCCATTGGTCCAAATGAGTGACAAACAAGTGTTATAGAAAAATTCTCAAATACAATTGAGAAATCGGACTTAAATAGCCTATAAGTATGGATCCTTGGCTTTAATTTCCCATTGGTCCAAATGAGTGAAAAACAAGTGTTATAGAAAAATTCTCAAATACAATTGAGAAATCGGCCTTATATAGTCTATAAGTATGGATCCTTGACTTTAATTTCCCATTGGTCCAAATGAGTGACAAACAAGTGTTATAGAAAAATTCTCAAATACAATTGAGAAATCGGACTTACATAGCCTATAAGTATGGATCCTTGGCTTTAATTTCCCATTGGTCCAAATGAGTGACAAACAAGTGTTATAGAAAAATTCTCAAATACAATTGAGAAATCGGCCTTATATAGTCTATAAGTATGGATCCTTGGCTTTAATTTCCCATTGGTCCAAATTAGTGACAAACAAGTGTTATAGAAAAATTCTCAAATACAATTGAGAAATCGGACTTATATAGTCTATAAGTATGGATCCTTGACTTTAATTTCCCATTGGTCCAAATGAGTGACAAACAAGTGTTATAGAAAAATTCTCAAATACAATTGAGAAATCGGACTTATATAGTCTATAAGTATGTATCCTTGACTTTAATTTCCCATTGGTCCAAATGAGTGACAAACAAGTGTTATAGAAAAATTCTCAAATACAATTGAGAAATCGGACTTAAATAGCCTATAAGTATGGATCCTTGGCTTTAATTTCCCATTGGTCCAAATGAGTGAAAAACAAGTGTTATAGAAAAATTCTCAAATACAATTGAGAAATCGGCCTTATATAGTCTATAAGTATGGATTCTTGGCTTTAATTTCCCATTGGTCCAAATTAGTGACAAACAAGTGTTATAGAAAAATTCTCAAATACAATTGAGAAATCGGACTTACATAGCCTATAAGTATGGATCCTTGACTTTAATTTCCCATTGGTCCAAATGAGTGACAAACAAGTGTTATAGAAAAATTCTCAAATACAATTGAGAAATCGGACTTATATAGTCTATAAGTATGGATCCTTGGCTTTAATTTCCCATTGGTCCAAATGAGTGACAAACAAGTGTTATAGAAAAATTTTCAAATACAATTGAGAAATCGGCCTTATATAGTCTATAAGTATGGATCCTTGGCTTTAATTTCCCATTGGTCCAAATTAGTGACAAACAAGTGTTATAGAAAAATTCTCAAATACAATTGAGAAATCGGACTTACATAGCCTATAAGTATGGATCCTTGACTTTAATTTCCCATTGGTCCAAATGAGTGACAAACAAGTGTTATAGAAAAATTCTCAAATACAATTGAGAAATCGGACTTATATAGTCTATAAGTATGGATCCTTGGCTTTAATTTCCCATTGGTCCAAATGAGTGACAAACAAGTGTTATAGAAAAATTCTCAAATACAATTGAGAAATCGGACTTACATAGCCTATAAGTATGGATCCTTGGCTTTAATTTCCCATTGGTCCAAATGAGTGACAAACAAGTGTTATAGAAAAATTTTCAAATACAATTGAGAAATCGGCCTTATATAGTCTATAAGTATGGATCCTTGGCTTTAATTTCCCATTGGTCCAAATGAGTGACAAACAAGTGTTATAGAAAAATTCTCAAATACAATTGAGAAATCGGACTTACATAGCCTATAAGTATGGATCCTTGGCTTTAATTTCCCATTGGTCCAAATGAGTGACAAACAAGTGTTATAGAAAAATTTTCAAATACAATTGAGAAATCGGCCTTATATAGTCTATAAGTATGGATCCTTGGCTTTAATTTCCCATTGGTCCAAATGAGTGACAAACAAGTGTTATAGAAAAATTCTCAAATACAATTGAGAAATCGGACTTACATAGCCTATAAGTATGGATCCTTGGCTTTAATTTCCCATTGGTCCAAATGAGTGACAAACAAGTGTTATAGAAAAATTCTCAAATACAATTGAGAAATCGGACTTACATAGCCTATAAGTATGGATCCTTGGCTTTAATTTCCCATTGGACCAAATGAGTGACAAACAAGTGTTACAGAAAAATTCTCAAATACAATTGAGAAATCGGACTTACATGGCCTATAAGTATGGATCCTTGGCTTTAATTTCCCATTGGTCAAAATGAGTGACAAACAAGTGTTATAGAAAAATTCTCAAATACAATTGAGAAATCGGCCTTATATAGTCTATAAGTATGGATCCTTGGCTTTAATTTCCCATTGGTCCAAATGAGTGACAAACAAGTGTTATAGAAAAATTCTCAAATACAATTGAGAAATCGGACTTACATAGCCTATAAGTATGGATCCTTGACTTTAATTTCCCATTGGTCCAAATGAGTGACAAACAAGTGTTATAGAAAAATTCTCAAATACAATTGAGAAATCGGCCTTATATAGTCTATAAGTATGGATCCTTGGCTTTAATTTCCCATTGGTCCAAATGAGTGACAAACAAGTGTTATAGAAAAATTCTCAAATACAATTGAGAAATCGGACTTACATAGCCTATAAGTATGGATCCTTGGCTTTAATTTCCCATTGGTCCAAATGAGTGACAAACAAGTGTTATAGAAAAATTCTCAAATACAATTGAGAAATCGGACTTACATAGCCTATAAGTATGGATCCTTGACTTTAATTTCCCATTGGTCCAAATGAGTGACAAACAAGTGTTATAGAAAAATTCTCAAATACAATTGAGAAATCGGCCTTATATAGTCTATAAGTATGGATCCTTGGCTTTAATTTCCCATTGGTCCAAATGAGTGACAAACAAGTGTTATAGAAAAATTCTCAAATACAATTGAGAAATCGGACTTACATAGCCTATAAGTATGGATCCTTGGCTTTAATTTCCCATTGGTCCAAATGAGTGACAAACAAGTGTTATAGAAAAATTCTCAAATACAATTGAGAAATCGGACTTACATAGCCTATAAGTATGGATCCTTGACTTTAATTTCCCATTGGTCCAAATGAGTGACAAACAAGTGTTATAGAAAAATTCTCAAATACAATTGAGAAATCGGCCTTATATAGTCTATAAGTATGGATCCTTGGCTTTAATTTCCCATTGGTCCAAATGAGTGACAAACAAGTGTTATAGAAAAATTCTCAAATACAATTGAGAAATCGGACTTACATAGCCTATAAGTATGGATCCTTGGCTTTAATTTCCCATTGGTCCAAATGAGTGACAAACAAGTGTTATAGAAAAATTCTCAAATACAATTGAGAAATCGGACTTACATAGCCTATAAGTATGGATCCTTGACTTTAATTTCCCATTGGTCCAAATGAGTGACAAACAAGTGTTATAGAAAAATTCTCAAATACAATTGAGAAATCGGCCTTATATAGTCTATAAGTATGGATCCTTGGCTTTAATTTCCCATTGGTCCAAATGAGTGACAAACAAGTGTTATAGAAAAATTCTCAAATACAATTGAGAAATCGGACTTACATAGCCTATAAGTATGGATCCTTGGCTTTAATTTCCCATTGGTCCAAATGAGTGACAAACAAGTGTTATAGAAAAATTCTCAAATACAATTGAGAAATCGGACTTACATAGCCTATAAGTATGGATCCTTGACTTTAATTTCCCATTGGTCCAAATGAGTGACAAACAAGTGTTATAGAAAAATTCTCAAATACAATTGAGAAATCGGCCTTATATAGTCTATAAGTATGGATCCTTGGCTTTAATTTCCCATTGGTCCAAATGAGTGACAAACAAGTGTTATAGAAAAATTCTCAAATACAATTGAGAAATCGGACTTACATAGCCTATAAGTATGGATCCTTGGCTTTAATTTCCCATTGGTCCAAATGAGTGACAAACAAGTGTTATAGAAAAATTCTCAAATACAATTGAGAAATCGGACTTACATAGCCTATAAGTATGGATCCTTGGCTTTAATTTCCCATTGGTCCAAATGAGTGACAAACAAGTGTTATAGAAAAATTCTCAAATACAATTGAGAAATCGGACTTACATAGCCTATAAGTATGGATACTTGGCTTTAATTTCCCATTGGTCCAAATGAGTGACAAACAAGTGTTATAGAAAAATTCTCAAATACAATTGAGAAATCGGACTTACATAGCCTATAAGTATGGATCCTTGACTTTAATTTCCCATTGGTCCAAATGAGTGACAAACAAGTGTTATAGAAAAATTCTCAAATACAATTGAGAAATCGGACTTACATAGCCTATAAGTATGGATCCTTGGCTTTAATTTCCCATTGGTCCAAATGAGTGACAAACAAGTGTTATAGAAAAATTCTCAAATACAATTGAGAAATCGGACTTACATAGCCTATAAGTATGGATCCTTGGCTTTAATTTCCCATTGGTCCAAATGAGTGACAAACAAGTGTTATAGAAAAATTCTCAAATACAATTGAGAAATCGGACTTACATAGCCTATAAGTATGGATCCTTGGCTTTAATTTCCCATTGGTCCAAATGAGTGACAAACAAGTGTTATAGAAAAATTCTCAAATACAATTGAGAAATCGGACTTACATAGCCTATAAGTATGGATCCTTGGCTTTAATTTCCCATTGGTCCAAATGAGTGACAAACAAGTGTTATAGAAAAATTCTCAAATACAATTGAGAAATCGGACTTACATAGCCTATAAGTATGGATCCTTGGCTTTAATTTCCCATTGGTCCAAATGAGTGACAAACAAGTGTTATAGAAAAATTCTCAAATACAATTGAGAAATCGGACTTACATAGCCTATAAGTATGGATCCTTGACTTTAATTTCCCATTGGTCCAAATGAGTGACAAACAAGTGTTATAGAAAAATTCTCAAATACAATTGAGAAATCGGACTTACATAGCCTATAAGTATGGATCCTTGGCTTTAATTTCCCATTGGTCCAAATGAGTGACAAACAAGTGTTATAGAAAAATTCTCAAATACAATTGAGAAATCGGACTTACATAGCCTATAAGTATGGATCCTTGGCTTTAATTTCCCATTGGTCCAAATGAGTGACAAACAAGTGTTATAGAAAAATTCTCAAATACAATTGAGAAATCGGACTTACATAGCCTATAAGTATGGATCCTTGGCTTTAATTTCCCATTGGTCCAAATGAGTGACAAACAAGTGTTATAGAAAAATTCTCAAATACAATTGAGAAATCGGCCTTATATAGTCTATAAGTATGGATCCTTGGCTTTAATTTCCCATTGGTCCAAATTAGTGACAAACAAGTGTTATAGAAAAATTCTCAAATACAATTGAGAAATCGGCCTTATATAGTCTATAAGTATGGATCCTTGGCTTTAATTTCCCATTGGTCCAAATTAGTGACAAACAAGTGTTATAGAAAAATTCTCAAATACAATTGAGAAATCGGCCTTATATAGTCTATAAGTATGGATCCTTGGCTTTAATTTCCCATTGGTCCAATTGAGTGACAAACAAGTGTTATAGAAAAATTCTCAAATACAATTGAGAAATCGGACTTACATAGTCTATAAGTATGGATCCTTGGCTTTAATTTCCCATTGGTCCAAATGAGTGACAAACAAGTGTTATAGAAAAATTCTCAAATACAATTGAAAAATCGGACTTACATAGCCTATAAGTATGGATCCTTGGCTTTAATTTCCCATTGGTCCAAATGAGTGACAAACAAGTGTTATAGAAAAATTCTCAAATACAATTGAAAAATCGGACTTACATAGCCTATAAGTATGGATCCTTGGCTTTAATTTCCCATTGGTCCAAATGAGTGACAAACAAGTGTTATAGAAAAATTCTCAAATACAATTGAGAAATCGGCCTTATATAGTCTATAAGTATGGATCCTTGGCTTTAATTTCCCATTGGTCCAATTGAGTGACAAACAAGTGTTATAGAAAAATTCTCAAATACAATTGAGAAATCGGACTTACATAGTCTATAAGTATGGATCCTTGGCTTTAATTTTCCATTGGTCCAAATGAGTGACAAACAAGTGTTATAGAAAAATTCTCAAATACAATTGAGAAATCGGACTTACATAGTCTATAAGTATGGATCCTTGGCTTTAATTTCCCATTGGTCCAAATGAGTGACAAACAAGTGTTATAGAAAAATTCTCAAATACAATTGAAAAATCGGACTTACATAGCCTATAAGTATGGATCCTTGGCTTTAATTTCCCATTGGTCCAAATGAGTGACAAACAAGTGTTATAGAAAAATTCTCAAATACAATTGAAAAATCGGACTTACATAGCCTATAAGTATGGATCCTTGGCTTTAATTTCCCATTGGTCCAAATGAGTGACAAACAAGTGTTATAGAAAAATTTTCAAATACAATTGAGAAATCGGCCTTATATAGTCTATAAGTATGGATCCTTGGCTTTAATTTCCCATTGGTCCAAATGAGTGACAAACAAGTGTTATAGAAAAATTCTCAAATACAATTGAAAAATCGGACTTACATAGCCTATAAGTATGGATCCTTGGCTTTAATTTCCCATTGGTCCAAATGAGTGACAAACAAGTGTTATAGAAAAATTCTCAAATACAATTGAGAAATCGGACTTACATAGCCTATAAGTATGGATCCTTGGCTTTAATTTCCCATTGGTCCAAATGAGTGACAAACAAATGTTATAGAAAAATTCTCAAATACAATTGAGAAATCGGACTTACATAGACTATAAGTATGGATCCTTGGCTTTAATTTCCCATTGGTCCAAATGAGTGACAAACAAGTGTTATAGAAAAATTCTCAAATACAATTGAGAAATCGGACTTACATAGTCTATAAGTATGGATCCTGGGCTTTAATTTCCCATTGGTCCAAATGAGTGACAAACAAGTGTTATAGAAAAATTCTCAAATACAATTGAGAAATCGGACTTACATAGTCTATAAGTATGGATCCTGGGCTTTAATTTCCCATTGGTCCAAATGAGTGACAAACAAGTGTTATAGAAAAATTCTCAAATACAATTGAGAAATCGGACTTACATAGCCTATAAGTATGGATCCTTGGCTTTAATTTCCCATTGGTCCAAATGAGTGACAAACAAGTGTTATAGAAAAATTCTCAAATACAATTGAGAAATCGGACTTACATAGCCTATAAGTATGGATCCTTGGCTTTAATTTCCCATTGGTCCAAATGAGTGACAAACAAGTGTTATAGAAAAATTCTCAAATACAATTGAGAAATCGGACTTACATAGTCTATAAGTATGGATCCTTGGCTTTAATTTCCCATTGGTCCAAATGAGTGACAAACAAGTGTTATAGAAAAATTCTCAAATACAATTGAGAAATCGGACTTACATAGCCTATAAGTATGGATCCTTGGCTTTAATTTCCCATTGGTCCAAATGAGTGACAAACAAATGTTATAGAAAAATTCTCAAATACAATTGAGAAATCGGACTTACATAGACTATAAGTATGGATCCTTGGCTTTAATTTCCCATTGGTCCAAATGAGTGACAAACAAGTGTTATAGAAAAATTCTCAAATACAATTGAGAAATCGGACTTACATAGTCTATAAGTATGGATCCTTGGCTTTAATTTCCCATTGGTCCAAATGAGTGACAAACAAGTGTTATAGAAAAATTCTCAAATACAATTGAAAAATCGGACTTACATAGCCTATAAGTATGGATCCTTGGCTTTAATTTCCCATTGGTCCAAATGAGTGACAAACAAGTGTTATAGAAAAATTCTCAAATACAATTGAAAAATCGGACTTACATAGCCTATAAGTATGGATCCTTGGCTTTAATTTCCCATTGGTCCAAATGAGTGACAAACAAGTGTTATAGAAAAATTCTCAAATACAATTGAGAAATCGGCCTTATATAGTCTATAAGTATGGATCCTTGGCTTTAATTTCCCATTGGTCCAATTGAGTGACAAACAAGTGTTATAGAAAAATTCTCAAATACAATTGAGAAATCGGACTTACATAGTCTATAAGTATGGATCCTTGGCTTTAATTTTCCATTGGTCCAAATGAGTGACAAACAAGTGTTATAGAAAAATTCTCAAATACAATTGAGAAATCGGACTTACATAGTCTATAAGTATGGATCCTTGGCTTTAATTTCCCATTGGTCCAAATGAGTGACAAACAAGTGTTATAGAAAAATTCTCAAATACAATTGAAAAATCGGACTTACATAGCCTATAAGTATGGATCCTTGGCTTTAATTTCCCATTGGTCCAAATGAGTGACAAACAAGTGTTATAGAAAAATTCTCAAATACAATTGAAAAATCGGACTTACATAGCCTATAAGTATGGATCCTTGGCTTTAATTTCCCATTGGTCCAAATGAGTGACAAACAAGTGTTATAGAAAAATTTTCAAATACAATTGAGAAATCGGCCTTATATAGTCTATAAGTATGGATCCTTGGCTTTAATTTCCCATTGGTCCAAATGAGTGACAAACAAGTGTTATAGAAAAATTCTCAAATACAATTGAAAAATCGGACTTACATAGCCTATAAGTATGGATCCTTGGCTTTAATTTCCCATTGGTCCAAATGAGTGACAAACAAGTGTTATAGAAAAATTCTCAAATACAATTGAGAAATCGGACTTACATAGCCTATAAGTATGGATCCTTGGCTTTAATTTCCCATTGGTCCAAATGAGTGACAAACAAATGTTATAGAAAAATTCTCAAATACAATTGAGAAATCGGACTTACATAGACTATAAGTATGGATCCTTGGCTTTAATTTCCCATTGGTCCAAATGAGTGACAAACAAGTGTTATAGAAAAATTCTCAAATACAATTGAGAAATCGGACTTACATAGTCTATAAGTATGGATCCTGGGCTTTAATTTCCCATTGGTCCAAATGAGTGACAAACAAGTGTTATAGAAAAATTCTCAAATACAATTGAGAAATCGGACTTACATAGTCTATAAGTATGGATCCTGGGCTTTAATTTCCCATTGGTCCAAATGAGTGACAAACAAGTGTTATAGAAAAAATTCTCAAATACAATTGAGAAATCGGACTTACATAGCCTATAAGTATGGATCCTTGGCTTTAATTTCCCATTGGTCCAAATGAGTGACAAACAAGTGTTATAGAAAAATTCTCAAATACAATTGAGAAATCGGACTTACATAGCCTATAAGTATGGATCCTTGGCTTTAATTTCCCATTGGTCCAAATGAGTGACAAACAAGTGTTATAGAAAAATTCTCAAATACAATTGAGAAATCGGACTTACATAGTCTATAAGTATGGATCCTTGGCTTTAATTTCCCATTGGTCCAAATGAGTGACAAACAAGTGTTATAGAAAAATTCTCAAATACAATTGAGAAATCGGACTTACATAGCCTATAAGTATGGATCCTTGGCTTTAATTTCCCATTGGTCCAAATGAGTGACAAACAAATGTTATAGAAAAATTCTCAAATACAATTGAGAAATCGGACTTACATAGACTATAAGTATGGATCCTTGGCTTTAATTTCCCATTGGTCCAAATGAGTGACAAACAAGTGTTATAGAAAAATTCTCAAATACAATTGAGAAATCGGACTTACATAGTCTATAAGTATGGATCCTGGGCTTTAATTTCCCATTGGTCCAAATGAGTGACAAACAAGTGTTATAGAAAAATTCTCAAATACAATTGAGAAATCGGACTTACATAGTCTATAAGTATGGATCCTTGGCTTTAATTTCCCATTGGTCCAAATGAGTGACAAACAAGTGTTATAGAAAAATTCTCAAATACAATTGAGAAATCGGACTTACATAGTCTATAAGTATGGATCCTGGGCTTTAATTTCCCATTGGTCCAAATGAGTGACAAACAAGTGTTATAGAAAAATTCTCAAATACAATTGAGAAATCGGACTTACATAGTCTATAAGTATGGATCCTTGGCTTTAATTTCCCATTGGTCCAAATGAGTGACAAACAAGTGTTATAGAAAAATTCTCAAATACAATTGAGAAATCGGACTTACATAGTCTATAAGTATGGATCCTGGGCTTTAATTTCCCATTGGTCCAAATGAGTGACAAACAAGTGTTATAGAAAAATTCTCAAATACAATTGAGAAATCGGACTTACATAGTCTATAAGTATGGATCCTTGGCTTTAATTTCCCATTGGTCCAAATGAGTGACAAACAAGTGTTATAGAAAAATTCTCAAATACAATTGAGAAATCGGACTTACATAGTCTATAAGTATGGATCCTTGGCTTTAATTTCCCATTGGTCCAAATGAGTGACAAACAAGTGTTATAGAAAAATTCTCAAATACAATTGAGAAATCGGACTTAAATAGCCTATAAGTATGGATCCTTGGCTTTAATTTCCCATTGGTCCAAATGAGTGACAAACAAGTGTTATAGAAAAATTCTCAAATACAATTGAGAAATCGGACTTACATAGTCTATAAGTATGGATCCTTGGCTTTAATTTCCCATTGGTCCAAATGAGTGACAAACAAGTGTTATAGAAAAATTCTCAAATACAATTGAGAAATCGGACTTACATAGTCTATAAGTATGGATCCTTGGCTTTAATTTCCCATTGGTCCAAATGAGTGACAAACAAATGTTATAGAAAAATTCTCAAATACAATTGAGAAATCGGACTTACATAGTCTATAAGTATGGATCCTTGGCTTTAATTTCCCATTGGTCCAAATGAGTGACAAACAAGTGTTATAGAAAAATTCTCAAATACAATTGAGAAATCGGACTTACATAGTCTATAAGTATGGATCCTTGGCTTTAATTTCCCATTGGTCCAAATGAGTGACAAACAAATGTTATAGAAAAATTCTCAAATACAATTGAGAAATCGGACTTACATAGTCTATAAGTATGGATCCTTGGCTTTAATTTCCCATTGGTCCAAATGAGTGACAAACAAGTGTTATAGAAAAATTCTCAAATACAATTGAGGAATCGGACTTACATAGTCTATAAGTATGGATCCTTGGCTTTAATTTCCCATTGGTCCAAATGAGTGACAAACAAGTGTTATAGAAAAATTCTCAAATACAATTGAGAAATCGGACTTACATAGTCTATAAGTATGGATCCTTGGCTTTAATTTCCCATTGGTCCAAATGAGTGACAAACAAATGTTATAGAAAAATTCTCAAATACAATTGAGAAATCGGACGTACATAGTCTATAAGTATGGATCCTTGGCTTTAATTTCCCATTGGTCCAAATGAGTGACAAACAAGTGTTATAGAAAAATTCTCAAATACAATTGAGAAATCGGACTTACATAGCCTATAAGTATGGATCCTTGGCTTTAATTTCCCATTGGTCCAAATGAGTGACAAACAAGTGTTATAGAAAAATTCTCAAATACAATTGAGAAATCGGACTTACATAGTCTATAAGTATGGATCCTTGGCTTTAATTTCCCATTGGTCCAAATGAGTGACAAACAAGTGTTATAGAAAAATTCTCAAATACAATTGAGAAATCGGACTTACATAGTCTATAAGTATGGATCCTTGGCTTTAATTTCCCATTGGTCCAAATGAGTGACAAACAAGTGTTATAGAAAAATTCTCAAATACAATTGAGAAATCGGACTTACATAGTCTATAAGTATGGATCCTTGGCTTTAATTTCCCATTGGTCCAAATGAGTGACAAACAAGTGTTATAGAAAAATTCTCAAATACAATTGAGAAATCGGACTTACATAGTCTATAAGTATGGATCCTGGGCTTTAATTTCCCATTGGTCCAAATGAGTGACAAACAAGTGTTATAGAAAAATTCTCAAATACAATTGAGAAATCGGACTTACATAGTCTATAAGTATGGATCCTTGGCTTTAATTTCCCATTGGTCCAAATGAGTGACAAACAAGTGTTATAGAAAAATTCTCAAATACAATTGAGAAATCGGACTTACATAGTCTATAAGTATGGATCCTGGGCTTTAATTTCCCATTGGTCCAAATGAGTGACAAACAAGTGTTATAGAAAAATTCTCAAATACAATTGAGAAATCGGACTTACATAGTCTATAAGTATGGATCCTTGGCTATAATTTCCCATTGGTCCAAATGAGTGACAAACAAGTGTTATAGAAAAATTCTCAAATACAATTGAGAAATCGGACTTACATAGTCTATAAGTATGGATCCTGGGCTTTAATTTCCCATTGGTCCAAATGAGTGACAAACAAGTGTTATAGAAAAATTCTCAAATACAATTGAGAAATCGGACTTACATAGTCTATAAGTATGAATCCTGGGCTTTAATTTCCCATTGGTCCAAATAAGTGACAAACAATTTTTATAGAAAAATTCTCAAATACAATTGAGAAATCGGACTTACATAGTCTATAAGTATGGATCCTGGGCTTTAATTTCCCATTGGTCCAAATGAGTGACAAACAAGTGTTATAGAAAAATTCTCAAATACAATTGAGAAATCGGACTTACATAGTCTATAAGTATGGATCCTGGGCTTTAATTTCCCATTGGTCCAACTGAGTGACAAAAAAGTGTTATAGAAAAATTCTCAAATACAATTGAGAAATCGGACTTACATAGTCTATAAGTATGGATCCTGGGCTTTAATTTCCCATTGGTCCAACTGAGTGACAAACAAGTGTTATAGAAAAATTCTCAAATACAATTGAGAAATCGGACTTAAATAGCCTATAAGTATGGATCCTTGGCTTTAATTTCCCATTGGTCCAACTGAGTGACAAACAAGTGTTATAGAAAAATTCTCAAATACAATTGAGAAATCGGACTTACATAGTCTATAAGTATGGATCCTTGGCTTTAATTTCCCATTGGTCCAACTGAGTGACAAACAAGTGTTATAGAAAAATTCTCAAATACAATTGAGAAATCGGACTTAAATAGCCTATAAGTATGGATCCTTGGCTTTAATTTCCCATTGGTCCAACTGAGTGACAAACAAGTGTTATAGAAAAATTCTCAAATACAATTGAGAAATCGGACTTACATAGTCTATAAGTATGGATCCTGGGCTTTAATTTCCCATTGGTCCAACTGAGTGACAAACAAGTGTTATAGAAAAATTCTCAAATACAATTGAGAAATCGGCCTTAAATAGCCTATAAGTATGGATCCTTGGCTTTAATTTCCCATTGGTCCAACTGAGTGACAAACAAGTGTTATAGAAAAATTCTCAAATACAATTGAGAAATCGGACTTACATAGTCTATAAGTATGGATCCTTGGCTTTAATTTCCCATTGGTCCAAATGAGTGACAAACAAGTGTTATAGAAAAATTCTCAAATACAATTGAGGAATCGGACTTACATAGTCTATAAGTATGGATCCTTGGCTTTAATTTCCCATTGGTCCAAATGAGTGACAAACAAGTGTTATAGAAAAATTCTCAAATACAATTGAGAAATCGGACTTACATAGTCTATAAGTATGGATCCTTGGCTTTAATTTCCCATTGGTCCAACTGAGTGACAAACAAGTGTTATAGAAAAATTCTCAAATACAATTGAGAAATCGGACTTACATAGTCTATAAGTATGGATCCTTGGCTTTAATTTCCCATTGGTCCAACTGAGTGACAAACAAGTGTTATAGAAAAATTCTCAAATACAATTGAGAAATCGGACTTAAATAGCCTATAAGTATGGATCCTTGGCTTTAATTTCCCATTGGTCCAACTGAGTGACAAACAAGTGTTATAGAAAAATTCTCAAATACAATTGAGAAATCGGACTTAAATAGCCTATAAGTATGGATCCTTGGCTTTAATTTCCCATTGGTCCAACTGAGTGACAAACAAGTGTTATAGAAAAATTCTTAAATACAATTGAGAAATCAGACTTACATAGTCTATAAGTATGGATCCTTGGCTTTAATTTCCCATTGGTCCAAATGAGTGACAAACAAGTGTTAAAGAAAAATTCTTAAATACAATTGAGAAATCAGACTTACATAGTCTATAAGTATGGATCCTTGGCTTTAATTTCCCATTGGTCCAAATGAGTGACAAACAAGTGTTATAGAAAAATTCTCAAATACAATTGAGAAATCGGACTTAAATAGCCTATAAGTATGGATCCTTGGCTTTAATTTCCCATTGGTCCAACTGAGTGACAAACAAGTGTTATAGAAAAATTCTCAAATACAATTGAGAAATCGGACTTAAATAGCCTATAAGTATGGATCCTTGGCTTTAATTTCCCATTGGTCCAACTGAGTGACAAACAAGTGTTATAGAAAAATTCTTAAATACAATTGAGAAATCAGACTTACATAGTCTATAAGTATGGATCCTTGGCTTTAATTTCCCATTGGTCCAAATGAGTGACAAACAAGTGTTATAGAAAAATTCTTAAATACAATTGAGAAATCAGACTTACATAGTCTATAAGTATGGATCCTTGGCTTTAATTTCCCATTGGTCCAAATGAGTGACAAACAAGTGTTATAGAAAAATTCTCAAATACAATTGAGAAATCGGACTTACATAGTCTATAAGTATGGATCCTTGGCTTTAATTTCCCATTGGTCCAAATGAGTGACAAACAAGTGTTATAGAAAAATTCTCAAATACAATTGAGAAATCGGACTTACATAGTCTATAAGTATGGATCCTTGGCTTTAATTTCCCATTGGTCCAACTGAGTGACAAACAAGTGTTATAGAAAAATTCTCAAATACAATTGAGAAATCGGACTTACATAGTCTATAAGTATGGATCCTTGGCTTTAATTTCCCATTGGTCCAACTGAGTGACAAACAAGTGTTATAGAAAAATTCTCAAATACAATTGAGAAATCGGACTTAAATAGCCTATAAGTATGGATCCTTGGCTTTAATTTCCCATTGGTCCAACTGAGTGACAAACAAGTGTTATAGAAAAATTCTCAAATACAATTGAGAAATCGGCCTTAAATAGCCTATAAGTATGGATCCTTGGCTTTAATTTCCCATTGGTCCAACTGAGTGACAAACAAGTGTTATTGAAAAATTCTCAAATACAATTGAGGAATCGGACTTACATAGTCTATAAGTATGGATCCTTGGCTTTAATTTCCCATTGGTCCAAATGAGTGACAAACAAGTGTTATAGAAAAATTCTCAAATACAATTGAGGAATCGGACTTACATAGTCTATAAGTATGGATCCTTGGCTTTACTTTCCAATTGGTCCAAATGAATGACAAACAAGTGTTATAGAAAAATTCTCAAATACAATTGAGAAATCGGACTTACATAGTCTATAAGTATGGATCCTTGGCTTTAATTTCCCATTGGTCCAAATGAGTGACAAACAAGTGTTATAGAAAAATTCTCAAATACAATTGAGGAATCGGACTTACATAGTCTATAAGTATGGATCCTTGGCTTTACTTTCCAATTGGTCCAAATGAATGACAAACAAGTGTTATAGAAAAATTCTCAAATACAATTGAGAAATCGGACTTACATAGTCTATAAGTATGGATCCTTGGCTTTAATTTCCCATTGGTCCAAATGAGTGACAAACAAGTGTTATAGAAAAATTCTCAAATACAATTGAGAAATCGGACTTACATAGTCTATAAGTATGGATCCTTGGCTTTAATTTCCCATTGGTCCAACTGAGTGACAAACAAGTGTTATAGAAAAATTCTCAAATACAATTGAGAAATCGGACTTACATAGTCTATAAGTATGGATCCTTGGCTTTAATTTCCCATTGGTCCAAATGAGTGACAAACAAGTGTTATAGAAAAATTCTTAAATACAATTGAGAAATCGGACTTACATAGTCTATAAGTATGGATCCTTGGCTTTAATTTCCAATTGGTCCAAATGAGTGACAAACAAGTGTTATAGAAAAATTCTCAAATACAATTGAGAAATCGGACTTACATAGTCTATAAGTATGGATCCTTGGCTTTAATTTCCCATTGGTCCAAATGAGTGACAAACAAGTGTTATAGAAAAATTCTCAAATACAATTGAGAAATCGGACTTACATAGTCTATAAGTATGGATCCTTGGCTTCAATTTCCCATTGGTCCAACTGAGTGACAAACAAGTGTTATAGAAAAATTCTCAAATACAATTGAGAAATCGGACTTACATAGTCTATAAGTATGGATCCTTGGCTTTAATTTCCAATTGGTCCAAATGAGTGACAAACAAGTGTTATAGAAAAATTCTCAAATACAATTGAGGAATCGGACTTACATAGTCTATAAGTATGGATCCTGGGCTTTAATTTCCCATTGGTCCAAATGAGTGACAAACAAGTGTTATAGAAAAATTCTCAAATACAATTGAGAAATCGGACTTACATAGTCTATAAGTATGGATCCTTGGCTTTAATTTCCCATTGGTCCAAATGAGTGACAAACAAGTGTTATAGAAAAATTCTTAAATACAATTGAGAAATCGGACTTACATAGTCTATAAGTATGGATCCTTGGCTTTAATTTCCAATTGGTCCAAATGAGTGACAAACAAGTGTTATAGAAAAATTCTCAAATACAATTGATAAATCGGACTTACATAGTCTATAAGTATGGATCCTTGGCTTCAATTTCCCATTGGTCCAACTGAGTGACAAACAAGTGTTATAGAAAAATTCTCAAATACAATTGAGAAATCGGACTTACATAGTCTATAAGTATGGATCCTTGGCTTTAATTTCCCATTGGTCCAAATGAGTGACAAACAAGTGTTATAGAAAAATTCTTAAATACAATTGAGAAATCGGACTTACATAGTCTATAAGTATGGATCCTTGGCTTTAATTTCCAATTGGTCCAAATGAGTGACAAACAAGTGTTATAGAAAAATTCTCAAATACAATTGAGAAATCGGACTTACATAGTCTATAAGTATGGATCCTTGGCTTTAATTTCCAATTGGTCCAAATGAGTGACAAACAAGTGTTATAGAAAAATTCTCAAATACAATTGAGAAATCGGACTTACATAGTCTATAAGTATGGATCCTTGGCTTTAATTTCCCATTGGTCCAAATGAGTGACAAACAAGTGTTATAGAAAAATTCTTAAATACAATTGAGAAATCGGACTTACATAGTCTATAAGTATGGATCCTTGGCTTTAATTTCCAATTGGTCCAAATGAGTGACAAACAAGTGTTATAGAAAAATTCTCAAATACAATTGAGAAATCGGACTTACATAGTCTATAAGTATGGATCCTTGGCTTCAATTTCCCATTGGTCCAACTGAGTGACAAACAAGTGTTATAGAAAAATTCTCAAATACAATTGAGAAATCGGACTTACATAGTCTATAAGTATGGATCCTTGGCTTTAATTTCCAATTGGTCCAAATGAGTGACAAACAAGTGTTATAGAAAAATTCTCAAATACAATTGAGGAATCGGACTTACATAGTCTATAAGTATGGATCCTGGGCTTTAATTTCCCATTGGTCCAAATGAGTGACAAACAAGTGTTATAGAAAAATTCTCAAATACAATTGAGAAATCGGACTTACATAGTCTATAAGTATGGATCCTTGGCTTTAATTTCCCATTGGTCCAAATGAGTGACAAACAAGTGTTATAGAAAAATTCTTAAATACAATTGAGAAATCGGACTTACATAGTCTATAAGTATGGATCCTTGGCTTTAATTTCCAATTGGTCCAAATGAGTGACAAACAAGTGTTATAGAAAAATTCTCAAATACAATTGAGAAATCGGACTTACATAGTCTATAAGTATGGATCCTTGGCTTTAATTTCCCATTGGTCCAAATGAGTGACAAACAAGTGTTATAGAAAAATTCTCAAATACAATTGAGAAATCGGACTTACATAGTCTATAAGTATGGATCCTTGGCTTTAATTTCCCATTGGTCCAACTGAGTGACAAACAAGTGTTATAGAAAAATTCTCAAATACAATTGAGAAATCGGACTTACATAGTCTATAAGTATGGATCCTTGGCTTTAATTTCCCATTGGTCCAACTGAGTGACAAACAAGTGTTATAGAAAAATTCTCAAATACAATTGAGAAATCGGACTTAAATAGCCTATAAGTATGGATCCTTGGCTTTAATTTCCCATTGGTCCAACTGAGTGACAAACAAGTGTTATAGAAAAATTCTCAAATACAATTGAGAAATCGGACTTAAATAGCCTATAAGTATGGATCCTTGGCTTTAATTTCCCATTGGTCCAACTGAGTGACAAACAAGTGTTATAGAAAAATTCTTAAATACAATTGAGAAATCAGACTTACATAGTCTATAAGTATGGATCCTTGGCTTTAATTTCCCATTGGTCCAAATGAGTGACAAACAAGTGTTATAGAAAAATTCTTAAATACAATTGAGAAATCAGACTTACATAGTCTATAAGTATGGATCCTTGGCTTTAATTTCCCATTGGTCCAAATGAGTGACAAACAAGTGTTATAGAAAAATTCTCAAATACAATTGAGAAATCGGACTTACATAGTCTATAAGTATGGATCCTTGGCTTTAATTTCCCATTGGTCCAAATGAGTGACAAACAAGTGTTATAGAAAAATTTTTAAATACAATTGAGAAATCAGACTTACATAGTCTATAAGTATGGATCCTTGGCTTTAATTTCCAATTGGTCCAAATGAGTGACAAACAAGTGTTATAGAAAAATTCTCAAATACAATTGAGAAATCGGACTTACATAGTCTATAAGTATGGATCCTTGGCTTTAATTTCCCATTGGTCCAAATGAGTGACAAACAAGTGTTATAGAAAAATTCTCAAATACAATTGAGAAATCGGACTTACATAGTCTATAAGTATGGATCCTTGGCTTTAATATCCCATTGGTCCAAATGAGTGACAAACAAGTGTTATAGAAAAATTCTCAAATACAATTGAGAAATCGGACTTACATAGTCTATAAGTATGGATCCTTGGCTTTAATTTCCCATTGGTCCAAATGAGTGACAAACAAGTGTTATAGAAAAATTCTCAAATACAATTGAGAAATCGGACTTACATAGTCTATAAGTATGGATCCTTGGCTTTAATTTCCCATTGGTCCAAATGAGTGACAAACAAGTGTTATAGAAAAATTCTCAAATACAATTGAGAAATCGGACTTACATAGTCTATAAGTATGGATCCTTGGCTTTAATTTCCCATTGGTCCAAATGAGTGACAAACAAGTGTTATAGAAAAATTCTCAAATACAATTGAGGAATCGGACTTACATAGTCTATAAGTATGGATCCTGGGCTTTAATTTCCCATTGGTCCAAATGAGTGACAAACAAGTGTTATAGAAAAATTCTCAAATACAATTGAGAAATCGGACTTACATAGTCTATAAGTATGGATCCTTGGCTTTAATTTCCAATTGGTCCAAATGAGTGACAAACAAGTGTTATAGAAAAATTCTCAAATACAATTGAGAAATCGGACTTACATAGTCTATAAGTATGGATCCTTGGCTTTAATTTCCCATTGGTCCAAATGAGTGACAAACAAGTGTTATAGAAAAATTCTCAAATACAATTGAGAAATCGGACTTACATAGTCTATAAGTATGGATCCTTGGCTTTAATTTCCCATTGGTCCAAATGAGTGACAAACAAGTGTTATAGAAAAATTCTCAAATACAATTGAGAAATCGGACTTACATAGTCTATAAGTATGGATCCTTGGCTTTAATTTCCCATTGGTCCAAATGAGTGACAAACAAGTGTTATAGAAAAATTCTCAAATACAATTAAGGAATCGGACTTACATAGTCTATAAGTATGGATCCTGGGCTTTAATTTCCCATTGGTCCAAATGAGTGACAAACAAGTGTTATAGAAAAATTCTCAAATACAATTGAGAAATCGGACTTACATAGTCTATAAGTATGGATCCTTGGCTTTAATTTCCAATTGGTCCAAATGAGTGACAAACAAGTGTTATAGAAAAATTCTCAAATACAATTGAGAAATCGGACTTACATAGTCTATAAGTATGGATCCTTGGCTTTAATTTCCCATTGGTCCAAATGAGTGACAAACAAGTGTTATAGAAAAATTCTCAAATACAATTGAGAAATCGGACTTACATAGTCTATAAGTATGGATCCTTGGCTTTAATTTCCCATTGGTCCAAATGAGTGACAAACAAGTGTTATAGAAAAATTCTTAAATACAATTGAGAAATCAGACTTACATAGTCTATAAGTATGGATCCTTGGCTTTAATTTCCAATTGGTCCAAATGAGTGACAAACAAGTGTTATAGAAAAATTCTCAAATACAATTGAGAAATCGGACTTACATAGTCTATAAGTATGGATCCTTGGCTTTAATTTCCAATTGGTCCAAATGAGCGACAAACAAGTGTTATAGAAAAATTCTCAAATACAATTGAGAAATCGGACTTACATAGTCTATAAGTATGGATCCTTGGCTTTAATTTCCCATTGGTCCAAATGAGTGACAAGCAAGTGTTATAGAAAAATTCTTTAATACAATTGAGAAATCGGACTTACATAGTCTATAAGTATGGATCCTTGGCTTTAATTTCCAATTGGTCCAAATGAGTGACAAACAAGTGTTATAGAAAAATTCTCAAATACAATTGAGAAATCGGACTTACATAGTCTATAAGTATGGATCCTTGGCTTTAATTTCCCATTGGTCCAAATGAGTGACAAACAAGTGTTATAGAAAAATTCTCAAATACAATTGAGAAATCGGACTTACATAGTCTATAAGTATGGATCCTGGGCTTTAATTTCCCATTGGTCCAAATGAGTGACAAACAAGTGTTATAGAAAAATTCTTAAATACAATTGAGAAATCGGACTTACATAGTCTATAAGTATGGATCCTTGGCTTTAATTTCCAATTGGTCCAAATGAGTGACAAACAAGTGTTATAGAAAAATTCTCAAATACAATTGAGAAATCGGACTTACATAGTCTATAAGTATGGATCCTTGGCTTTAATTTCCAATTGGTCCAAATGAGTGACAAACAAGTGTTATAGAAAAATTCTCAAATACAATTGAGAAATCGGACTTACATAGTCTATAAGTATGGATCCTTGGCTTTAATTTCCAATTGGTCCAAATGAGTGACAAACAAGTGTTATAGAAAAAATCTCAAATACAATTGAGAAATCGGACTTACATAGTCTATAAGTATGGATCCTTGGCTTTAATTTCCCTTTGGTCCAAATGAGTGACAAACAAGTGTTATAGAAAAATTCTTAAATACAATTGAGAAATCGGACTTACATAGTCTATAAGTATGGATCCTTGGCTTTAATTTCCAATTGGTCCAAATGAGTGACAAACAAGTGTTATAGAAAAATTCTCAAATACAATTGAGAAATCGGACTTACATAGTCTATAAGTATGGATCCTTGGCTTTAATTTCCCATTGGTCCAAATGAGTGACAAACAAGTGTTATAGAAAAATTCTCAAATACAATTGAGAAATCGGCCTTATATAGTCTATAAGTATGGATCCTTGGCTTTAATTTCCAATTGGTCCAAATGAGTGACAAACAAGTGTTATAGAAAAATTCTCAAATACAATTGAGAAATCGGACTTACATAGTCTATAAGTATGGATCCTTGGCTTTAATTTCCAATTGGTCCAAATGAGTGACAAACAAGTGTTATAGAAAAATTCTCAAATACAATTGAGAAATCGGACTTACATAGTCTATAAGTATGGATCCTTGGCTTTAATTTCCCATTGGTCCAAATTAGTGACAAACAAGTGTTATAGAAAAATTCTTAAATACAATTGAGAAATCAGACTTACATAGTCTATAAGTATGGATTCTTGGCTTTAATTTCCCATTGGTCCAAATGAGTGACAAACAAGTGTTATAGAAAAATTCTTAAATACAATTGAGAAATCGGACTTACATAGTCTATAAGTATGGATCCTTGGCTTTAATTTCCAATTGGTCCAAATGAGTGACAAACAAGTGTTATAGAAAAATTCTCAAATACAATTGAGGAATCGGACTTACATAGTCTATAAGTATGGATCCTTGGCTTTAATATCCCATTGGTCCAAATGAGTGACAAACAAGTGTTATAGAAAAATTCTTAAATACAATTGAGAAATCGGACTTACATAGTCTATAAGTATGGATCCTTGGCTTTAATTTCCAATTGGTCCAAATGAGTGACAAACAAGTGTTATAGAAAAATTCTTAAATACAATTGAGAAATCGGACTTACATAGTCTATAAGTATGGATCCTTGGCTTTAATTTCCAATTGGTCCAAATGAGTGACAAACAAGTGTTATAGAAAAATTCTCAAATACAATTGAGAAATCGGACTTACATAGTCTATAAGTATGGATCCTTGGCTTTAATTTCCCATTGGTCCAAATGAGTGACAAACAAGTCTTATAGAAAAATTCTCAAATACAATTGAGAAATCGGACTTACATAGTCTATAAGTATGGATCCTTGGCTTAATTTCCCATTGGTCCAAATGAGTGACAAACAAGTCTTATAGAAAAATTCTCAAATACAATTGAGAAATCGGACTTACATAGTCTATAAGTATGGATCCTTGGCTTTAATTTCCCATTGGTCCAAATGAGTGACAAACAAGTCTTATAGAAAAATTCTCAAATACAATTGAGAAATCGGACTTACATAGTCTATAAGTATGGATCCTTGGCTTTAATTTCCCATTGGTCCAAATGAGTGACAAACAAGTCTTATAGAAAAATTTTCAAATACAATAGAGAAATCGGACTTACATAGTCTATAAGTATGGATCCTTGGCTTTAATTTCCCATTGGTCCAAATGAGTGACAAACAAGTCTTATAGAAAAATTCTCAAATACAATTGAGAAATCGGACTTACATAGTCTATAAGTATGGATCCTTGGCTTTAATTTCCCATTGGTCCAAATGAGTGACAAACAAGTCTTATAGAAAAATTCTCAAATACAATTGAGAAATCGGACTTACATAGTCTATAAGTATGGATCCTTGGCTTAATTTCCCATTGGTCCAAATGAGTGACAAACAAGTCTTATAGAAAAATTCTCAAATACAATTGAGAAATCGGACTTACATAGTCTATAAGTATGGATCCTTGGCTTTAATTTCCCATTGGTCCAAATGAGTGACAAACAAGTCTTATAGAAAAATTCTCAAATACAATTGAGAAATCGGACTTACATAGTCTATAAGTATGGATCCTTGGCTTAATTTCCCATTGGTCCAAATGAGTGACAAACAAGTCTTATAGAAAAATTCTCAAATACAATTGAGAAATCGGACTTACATAGTCTATAAGTATGGATCCTTGGCTTTAATTTCCCATTGGTCCAAATGAGTGACAAACAAGTCTTATAGAAAAATTCTCAAATACAATAGAGAAATCGGACTTACATAGTCTATAAGTATGGATCCTTGGCTTTAATTTCCCATTGGTCCAAATGAGTGACAAACAAGTCTTATAGAAAAATTCTCAAATACAATAGAGAAATCGGACTTACATAGTCTATAAGTATGGATCCTTGGCTTTAATTTCCCATTGGTCCAAATGAGTGACAAACAAGTCTTATAGAAAAATTCTCAAATACAATAGAGAAATCGGACTTACATAGTCTATAAGTATGGATCCTTGGCTTTAATTTCCCATTGGTCCAAATGAGTGACAAACAAGTCTTATAGAAAAATTCTCAAATACAATAGAGAAATCGGACTTACATAGTCTATAAGTATGGATCCTTGGCTTTAATTTCCCATTGGTCCAAATGAGTGACAAACAAGTCTTATAGAAAAATTCTCAAATACAATAGAGAAATCGGACTTACATAGTCTATAAGTATGGATCCTTGGCTTTAATTTCCCATTGGTCCAAATGAGTGACAAACAAGTCTTATAGAAAAATTCTCAAATACAATAGAGAAATCGGACTTACATAGTCTATAAGTATGGATCCTTGGCTTTAATTTCCCATTGGTCCAAATGAGTGACAAACAAGTCTTATAGAAAAATTCTCAAATACAATTGAGAAATCGGACTTACATAGTCTATAAGTATGGATCCTTGGCTTTAATTTCCCATTGGTCCAAATGAGTGACAAACAAGTCTTATAGAAAAATTCTCAAATACAATTGAGAAATCGGACTTACATAGTCTATAAGTATGGATCCTTGGCTTTAATTTCCCATTGGTCCAAATGAGTGACAAACAAGTCTTATAGAAAAATTCTCAAATACAATTGAGAAATCGGACTTACATAGTCTATAAGTATGGATCCTTGGCTTTAATTTCCCATTGGTCCAAATGAGTGACAAACAAGTCTTATAGAAAAATTCTCAAATACAATTGAGAAATCGGACTTACATAGTCTATAAGTATGGATCCTTGGCTTAATTTCCCATTGGTCCAAATGAGTGACAAACAAGTCTTATAGAAAAATTCTCAAATACAATTGAGAAATCGGACTTACATAGTCTATAAGTATGGATCCTTGGCTTTAATTTCCCATTGGTCCAAATGAGTGACAAACAAGTCTTATAGAAAAATTCTCAAATACAATAGAGAAATCGGACTTACATAGTCTATAAGTATGGATCCTTGGCTTTAATTTCCCATTGGTCCAAATGAGTGACAAACAAGTCTTATAGAAAAATTCTCAAATACAATTGAGAAATCGGACTTACATAGTCTATAAGTATGGATCCTTGGCTTTAATTTCCCATTGGTCCAAATGAGTGACAAACAAGTCTTATAGAAAAATTCTCAAATACAATTGAGAAATCGGACTTACATAGTCTATAAGTATGGATCCTTGGCTTAATTTCCCATTGGTCCAAATGAGTGACAAACAAGTCTTATAGAAAAATTCTCAAATACAATTGAGAAATCGGACTTACATAGTCTATAAGTATGGATCCTTGGCTTTAATTTCCCATTGGTCCAAATGAGTGACAAACAAGTCTTATAGAAAAATTCTCAAATACAATAGAGAAATCGGACTTACATAGTCTATAAGTATGGATCCTTGGCTTTAATTTCCCATTGGTCCAAATGAGTGACAAACAAGTCTTATAGAAAAATTCTCAAATACAATTGAGAAATCGGACTTACATAGTCTATAAGTATGGATCCTTGGCTTTAATTTCCCATTGGTCCAAATGAGTGACAAACAAGTCTTATAGAAAAATTCTCAAATACAATTGAGAAATCGGACTTACATAGTCTATAAGTATGGATCCTTGGCTTTAATTTCCAATTGGTCCAAATGAGTGACAAACAAGTCTTATAGAAAAATTCTCAAATACAATTGAGAAATCGGACTTACATAGTCTATAAGTATGGATCCTTGGCTTTAATTTCCCATTGGTCCAAATGAGTGACAAACAAGTGTTATAGAAAAATTCTCAAATACAATTGAGAAATCGGACTTACCTAGTCTATAAGTATGGATCCTGGGCTTTAATTTCCCATTGGTCCAAATGAGTGACAAACAAGTGTTATAGAAAAATTCTTAAATACAATTGAGAAATCGGACTTACATAGTCTATAAGTATGGATCCTTGGCTTTAATTTCCCATTGGTCCAAATGAGTGACAAACAAGTGTTATAGAAAAATTCTTAAATACAATTGAGAAATCGGACTTACATAGTCTATAAGTATGGATCTTTGGCTTTAATTTCCCATTGGTCCAAATGAGTGACAAACAAGTGTTATAGAAAAATTCTCAAATACAATTGGGAAATCGGACTTACATAGTCTATAAGTATGGATCCTTGGCTTTAATTTCCCATTGGTCCAAATGAGTGACAAACAAGTCTTATAGAAAAATTCTCAAATACAATTGAGAAATCGGACTTACATAGTCTATAAGTATGGATCCTTGGCTTAATTTCCCATTGGTCCAAATGAGTGACAAACAAGTCTTATAGAAAAATTCTCAAATACAATTGAGAAATCGGACTTACATAGTCTATAAGTATGGATCCTTGGCTTTAATTTCCCATTGGTCCAAATGAGTGACAAACAAGTCTTATAGAAAAATTCTCAAATACAATAGAGAAATCGGACTTACATAGTCTATAAGTATGGATCCTTGGCTTTAATTTCCCATTGGTCCAAATGAGTGACAAACAAGTCTTATAGAAAAATTCTCAAATACAATTGAGAAATCGGACTTACATAGTCTATAAGTATGGATCCTTGGCTTTAATTTCCCATTGGTCCAAATGAGTGACAAACAAGTCTTATAGAAAAATTCTCAAATACAATTGAGAAATCGGACTTACATAGTCTATAAGTATGGATCCTTGGCTTTAATTTCCAATTGGTCCAAATGAGTGACAAACAAGTCTTATAGAAAAATTCTCAAATACAATTGAGAAATCGGACTTACATAGTCTATAAGTATGGATCCTTGGCTTTAATTTCCCATTGGTCCAAATGAGTGACAAACAAGTGTTATAGAAAAATTCTCAAATACAATTGAGAAATCGGACTTACATAGTCTATAAGTATGGATCCTTGGCTTTAATTTCCCATTGGTCCAAATGAGTGACAAACAAGTGTTATAGAAAAATTCTCAAATACAATTGAGAAATCGGACTTACATAGTCTATAAGTATGGATCCTTGGCTTTAATTTCCCATTGGTCCAAATGAGTGACAAACAAGTCTTATAGAAAAATTCTCAAATACAATTGAGAAATCGGACTTACATAGTCTATAAGTATGGATCCTTGGCTTTAATTTCCCATTGGTCCAAATGAGTGACAAACAAGTGTTATAGAAAAATTCTCAAATACAATTGAGAAATCGGACTTACATAGTCTATAAGTATGGATCCTTGGCTTTAATTTCCCATTGGTCCAAATGAGTGACAAACAAGTCTTATAGAAAAATTCTCAAATACAATTGAGAAATCGGACTTACATAGTCTATAAGTATGGATCCTTGGCTTTAATTTCCCATTGATCCAAATGAGTGACAAACAAGTGTTATAGAAAAATTCTCAAATACAATTGAGAAATCGGATTTACATAGTCTATAAGTATGGATCCTTGGCTTTAATTTCCCATTGGTCCAAATGAGTGACAAACAAGTGTTATAGAAAAATTCTCAAATACAATTGAGAAATCGGACTTACATAGTCTATAAGTATGGATCCTTGGCTTTAATTTCCCATTGGTCCAAATGAGTGACAAACAAGTGTTATAGAAAAATTCTCAAATACAATTGAGAAATCGGACTTACATAGTCTATAAGTATGGATCCTTGGCTTTAATTTCCCATTGGTCCAAATGAGTGACAAACAAGTGTTATAGAAAAATTCTCAAATACAATTGAGAAATCGGACTTACATAGTCTATAAGTATGGATCCTTGGCTTTAATTTCCCATTGGTCCAAATGAGTGACAAACAAGTGTTATAGAAAAATTCTCAAATACAATTGAGAAATCGGACTTACATAGTCTATAAGTATGGATCCTTGGCTTTAATTTCCCATTGGTCCAAATGAGTGACAAACAAGTCTTATAGAAAAATTCTCAAATACAATTGAGAAATCGGACTTACATAGCCTATAAGTATGGATCCTTGGCTTTAATTTCCCATTGGTCCAAATGAGTGACAAACAAGTGTTATAGAAAAATTCTTAAATACAATTGAGAAATCGGACTTACATAGTCTATAAGTATGGATCCTTGGCTTTAATTTCCCTTGGTCCAAAGGACTGACAAACAAGTTTTATAGAAAAATTATCAAATACAATTGAGAAATCGGACTTATATAGTCTATAAGTATGGATCCTTGGCTTTAATTTCCCATTGGTCCAAAGGACTGACAAACAAGTTTTATAGAAAAATTATCAAATACAATTGAGAAATCGGACTTATATAGTCTATAAGTATAGATCCTTGGCTTTAATTTCCCATTGGTCCAAATGAGTGACAAACAAGTGTTATAGAAAAATTCTCAAATACAATTGAGAAATCGGACTTACATAGTCTATAAGTATGGATCCTTGGCTTTAATTTCCCATTGGTCCAAATGAGTGACAAACAAGTGTTATAGAAAAATTCTCAAATACAATTGAGAAATCGGACTTACATAGTCTATAAGTATGGATCCTTGGCTTTAATTTCCCATTGGTCCAAATGAGTGACAAACAAGTGTTATAGAAAAATTCTTAAATACAATTGAGAAATCGGACTTACATAGTCTATAAGTATGGATCCTTGGCTTTAATTTCCCATTGGTCCAAATGAGTGACAAACAAGTGTTATAGAAAAATTCTCAAATACAATTGAGAAATCGGACTTACATAGTCTATAAGTATGGATCCTTGGCTTTAATTTCCCATTGGTCCAAATGAGTGACAAACAAGTCTTATAGAAAAATTCTCAAATACAATTGAGAAATCGGACTTACATAGCCTATAAGTATGGATCCTTGGCTTTAATTTCCCATTGGTCCAAATGAGTGACAAACAAGTCTTATAGAAAAATTCTCAAATACAATAGAGAAATCGGACTTACATAGTCTATAAGTATGGATCCTTGGCTTTAATTTCCCATTGGTCCAAATGAGTGACAAACAAGTCTTATAGAAAAATTCTCAAATACAATTGAGAAATCGGACTTACATAGTCTATAAGTATGGATCCTTGGCTTTAATTTCCCATTGGTCCAAATGAGTGACAAACAAGTCTTATAGAAAAATTCTCAAATACAATTGAGAAATCGGACTTACATAGTCTATAAGTATGGATCCTTGGCTTAATTTCCCATTGGTCCAAATGAGTGACAAACAAGTCTTATAGAAAAATTCTCAAATACAATTGAGAAATCGGACTTACATAGTCTATAAGTATGGATCCTTGGCTTTAATTTCCCATTGGTCCAAATGAGTGACAAACAAGTCTTATAGAAAAATTCTCAAATACAATAGAGAAATCGGACTTACATAGTCTATAAGTATGGATCCTTGGCTTTAATTTCCCATTGGTCCAAATGAGTGACAAACAAGTCTTATAGAAAAATTCTCAAATACAATTGAGAAATCGGACTTACATAGTCTATAAGTATGGATCCTTGGCTTTAATTTCCCATTGGTCCAAATGAGTGACAAACAAGTCTTATAGAAAAATTCTCAAATACAATTGAGAAATCGGACTTACATAGTCTATAAGTATGGATCCTTGGCTTTAATTTCCAATTGGTCCAAATGAGTGACAAACAAGTCTTATAGAAAAATTCTCAAATACAATTGAGAAATCGGACTTACATAGTCTATAAGTATGGATCCTTGGCTTTAATTTCCCATTGGTCCAAATGAGTGACAAACAAGTGTTATAGAAAAATTCTCAAATACAATTGAGAAATCGGACTTACCTAGTCTATAAGTATGGATCCTGGGCTTTAATTTCCCATTGGTCCAAATGAGTGACAAACAAGTGTTATAGAAAAATTCTTAAATACAATTGAGAAATCGGACTTACATAGTCTATAAGTATGGATCCTTGGCTTTAATTTCCCATTGGTCCAAATGAGTGACAAACAAGTGTTATAGAAAAATTCTTAAATACAATTGAGAAATCGGACTTACATAGTCTATAAGTATGGATCTTTGGCTTTAATTTCCCATTGGTCCAAATGAGTGACAAACAAGTGTTATAGAAAAATTCTCAAATACAATTGGGAAATCGGACTTACATAGTCTATAAGTATGGATCCTTGGCTTTAATTTCCCATTGGTCCAAATGAGTGACAAACAAGTCTTATAGAAAAATTCTCAAATACAATTGAGAAATCGGACTTACATAGTCTATAAGTATGGATCCTTGGCTTAATTTCCCATTGGTCCAAATGAGTGACAAACAAGTCTTATAGAAAAATTCTCAAATACAATTGAGAAATCGGACTTACATAGTCTATAAGTATGGATCCTTGGCTTTAATTTCCCATTGGTCCAAATGAGTGACAAACAAGTCTTATAGAAAAATTCTCAAATACAATAGAGAAATCGGACTTACATAGTCTATAAGTATGGATCCTTGGCTTTAATTTCCCATTGGTCCAAATGAGTGACAAACAAGTCTTATAGAAAAATTCTCAAATACAATTGAGAAATCGGACTTACATAGTCTATAAGTATGGATCCTTGGCTTTAATTTCCCATTGGTCCAAATGAGTGACAAACAAGTCTTATAGAAAAATTCTCAAATACAATTGAGAAATCGGACTTACATAGCCTATAAGTATGGATCCTTGGCTTTAATTTCCCATTGGTCCAAATGAGTGACAAACAAGTGTTATAGAAAAATTCTTAAATACAATTGAGAAATCGGACTTACATAGTCTATAAGTATGGATCCTTGGCTTTAATTTCCCTTGGTCCAAAGGACTGACAAACAAGTCTTATAGAAAAATTCTCAAATACAATTGAGAAATCGGACTTACATAGTCTATAAGTATGGATCCTTGGCTTTAATTTCCCATTGGTCCAAATGAGTGACAAACAAGTCTTATAGAAAAATTCTCAAATACAATTGAGAAATCGGACTTACATAGTCTATAAGTATGGATCCTTGGCTTTAATTTCCAATTGGTCCAAATGAGTGACAAACAAGTCTTATAGAAAAATTCTCAAATACAATTGAGAAATCGGACTTACATAGTCTATAAGTATGGATCCTTGGCTTTAATTTCCAATTGGTCCAAATGAGTGACAAACAAGTCTTATAGAAAAATTCTCAAATACAATTGAGAAATCGGACTTACATAGTCTATAAGTATGGATCCTTGGCTTTAATTTCCCATTGGTCCAAATGAGTGACAAACAAGTGTTATAGAAAAATTCTCAAATACAATTGAGAAATCGGACTTACATAGTCTATAAGTATGGATCCTTGGCTTTAATTTCCCATTGGTCCAAATGAGTGACAAACAAGTGTTATAGAAAAATTCTCAAATACAATTGAGAAATCGGACTTACATAGTCTATAAGTATGGATCCTTGGCTTTAATTTCCCATTGGTCCAAATGAGTGACAAACAAGTCTTATAGAAAAATTCTCAAATACAATTGAGAAATCGGACTTACATAGTCTATAAGTATGGATCCTTGGCTTTAATTTCCCATTGGTCCAAATGAGTGACAAACAAGTGTTATAGAAAAATTCTCAAATACAATTGAGAAATCGGACTTACATAGTCTATAAGTATGGATCCTTGGCTTTAATTTCCCATTGGTCCAAATGAGTGACAAACAAGTCTTATAGAAAAATTCTCAAATACAATTGAGAAATCGGACTTACATAGTCTATAAGTATGGATCCTTGGCTTTAATTTCCCATTGATCCAAATGAGTGACAAACAAGTGTTATAGAAAAATTCTCAAATACAATTGAGAAATCGGATTTACATAGTCTATAAGTATGGATCCTTGGCTTTAATTTCCCATTGGTCCAAATGAGTGACAAACAAGTGTTATAGAAAAATTCTCAAATACAATTGAGAAATCGGACTTACATAGTCTATAAGTATGGATCCTTGGCTTTAATTTCCCATTGGTCCAAATGAGTGACAAACAAGTGTTATAGAAAAATTCTCAAATACAATTGAGAAATCGGACTTACATAGTCTATAAGTATGGATCCTTGGCTTTAATTTCCCATTGGTCCAAATGAGTGACAAACAAGTGTTATAGAAAAATTCTCAAATACAATTGAGAAATCGGACTTACATAGTCTATAAGTATGGATCCTTGGCTTTAATTTCCCATTGGTCCAAATGAGTGACAAACAAGTGTTATAGAAAAATTCTCAAATACAATTGAGAAATCGGACTTACATAGTCTATAAGTATGGATCCTTGGCTTTAATTTCCCATTGGTCCAAATGAGTGACAAACAAGTCTTATAGAAAAATTCTCAAATACAATTGAGAAATCGGACTTACATAGCCTATAAGTATGGATCCTTGGCTTTAATTTCCCATTGGTCCAAATGAGTGACAAACAAGTGTTATAGAAAAATTCTTAAATACAATTGAGAAATCGGACTTACATAGTCTATAAGTATGGATCCTTGGCTTTAATTTCCCTTGGTCCAAAGGACTGACAAACAAGTTTTATAGAAAAATTATCAAATACAATTGAGAAATCGGACTTATATAGTCTATAAGTATGGATCCTTGGCTTTAATTTCCCATTGGTCCAAAGGACTGACAAACAAGTTTTATAGAAAAATTATCAAATACAATTGAGAAATCGGACTTATATAGTCTATAAGTATGGATCCTTGGCTTTAATTTCCCATTGGTCCAAAGGACTGACAAACAAGTTTTATAGAAAAATTATCAAATACAATTGAGAAATCGGACTTATATAGTCTATAAGTATAGATCCTTGGCTTTAATTTCCCATTGGTCCAAATGAGTGACAAACAAGTGTTATAGAAAAATTCTCAAATACAATTGAGAAATCGGACTTACATAGTCTATAAGTATGGATCCTTGGCTTTAATTTCCCATTGGTCCAAATGAGTGACAAACAAGTGTTATAGAAAAATTCTCAAATACAATTGAGAAATCGGACTTACATAGTCTATAAGTATGGATCCTTGGCTTTAATTTCCCATTGGTCCAAATGAGTGACAAACAAGTGTTATAGAAAAATTCTTAAATACAATTGAGAAATCGGACTTACATAGTCTATAAGTATGGATCCTTGGCTTTAATTTCCCATTGGTCCAAATGAGTGACAAACAAGTGTTATAGAAAAATTCTCAAATACAATTGAGAAATCGGACTTACATAGTCTATAAGTATGGATCCTTGGCTTTAATTTCCCATTGGTCCAAATGAGTGACAAACAAGTCTTATAGAAAAATTCTCAAATACAATTGAGAAATCGGACTTACATAGCCTATAAGTATGGATCCTTGGCTTTAATTTCCCATTGGTCCAAATGAGTGACAAACAAGTGTTATAGAAAAATTCTTAAATACAATTGAGAAATCGGACTTACATAGTCTATAAGTATGGATCCTTGGCTTTAATTTCCCATTGGTCCAAATGAGTGACAAACAAGTGTTATAGAAAAATTCTCAAATACAATTGAGAAATCGGACTTACATAGTCTATAAGTATGGATCCTTGGCTTTAATTTCCCATTGGTCCAAATGAGTGACAAACAAGTCTTATAGAAAAATTCTCAAATACAATTGAGAAATCGGACTTACATAGCCTATAAGTATGGATCCTTGGCTTTAATTTCCCATTGGTCCAAATGAGTGACAAACAAGTGTTATAGAAAAATTCTTAAATACAATTGAGAAATCGGACTTACATAGTCTATAAGTATGGATCCTTGGCTTTAATTTCCCATTGGTCCAAAGGACTGACAAACAAGTTTTATAGAAAAATTATCAAATACAATTGAGAAATCGGACTTATATAGTCTATAAGTATGGATCCTTGGCTTTAATTTCCCATTGGTCCAAAGGACTGACAAACAAGTTTTATAGAAAAATTATCAAATACAATTGAGAAATCGGACTTATATAGTCTATAAGTATGGATCCTTGGCTTTAATTTCCCATTGGTCCAAATAAGTGACAAACAAGTTTTATAGAAAAATTATCAAATACAATTGAGAAATCGGACTTATATAGTCTATAAGTATGGATCCTTGGCTTTAATTTCCCATTGGTCCAAAGGACTGACAAACAAGTTTTATAGAAAAATTCTCAAATACAATTGAGAAATCGGACTTACATAGTCTATAAGTATGGATCCTTGGCTTTAATTTCCCATTGGTCCAAATGAGTGACAAACAAGTGTTATAGAAAAATTCTTAAATACAATTGAGAAATCGGACTTACATAGTCTATAAGTATGGATCCTTGGCTTTAATTTCCCATTGGTCCAAATAAGTGACAAACAAGTTTTATAGAAAAATTCTCAAATACAATTGAGAAATCGGACTTACATAGTCTATAAGTATGGATCCTTGGCTTTAATTTCCCATTGGTCCAAAGGACTGACAAACAAGTTTTATAGAAAAATTCTCAAATACAATTGAGAAATCGGACTTACATAGTCTATAAGTATGGATCCTTGGCTTTAATTTCCCATTGGTCCAAATGAGTGACAAACAAGTGTTATAGAAAAATTCTTAAATACAATTGAGAAATCGGACTTACATAGTCTATAAGTATGGATCCTTGGCTTTAATTTCCCATTGGTCCAAATGAGTGACAAACAAGTATTATAGAAAAATTCTCAAATACAATTGAGAAATCGGACTTACATAGCCTATAAGTATGGATCCTTGGCTTTAATTTCCCATTGGTCCAAATGAGTGACAAACAAGTGTTATAGAAAAATTCTCAAATACAATTGAGAAATCGGAGTTACATAGCCTATAAGTATGGATCCTTGGCTTTAATTTCCCATTGGTCCAAATGAGTGACAAACAAGTGTTATAGAAAAATTCTCAAATACAATTGAGAAATCGGACTTACATAGCCTATAAGTATGGATCCTTGGCTTTAATTTCCCATTGGTCCAAATGAGTGACAAACAAGTGTTATAGAAAAATTCTCAAATACAATTGAGAAATCGGAGTTACATAGCCTATAAGTATGGATCCTTGGCTTTAATTTCCCATTGGTCCAAATGAGTGACAAACAAGTGTTATAGAAAAATTCTCAAATACAATTGAGAAATCGGACTTACATAGCCTATAAGTATGGATCCTTGGCTTTAATTTCCCATTGGTCCAAATGAGTGACAAACAAGTGTTATAGAAAAATTCTCAAATACAATTGAGAAATCGGAGTTACATAGCCTATAAGTATGGATCCTTGGCTTTAATTTCCCATTGGTCCAAATGAGTGACAAACAAGTGTTATAGAAAAATTCTCAAATCCAATTGAGAAATCGGACTTACATAGCCTATAAGTATGGATCCTTGGCTTTAATTTCCCATTGGTCCAAATGAGTGACAAACAAGTGTTATAGAAAAATTCTCAAATACAATTGAGAAATCGGACTTACATAGCCTATAAGTATGGATCCTTGGCTTTAATTTCCCATTGGTCCAAATGAGTGACAAACAAGTGTTATAGAAAAATTCTCAAATACAATTGAGAAATCGGACTTACATAGCCTATAAGTATGGATCCTTGGCTTTAATTTCCCATTGGTCCAACTGAGTGACAAACAATTGTTATAGCAAAATTTTCAAATACAATTGAGAAATCGGACTTACATAGCCTATAAGTATGGATCCTTGGCTTTAATTTCCCATTGGTCCAAATGAGTGACAAACAAGTGTTATAGAAAAATTCTCAAATACAATTGAGAAATCGGACTTAAATAGCCTATAAGTATGGATCCTTGGCTTTAATTTCCCATTGGTCCAAATGAGTGACAAACAAGTGTTATAGAAAAATTCTCAAATACAATTGAGAAATCGGACTTACATAGTCTATAAGTATGGATCCTTGGCTTTAATTTCCAATTGGTCCAAATGAGTGACAAACAAGTGTTATAGAAAAATTCTCAAATACAATTGAGAAATCGGACTTAAATAGTCTATAAGTATGGATCCTTGGCTTTAATTTCCCATTGGTCCAAATGAGTGACAAACAAGTGTTATAGAAAAATTCTTAAATACAATTGAGAAATCGGACTTACATAGTCTATAAGTATGGATCCTTGGCTTTAATTTCCCATTGGTCCAAATGAGTGACAAACAAGTGTTATAGAAAAATTCTCAAATACAATTGAGAAATCGGACTTACATAGTCTATAAGTATGGATCCTTGGCTTTAATTTCCCATTGGTCCAAATGAGTGACAAACAAGTGTTATAGAAAAATTCTCAAATACAATTGAAAAATCGGACTTACATAGCCTATAAGTATGGATCCTTGGCTTTAATTTCCCATTGGTCCAAATGAGTGACAAACAAGTGTTATAGAAAAATTCTCAAATACAATTGAAAAATCGGACTTACATAGCCTATAAGTATGGATCCTTGGCTTTAATTTCCCATTGGTCCAAATGAGTGACAAACAAGTGTTATAGAAAAATTTTCAAATACAATTGAGAAATCGGCCTTATATAGTCTATAAGTATGGATCCTTGGCTTTAATTTCCCATTGGTCCAAATGAGTGACAAACAAGTGTTATAGAAAAATTCTCAAATACAATTGAAAAATCGGACTTACATAGCCTATAAGTATGGATCCTTGGCTTTAATTTCCCATTGGTCCAAATGAGTGACAAACAAGTGTTATAGAAAAATTCTCAAATACAATTGAGAAATCGGACTTACATAGCCTATAAGTATGGATCCTTGGCTTTAATTTCCCATTGGTCCAAATGAGTGACAAACAAATGTTATAGAAAAATTCTCAAATACAATTGAGAAATCGGACTTACATAGCCTATAAGTATGGATCCTTGGCTTTAATTTCCCATTGGTCCAAATGAGTGACAAACAAGTGTTATAGAAAAATTCTCAAATACAATTGAGAATTCGGACTTAAATAGCCTATAAGTATGGATCCTTGGCTTTAATTTCCAATTGGTCCAAATGAGTGACAAACAAGTGTTATAGAAAAATTCTCAAATACAATTGAGAATTCGGACTTAAATAGCCTATAAGTATGGATCCTTGGCTTTAATTTCCCATTGGTCCAAATGAGTGACAAACAAGTGTTATAGAAAAATTCTCAAATACAATTGAGAAATCGGACTTAAATAGCCTATAAGTATGGATCCTTGGCTTTAATTTCCCATTGGTCCAAATGAGTGACAAACAAGTGTTATAGAAAAATTCTCAAATACAATTGAGAAATCGGACTTACATAGTCTATAAGTATGGATCCTTGGCTTTAATTTCCCATTGGTCCAAATGAGTGACAAACAAGTGTTATAGAAAAATTCTCAAATACAATTGAGAAATCGGACTTAAATAGCCTATAAGTATGGATCCTTGGCTTTAATTTCCCATTGGTCCAAATGAGTGACAAACAAGTGTTATAGAAAAATTCTCAAATACAATTGAGAAATCGGACTTAAATAGCCTATAAGTATGGATCCTTGGCTTTAATTTCCAATTGGTCCAAATGAGTGACAAACAAGTGTTATAGAAAAATTCTCAAATACAATTGAGAAATCGGACTTACATAGTCTATAAGTATGGATCCTTGGCTTTAATTTCCCATTGGTCCAAATGAGTGACAAACAAGTGTTATAGAAAAATTCTCAAATACAATTGAGAAATCGGACTTACATAGTCTATAAGTATGGATCCTGGGCTTTAATTTCCCATTGGTCCAAATGAGTGACAAACAAGTGTTATAGAAAAATTCTTAAATACAATTGAGAAATCGGACTTACATAGTCTATAAGTATGGATCCTTGGCTTTAATTTCCCATTGGTCCAAATGAGTGACAAACAAGTGTTATAGAAAAATTCTTAAATACAATTGAGAAATCGGACTTAAATAGCCTATAAGTATGGATCCTTGGCTTTAATTTCCCATTGGTCCAAATGAGTGACAAACAAGTGTTTTAGAAAAATTCTCAAATACAATTGAGAAATCGGACTTAAATAGCCTATAAGTATGGATCCTTGGCTTTAATTTCCCATTGGTCCAAATGAGTGACAAACAAGTGTTATAGAAAAATTCTCAAATACAATTGAGAAATCGGACTTACATAGTCTATAAGTATGGATCCTTGGCTTTAATTTCCAATTGGTCCAAATGAGTGACAAACAAGTGTTATAGAAAAATTCTCAAATACAATTGAGAAATCGGACTTAAATAGCCTATAAGTATGGATCCTTGGCTTTAATTTCCAATTGGTCCAAATGAGTGACAAACAAGTGTTATAGAAAAATTTTCAAATACAATTGAGAAATCGGACTTACATAGTCTATAAGTATGGATCCTTGGCTTTAATTTCCCATTGGTCCAAATGAGTGACAAACAAGTGTTATAGAAAAATTCTCAAATACAATTGAGAAATCGGACTTAAATAGCCTATAAGTATGGATCCTTGGCTTTAATTTCCCATTGGTCCAACTGAGTGACAAACAATTGTTATAGAAAAATTCTCAAATACAATTGAGAAATCGGACTTAAATAGCCTATAAGTATGGATCCTTGGCTTTAATTTCCCATTGGTCCAAATGAGTGACAAACAAGTGTTATAGAAAAATTCTCAAATACAATTGAGAAATCGGACTTAAATAGCCTATAAGTATGGATCCTTGGCTTTAATTTCCCATTGGTCCAAATGAGTGACAAACAAGTGTTATAGAAAAATTCTCAAATACAATTGAGAAATCGGACTTACATAGTCTATAAGTATGGATCCTTGGCTTTAATTTCCAATTGGTCCAAATGAGTGACAAACAAGTGTTATAGAAAAATTCTCAAATACAATTGAGAAATCGGACTTACATAGTCTATAAGTATGGATCCTTGGCTTTAATTTCCCATTGGTCCAAATGAGTGACAAACAAGTGTTTTAGAAAAATTCTCAAATACAATTGAGAAATCGGACTTAAATAGCCTATAAGTATGGATCCTTGGCTTTAATTTCCAATTGGTCCAAATGAGTGACAAACAAGTGTTATAGAAAAATTCTCAAATACAATTGAGAAATCGGACTTACATAGTCTATAAGTATGGATCCTTGGCTTTAATTTCCCATTGGTCCAAATGAGTGACAAACAAGTGTTTTAGAAAAATTCTCAAATACAATTGAGAAATCGGACTTAAATAGCCTATAAGTATGGATCCTTGGCTTTAATTTCCAATTGGTCCAAATGAGTGACAAACAAGTGTTATAGAAAAATTTTCAAATACAATTGAGAAATCGGACTTACATAGTCTATAAGTATGGATCCTTGGCTTTAATTTCCCATTGGTCCAAATGAGTGACAAACAAGTGTTATAGAAAAATTCTCAAATACAATTGAGAAATCGGACTTAAATAGTTTATAAGTATGGATCCTTGGCTTTAATTTCCCATTGGTCCAAATGAGTGACAAACAAGTGTTATAGAAAAATTCTTAAATACAATTGAGAAATCGGACTTACATAGTCTATAAGTATGGATCCTTGGCTTTAATTTCCCATTGGTCCAAATGAGTGACAAACAAGTGTTATAGAAAAATTCTCAAATACAATTGAGAAATCGGACTTACATAGTCTATAAGTATGGATCCTTGGCTTTAATTTCCCATTGGTCCAAATGAGTGACAAACAAGTGTTATAGAAAAATTCTCAAATACAATTGAGAAATCGGACTTAAATAGCCTATAAGTATGGATCCTTGGCTTTAATTTCCCATTGGTCCAAATGAGTGACAAACAAGTGTTATAGAAAAATTCTCAAATACAATTGAGAAATCGGACTTACATAGTCTATAAGTATGGATCCTTGGCTTTAATTTCCCATTGGTCCAAATGAGTGACAAACAAGTGTTATAGAAAAATTCTCAAATACAATTGAGAAATCGGACTTAAATAGCCTATAAGTATGGATCCTTGGCTTTAATTTCCAATTGGTCCAAATGAGTGACAAACAAGTGTTATAGAAAAATTCTCAAATACAATTGAGAATTCGGACTTAAATAGCCTATAAGTATGGATCCTTGGCTTTAATTTCCCATTGGTCCAAATGAGTGACAAACAAGTGTTATAGAAAAATTCTCAAATACAATTGAGAAATCGGACTTAAATAGCCTATAAGTATGGATCCTTGGCTTTAATTTCCCATTGGTCCAAATGAGTGACAAACAAGTGTTATAGAAAAATTCTCAAATACAATTGAGAAATCGGACTTACATAGTCTATAAGTATGGATCCTTGGCTTTAATTTCCCATTGGTCCAAATGAGTGACAAACAAGTGTTATAGAAAAATTCTCAAATACAATTGAGAAATCGGACTTAAATAGCCTATAAGTATGGATCCTTGGCTTTAATTTCCCATTGGTCCAAATGAGTGACAAACAAGTGTTATAGAAAAATTCTCAAATACAATTGAGAAATCGGACTTACATAGTCTATAAGTATGGATCCTTGGCTTTAATTTCCCATTGGTCCAAATGAGTGACAAACAAGTGTTATAGAAAAATTCTCAAATACAATTGAGAAATCGGACTTAAATAGCCTATAAGTATGGATCCTTGGCTTTAATTTCCAATTGGTCCAAATGAGTGACAAACAAGTGTTATAGAAAAATTCTCAAATACAATTGAGAATTCGGACTTAAATAGCCTATAAGTATGGATCCTTGGCTTTAATTTCCCATTGGTCCAAATGAGTGACAAACAAGTGTTATAGAAAAATTCTCAAATACAATTGAGAAATCGGACTTAAATAGCCTATAAGTATGGATCCTTGGCTTTAATTTCCAATTGGTCCAAATGAGTGACAAACAAGTGTTATAGAAAAATTCTCAAATACAATTGAGAAATCGGACTTACATAGTCTATAAGTATGGATCCTTGGCTTTAATTTCCCATTGGTCCAAATGAGTGACAAACAAGTGTTATAGAAAAATTCTCAAATACAATTGAGAAATCGGACTTAAATAGCCTATAAGTATGGATCCTTGGCTTTAATTTCCAATTGGTCCAAATGAGTGACAAACAAGTGTTATAGAAAAATTCTCAAATACAATTGAGAAATCGGACTTACATAGTCTATAAGTATGGATCCTTGGCTTTAATTTCCCATTGGTCCAAATGAGTGACAAACAAGTGTTATAGAAAAATTCTCAAATACAATTGAGAAATCGGACTTAAATAGCCTATAAGTATGGATCCTTGGCTTTAATTTCCAATTGGTCCAAATGAGTGACAAACAAGTGTTATAGAAAAATTCTCAAATACAATTGAGAAATCGGACTTACATAGTCTATAAGTATGGATCCTTGGCTTTAATTTCCCATTGGTCCAAATGAGTGACAAACAAGTGTTATAGAAAAATTCTCAAATACAATTGAGAAATCGGACTTACATAGTCTATAAGTATGGATCCTTGGCTTTAATTTCCAATTGGTCCAAATGAGTGACAAACAAGTGTTATAGAAAAATTCTCAAATACAATTGAGAAATCGGACTTACATAGTCTATAAGTATGGATCCTTGGCTTTAATTTCCAATTGGTCCAAATGAGTGACAAACAAGTGTTATAGAAAAATTCTCAAATACAATTGAGAATTCGGACTTAAATAGCCTATAAGTATGGATCCTTGGCTTTAATTTCCCATTGGTCCAAATGAGTGACAAACAAGTGTTATAGAAAAATTCTCAAATACAATTGAGAAATCGGACTTACATAGTCTATAAGTATGGATCCTTGGCTTTAATTTCCCATTGGTCCAAATGAGTGACAAACAAGTGTTATAGAAAAATTCTCAAATACAATTGAGAAATCGGACTTACATAGTCTATAAGTATGGATCCTTGGCTTTAATTTCCAATTGGTCCAAATGAGTGACAAACAAGTGTTATAGAAAAATTCTCAAATACAATTGAGAAATCGGACTTACATAGTCTATAAGTATGGATCCTTGGCTTTAATTTCCAATTGGTCCAAATGAGTGACAAACAAGTGTTATAGAAAAATTCTCAAATACAATTGAGAAATCGGACTTACATAGTCTATAAGTATGGATCCTTGGCTTTAATTTCCAATTGGTCCAAATGAGTGACAAACAAGTGTTATAGAAAAATTCTCAAATACAATTGAGAAATCGGACTTACATAGTCTATAAGTATGGATCCTTGGCTTTAATTTCCAATTGTTCCAAATGAGTGACAAACAAGTGTTATAGAAAAATTCTCAAATACAATTGAGAAATCGGACTTACATAGTCTATAAGTATGGATCCTTGGCTTTAATTTCCAATTGGTCCAAATGAGTGACAAACAAGTGTTATAGAAAAATTCTCAAATACAATTGAGAAATCGGACTTACATAGTCCCATTGGTCCAAATGAGTGACAAACAAGTGTTATAGAAAAATTCTCAAATACAATTGAGAAATCGGACTTAAATAGCCTATAAGTATGGATCCTTGGTTTTAATTTCCCATTGGTCCAAATGAGTGACAAACAAGTGTTATAGAAAAATTCTCAAATACAATTGAGAAATCGGACTTAAATAGCCTATAAGTATGGATCCTTGGCTTTAATTTCCCATTGGTTCAAATGAGTGACAAACAAGTGTTATAGAAAAATTCTCAAATACAATTGAGAAATCGGACTTAAATAGTCTATAAGTATGGATCCTTGGCTTTAATTTCCCATTGGTCCAAATGAGTGACAAGCAAGTGTTATAGAAAAATTCTTAAATACAATTGAGAAATCGGACTTACATAGTCTATAAGTATGGATCCTTGGCTTTAATTTCCCATTGGTCCAAATGAGTGACAAACAAGTGTTATAGAAAAATTTTCAAATACAATTGAGAAATCGGACTTACATAGTCTATAAGTATGGATCCTTGGCTTTAATTTCCCATTGGTCCAAATGAGTGACAAACAAGTGTTATAGAAAAATTCTCAAATACAATTGAGAAATCGGACTTACATAGTCTATAAGTATGGATCCTTGGCTTTAATTTCCCATTGGTCCAAATGAGTGACAAACAAGTCTTATAGAAAAATTCTCAAATACAATTGAGAAATCGGACTTACATAGTCTATAAGTATGGATCCTTGGCTTTAATTTCCCATTGGTCCAAATGAGTGACAAACAAGTCTTATAGAAAAATTCTCAAATACAATTGAGAAATCGGACTTACATAGTCTATAAGTATGGATCCTTGGCTTTAATTTCCCATTGGTCCAAATGAGTGACAAACAAGTCTTATAGAAAAATTCTCAAATACAATAGAGAAATCGGACTTACATAGTCTATAAGTATGGATCCTTGGCTTTAATTTCCCATTGGTCCAAATGAGTGACAAACAAGTCTTATAGAAAAATTCTCAAATACAATTGAGAAATCGGACTTACATAGTCTATAAGTATGGATCCTTGGCTTTAATTTCCCATTGGTCCAAATGAGTGACAAACAAGTCTTATAGAAAAATTCTCAAATACAATTGAGAAATCGGACTTACATAGTCTATAAGTATGGATCCTTGGCTTTAATTTCCCATTGGTCCAAATGAGTGACAAACAAGTCTTATAGAAAAATTCTCAAATACAATAGAGAAATCGGACTTACATAGTCTATAAGTATGGATCCTTGGCTTTAATTTCCCATTGGTCCAAATGAGTGACAAACAAGTCTTATAGAAAAATTCTCAAATACAATTGAGAAATCGGACTTACATAGTCTATAAGTATGGATCCTTGGCTTTAATTTCCCATTGGTCCAAATGAGTGACAAACAAGTCTTATAGAAAAATTCTCAAATACAATTGAGAAATCGGACTTACATAGTCTATAAGTATGGATCCTTGGCTTTAATTTCCCATTGGTCCAACTGAGTGACAAACAAGTGTTATAGAAAAATTCTCAAATACAATTGAGAAATCGGACTTACATAGCCTATAAGTATGGATCCTTGGCTTTAATTTCCCACTGGTCCAAATGAGTGACAAACAAGTGTTATAGAAAAATTCTCAAATACAATTGAGAAATCGGACTTACATAGTCTATAAGTATGGATCCTGGGCTTTAATTTCCCATTGGTCCAAATGAGTGACAAACAAGTTTTATAGAAAAATTCTCAAATACAATTGAGAAATCGGACTTACATAGTCTATAACTATGGATCCTTGGCTATAATTTCCCATTGGTCCAACTGAGTGACAAACAAGTGTTATAGAAAAATTCTCAAATACAATTGAGAAATCGGACTTACATAGTCTATAAGTATGGATCCTGGGCTTTAATTTCCCATTGGTCCAAATGAGTGACAAACGTGTTATAGAAAAATTCTCAAATACAATTGAGAAATCGGACTTAAATAGCCTATAAGTATGGATCCTTGGCTTTAATTTCCCATTGGTCCAAATGAGTGACAAACGTGTTATAGAAAAATTCTCAAATACAATTGAGAAATCGGACTTAAATAGCCTATAAGTATGGATCCTTGGCTTTAATTTCCCATTGGTCCAAATGAGTGACAAACGTGTTATAGAAAAATTCTCAAATACAATTGAGAAATCGGACTTAAATAGCCTATAAGTATGGATCCTTGGCTTTAATTTCCCATTGGTCCAAATGAGTGACAAACGTGTTATAGAAAAATTCTCAAATACAATTGAGAAATCGGACTTAAATAGCCTATAAGTATGGATCCTTGGCTTTAATTTCCCATTGGTCCAAATGAGTGACAAACAAGTGTTATAGAAAAATTCTTAAATACAATTGAGAAATCGGACTTACATAGTCTATAAGTATGGATCCTTGGCTTTAATTTCCCATTGGTCCAAATGAGTGACAAACAAGTGTTATAGAAAAATTCTCAAATACAATTGAGAAATCGGACTTACATAGTCTATAAGTATGGATCCTTGGCTTTAATTTCCCATTGGTCCAAATGAGTGACAAACAAGTCTTATAGAAAAACTCTCAAATACAATAGAGAAATCGGACTTACATAGTCTATAAGTATGGATCCTTGGCTTTAATTTCCCATTGGTCCAAATGAGTGACAAACAAGTCTTATAGAAAAATTCTCAAATACAATTGAGAAATCGGACTTACATAGTCTATAAGTATGGATCCTTGGCTTTAATTTCCCATTGGTCCAAATGAGTGACAAACAAGTCTTATAGAAAAATTCTCAAATACAATTGAGAAATCGGACTTACATAGTCTATAAGTATGGATCCTTGGCTTTAATTTCCCATTGGTCCAAATGAGTGACAAACAAGTCTTATAGAAAAATTCTCAAATACAATAGAGAAATCGGACTTACATAGTCTATAAGTATGGATCCTTGGCTTTAATTTCCCATTGGTCCAAATGAGTGACAAACAAGTCTTATAGAAAAATTCTCAAATACAATTGAGAAATCGGACTTACATAGTCTATAAGTATGGATCCTTGGCTTTAATTTCCCATTGGTCCAAATGAGTGACAAACAAGTCTTATAGAAAAATTCTCAAATACAATAGAGAAATCGGACTTACATAGTCTATAAGTATGGATCCTTGGCTTTAATTTCCCATTGGTCCAAATGAGTGACAAACAAGTCTTATAGAAAAATTCTCAAATACAATTGAGAAATCGGACTTACATAGTCTATAAGTATGGATCCTTGGCTTTAATTTCCCATTGGTCCAAATGAGTGACAAACAAGTCTTATAGAAAAATTCTCAAATACAATTGAGAAATCGGACTTACATAGTCTATAAGTATGGATCCTTGGCTTTAATTTCCCATTGGTCCAACTGAGTGACAAACAAGTGTTATAGAAAAATTCTCAAATACAATTGAGAAATCGGACTTACATAGCCTATAAGTATGGATCCTTGGCTTTAATTTCCCACTGGTCCAAATGAGTGACAAACAAGTGTTATAGAAAAATTCTCAAATACAATTGAGAAATCGGACTTACATAGTCTATAAGTATGGATCCTGGGCTTTAATTTCCCATTGGTCCAAATGAGTGACAAACAAGTTTTATAGAAAAATTCTCAAATACAATTGAGAAATCGGACTTACATAGTCTATAACTATGGATCCTTGGCTATAATTTCCCATTGGTCCAACTGAGTGACAAACAAGTGTTATAGAAAAATTCTCAAATACAATTGAGAAATCGGACTTACATAGTCTATAAGTATGGATCCTGGGCTTTAATTTCCCATTGGTCCAAATGAGTGACAAACGTGTTATAGAAAAATTCTCAAATACAATTGAGAAATCGGACTTAAATAGCCTATAAGTATGGATCCTTGGCTTTAATTTCCCATTGGTCCAAATGAGTGACAAACGTGTTATAGAAAAATTCTCAAATACAATTGAGAAATCGGACTTAAATAGCCTATAAGTATGGATCCTTGGCTTTAATTTCCCATTGGTCCAAATGAGTGACAAACGTGTTATAGAAAAATTCTCAAATACAATTGAGAAATCGGACTTAAATAGCCTATAAGTATGGATCCTTGGCTTTAATTTCCCATTGGTCCAAATGAGTGACAAACGTGTTATAGAAAAATTCTCAAATACAATTGAGAAATCGGACTTAAATAGCCTATAAGTATGGATCCTTGGCTTTAATTTCCCATTGGTCCAAATGAGTGACAAACAAGTGTTATAGAAAAATTCTTAAATACAATTGAGAAATCGGACTTACATAGTCTATAAGTATGGATCCTTGGCTTTAATTTCCCATTGGTCCAAATGAGTGACAAACAAGTGTTATAGAAAAATTCTCAAATACAATTGAGAAATCGGACTTACATAGTCTATAAGTATGGATCCTTGGCTTTAATTTCCCATTGGTCCAAATGAGTGACAAACAAGTCTTATAGAAAAATTCTCAAATACAATAGAGAAATCGGACTTACATAGTCTATAAGTATGGATCCTTGGCTTTAATTTCCCATTGGTCCAAATGAGTGACAAACAAGTTTTATAGAAAAATTCTCAAATACAATTGAGAAATCGGACTTACATAGTCTATAAGTATGGATCCTGGGCTTTAATTTCCCATTGGTCCAAATGAGTGACAAACAAGTTTTATAGAAAAATTCTCAAATACAATTGAGAAATCGGACTTACATAGTCTATAACTATGGATCCTTGGCTATAATTTCCCATTGGTCCAACTGAGTGACAAACAAGTGTTATAGAAAAATTCTCAAATACAATTGAGAAATCGGACTTAAATAGCCTATAAGTATGGATCCTTGGCTTTAATTTCCCATTGGTCCAAATGAGTGACAAACGTGTTATAGAAAAATTCTCAAATACAATTGAGAAATCGGACTTAAATAGCCTATAAGTATGGATCCTTGGCTTTAATTTCCCATTGGTCCAAATGAGTGACAAACGTGTTATAGAAAAATTCTCAAATACAATTGAGAAATCGGACTTACATAGTCTATAAGTATGGATCCTTGGCTTTAATTTCCCATTGGTCCAACTGAGTGACAAACAAGTGTTATAGAAAAATTCTCAAATACAATTGAGAAATCGGACTTAAATAGCCTATAAGTATGGATCCTTGGCTTTAATTTCCCATTGGTCCAAATGAGTGACAAACGTGTTATAGAAAAATTCTCAAATACAATTGAGAAATCGGACTTACATAGTCTATAAGTATGGATCCTTGGCTTTAATTTCCCATTGGTCCAAATGAGTGACAAACAAGTCTTATAGAAAAATTCTCAAATACAATAGAGAAATCGGACTTACATAGTCTATAAGTATGGATCCTTGGCTTTAATTTCCCATTGGTCCAAATGAGTGACAAACAAGTTTTATAGAAAAATTCTCAAATACAATTGAGAAATCGGACTTACATAGTCTATAAGTATGGATCCTGGGCTTTAATTTCCCATTGGTCCAAATGAGTGACAAACAAGTTTTATAGAAAAATTCTCAAATACAATTGAGAAATCGGACTTACATAGTCTATAACTATGGATCCTTGGCTATAATTTCCCATTGGTCCAACTGAGTGACAAACAAGTGTTATAGAAAAATTCTCAAATACAATTGAGAAATCGGACTTAAATAGCCTATAAGTATGGATCCTTGGCTTTAATTTCCCATTGGTCCAAATGAGTGACAAACGTGTTATAGAAAAATTCTCAAATACAATTGAGAAATCGGACTTAAATAGCCTATAAGTATGGATCCTTGGCTTTAATTTCCCATTGGTCCAAATGAGTGACAAACAAGTGTTATAGAAAAATTCTCAAATACAATTGAGAAATCGGACTTACATAGTCTATAAGTATGGATCCTTGGCTTTAATTTCCCATTGGTCCAACTGAGTGACAAACAAGTGTTATAGAAAAATTCTCAAATACAATTGAGAAATCGGACTTACATAGTCTATAAGTATGGATCCTTGGCTTTAATTTCCCATTGGTCCAAATGAGTGACAAACAAGTCTTATAGAAAAATTCTCAAATACAATAGAGAAATCGGACTTACATAGTCTATAAGTATGGATCCTTGGCTTTAATTTCCCATTGGTCCAAATGAGTGACAAACAAGTTTTATAGAAAAATTCTCAAATACAATTGAGAAATCGGACTTACATAGTCTATAAGTATGGATCCTGGGCTTTAATTTCCCATTGGTCCAAATGAGTGACAAACAAGTTTTATAGAAAAATTCTCAAATACAATTGAGAAATCGGACTTACATAGTCTATAACTATGGATCCTTGGCTATAATTTCCCATTGGTCCAACTGAGTGACAAACAAGTGTTATAGAAAAATTCTCAAATACAATTGAGAAATCGGACTTAAATAGCCTATAAGTATGGATCCTTGGCTTTAATTTCCCATTGGTCCAAATGAGTGACAAACGTGTTATAGAAAAATTCTCAAATACAATTGAGAAATCGGACTTAAATAGCCTATAAGTATGGATCCTTGGCTTTAATTTCCCATTGGTCCAAATGAGTGACAAACAAGTGTTATAGAAAAATTCTCAAATACAATTGAGAAATCGGACTTACATAGTCTATAAGTATGGATCCTTGGCTTTAATTTCCCATTGGTCCAACTGAGTGACAAACAAGTGTTATAGAAAAATTCTCAAATACAATTGAGAAATCGGACTTACATAGTCTATAAGTATGGATCCTTGGCTTTAATTTCCCATTGGTCCAAATGAGTGACAAACAAGTGTTATAGAAAAATTCTCAAATACAATTGAGAAATCGGACTTACATAGTCTATAAGTATGGATCCTGGGCTTTAATTTCCCATTGGTCCAAATGAGTGACAAACAAGTGTTATAGAAAAATTCTTAAATACAATTGAGAAATCGGACTTACATAGTCTATAAGTATGGATCCTTGGCTTTAATTTCCCATTGGTCCAAATGAGTGACAAACAAGTGTTATAGAAAAATTCTTAAATACAATTGAGAAATCGGACTTAAATAGCCTATAAGTATGGATCCTTGGCTTTAATTTCCCATTGGTCCAAATGAGTGACAAACAAGTGTTTTAGAAAAATTCTCAAATACAATTGAGAAATCGGACTTAAATAGCCTATAAGTATGGATCCTTGGCTTTAATTTCCCATTGGTCCAAATGAGTGACAAACAAGTGTTATAGAAAAATTCTCAAATACAATTGAGAAATCGGACTTACATAGTCTATAAGTATGGATCCTTGGCTTTAATTTCCAATTGGTCCAAATGAGTGACAAACAAGTGTTATAGAAAAATTCTCAAATACAATTGAGAAATCGGACTTAAATAGCCTATAAGTATGGATCCTTGGCTTTAATTTCCAATTGGTCCAAATGAGTGACAAACAAGTGTTATAGAAAAATTTTCAAATACAATTGAGAAATCGGACTTACATAGTCTATAAGTATGGATCCTTGGCTTTAATTTCCCATTGGTCCAAATGAGTGACAAACAAGTGTTATAGAAAAATTCTCAAATACAATTGAGAAATCGGACTTAAATAGCCTATAAGTATGGATCCTTGGCTTTAATTTCCCATTGGTCCAAATGAGTGACAAACAAGTGTTATAGAAAAATTCTCAAATACAATTGATAAATCGGACTTACATAGTCTATAAGTATGGATCCTGGGCTTTAATTTCCCATTGGTCCAAATGAGTGACAAACAAGTGTTATAGAAAAATTCTCAAATACAATTGAGAAATCGGACTTACATAGCCTATAAGTATGGATCCTTGGCTTTAATTTCCCACTGGTCCAAATGAGTGACAAACAAGTGTTATAGAAAAATTCTCAAATACAATTGAGAAATCGGACTTACATAGCCTATAAGTATGGATCCTTGGCTTTAATTTCCCACTGGTCCAAATGAGTGACAAACAAGTGTTATAGAAAAATTCTCAAATACAATTGAGAAATCGGACTTAAATAGCCTATAAGTATGGATCCTTGGCTTTAATTTCCAATTGGTCCAAATGAGTGACAAACAAGTGTTATAGAAAAATTTTCAAATACAATTGAGAAATCGGACTTACATAGTCTATAAGTATGGATCCTTGGCTTTAATTTCCCATTGGTCCAAATGAGTGACAAACAAGTGTTATAGAAAAATTCTCAAATACAATTGAGAAATCGGACTTAAATAGCCTATAAGTATGGATCCTTGGCTTTAATTTCCCATTGGTCCAAATGAGTGACAAACAAGTGTTATAGAAAAATTCTCAAATACAATTGATAAATCGGACTTACATAGTCTATAAGTATGGATCCTGGGCTTTAATTTCCCATTGGTCCAAATGAGTGACAAACAAGTGTTATAGAAAAATTCTCAAATACAATTGAGAAATCGGACTTACATAGCCTATAAGTATGGATCCTTGGCTTTAATTTCCCACTGGTCCAAATGAGTGACAAACAAGTGTTATAGAAAAATTCTCAAATACAATTGAGAAATCGGACTTACATAGCCTATAAGTATGGATCCTTGGCTTTAATTTCCCACTGGTCCAAATGAGTGACAAAAATAAATGTGCCCACAAATTGCCAAATTCCGGTAGAGCTGAACAAAATTTACACAATTTTAATATATATATTTTTAATTTTATTTTATAACGAGGGGGTAGCGAAGCACACCGGGATAAGCTAGTAATAATATAAAAATATAAACATTTATTTTTTTAAATTAGTCTATTAATGACAGAATTGTCATCATTATTATGAGCTCAAGATCGAAGGCACTTGTCATTGATATATGACAGATTTTTTACACTTTTATATAAATAAAAAAATCGAGAACGAGCAATTGAACAAAAATTTCAATCAATTCACGATGCAAACAAACACTTTTGACTTGTAAAACTCCGAAAATTGTTGAATTATTTTAGTGATGACGGAATTGTCATCATTGTCATAACTTCTAAAACAAGGGCAATTAAAAACGTAAGGAAAATTTTTCATATATATATTTCTTTATAAAAGCGATCAGCGATCTTATTATAAGACGATTGAATAAAAACTGTTAAGTAATTCCATATGTAAACACTTGTCACAACCCGCACAACTTTCTACATTACACTTTTAAAAGAATAGTAAAAATCTTAAAATAAACTCACACATTTGTCCACATTTCGATTGGCCGAAGATAACAACGATTTCAGCCACACAGTATTTGCAAAGATACGTCGTGTCTTTATAAAGCTCGTACGCATTTCATTAATCATCAGTAGAATTAAAAACATATCCCAGATAATTCCGAAAACATACAATACAGCAAAAGGGTTAACAATATGACCATGTCGTTGATTTGTCTTATGCTCACTTGCCTCTGTACCATTTCCCATTATTGATGCATCATCGATTTCATCCTCATCATATTGCCCCAAAAATACAAATTTAGCCACAAAATACATAACAAATATTTGTGTGACACATTCGACAATGACAAATGTCAGAAAGAATAGAATTTGCCAGCTGTAGAGATGAACAAATGTACGACTCAATTTGTAGGTCTTCCAATGAACCTGCATCACTTTCTCCAACTGATGTATCAAATATTCGCAAACGTACTTATGATGGCCCATACGATGATACGTTAGCGAGTTTAATTGTTTCAAATGCTCAAAGAGATTGCGATTTATTTCTTGTGTGATTAAAGCAATTATCCAGATGCCATAGAATAATAAATTTAAGGTGGTTACCAAAATCGCCTGACAATATTGCACGTACAGCAACGTGAATAGATACCAAAAACTCTTGCTTGCCTGATCATTAATGATTAAAAATATACTCCAGTGAAGTTGCAACATGATTGTTAAAAATTTGCCCACTATTTTCCAAATGACACGTTTATGGGAGCGCACTTCGTTGTTAATATTCAGTTGTAAAATATCTCTGGATTCCAGCATCTTGTTGACACAATCCATAATGGCATTGCGGTTATACATCTGCATGTAGAGTGTGGCCAAGGCACAGACTAACAATATGCCATAACGTATATAGCCCACATATGTGATCAGTTCGTTTTGTCGTAAAAATGTCATTTCTGTATACAGGATGTGTATGGCAAATGGCATAAATGTCACAATGATGACAAGCAAGCAACCACTGTACACAAATGTCTGCCAGGATTCTTTAACACGTTGCCGTTTGTGGTCGAAGGAAAAACAGGCAATGCCAAGAAAACGACTGGCATAATAGATGATAAAAACAGCCGTGTAAAATAATTTTGTTGGAAAATTTAAATCCTTTCGGAAAAGAAAATCGCTCATGTTTTAGTGAAGGTTTATTCAAGTCAACTGCTCTGTGTCATACACAAGCGAAGAAGGCATTTGCTAACAAATTAAGATTTTTTTTAGTCTACTCTACTCTTCTTTTCTACCTGTTTGCTATCCGTATTGTTTTTTACTCCCTTACTAATTTACTTTTTAGTATCACACACACAAATGTAGACTGCGAACAAAATAAAAAAAAAAATAAAACGTGCTAAAGTATCCTTTTTAATTCCGTTAAGTAACGAAAATGAGTATTTAATGCATAGGTGCCCAAACTTTTTTGTGTCATGCAACAAAAATTCTTTTTCATAAATTAAGAATTTATTAAATTCAGAAATTGAGGTTTCATTATATCTGCACTGAGCAAAAAAGTAATTTACATAAAAGAAGGAATGCCTTTAATTTATTATTTTTAGGCAAAAATATCTTGAATACATGATCGCATACGTTGATTCAATGAAAATATTTTCATATTCATTAAATGTAAAATTAGTAATGTTTATTTCTTAAGCAGCAAAATAGCGGCCAGAAGTGTCCCGCAGATATCGGCGTTGCGATAATTTAAGTCTGGCCTACAAGAAAATTTTTTGTAAAACATTTTAAACCTGTAAATTGTACCTTCATGGATGTTCTTTGAACTTTCTTCTTAAAAAGAGGTCCAAAATCTGCTCTTAAAGAAATAGTTGCCACAAAATTGTACAAAATAAGCTGTAAACTGTTTCGGCCAAGTGTCGTCTTCACTGTCCTCTTCAATACTTCCTTTCAAATCGTTGTATTATAATTTGGGAACTACACTCATAAATAAATGAACGAATATAAATATTAACAATTTTATATCCAGACATACGAATACAAGAGATGAGTTCAACTGGTGATGGTGATCATTGACTCGTCCTTTAAATCCCGTGAATATGCATAAAAGTGAGCGGACTTGATTAAAATTTTAAATTGAAAACTCAATTTGTGGAGGGGAAATATTCCCATCTTTCCCTCAAATTTAATTAGTGGATTATTTTTAGAATTAAGACAAAATTAAGAATTTAAAACAAAATTATGTAAAACACCATTTTTCAAAATAACGTAAACAAAATATTTTGTAGTATAAAAAATAAAAAAAAAAGCAGGCTAATATCATTTAAAGCTTAAAAAAAGTAGCAGACTCTTTAAAAATACACTAAAAAAAACTCTACTATCTTATGAGCGTGCATCAACTTGCTTGAATTTTCTCTCACCATATCATCTCTGCTGCATACCAGCATGTACTACACAAGCATACTTACGTACTTGGATCTAAATGCATGTAAACAATTAAATATTAAAATAAATTAATTTTTAGTTTTTTTTGTTAATTAAACAGCAATTAGAACGTTGTGAGAATGTATGTGTGTGTAAGTTTAATAAATTTTTTACATTTAATTTTATAATTGATATTTGCTGTATGTACGTTTATAGGTACAATACATACATTTATTCTTACTTGTACACATATGCATTTATGAAGAATGTACAATTCGTTGTAAGAATCTTTTCGTTATCGAAAAAGGCGTTATGTACTTTGTGAACATAAGCGGTGTATTTATAAGAGTATTGAAAGATCGGCGGCTGATCCATCAATCTTTTACTCACAAGTAGAGTCTACTCTCGAATTTTTAAAAATTTATACATTTTAATTTATTATAAATTGCTCATAGTAGGAATGGCAAACTGTGAATATCCTAAATGCCCCTGTTAACTCAATGCAAGAAAAAAAAAAAGAATGAAAAAATTCAAACAGTTGTACATGACAAATAAACACACATTCAATTATCCACTTCAGTAGATGTTTTTAATTATAATAATTTTAATTATAATAATACAATTTTGTATTTATTCATTTTGTTAATTAAATATTCACTTTTTGTTTATTTAAATTTATTGAAATATCAAAAAAAAATTATTATTATTATTTATTGCTATTAATTTTGCAAATTATTTTTGTATAGCAAATGGTGTTATTTTAAAAAAATCCATTTCTGAATAATATCCTGCGGGAAATTTGAATGATTTATAAAATGGGAGCAGAACTGCGAACTAAATGTGAACACAAATTATAAATTTTAAAAATTTAAAAATTTCTATACTGAAAAATATGAACTAGTATACATACATATTTACATATATAACCAGTAGGAAGAAAATACGAAGTAAAAGCTGTCATTTATTACCAACTATTTTTTCTATACAATAATTTCGAATTGTCGAAAAAAACCAAAAAATTTTTATTTATTTAAATTAATATAAGAAAATGTGGAAAAAGGGATACAAATTAATTATGTTCGAAATTTCGAACTTAATTTCGAATTTTCGAAGAAAAAGAAAATTTGAATTTCGAACGTTGATAAAATCAAATTTTTTTTAACAGGGAAGTAAGTGCCCATTTTTAAGTCATGCAAAAAATGGATTTTGAACAAATATTCGGAACATGAACATCATAATTATCATTCATTGCGGTAAAGGATGTTGGAAGATTTAAATTAAACATAAACTCTTTCCAAAACTCGATAGAAATAAATTAAATGTTTTTTTTTCATTTTGGATGAGGTAGCGCTCCACATGAATTCACGCGCATGATATTAATACAACTTCTTTAAGTTGGAATAAAGCCCGTAAGTACATTCACACGGTTGAGACAAATAATTAAGTCCTCATGCGGCAGCTCTAAAAATGTTGTAGAGTTTTTTTTCCTCTAGCAACATTTATTTAGAAGATTTAAGAAAAATACAAACATTAGTTTTCCGTAATTTTCAAGCCCAAAAAATATTCCACAAATTCAAAGTGGAAAATGCTTAGCAACAAATTATGTTTTCCTTTTGGAAAATCCGAGATTTAAAATAGGGTACGTATCTCGCGATTTAGAGAGATTTTGTATTTGTATTGCTTTTAAATTTGCAACATTGTTTTGAAAATTGCGTCTAAAAAATCACATTATTCGCAGCGTTGTTAAATTGTTTCACTTTCCTTATAATGCGTATGCCTAATAAATTTTTCACTTACTACTCATACGCCCTCAACAAGCTTTGGAAACAATCTAGCTGACATTAATTGGCAAATTCTCAGTTTAGTTTGAAATTGTTGTGTAACCTTTCATTTTTTTTAACTTCATTTGTGTCCAAAATTTGTTGCTTTTTTCCGTTAAAACCTAACAAATTTGTTAATGAAATTAAATCTTTTAGTTGTTAATAAAAATGTCGTTTGGTTTATTTCTATTTCCTATTTTCAAACAGATTTATATCAATTTAGTGTTCAAAGCTGAAAGAAAGAATTCCCATTTTTGTGCTAAAAACACACGATTCTTAGAACGTTGCAAACAGAAAACTGAAAAACTAAATATGTAAATTAATTCAATTCACTTGATTTACAACAAAAATTCCAATTTATTAAAACGAGTGTGCATGTAGGTATGTGTGTATGCACATACATATGAGTAAATTTTCGAGTTGAAACATGAAACCGACTACGAGTGCAAAGAACAAACCCCAGCTAGCATTTGGAAGATTATTTGACGAGCGCGATCATTTAGCGACTCTTTTATTAATCGTCCAGACGAGTGTTGGAGTAAAATTATATTACTCTTCCCAATGATGCTTTTGAGAGCCATTCTGACGATTGTTGGACGAATTAATCGTCGTTTGAGCATTTTGGCGGGCACTGGAGGTCTGTTAATAGTTAACAATCGTGTTTCACTCTCCTAAGAGATACTTTTGCAAGTTACTTAAACGACTGTTGGATGGGTGTTTTATTAAAGGGTCTTAAAAGTACCGTAGGCGACTACTTATGGTGCATCATAGACGATTCGTATGGAAGAGTCGCCATCAGGACACAGTTTCGCCCATTGTCTTTAACTTCTGCGATCGGAATGCGTCATCATGGACGATCGGATAATCGTCTTCTCCGATCGCGGAAGAGTGTTTAACGACTAAAAATGCTAGCTGGGACAAAAAAGAACAAACTATTAGACAAAAACACACACTCGCACACACACACACACACATGCAAGCTAATAAAACGAAACTCGAATGCATTTGAAAACAAATAAACACATCACAAACATTTGGGTCAATTTCATGCCATGACATGCCCTGCCAAATGATAAATTTCAAAAATGAAAAAATATATCCGAATCATTTTAACATCGATTTAGTTGGAATTAATGTAAATGCTACACTTTAAAAAAAAAAATATTTCAAAGTAGAATAGAAGTTCACTGTTTGATGCAAATGGTTTTGTGAAAGTCTACCTTTGCAATGGCAGTATTCAGTGTTTGGTGCAAATGGCTTTGCGAAAGTGCCAATGCAAAATTTCGCAAATTTTGAATAAAATCCAGCAACAAAACATACACGAAGATGCCGTGAGTTTGAATAAAAAAAAATTGTTATAGTTTGCATTTACACTTTAGCAAGACGATTTGCAAGTTTTCTTGTTGGGTCTCATTCTTGCTGTTGCAAGAACTAATTTCGTAATCAAAAGCTCGAAGTGCGAAAGTAATTGCAAGACTGTGAACTTTAAACACTCAACTAGTGCTGGGAAAAAATTGAGCAGTGCGTACCGAGTATTTGCTATATTAGTCGAGTACTCAATAGCCAAATGAAGCTACTCAATACTTTTAGAGTTGTATTTTTATAACTAAAATCCAATGAAAATTTAACGGTTGAGTAATTAAAAGTAGCAGAAATTGTCAACACTAAACTGCTCATCAAAGAAAATTTAAGAAGGTGGTAAAGTTCGCCAACAAATTTTTGGATTGTATTGAATCGACCAACACTCGATTTATTTATAGTGACAATAAATCAATGGACAAAGCCAAGATAACCCCATTGTGCAAGCTCGCTATTTAAAGCCTTAACAATATATTACAAAACTTAATGCACCAACAAAAGTAATCGTAGGACTTAATAACAATTGCAAATAAATATTGAACAAATATTTAATAAAACAAATTCAGCAACAAAATAAAAACACAGCCGAGCATTTTGGACAAGAAACATGCATTTTTAACGTTTTAAAACTAAAATAGAAAATCCACTTTCGAACTTATTGCATTCAGTTTAACTTTCATAGAATTCTAAAATAGCCAAACTAGATTTCATGGTAACATTTTAAATAAATTATTAAGTTAAATTTGTGTGCGGAAAATTCTATTGAATTTGCAAAAAAAAGCATCAACAGAAAGAAAAAGAAAACAAAATGGGAACAATAGAAAACAATAAAGCGAAGTAATCAACGCTTCGTCTCCAACTAGTTTTTAAAATTAAAGATTTCTTTAAAATTCTAAAATAAAAAACATATACATATATAAAAAAAAGTAAAAAATAACACATTTAATTTTTATTTGGTATTTGCAGGATCGCTATAAAACCGACATCAATTTGGCCATACAATTGTTGCAATGCAAACCCGATGGTTTTGTGCCACAAAAAATATCAACCGTAAGTGTGTCGTTAAAGAAGAAATCTTAATTAATTTTTTGTATGAATTAAAAAAAAAAAAAAAAATTTGTGTTTAGCTTCCAATTGATATACAATCAAAAGTATCGTCTTATATGCGTTTGGATACAAATTCCCATTCCGATTCCGAGGGTAGTGTAACGGGAATTGGTATATCAACAACAGCTGTCTACAAAGTGCTTCCAGCAAACGACTCACCACCATTGGCACCCTGCCCCTTTCCACCCACAGCCATGGTTTATTCAATGCGCGGCCTTGGTAAGTGTTAGTAGACCGAGATTTTTTTATTTTATTTTTATTTTGTTTTTATTTAATTTTTTTTTTATTAATTTGCCTTTTTTTAAGTAAATTTGTTAGCAATTTTTGCGGCTGGGGACTTTATTTTTTTTTTGCTTATTTTATGTTAATATTTGGTTTGTATGTGATTAATAATTTGCTTTTTTTTTGCTTTTGAAAGATAGTTGTTAACACTGTGCTACAAATAAAGAATGCAGTTTGTTTGGTGCAGTTTTTGATATTATTGGAATACATGCCATCATGTTCTTAGTAATTCGTACATCATAAGTTATTAATTTGTATGCTTTATTTTTTTTTAATTAAAATTCTAAATTTTTGAAATAGTAATTTTTTCAATTATATTTGAAACAAAAAAAATTTGAATTTTGCACTTAATTTGGAATTTTGTATAGCTCCAATTTCGAAGATTTACATTTTTTTTTTTTAAATTTATCATAATGAATATTCGTTATTTTGACCTGATTTTCGAATTTTTGAATTTTATTTCGAATTTACCGAAATTATTTCTGAATTTATTGTAACATCATTTTCAAAGGTTTGGTTTTTAGAAATTTCTTTCTTTTGTAGCCCAGTGTAATGATAAATCTTTTATTTAACAGCAAAACGCAATTATGCGGTTTGATTAAATTTCAATAATTTTATTGTTAGTTTTCTTATACTTTTTGCTATTTTTTATATATTTATTTTGCAAATATAATGAATATTCACATATAAAATATTACTTTAATAAATGACATAAAAAATGAAACATTATTAGCGATTATCCTCTCATACTTCGAACCTCATATAAAATCTTTGTCTGAGAAAAACTCGATGTTATTCAATTCCTAATAATGTTTCTATTTATTTAACAAAATTTTTATTAATTATCTTTAATAACGGTTTGTTTTTTGTAACAAAAAAAAAAAAAAAAACTTTTCAAACTCTAGATGCTAAACAAAAATCCGAGTCCACAATAAATCTAACAACTAATAACAATAATAACAACAGCACAAATGATACACTTAACAATAACAGCAAAAATAACAACAATAATAAAAACAGCAGTAATGATAATAATTCAGGCAATAATATCGCAATTTGTAACTCCTCGACATCGTTAAATACAACAAATACCACAAATTGTGTCCTCAATGGCCATGATATGATTTCATCAGTTGTCATGGCAAAATTCCTTGAAGACGAACTAAAGGCTGGTGAAATAAAACATTGTGACACGTGTCAGTGTTCCAAGGATCTGACAGTATTGGCCGATGTATCACGCTCCTATTCAGTAGCAACACAAACACCGTTTACGATCAATTTGAATAGCAGTAATGGAAATCTTAATGATTCCCTGACACAACTATGTCTGCGTTGTTACAGCAACTTAAATTCGCCATCACGCACTAATAGTCCATTTACGAAAAATCTGCTGAAATCTAGCGATTCAGTGATATCGGAAACGAAAAGTTCTGTCTCCGATCTCAATGATATGGACAAAATATTTACGCCTGCCAAAAAAGATGACTTAATGGTCAATCCCATATTGGGTCATCATCGTTTGTGCGAACGTACATCGTTACTGAAAGGTGTCAATGGAAAAACGGGTGCCTTTAAGACTTCGTACAATACAATTTTAGACAATATGAAATCATTAAATGGCTATCAAAGACGTTTTATAGATGGCGGCGGTACAGCTCTGGAGCTGTTAGAAGAACGTTCCAAGTTATTAAATCCTAAACTACATTTCATCAAGATGTGTGCCGCCACCGAAGATATCAACGGCAATGAAGATGTCGAAGATGAGCAGAAACCATTGCTGGGCAACAATTCAATAGTCCATGCAAATCTTTTAAGTGCCGATAAAGATGGGAGAGAGCCACTTAAAGTTGAAACTAAATTGAGAACTGAAAGTTCGTGTGAACTTAGTGCAGCAAGGGATCATGTTAAATCGCCAACAGCCAGTACTAAAAGTGCTTTAGATCCCAAAGCTCCGAATAGTTTGATAAAAACACAAATCTCGGGCAGTGTCAATAGTGTGTGGAGTAAGACAAGCAGCTGTGAAGGTGCTAAACTTTTTGAAAATTTCAATAGAAATTTAATAAAAACAATTAAGGTGAGTCATTGGATTATATCATTGGTGCCCAGGCCCTATACTCTTCATGCTCATTTGTTTTCGTAATACTCTTAGCTATAGGCTGTGTGTTTTAATATACTCATACAGCACTCAGCAACCTCAATGCGAAATACACAAACAACTTTGTCTTATTATTTTTTTTTGTCGTTCTTCACTGTATACACGCAAGAGTAAAGCAACAACACTTTCGTATGCTTTGCTGGTAAACATTGACGACAGCGATCATCAATGTACATTTTGTTTTTGTTTAACGTATGATATGAAATATATATATGAAATATATTTTTTGTGTTTTCTTGGCATGTATTTGTTTTTACAACAAATTTGTTTTTCTTTAAATGTATTGGTGTTTGCTCTTCCATAAGGAACTTGTGGGCACTGCGGGATTAGATGATCAGTTTGATTAAAAGTTTTTATTGCGTAAAAGTGCTTTTTTTTTTTTTTTTTTTTAAATGATCCAAGAAAAATTGCGGTTAATTTGAAATCTTCATCTCTCTCACTCTCTCTCTGTGTTTCGTGCACTTAATTTTTTTGCTTTTTTTTTGTTTTATTTTCGAGTAAATTTTTCCGCAATAAAATTTTTTAAACTTATTTGAATTTAAATTCCATACACTAAAATTTTGATTTTGTTTATTTTCTTGAAGGCTGAAAATCCCAAATACCGAGGACCACGTTTATGCGCAATGCGAATACAACAAAATGGACAAAGCAATATACTACTTGACAATATCGAATCAATTGAGGCCCTAAAACCGGTAATCTACAGGCGACGGGAACGATTGTTAGACGAAGAGCTAGAGGATGGCAAAGAAGTTATAACGTCCAAAACATCTATGGAAACACAGGCGGCGGTGGTAGAAGCTGCCAGAGAAGCCATTGAAACTGAAACTATAACAGATGTGCCTAAAGCTGCTGACGCCATTTTAGTACAGAATGACAAGCCAACTTTAAGTCTTAATGATTTAGACGATCCTAAACCAAACGAAGAAGCATTTCTTGTATGTGGTAATGAAAAGACTGATAATATATTAGAAATTAAGATGGAAGTAGCTAAACCCTGCCTACAAACTACAACAACAACAGCAACTACTAATTATGATAACACATCAAAAATATCGGGCACCCAATCAAGCTCCATAAGTGAAACTATAGATTTTCAAGAGACTGTGATATTAAGGCGACAGCAATTAAGTCGTGTTGCCGAATGGGTTCAAAACAATACCCAGCAAATGGAAATGGAACAGCAGCAGCAGCAGCAACAGCAACAGCAACATTTAACTACTATCAATCACTGTGATTCATCCGGTACGGATCATCAATCTACATTTTCCACTTTAGACCAATTGGATTCAGTTTCAGTGGAAAAACTATCGATGGATTCGGGATACAAGACCACGCCACAGCTGCAACCCATAACAAATTCCAGTCAAGATGAAACAATGAAAACTTCCGAAGACTCGTTGTCACCTAAATTGGATTTAAATAATCAAAGTCCTTTGCAAGTCACTTCAGACTCCAATACATCTTCTCCAAAACAGCAGCAGCAGCAGCAGCAACAGCAGCAGGAACTAACAGCAAATGCACAAATCTATAAAACACCCCAAACTTATTACCGACGTACTTCACGTTCTGGTCTACCCGTAGCCTATACCTCGGCCTCACAAGATGCTCAAGACTCTAGCTCCCAATGTTCGCAAATTATACCCGAACAGCCAACATGTGATATACTCAACTATAAATACTATCCCAATGATATGGACAAAAGTAGAGCCATCAAAGCTGAACTTCATACAACCACACAAAATGTCGATATTGCTCAAATGGAATATAATGTTAAACAATTCCTGTTGAAACAGAATGAATGGTCCATGCGCACCACTAGAAGTCAAAATCATACAACAAATTCTAATTCGATGACCACCTCCACAGCGGCAAATACTTCCACAAATAGACACGCTTCCATAAGACAAATCAAATTGTTTACAACGTCTACAGCGGGCATAGGACCGGGAAAGGGTGAACGTATACGAACAACTATCAATCAACATAATACCAGCACAGTGGCCTCAAATCTAGCAAATACGATAGCCTCATGCTCCTCCTCATCCGCCAACGCAAATGCGACGACAGCATTAGGAGCAAAATTTAATGGTTTGAAAGTATCTTCGTCGGCTACAAACACAAATTTCTCTTTAATTAATAATCATACGATAACAACAACTACAACAAAAAATGGTACAATGCCCCAAAGAACTGAAACGAATTTATAAAAAGCCTAAATCAATATTACCAAAAAAAAAAAAAAAAGAAACAGGAAAAAAACAAACATATGGGCATGTCACACATTCCGATCGGACTGGTTTCCATTCCGTTTGTTTTTGATTTTCAGTTTTCACATTCCGTTTATTTTGTATTTCGATTTTTCAATGATAAAGTGTCTTTATACCCATGGGTATTTGTTTGAAATGTTTTTAATAGCAAAGCTCACATTAAGCTTTTTTTTTTATTTAAATTACAAAAGCTTATTTTACTAACGTTCCTAAAATTATACATGTTTTTTCTATTGTTTACTACAAATTAAGTTAGTAATTCAATTATTCCAATTATGAATATTCCCGATGAATTTTTCTTCCCGGAAAGGGAATTTCGAATTTTCGCAGTCAGCTGTTTCGCTTTAAGATCGGAAATAAAAGAAAACGTTTAGTGTATGATAAATAGTGTAATCTGCAGCGTAGCAATTCATTCGGCGATAAAATTTATGCTGAGGCAGTGACGCGAAAACTTATCAAGCTGAAAAACTGCAATGTATTAAATCATGATTTCATATACTAAAAAAGTATAAATAAATTAAAATATATGGGAAAAAATTCGCAAAAAATTCCCTTCCTCAATATTTAGAATTACTACTTTTTTTTCCCGGGGAAAAGATTGCCATATTCGAAGTTCGTTTAGAATAAGGGATAAGCGAAAAGGAGAGTAGGGAGTACGGAAAAAATCTCCGAGAATTTGCTTTTCGTTTTCTAAAGACTCAACTTTGGGAATTAAAAATACCTTCGATCGGAATTGAGTTCTGTGACTTGGCTGATAGATAATCTTACGAATAAAATTCCGTGTCAATAAAAATTTAATAAATATTTTATTACTGAAATTAGTATGTATGTCGATGGTTACTTAGAATCGAACGCCGAATACGGTCTAATTATTAAAAATAATTTCCGCGGAATTTTTTCCTCTTTTTCAGTTTCTCCTATTCTTAATTGTGATTTACATAAGGAAAAGAGTAAATATTCTTAATGTGGGGAGTAGAGAATAAATGTGACCCTCCATATGGAAATCTTAATTAAGAATAAGAAGAATGAAATAAGTGAAAAATTCCCCGGAAGTTATTTTTCACAATTGGACAGAAAGAGAAAAATTTCTCTTGAACAATACTTACATACATTTATACATACATACATAAATATGTATGTATATGAAATCAGATGATATTTATATTATAAAAATAATAATAGAATTGTGTATTTAAAAGAAATATTGATAACAAATCATAATTAGTATTAATGTAAAGTTTAGCCGTAATTAAAATCAAAACAAATAATTATTATATACTTATTGATTATGTATTCGAAATAAGCTTTAAAACTAAATTTTATATACATGCCAGAGCTTATGTCAGCAGAATACGTTTATACGATTACGTTTTTAATGATGATTAATTAAAGACACCCTTTTATTTGCCAATCGGCGACATAGAGAAGAAGCAAGTCGGGTAAAACAATATATTACGAGTACATACGATCTTAGATGATCATTTGATATATGTTTTGTACCACCGCCTGCTTCAGCATACCCATTATGGGCGAATAAAATAAGCTTCATAAAACTAGTGTCCTTATTGTGATTCGCAACCCAACTAAGTTGAGTTTTCAATGCTATTTTGTTTATTATGATTCACAACCATTTTTTTTTTTTTTGTAATTAATAATACGAGTAAGACAACTAACTAAAGAGTTGATTGAAAGTTGATTTGAGGTTTAAATCAATTACTATCAATGTGGTAGTGAATCATAATTCTAGCATAATTTCATTAAAAATTGCATCGTGTAAATGTACTCGAAAGTTATTTGGCAAAACTAAAAGTTCGAAAAATAATGCAGCTAATATCCCAAAACCAAAAAAAATATTAAATACTATTTGTAAGTTAAAGCTTTACGGCTAGTCCAACGATAACCATGGAACTGCTCTCACCGACATTTTGTTTTATGTATTTACGAAATACATACGTAAATAATAAAATAAAAAAATGTTGGAGGGCGCCATTCGAATCAGTTAATTTTTGCTAATTATTTAGACCAATTTTGCTTTAGTCAACTCTTTGTAGCAGTGAGAGAAAATGGAAGTGGATAATTTTTCTACAATAAGTGCAACTCCATACTTGCAATTCGATGATGCAGCAATTAAACTTGTCTAATGTAAACTCAGTCTTGTGGCATTCTAAAAATTTTTAATAGAGTAACTGCAGTTTTAGTAGTGTCCCTGTCCTCTCAATTAAAATTTTACCAAACTATTCTTCCTGCTTATTTCACGATGTCGAAAGAATTTCTTCTTTCCTACAAATACATATGAAACAACTGCAAAATTTTTAAATTTATTCTTATTTCAAATATAATTTTACAAAAGAAAGATTTCTTTCGATATCGTAAATTATATTCTGATATTAAAAGTTTTTTAAAATGCCACTCCCCAAGTAAAAGATGGTATGCAATAGAAAATGCAACATATACAATTGATATTGGTCCTAATTACACAGTTCAACACAAAATCGTGGTAATAAACGTAATTTGACAGTAAATGTCAAGATGACAGCTTGTCACCATTCTCAAGAATTTCTATGATTGTATATCTATATACTATGTAAATAATTACTTATAGTATACTCGTAAGCTTATTAACAAAAAATACTTAGTCCTTTTTAAATTCATTAAATAACTGAAAAAAATACCAAAAACTAAAACCAAAATATATGTATACATATAAAGCTATAAGCAATTAATTAACAGGCATATTATATAACATGGTTACTTAATTATATAAATATACATGTAAAATTTATTTATAGAAATAAAAACAAAATACCGCTTAAGAAAATCAAAGTAAAAAAAATTATATAAAATGTGAATAGTGGATACTTAATGCCAGCCCCCCAAACAAACAAACAAAATGCATTTAAAATTGGAAACAATAATATAAAAAAAAATGTAATAAGTATGCATTAAGGCATAGCAATTTAATAATTTAATCAAAATTATAAAGCAATACTACATGCATACATACGTATGTTTGTATACACTCATGTATGTATGTATGTAGATTGTGCCAATAGATTTTCAAAACTCATATAATTAAAATGTTAAAATCAAATTACATACCAACCATCCAAACAGATAGAAAATGTCGTACATAATTCATATATGTTCATACACATAATATGTTATATTATGTACATATTAATAATATAATAATATGTTATATTATGTACATAAAGGCCCTAACTCACATTATTTTCAAATCGCATTTATTTTTGCTTACATTGTATATCGATAGGTCTACCTATTGAAATGTGATATATATGAAATTTGAGAACAATACAAAGTTAGGGCATTTATATTTTAAGGCAACGATATACATATATGTATGTTCATGAATATGTATCTAATTAAATACATATGGAAAGATTCATGTACGTTCTTGAGCTTTTACCCCCTCTTCTTTGTATCTCTCTCATTACATATTAAAAATATTTATGAAAACTATTTAAAGCAGTACCTTCTTCTTCTATAGAAATCTTAATATTTATATGAAAAGTATGCAACAAAACTCAAATCCTTCCTTTAAGAATACCTAAAAAAAAACTAAAACTAAAACAACTACAATAACATACTCGTATACACCCCAACATATTACAAAGCTTCTTATACAACATGAATCATATTATTATTATAATTATTATTATTATTGCTATGAAATTTGTCGAAAAAACGCAAATTATATAAAGCACAGAACAAATATCCTATTATTCACATACACACACATCAATGAAAGTTATAAACTCAAAACAGTAAAGCCTAGATCAGATCACACTAATGGCGCAATATAGAAAAGCTCTAATTATTTTTTTTCAAAGCGCGTTTTTTTGCTTATATCGATAACTTAGACGTCTACTTATCGTTATATGATGAATGCACAACTTTAAAACTATAATGAGATAGGGCTTTTTTATATTAAGGTAACAATATTTAGACCTACGTATTCCGCAATCAATTGAGAATTAAGGCCATTTTGGTTTAATAAACCTCGTATTTCATTAACGATTTATAAAGTTAAAGTGAACAATAAAACCGGTTTTACTATACAAAATACATACATTAAGACCACAATTACTTTTAATAACTGTTTATTAATAGGAGGGCTTTGTTATAGGGAGTCAAAAAAAATCGGTGTATTCCGCCGATAGTGTCATCTAGCATTTGCAGATTTATTTTTATGGGCATATCTAATATTTCACCACAACTCGAACTCATACTGATCCAATGTCGAACAACAAAATTCCAACAGATGCACGAAAAAAAGCCTTCAAACTCTTTTATTATGTAATCAAATCAGTTGTTTCTCAGACATAAACAAATTTGTTAAACACATGATTTTTTATATAAATTATATTTTTAAAAACTTTTAAAAATTTTAAACAACAAAATATTTTAAATCTAAAATTACCAAAAAACTCAGACACATCAAGAAATGCGATGCGAGTTGTTAATTTTATTCACAATTAAATGGGGGGGTATTTTTACCCCTTCTTGAAAAAGGAACGAAAAAATTACCTTCAACTGCGATGTATGTATGTAAATGACACCAAACACACCAAAACATAAGGCTTAATACTGTTTTAGTACTGGTCACTAAAAACTGTTCCGACAACGATTGATACTGTTCCAAGCTACTCTATAGACTTCCCTAAAAATTGACAAAACGCGTAATAGCAGAGTTTTAAAAAAATAAAGCTTTTTTTCTCTACCCTATCAATTTCTCGCTCTGGCACAATGCATTGCATAAGTAGCGATCATAGCCTGAGTGCTGGACCTAAAAAACAAGCGAAATAATATTTTGTAAGCCATTCCCAAATTTATATAAAGATACATAGTTCACTTGCTTCTATCTGTATTGGAAAATTTTTAAAATTCGTTAAAATTTATGTATGTATGAATGTACACAACTTGTAAAAATATCCCACAATTTAAATAATGAAATTCCTTTTGTTGTCAATTACCCCGTTTATACGCATTTCTTATTTGCAAATAAAACTATTTGCAAAAACTTAACTCACTGTTTATACGCAAATAGCATTCAGAAATATTGTTATATTTTTTGTAATGAGACGCAGTAAATATATAGTCATCTGGTAGCATCACATATCTTATTTGCAAATAGCTTGTTATTTGCAAATAGTTTTCGAAACATTTTAAGTTACAATAAAAAAGTAATACGGCAACGCTTTCCACTCTTATTTGCAAATAAGAAGTGCGTATAAACGGGGTAAATAGCGGCATATTTTATGGCGTTTTCTTTTCTGAAAAAAGTGTTGCATTTATGCTACATTCTTTAATTTTCGTGATCCATTCTAAAAAATATGTAACATATTTAAAAGCGATTTCGTTCCTTTCTAATTATGTTGCACTAATAAATGGCAAAATATGCAACATATTTTGCCCTCTACTATCAAGTCGGGGTGATATACTGCCCAACAACTTTGGTAAGTATCTTTTTATACAAGTAAGAACTTTTATTTTTGTCATTCGATTTGCTTAAGCGAAAAAACTTACAATTAAAATGATAATTAATTAATTAATGTTAATTAATGTTAATTAATGTTAAGTCTCAAATATTTTGTACCATTGTGGCAATAAAAAAGGTAGGTGCAAACTGTAAAAAGTGTTACACATTGAAAGGTCAACATTTTTGTTCAGAAAAGAAAACGCCATTAGTGTTGTTTCTTTTTTACTTGAACACACTCAGCTGCATTGTATGCGCATATGGATGTCTGTATAAATGTACGTGTGTGTCCCATACAATGTGTGTTTGTTGGGTTTTGTTTGAGCATAAAGAAATGCAAGAGAAAAAAAGCCAAAATTCTCAGTAGAAAAAGCAGAGCATCAAAAATTTTGTTTTTGTTTTGAAGTCAAATTAAAGTACTGCGTGTTAGAGTTGCCAGTAGATGATAAAAGGGTTTTATATTCGGGCTTTTAATAATAAATAATTTCCAAATGTTCAACAAATTCTATGAAAAATGAAATGGTGAGTGAACTTAAAATATTTATATATAAATGTTAGAAACGTTATATGGGATAAATTTTGTGTCATCCTAATGGCAATTAGTTTTCATTATTATACATTAAAAATGAAAACATTTATATGTAGGTATAAAAAAAAAACTTGGCCCAAATCGTTACATCCGTGAACGTAGGACTCGTCAAGTAATAACTGTATAATTGTATGGGAAATTACGTGACGAGTTTTACGTTCACGGATGTAACGATTTGGGCCCTGTATTACAAAACATATATGTATTCTTGTTGAAGTGTCCACATAGCGTACGGGCTATTTACAAATTACGTAACTCTCATGTTGAGGGCCGCCTACAAACAAAACAATATACACATGTACATTCTAATGGTTAACATGTACACTTTGTGGCATTACTAGTGTTGTTATCAAATAGCTTTGAAGCAATTAAAGGAATAAAATTTAGGAGACATTTATTTTTGTGAATTGATTTTTAAGGTAATCAGCCGGATAAAAAATATGTTTAAAAAATTAAGAAAAAATGGAGATTTAAACTGGAGGTAAATAAACGCTAAACGTGTTATACTCAGGCCTCTTTGAATTTTCGTATTTTCCCAATTTCCAAGTAAATACTTATACATACATATTTTTAAAATGCTTAAAGTTTCCTCAATCCTGAGGTTATTTTCAACACATTTGAATTTTAAGTGAAATTGTTGTGTAAAAACCATGTATAAAACAGTGTTCCGATGTGTACGCTTACTTAGACGGCATTTACACCATGCAACTTTGTTCATGTAACATAGTGTAATTTAATATGGCTTACTAAGTTTAACAACAGTTTAATGTGCTATTTTAACGCCCTCTCTTATAAAACCCAAAAAATATATAAAAAATTATTTAACTCCAAAGAAATAACAAAAACTATTTATAGCTTATAATGAAAATGTTATAAAGAAAAAACTAAAAACAAAGAATAAACAAAACAAAACAAATCATTTAAACGGCTTCATTTATATATGTATGTATCGATAAATTAAAATATTTTGGTCCAATTAAAATAAACAAAAAAAAGAAAGAAAGTTAATCATATTTAAAGTAATTAACCAACCACCTTATTCATATTCGTACCATAAGGAACTCAAAAATCAACTATACATGTACACACTCTCGTACATACTACATAAGTATGTACATATGTATGTATGTATGTTGTATACTTAACATACATGCATAATTTAAAAAAAAGATTATTTATAATTTTTGGCCTTAACATACAAACACACATACAACACAAAACTTAATTGTTGCTAAAAGAAAAAGGAACCTTAAATCGGGACCACCTCTGTATTCTACTCGAAATGAAAATAATGTGAACATTTAGAAATATTTTTAAAAATGTCATGCGAGTGTTTGCACTGTTTTCATCTTGATTAAAACACACGGCCGAATATTTTAATTTTATAGACGTACATTAATTAACATTTTACTTAAGTATTTTTTAGATTTATTAAAAAATCATCAAAGTTTTGCTCAATAAAAAATCACTAAATGAAAGAATGAAAAAATAAAACCAAACTTTAATTTTTTTCTTGTTATCATTTTAATCGGAGAAATTTCCCTGTAAAATATTTAAATACTTTTTTTAAGCAATCAACGATTAAAGCTTTTCATGATTGCTCTGCTCTTACAAGTCTCACTTTCTATAAAATGAAAAAGAGACTCTCTCACTGACAGGAAAAACGTTGCATTGCAAAAAGATTTTCAATTTAAAAAAAGTAAAAATTAGTTTTCAACGACTTTTCCCGTTTTCCTTCAGAGTTCCAGCGGAGTGTCGAGGCCAACTTTTTTTTTTTTTTGATATGCAACATCGCTGAATTCACCAAACATATTGTTAATTTTTATTTCCAGCTGCGTGGGTGCCACTTAACGAAAAGTTGCCCGAAAATATTTCCCAATTTTTAGTTTCTATATTTTATCCATTCTTCATTCTTATGGCAGCTTTAAAGTCAAGCATTGGTACCTACTAGAGCTCAAGTATAACTTTTCGCCCCCAATTTTTTAAAACTTTTAATGGTCACCGACTTGTACTCTCTTACCAATTCTACTGCTTTTTAGCTTTAACATAACAACAACAAATTATTATTTCTATCATATGCAAAAACTTAAAAAGGAAAAATCGTACTAAGAAAAATATCAAAAAATCTCTTGTTATAAATTTAAAATTAATTTGCGATAAAAGAAAATTATTAAAACTCAAACAAATACTTTAAATATTTACTACGTGGGTAAATCTATAATTGATTTGGCAAATTGTTGTTTTTGTTCATTTTTATAGCAATTGTTTTGTTTACAAAAAAATGAAAGATAAAAAAAAAACAGGAATAGAATATTAAATTTAATAAAAGCCACAACTATTTATAATAAAATTGTGTATTTTTACCTGCTCTAATTAAAAATAAAATAAAGAAAACCACCTTCTTGTAAAGCCTAAAAAAACTTTGATAAATAAATACAACAAAAATAACAAAAGATAACTGATTTACTTCAAAATGTTATTTATTAATGTATAATTAAATAATAATAATTAAATTTAATAATCTGAAAAAAAAACATCAAGAAAAGTATGAATAAATAATAAACTGCGACTGTATGTAATCAAAACATAAAAAAAAGAAACTAAAAAAATTGCGTTCTTTATTTCGCACAAAAACAATCTAAACATTTAAATTGCTAATAGTTTATTTAATACAGTGGGAGTTATTTTCGTAATAGTGGAAGGGTCGTATCCAAGAGGGTGAAGGGGCGGACTTTTTCTATGGAGTTTTTAAAATAAATTTTTTCATTTAATCGCCTGTCACCCTTCCAACAAAAAAAAAAAAAAAAAATATACTGAACCCCTGCCTGGCATTACATTAACATTCAATTTCAATCTATGCAAAATTTATTAATTGCTTACAATTATGAGAATTTAACTTTCTAAAAAAGATGTTTAATTGTGTGATTTGAACACGATCGATATTATGATAATTTCATTTATAGAATTTTCCAAGTTATTGTGGAATCAGAATTTTTTTACAATAAATCTAAATAACCAAATAAAGTTTTCTATTACAAAGTAATGAACTAAAACTGGCTTATCCATTCATTATTACTTTCACTTTTTCATATCGAGCAGTTACTTTAATGAATGTATGTATGATGATGACATGGAACAACAAAAATGAAAATCTATAAAGTGTCGTTAAATTTGAAAGTTTTTAGAATACATATTTACTTGTATTTTTATTCGGTGTAACTATAGAAAATATTAGATCAATCCAAGCTGTAGCATAAGAAGTAAAATGTTTTAAATTTTCTCCATTTCTTTGTGCCTAAATAATTTCCAATACATAAAAATTGGAGAAAATATTTAATATGCAGTCATGAAACACCGCTCTTTATGATCATGTCAACACAAAGTTTGTTAAAGAAAATTAACAGTATTGAACAAATACAAAAAAATTCGAACATAATTTCAAAAACTTAAAATAGATTTCATTAATAAAAATTATTATTTTTAATTTAGAAATTCCGGACTTAATTTCGAAAATCAAACTAGTTTTCAAAAATCCATATCGAAGGTGTGTATTCGAATTATGATACCTTAAAAAAATTTCTAACTTATTTTATAAACCGTAAAGTTGTTCGAAACTTAAATAATATATACAAGCAATACTGAATGTAACGAAAGAAACAATTTTGAAAATCGGTCTGAGATTGGAGAAGTTATACAATAATCACTACCTCAGAACTGGGGAGAGGTGCAAATTGCCACCCGATGAAAAAAAATTTGATGAGATCAAACTGCATCAACGATCACACATATAATTTTGAAAATCCGCCAATATATTGAGCATTTGGGGAGGGCGAGCTGGCGTAACTTGCACTTCATTTCCCATAAAATTTCGACGGGACCAAACTGCAGGCAAACCTGTTCAAACTAAACAAAAATAGCCATTTGAAAATCGGCCTATAAATGGAGGGTAGGACCTTTTCGATTCTTAACATTTAAGCGGGACATCTTGTCCCCGATGATCCAACTTTTGCACATTAAATTAAATTAAATTGTAAAAGTAATTATGAATTTCTGCATCAAAGCCTTTACATGTTTAATGTTGATAAGATCTACATAAACATTTGCATAGAAACATGTTGCACTTGGAATTTTCCAACAACATTTATATAAAATGGAACTCTTGCAATTAGATGTGAAGTGCTGAAAATTTGTAAAATATTAATAAAATTTAATGAAATTTCAAACATTCATTCACATAAACAAAATTATTTGCAAAACACTAAAATTGGCCCGAAAAAACAAAGGAGATAAACGTTTTTTTTCAAGTTTTCTTTTGCTTTTTATTATTCGATAAAATAGTTGTATTGGTAAAAAAATTCAATAAATAATTTCGTTTTTTCATGATTTTTATAAATAATATTTAGATGATTTTTTTTAATAACTGAAAATAATGGCGACGATGATGGCGGCAAATGAATAGTTTTTTTTTTTAACTAAATCAACATCTACACAAATAATTCCACGTTTTATGCCAAAACCCTTAAAAGTATTTCTAAATTTTAAAACTAAAAAATAAACGAAGGGAGGATGATAAATCTTAAGTATTAATTTGAAGCATATCCACTTATCGGCGTTGGAACGTCGTCTGTTTCGGTAGCATCATCATTCACCACAATTAACTCGTTGGGTTGCACGGTTGCCTCAAAAGAATCAACTGCTTCACCGCTGTCACGTAATGCGTTGCTTACTTGCTCGTTAGTTTCGGCAGAAGCAGCAGCAGCAGTGCCCTCTATTTCTGCGGAGGTTTGCGCCACAACTTCTGGTTCTATGGATGACTGAGGCTGTGGACTTGCAGCGGCAGGAGCAGCAGCAGCAGCACCTCCCTGAGGCCTATTGCCTTGGAAGAAATTCAAGAAACTTTGTATGGGACCGGGTTGGGCGGGAGCGCTTTGGGTTGGTGCTTGAGTGAAACTACTCAAAAATTGTTGAATGGGTCCTTGTGCTGGTCTGGCAGTGGTGACAGCAGCAGCAGCACCAGCACCAGCATTAACTGCTGGATCTTGTTGTTGTCCGCCTAAATTTTGAAATGGACCAGCTAAATTCGAGGTAAACTGTTGAAATGATTGAAAAGCTGCAGCGGGATCAAATGTTGGTAGTGTAGGCAGTTGAGGCAGTTGTGGTAGTTGAGGCAGGGAAGGGAATGACGGAAGCTGGCCGAGAGGCGAGTTTTGTATGAATTGTTGTATTATATTTGGCTGCGCAGTAGTTTGTGCAGGTGTGGCTTGAGTAGCCTGACGTATGCTCGCTTCGGATTGTTGTGCTGCATTAATTTCCGATTCACTACCAGTTTGACTTTCTGATGCCATCAATTTTTCACTTTGTTCGATTTCTTCTTTGGCAGGCTCTTTAATAACTTCAATGTGTTCGAATTGGGCCACTTCAGATTCAGACAATTTATTTTCATTTTCATTTGCATTTTCTAAAGCTTCAATAATTTCCTTATTTTGTTCTTCTTCCTTTATTTCTTCCTCAACTATTGCTCCATCGATGCGACGATCAGCCTGTACAGTCCCTGCAATAGTCTCCAATTTTTGTTCTTCATCTACAGCAGCGGCAATATCTTCAGCACTGATCACTGTCGGCTCTACATTCTCAATTTCAGTTTCCTTTACATTTTCTTTTAATTCTGATGGCTCCTTTACTTCTTCGCCATCTTGTATAATGGCCACAGGAACAAGTATCTCCTCTGTGTCACGATATGTCCGTCTCTGTACTATGCCCGCATTGCATAGTGAGACAAATACGAAAAATCCTATAAAAGCGGTGAAATGACGCATTGCAGCTAATAATCCACTTGGTTGTAATTATCAAATGGATTTAATCCCAACAACTTCGTTTCTTTTTGAATATCGTACAAACGTTTGTCTGCTTGTTGTTAACACTTCAAAATCACTTTACAAACTGTTTGAAATTTCTTTGGCAGAGGCGCATTTATACCCGGTTTGTTACAACATGCATGTTGCTGTATTGTATTGGATTTTGTTGTGTATGTTTTTTTTTTGTTAAGCGTCCACCAACAACAACACCAATACCACTACCATTAGTCGTCATTGTTTGCACTTGGCTTTGAATTGAATTATTTCATCTGTGCGTTTCTTTAATTTATTATTTTTTATTAACAGATATTTATTTGCGAGGTATTAAACTGGAATTGTATTGCTGGGAATAAAAATATTTTAGTTGCATCAAAATGAAGTAGAAATATTCTTCTAAAAACAAACATGTTGTTATTTTCTTAACTGCATTCGGTGAATAGGAAATTTTAAGGAAATGAATACTTAGAAATTATAAATAATCGTTGGTAAAATAGATCGCTGTAAATAGTTTTTGTTGTTAAAAGAAAAAACCAAAAAACTATCAGGTCTAAAACGAAAGACTTAAGAGCCAAACTTGACAGTACTTGATAGACTGCGGCCAGAAGGGAAGAAACGTTGGAGGCGAAAGTGCTTCCTTAAGGTGCATTTTTTAATAGGTACTTTTTTTTTAAAAACAAGTACTAATTTCAAAAGGCGCTTTTTTACAAACGTACTTCTGTTAAAAGGTACTTTTGCGAAAAAGTAACTTTTTTAAAGGAATTTCCTTGAAAGCTAATTACACTTTTTATTAAAAGGGAAATTTTGTTAAAAAGGTATTTATTTCAAAGATAATTTATTTATAAAACATTTTTTTAGAAACTTACCATTTCTAAAAAGCACTCACTAAAAGGGTACTTTTTAAAGTATCTACACTTTTCGAAAATTTCCCATGTAAACAGTAAATTCTTTTTTCTTCTAAAATTACATAAAATAAGTTTTGTAAAAGTTCTTTTTTCAGTGAGAAGATTTAATGAAATAAAAAATAAAACTTTCTTAAATTCAGCCTTTAGTGTCTTTTATTGAATATATTGACCTACATTTGCAACAACAACCTGTAAAGAGTATCGAGAAAACAACAACAACAACAATACATAATTTGCATAACAATTAAATATATATATTTTTTTTTAAATTAAAGCACTTTCGTTGGATTATTAAATTTACCAACGAAATGAATGACACCAATTATAAAATCAGAGACAGAGAGAGATCTGGAAAAAATTCAAACGGAATTTTAGTAACTGGTTTTTCTTAACGGTAATTATACTAATCATACATATATTATGATTTAGTTTTCTATTTTGAAAATTTATTTTAATTTTTTCAACTGCAATGAACTTTTAATTGAAACCTCTTTTTAAACCTCATGTGGGTTAAACTTTTGTTTGGTGTTTTTTTCTCCAACTTTTTGTAATCTGAAATTATAAAACCAGTTTCATGAAATTATGTTTGATGTTCTTTCATTTCTTTTGAGCCAAGCTAATAATAAAATGCATGTGTTGCATAAGCAAGTCTTCAGCTGCCTGCAACTTGGTCAGAAAATTTCTTGATATAAAGTTATTTCGAATTTGCAGAATAAAAAAGAAACTGCGTTTAAAGGTCTTCTTATTTGCAACCTTTTTTTAGGATTTCATATCATCAAACGCATCTTTTCTTTTGTTGATTTTGCTTTTGCTACCAACACATTAAGTCAAGTTCAATGACTGTTTATGGTGGCTACAAACCAAAATAAGAAATGCAAAAAAAAATGCATGTGAAAAATCAACAACTTTAATAAATTTCAGAATATTTAACCACATTTAGCGGAAGAATCACTTTTTCTTCATACAAACCTTAAACTTTAAATAGAAACAAAAAAAAAAAAAAAAGAACAAAAGCCAACTTGTTGTAACCAAAAATTAACTAACTTATAAAGTAATGCAGTGGTCAGAAGTTTTCTTTCATTATTCGAGAATGACAATGCTTGATATGATCAGGGTTTAGCTGCAAAAATCTGAGAAGAAAAGAAGTAGACTTGAGTATAATCTACTAACCCGTTCATTCGTGTTCGAACCAACTTCGAATCCAGTTAGCTTGTATTGTGAACATGCAGTCGAACTGCTTATGTGGCCTCTGTCTGTAGAGAATCTAAAACAAACATTTTTAGTCAGAATATCGCATATTAAACACATATGACCAATTCACATGCTATTGTGGTATAAGAAATTCGTTGGCAGTGTTTTGGAAGAATGTTCGAAATTTCGAACTTAACTTCGAATTTGCGAAATAAGATGATGTATCAATTTTGAAGACATAATTTTAACAAATAACGATGCAAAATGTGTATGTTTTATTATTTTTAAAAGTTCGAACTCTATTTATGAAGAAATTTATAAAATATATTACAAAATTTGCTAAGTGATTTTCGTAACTTTATAATATAAATATTTTTTCAAAATAAATTACTAATTTTTGAGTACAAATTTCCAAAATTTACACATCGATAAGAAATGCGATTTTACAAAAAAAAAAAAACATTTCCAATTCAAATCAAAACGAAATGAATTGATTAAATTGTGTCGAAATTAAATGACATCAGTTAACTGTTGGCTTGCTCTGTTTTATTTCGACAACAAAATATGGAAAAAATTTACTTTCTTTTAATGTTTTCAAACAAACAGACAAAAAAAAATTTACATTTCTATTGACCCACATAAGCAATGTGCAGCACCTAAATTAATACGGTTAAGGTGCATTTAATATTGTTTAAACAACATTCGCATATTTAAAATAGGAAAACTAGAAAAATTCAATACTTTCTTTTTTCGGCTTTTTTAACTCTAAAGAACATTACAATTAAAGTAGAAGTGTCCAAGGCATATTTAACAAAGGTGCACTAACTAGCCCAGCTGATTATTGTTAAGTTGCTCACCTAAACGGCAAATTATTGTTTCAATACATCTAATTGCGACAAAGAGAGAGATAGAGCGAGAGAGAGAAGGAGTTTATGACTAGCCTACACAAGTTGTGCAAATAAAAGAGCTGGTTTTGACAGATACTCCGTGAAGTGAAATTCGTTCTGGAACTGAAAAAACCTGATTAAATATGACTGAAGAGAAATAGAAGAGTAAACCGATCTTTGAAAGTTTCAGACCGCACGAACCGACAAAACCAGTTTTAAAACAATAACTTTGATATTCTTTTAAAGATCAGTTTCAAATAAAATACAAGAATTGCAATCGCTATGATGCAAACATGCTACAACATAACCAAGAAAACTTTACCATGCTGACCATTCGTTATGTGCAAAAATAACACAGAACAACAGCAACAACAAAGAGCAATATTTTCAAAAGCACATAAACCTGGTTTTATTGCATTAATTTCATTTTACACACCTTTTTTGTCTGCTGCAGTAGAGCGTCCCCCATCTTCAATGGCTTTTTCAATTGACTTTTTGCATTTGCTGCGTCAAGTTCAATGACTGTTTATGGTCTTTGCAAAAACTTGACAAAACGACTAAAGAACAACAACAAAAAAGATAAACAATTTTTATTCAGAAATCAGCTTTAGATTTTTAAACTACTTCAAGTTGTTGAAGAGGAATCACTTTTTCTTCTTACCAAAGAAAAACACAACCACCAATCAACAGAAATTCAAAAGAAAACCGATAAAAAGCCAAGACAGTTCAGCCAAAAAGTAGTTGGCTTATTAAATTTACAAGAACAGAAAAGTAAAATCTGAGGCATGAAGAAGACTGGTTTGATTAAATCAAAATTGCTGGAGATTTTCCGGTTGTTTCACAAGTTATTTAAAATAAAAAAAAAAAGCAAAGAATTAAATTCAATGGCGGTATTCAGTGTGTGGTGCAAATGGTCTAATACGAACTCTGTGTATTTTGCTGTTGTATTTTACAAAAGAGTTACGATTATTTTCACTTGCTCTTGCGCAAGACCATTTGCATCACACACTGAATACCGCCAATGGAATTTTTATTTTGTACAGAAGTTTGTAAATATTTGCGACACCAAAATTTAAGTTTATATTTTTACTCTCTCCGATTTAAATAAAATTCGATAAATTTGTTCGGAGTGCATCCGATGATACACCTCTTACAGATCGTATTTTATAGCCGTCTAAACTTGGGAATGTTAACCATATTTTTGGGAAAAAGTTCGTTACATTTAACATGGAACAATTTTTATATTTAGAACTTTCTTTAGTGTTTCTACAGAAATTTAGTACACAAAAAAAAAAAAATCTCGTACTATATTGAGGCTGCATGAAAAATGGCCAAATTTTCGTTTTGAAAACTGGCATCCAAATCAAGGCGGATCCGTATTTCAATCAAACTTTTTATACTTGAATCAAGAAAATCCGTACTTTTGACACCGCTTGAGATTGATTTAAGTACTTTAAGATGTATGCTTTTTTCTGTGACAACAAAATGATTTCTATGAAAAGGGCTTACAGCCATACCTAAATCAGAGCGTTGAGCGTCGCGTAAGTAGGTATGGCTGTTACTCAAGGCGAATTCATACAAGGCGGTCTCGAGAGCACATGTTATTATATTCGCCTACTTTCGTTGCTTGTATTATAGACAGCCTAAGGCAGCACTTTTCAAGGCAAATTGGGGGTCTCGCCCAAATATATCAGTATCCAGTGCATGCATCTCGGCAACAATTTAAAACAACAGGCTTTTTGTTTGCGTAAAATAAATGTACAATTGTCAAAAATAGCTCAGTAGCAGAGCTTGAAAAGGAATGATTTTTTTTTTGAAAGAATCTGCGAATCTACGAATGGTCTCGAGAGCAGATGTGATTATATTCGTCTACTTTCGTTGCTTGTATTTTAGACATCCCAGGGAGTCACTTTTCAAGCCAAATTGGGGCAAGACCACCTTGTATGAATTTGCTTTGTGCTCAATGCTCCAATTCAGTTTGTATATAAAATATGTCATTTGAAATCTATCAAGTTATTGTTGTAACAACAAAAGCATTTCTTATTATTTTATTTTCTTTATGAGTATGATTCCACAGCCTTTTGATTAAAATTGTGTACCGCGATGCGTATTTTATGTGCTGTTGTATATTTATATAGTTTTTATAGTACCCAGAGTCTACTACATTTTCAAAAACTACATATATGATTATTTTAAACATACAATGGTTGTAGCAAAAAAAAAAATAAAAAATTGCCAAACAAACAATGGTTGTCTTTATTTTATATATTATTGCTTTTTTGAGACTATACATGCAAAGCAAAGACAATGTTATGCCATAATTAGCATAACCATATTATGTTTGTAGCGAATTATGTACTTTATTATTATACCAAGTAATAAGTAATAATACTATTGTTCAATTCACAAGCTCAGTCGTCTGTCTTATGGTTTAAAAAAAGACGGTATTTGTTTATGTGCTTGTGAACAGACAAATTTGTTGTATCGTTATTTTGTCGTATTTTAAATGTCAGTTTAATATCAAGGTGTGAAACCAGGTATGGGAATTATAATTTGACGCTAAATAAAATAACTTTTTTAGCGACAAGCAATTTTGATTAAATAAGTTTGAAAATTAAGTTGAAATGAATCATGTATATATTTATAATTAAGAAGAATGTATTTTCTGGTGTTACTTATCACATATATAAAATATTTTTACAAATTAATTTAACAAATAGAATATTCCCAGACCCGGCCTCAATATAACAATTGAAAAACATATAAAATTCAATCGTATAATTATAACACACTTTTGTATGAAAATTACCAACAACAAAAATACAATATTGTATAATTATACGATTAGACAACACATATGACGTTAATACGAGCTTGTGAATTGAACATATAATTACTCTATGAATTAAATGATGTATTTTCAGGCCATCTGTATGGTTTTCAATCTCAAAACATTTTTATTATTCTGGTTTATTTTGTAAAATTTAATTGTTTTAAATTAAATTTTAAGAAATTTCTAAGCATTTATGATTAGTGTCGAAATACATATGGTATCAGTCAAAGATTTTTTTTCTTTTAATTTATTACGAGCTTCAGATTAAATGTAAAACAAACATTTAGTATGTCTACCACGAAATCGTCGTCATTTCTGAAATAAATAAACTTTTAAGCAAAAAATAAAGATACGCAAATGTACTATTAAATATTATATAATAAAATAAATATCGTATGTAACATTTTCTGTACTGGCTTTAATAACTATCCACCCATTGTTAAAAATGATGGCATAAAGAAAAGAAACAAACACGACTGACTGCAATTGATATTGAATTGAATGTTTTTTTTTTCTTTTGTCAAATTAGCATTTTTATATATCAAAGAAAGAAACAACAACCAAAAAAGTTGGAAAAAAACCTAAAATCAAATAAAGTAATTAACACCTTCGTCGCAAATTCAACACAAAGCAACAAAAACTGCTCTCGATTCATTGATTCATTCATTCAGCAAAACATTAATATGACAGGTTGAGATACAACAAATCGACCGATCGACGAACAGCAAACAAACTGCAAACATCAAATTCAAATCATATGGATCATGACGATAAGACTTGTACGTACAAGTACATACGTACATGTCTCCATTAACATTTAAAACACTTTCACTCTATTTGCTGCTGCGAAAATAAAATAATATACATATTTATCAAGAAAACTCAATCACAGAAAAACAAAAATTAATAAAAATTAAACAACTTTAAGTTAAACTTTTAAATAAAACAAAAAAAAAAAAAAAAAAAAAAAAAATATACAGTTAAACACTCGCTTTAGTATGAAAATAGAAGACAAAACAAAAAAAGCCTAGTTTTGACGCAACAAAAAAAAAAAAAAAAATACATATTTTAAATGACCATGAATTTGTTTAAACGATTTTTACTTATTGTTTAAAGTAAAAGTTTACGAGGATGATCCCAGCCAGAAGGTTCTTATGAAATTATTAGCGCATTTATTTTACAGATAACGATGATTTTTATGATTAAATCAAAGAAAAAAGTGTTTTAGCATAACTATATTATGATTGTATTAAACATTGTATGGTTGTGTCAAACATTATACATTTTGTTTGTATCAAATATTATTTGCATCTCTAGTGTATATAGTATACAATCAAACTATTGTTGTTTGACAACTTTAGTGACCCATATATCAGAATTACTCGTTATAATCTTTGGCGTTTTGAAAGTTTCCTTCTCGATTTTATTTTAGGGAATTATGATAGACATTTCCATTATGAATTTAGTAGTAAAGATCCCTAACAACTGGTTTGTAATTATTAACAGTATTTAAGATGTAATAAAGCACTGTAACAAATCGACCCTCGTATTTATTAATGTTACGTTAATATCAAGAAACTACAAAAAAACCAATTCACATGTAATATTTTCCTTTTTTTATTACATAAACAAACAAAAATAAACTTGCTTTATTTAATTTATTTATATTTACTTAAATTTTAAGCTGAATTTTAACTCGGGCTTTCATTTCTTTCGCTGTCTATTAAATTTTATGAAAAAAGAAAGAAATCAATTTTAAATTCACATCACATACATACATACAATATGTATGCAATTTTTATGGCAATTTGGAATACTGTTTATGATGCCATTATGCATGCAATCAAACAATTTAAAATTCATCAAATATGCTTCCGAAGGTGTCTAATAAAATGTATTTAATTTCAATTTTATTCGTTTGCAGGTGTACTCAGTATTCAAAAAGCAACATAAAATGTTTGCAAGAAATAAATATAAAAATCACTCAATATGGTGCACATTTAAAGAAATTGAACTGATTTGTTAAAATGCTTTTTAGCAGTATGTATGTATGTATATTTGAAAATTAAACAAATTATTTTTTAAAATTACTTAATGGGGGCATTGAAGAATATTTCATGAAATGGGCAAAGTTAATTTAATATTCAAAATTTTTAATTTCTATTTATTACCTTTTCCAATAATTTTTTTTTTGCATAGAAGACGGTTATTTAAGACACTTTGAGGAAATATTTTAAATTTTGTCATTTTTCGCTTTTCTGAATAACGTTTAGAAGAATTCCTTTGGGGTATCCAATAATTATTCTATGAAAGAAATCTTTAGTACGAAACCTTTTTAAAATAACGGCTTAATAAAAATTCACCTTAACGACTACCACCACTGTAGTGCCGTACAAAATTCTCTTTTCTAAAAAAACTTCTGGTATCTCTCTCGCAGTTGAAAACAGTGATGGTAAATGTGGCACAATTGTGCCATTTGTGGCACTTTTGAGTGTTTGATGGCCCTGTGGTACTTTCTAATCTATATTGGCCCTTTCAGCTCAAAATTCAACTAACTGCTTCAAATCGTTCGAACGGTTTAAAATATACTGAAAGCGTTCAGTACATTTTCAATGTAATTTTCTCCCTGTTTCGAACCATACTTTTATTTACAACATTGTTTTGTTTGTTAAGAAAAACTCCTTACTTTTATTTGCAAACCTGTCTTGTGCTAGTACCCAAGGTGAATTCATTACAGGTGAACTTGTAAGCTGAGCTGTTAAGTTGTTTTTAGCATTTTCATCATTGTCGGATGTCAAAATACACTATTTGTTTCTTGACATTCCACACTCCTCAGCATGTGTAAAAAGAATTTTTTCTACCCAAAATATGATTAAAACCAATTTAAGGAATCATCTTCATGTAAATACCGTGTCACATTTAATACAATCGAAAGATTTAATTAACGGCCTATTTCACTATGTCGAAAGAAAATTTCCATATGTTTTCATTCGTATAATTACATTTGAAGCAAAAACAAATTCTAAAATTTTGTTTTTGTATCAAATGTATTTGTACGAATGAAAATAAAATTCAAAATTCTTTCGACATCGTGAAATCGGCATTAAATCTAATTCTGGTAAATCTTATGATAAAGATATTTTAAAACTTATAATAAAGAAAAATGTTACAAACAGTAATATCACCATTGAGCAACTTTGGACTAAAATCTTGGGGATTATATACAATAAAATTAGAATTACGTAGAAAATATGTTTTTTAACTACTCGTACATATTAAAATATGTATTTGCTTTAAATATAACCTTAACAAAAAACACTTTTAAACAATATGAATTTTCGTCGTTAATTTTTGTTCTAAATAAAAGAAAACACATAAGTATACTGTATTAGTTTTATACTGTATGTACTGTACTATTGTTTTTATTTAAATAAAAAGCTTGTTATCAAATATATTCCAAAAAAGTTTTGTTGGCCCTCTCGAAGCTATTTTGGCCCTTTTAAAATTTCAATTTGGCCCAAAACAAAAAAACTCAAAATCCATCACTGGTTGAAAACCAAAAAAAAAAACGGCCATACTGTTAAATTTATTCAATGTAGCCGTATTATGGAAGTAGTAATAAGGAATTTAATTCATAGTAATTATCAGATAACATTCTGCGACCCCGTCTTCACGATACATTACTTATTCCTCAACATGTCTTCACACTAACAATACAGCCCGTATACATAAAATAAAATTCCCTGGAGGTGGAATCCTTGGATGGGCTTAGCATGGATACATTTGCAATTAGTGCCATCTGGCTGTAGATTCGTATTGGCTGTGCTAAAATGTTTAACACGCAGTTGAATATGGTACGGCAACACTACGCCTGCTGTAAATAAAACTTCATTACTCGTAGCCGAGGTGATTTTATTAGCCTTTTTTTACTAATTATAAATTTATATACCGCAAATGTCAAAATACATACATATTTTAGTCCATGTGCTATCATTACAACACCCGTTTTCTAAGACGAATCGTATTAACAAAACAAGTTGTTATAATGAGCGACCACTGTCAAAAACCCTATGAAATAATAAGTAGCCTCTAATCATATTGCAAGAAAATTAGTAAGTCAGCTGTGTATATAGCTCCACCTGTTAAGTAATGTGTCTTCATACATCTCATACTCGCGGTTAACGGTGCCACCTGGCTTATTGGGTCGCCATGGCTACCACCTTATTTAATTTGATGGGTGGCAAATGTCATAATTTGACAAATCAATTTCCAGGCGAATTGCATTGCACATCTCAGTTTTCATTCTTCTTTGACAAAAAGATAAACTAAATTCATTGTAACGCGGACGTTCAATGCAGGAAATAACGCGAAAAAAGTGAACATAATTGTTTAAATATTTATAAAAATAGTTACCGAAATCAATATAAAACGCGTATTACTTTTTTTAACAAATAGTGTTTAAATTTCTTCAATTAATTACAATGTAAAAGTAATGTTTTGGTATTTAAAGTTCAACTACCAGAAGAAAATTCCTGATGTGAATGAGAGCATTTAGAGCAAACAACAACAATTTGCAACTACAACTTATTACAATTACCAAATAAACAAGATTAAAAACAGTAGTTGTGAAGGCTTTTTCCTTAAAGAATTGCTTTCAGAATGCTTCCAATTGATTAAAAAGCAGAAGAATATTTAATATTTTACAACAAAGTAAAGATTAAAATAAAAATTTACTATTTTGCTGCCTACTCATATTCTCGATGAAAGAAGAGACAAAAACAATTCAAAGCAATTGTCATTCTTGTATTTATTTGGTTGCCATAACATCAGAGTATATTAGAAAGAGATAAACATATAAATTTGTTTGCTATACGAAAACGTGTACCGCTCTCAGTGCATTTTTCATAACTTGTTATTTTTTATTACATATTTTTCTCTTTCTTTAATATTCTTGTTCGGGAGTGAGTGTGTGTGTGCCTGATGTTTTGCTTTTGCAATTTGTAACTACATACTTCTATTCCAAGTGGACAATTTCTTTTGGCTTAGTAAGAAATAAAGTGGTAAATAAAGTAGAAATAAAACAAGTTAAAATTTGTGTAATTATTTAACAAAAAACAAAGTTCATAAAACTAATAAATAAACGAACGAACTCGTTTTAATCAGTTGCATGAAAGTTTGCCTATAAATTAATTGAACGGCAGAAGTGAGTGAATATTTGTTGTGTTGTTATTGTAATTAAGATTTTGCCAAGTTAATTTTTCTTCTTAATTTTGTTCTTTTTCAAACGTGTCGTACAATAACGTCGGTTGGTTAGTTATATTCGTAGTGCTGCTTTTTATACATTAAATGCAAAAAAAAAAAAAAAAAAAATTCAATAAAACTTGAAATTTATTGATACGCTGAAATTGGCAGAAATTTAATAAAATAATAACAAATTTATGAAATTCTACTTAATGCATTTATTTAAGTAAAACTAATTAAATATTCTAAAAAAAAATTAAAGTGTTAGAAAAGTCTCAAGTGCGTGCAAGTGTTTGTGTTGTTTGAGAAAAAAAGTGCTTTAATTACAAATTTCCCTTTTTTCTGTCTGTTGGTTATTGTAAAATTAAAATTTCTTTGGTAAAATTTAAAAAATAAAAAAAAAATCGTGACTAATGCACTTTTCCATGGAGCGTAGCATATCAGCTGGTGCCACTACTAACGCTTCAGGCCAAACAACAACAATGGCTTCTGCGGCTACAACAAATTCGAAAGATGGTAAGTTGCTACAACAAATTTGTTTATAACTTAAAAATTTTTATAAAAAATTAGTTTTGTGGGAATAATCGTGTAGATAGTTTCATGGCATTAATTTATTAAATCTGATCTTCCGCATATGTCAGCTACGAGTTATATCGTCCTTCTATCAGTCCAATTTTTAACTACTTTTGCTCAAAAAAAAACTGGCGTTAATGGTGACTTGAATAGTGGCTTCAAAGGCTTTCTCCACAAATCTGGCAATTTTGCAGTAGACATATAACCAGAAATGCGCTTCATCACTAAAATGATAAAAATGCTCTATGAACTTTACGGACAGATTTTTATTTTTCAAAAATCAAGTAAATTCACCCAATTTGGAAAGGTTGAAACGAACAGAAATGTCAACAGAGTTTGACATTCTCAGCTGTCAAAAAGTACGCAATTTTTTTAATTTTTTTATTTTTCACAAATATTTTATATAATTTATATTTGAAAAATAAATATTATTTAGGCTTAAGTTCAGATTATATTTTTTTTTGTATTTTTTTTTTGTTATACTATGTTCACACGAGAAGATGAAGCACTTGCTTCGCTCTCTGAAGCATGTTTATGAATCTAGCTGTTCACACGACTCATGTCCCTACAAGAACAGTGACGGTCATTTGACCTATCATTTGACTGTCATTGCTGACAGAAATATCCATCATCGCGTAGAACAAAGTTTCTATCACATTCTTAAGGCCAATATGAAGAATGTGATGGAAACTCTTGTGTACATGTGAGTCAGCGTTGATAGAAATATTGGTCACATTTGATTAATCAAAATTGACGGATTTAGCAGTCACATTTGACTAATCAAAGATGATGAACTCATTGGTCATAGTTGACTTATCAAGCATGATGGCTATAATCGTCACTGTTGACGCAGAAAGTAGTAAAAATAAAACACGATTTATTTGTATTCAATTCCATATAATTTTATTAAAAAAAAAAAATTAAATATAGGTATGTAAATTAATTTTAAGACAAAATTTAATAATAAGAAATTTGTAATCTGTGGTGAACATGCTGCATTGCCTTCTTCAAGTATTTTTCCAATTCAGGGGCACCTTCATGTTGAAAAACATCTGAAATTCGCAGAAATTGTTGAAATAAAAAAAGCTACAAAAAGTTTAAATATGAGTATCTTTCTACGTACCTTTTAATATTTTGTTCACACTTAAAATAAAAAACTCTTATTTTTTTTATAAAATTTTGAAACTTTTATAACACGCAAATTCTTAATGCAAACTTTTCATGATTAACTTCAAAACTTTATGTCAAAAATGAAACTGCAACATAATTTCTTCAACGATGATGGATAACTCCACCAACAATGACAATCATATGTTCGCTCAAATAAAATTTCTGCAAGTGTGTTAGTGAAAATATTTTCTGTGTATTAGTTTCGGTCAACCATTTCTTGTAGGGGTACTTGCTTCGATTTGATAGTTCTCTTTATAATAACAAATAAAATCTAAAATAGACAAAAAAAATAAGTTAAAATTATTAAGCATTTTTAAAAATGCACAAACATATTTTTTGCTTCCATTGTTGTTTTATCTTTATAGTTTTAATTCAATTTTTCACTTTTAATTAAAGTTTTTGTTGTGTTTTTTGCATTTAGTTCAGATAAACTTCCGATAAATTACGATAAAATTTAGAGAAGACAGCAATTTTTCATGCTTCGCAAGTAGATTCAATATGAATCTACACGCTTCGCTCTCAAAATTTTGTATGGCGAAGCATGTTGCTTCGCTCATGATTGGGGTGTGAAGCATGAATAGAGAGCGAAGCATGTTCAGTGTGAACGTAGTATTATGGATTGGAAATTTTGCACTGAAAAATTAGTAAAAAGCGTTACAAATGGGGGGGGGGGGTGATATAAAATCTCTGAACAGTGTTACGTAATATGTGCACAGCCCCTTACAACCCTTTTAACTTTTATTATGTATATGATTTACGTCAAAACAAACATGTTTTCTAATTCAAATTGAAAATTAATTAAAAACACAATTACTTTGTTCGGGCACACTTTTTTCCACCACCAGCAAAGGTGTTAAAAAACTTTGTTTAATTGAAAAAAAAAACTTTATTTTTGCATTGTTTTTATTTAATTCATTTGCTAAATATAAACTTATTTGTAGATGTTAAGCAATACGCCGGCATGTTTCCAATAATAATTGTTCAGCTAAATGGAGCTTTTTAAATATATATAAAAAAAATATTAAATAAACAAATACAATCAACGTTTGCCTGGTAGCGAACGAGTATTTGAAATATTTTGTACCAAATACAACAGGCAACAAACAGCCGGGACTTACGAGCAAATTATTTGATTATGCGGTTATTTAATTACCTACAAATAAATATGTACATATTTCTAGTAAATATATATATATATATATATATATATATATATATATATATATATATATATATATATGCGACATTTTTATCTATATGTATTGAACGTAAATCGTAGTAAATTTTAGACTTTTTCTATATAAATGGACCTGTAAAGGGTGTTCTTTATAGACTGTCACAACTTTAAGTTGGCATCATTGCTTTATTTGAGCACCAATTTAACAGCTGATATTTGCTTTTTGTTTAGTTTGCTTTGAAATTTCGTTATGAATCGACATACATCAGAGCAACGCTTGCAAATTGTTGAAATTTTTAATCAAAATAATTCTACTATTCGTCAAACTCATCGTCCACTTCTTCCATTTCATGGCGTACATAACTCGAAGAACACCAAGATCGTGTGATTATACCCCATTAGATTATTAATTTCATATAATTTTCTTTTCCAATAAAGCCCGTTTCATTGATATTAAAAATATATTTCCTCGTTTTATTATGATTTAAACTTGTGTCACTCTATAAAAAACACCTTTTATATGTTCACTGTTATGATTTACATACAAATTACATAGAAAAAATTGTGGCATGCGATATGAAAAAAAAAACATTGGCACACACACTAAAAAAGGAATGAACTAAAATTTTGGAATTTTTACTTAATTTGAGGTTAAATTGGTTGTCGTTTGTCGCCAATGCTATTTTTTACCGAAACTCAGAGAAATTTCTCTTGATGTTAGGAAATACAAATTTCGTCCTTAATAGGAAATTTTAACTAAAATTTTAAAAATAAATTTAATAAAATTTAGTAAATTTAAAAACTACAATTTAGAAATTATTTTACAACGAGTAGTTTTAAGAGGAAAAATATTGCCCCTTTTTTATTCTGATTATTTTCACAAGAATCCAGTTGATTGTTGCGACAACTACATACGTAATCTATTATATTTTTAAAATTAATTTAAACCCAAAATATGAAATTAAAATTTAATTGAATTGGAAATTTGAAATTACAAGATGGGGACACACACTGATGTTGACAAATATGCATTCAAATAAATTTTCTTTTGGTTGTTGTTTTTTTTATTATCTCTTTTTATTTTTTGTTATTTCTGACACAAATTTTTCTACAATCTGAATTTATTTATTTATTCATTTATTCAGCCAACGAAAATTTAAAAAAAACATAAAATAGAATAAAATGGTAAATTTTACAATCCATAAATTAAATATTCAATTGTGCACATTTTGCTCCAAATTCGCATCCATTCAGTTGTACTGCAAACAGTTCATCTTCAAATTGATAAATACTCCAGAGAAGACGTTATTTGTTTGCATGACTTCCAAATCTATTGTTTTACATTTGTATTCGTTATTTTTTTTTGTCTGTATGTTAACATGCGTAGGCTGTGCTTAAAGTTTTGGTGTCTATATGAGTATTTGTTTTACTTTTTAGATTTACAGATTCTATAGGGCAAAGTTTAAAAAAGATGCACACAGAAAGAAGAACACTTTCTTAATCAACATCTAGTGCTGTTTTAACATACACAGCCGAACAGGACAACGCTGTTCATCATCCTTATCACTAATTGCTACATAGCTCTTTTAAACGTGATTGAATTTCTTATATATAAAAACTTTTCGTGAAATTTGAATACGAGAATTGCCTTATCTACTACTGCATTGAATCCATTTTGTTATTTATCACTACTACCGTTACCGTTGAGCTATGTTTTACAAGCCTATTTCTTATTTTTGTTTTACTTCAATCATGATCTGTCGCTTGCTTATAGAACGCAGAAAATATATTTCTCCATTTTATTTTTAACAAAAACAATAGAAATAAAAAAATTTTATCACTTTCCCTAAAATTACTATCATCAACTTTGGATTTTCTGTTGCAAGAGAATTCCTAAGCTCTGTATAATTAATAGAAATATAAATTTTTTTTATCCGTTTTAAGTTGAAATACCAAATACATAAATGCTCCATAGTGCAGCATTTCAAACGATTTCGGTCAAAAACTCATTACTTTCGCTTAAATTGGAATTCTAATGCAAGATCTTGTTTGTTTAGTAGGTGAGACATTATCCTATAATTGGTGCTACAAAACACTAAAATCAATGGATAGGAGGAACAATTATTTATGGCTTATAATTAATTTTTAAGTTTGTTGAATTGTGGTATAAAATTTAAGTGTTAAAATAATTCTGCTACAAAATTTTTTGTCTATACTAATATTATAAAGAGGAAAGGTTTGATTTTTTGTTTGTTTGTTTGTTTGAAATGAATAGGCTCCGAAACTACTGGACCGATTTTGATGAAATTTTCAGGGAATCTTCAGAATATTCAGGCGGGTGACATAGGCTATATGAAGTTTTGATTGGACAAAGAGGCGTGGCACCGCCCATATAACCCAAAAATTTAAATCGCCATATTTTGGGCATTTTTTGACCTACGTCGATGATATTTGTTACCCCCCTCGTTATAAAATAAAATTAAAAGTATTTATATATCCTATTGTGACGATCGGTCCAGTAGTTAAGACTATATTATGATTTTTAATTTTAATAAAAAGGAGCGTGGTCCCATCCACTTTTCTCCCGGTACGTATTCCTAATTATGTCAATACTATATGTACCAAATATCATCGGCGTAGGTCAAAAAATGCCCAAAATATGGCGATTTCAATTTTTGGGTTATATGGGAGCTGCCACGCCCACTTGTCCGAAAACGCCCATTTTTGTCGTGATTACTCACATTAGTAACATATGAACTATTGCAATGTTTCAAAACTCTTGCTATCACAATAGTCAAGATATATGATGTTATTCAATTTATGTGGGAGGGGCTACGCCCACTTAAAATATTAAAAGCCTAAAACCATCCTCTATAAATTCCCTTTTGAATGACACCAGTTTGGGTCAAATCGGTTGGATAGTTTCCGAGTCTATAGCGAACATGGGTACAAACATTTTTTGTATTTTATATATATAGATATAATATTTTTTATTTGTTTCAGTTCTTGTCACAACTTGAACTTGTAAAGAATTTCCTAATTTAAGTCCTATCAGAAATGCACGCCCTTGGCCCCTGAAAACTTTTTACGCCTAATATTCACATGCGCCAAAGTTTTGCATTTTATTATCCAGCAAACACGAAGTTCATAGATAATGCTGAAATTTTCAAAAAGATGGACAAGTTTCAATGAAACAGTTTCTAATTTATTTAAAATCGGGCCACTTGTAGTTTTTATGGGCGGAGTCCTTCATTAACTAAAACAAGTATTTCTCAAGAAGGCGATTTGCATAAAAAAATTTTTTCTTAAGGATCGTTTTAAGAAAATAAAAATAATTTTTGTGTGTAAAAATAAATTTAAAATTAAATAGCAAATATTTGAACTAAAAATTTTAGTCGAGCGATTATAGAAATTAACAGAACCCTGTTAACCACTTAGTAAAATTTGATGAAACTCATTTCGGATGAAGATTAGTGTTTATTATGTGAAAAATGGTGATAAATAGGAATATCCCACTTCCTGGACCATCAGGCAGAAGATGTTTATATGTTTGTAACTAAAACAAGAATTTAAAATCTAAGTATAAACAAATAAATACATTTTTAAATGTGTTGGACAATATCCAACGATTTTTTTTCAGGTTTTTATAAAAAAAAAAGTAACACCAACGCAAATAGAATAGAACAAAAAAAAATCATACAACTTCGGCGTAACGTATTCAGAAGATAAAATTTTTATTGAATTTAAATAAAAAATATACAATTCTCTTTATGATGACTGAATGACAGACTCTCTTGCTGACTGACTGGCTGACGGACTGTATATGCGAGAGAGTTGCCGAATGAATGAGTTGCACTTAAAGTACTTGATGTATATTTTTGTCTATTGTTATTTGTTTTTTATATTTTGCGTTTTATAAATTCATAAAAACAGAACTTAATTTTTTTATTCTCTTTTATACATTTTGATTCAATTTTTTATTTTTATCTTCGCTGATAATATTTATTTCATATGTTTCTATTCTTAAATAAAAGATGCATTTAGGTGAGTTTAGACGAATCGATGATTTTTATTTTCCAAGCGAAAATGTCAGTTTTTTGTTTCTTTTATATGATTGTTTAGACAAATCACAGAATTTAACAGACAGACTACTCCAGAGAGAAAAACTAATTAAAAAAAATTGAAAATGACGGTACAGATATGATTATGTCATATTTAGTTGACTGCATTTCATTATAGTGCTGGCAAAGTATTGAGTTGTGGGTACCGCGCATTTTCTATCTTTTTGCGAAAACTCAATACTGTCAGAGTTGTAATTTTACAATTACATGCCCTGACAGTTAAACGGTCGACATGCAACTCTGTGGTGAATTATCAGTAATTTTGTCTCAGAAGATTAAGTTTTATAAGTATGACACTATTTCGTTGTTGAATGTAAGTAATCATCATCACCACAATTTAATTATTTGTTTGAAAAGTGCGAGAATACTCTTACTTCTTTATTGAAGATTACTCTCTCAAAATTAACCTTGATTTTTAAATAAATTTTATAGTTCTTTTGGTATTTTGTTTCTACTCGCAATTTTAGTGTTTCTTATTGCTTAAAAAAATCTTAATTCCAAAGATAATAAACTTTTGCTTTCCGTTCATATAAATTTTTTATTTATTTATTTTTTTTTGTTTAATACAAGTTTTTTTTAAAACGTGTAGGAGAATGATTTAAATACACCGAAATCGTTAACTAATCAATTGAATATTTTTTCTTGTTATTAACACCTCAAAATTAGCACCTAAATTCTTAGTAACAAATTTTTATAAATTTTTATTAACTTCTACCACAGAAAAGCAAGCACATGCCAAGCAAAATAATTGGGGCTACTTGAATAGTTTGATTCGTTTGATGAGTGAGTGTACACACGTTGCGTGAGAGCCTTAAACACATTTCTAATTTATGCCATTCAAGAAACAAATTGTTCATTAATTCTATTTCATGTAATAGTGCATTAAATCAATGAAGAAGTTTTTCATTAATTTTATTAAAGAAGAACATCACAAAATGCTTTTATAGTTTTACCTTGACATTTAATGAGTATTATCATGGAAACAATGTATGCGTTCATTGAATTAACGTATTGTTGCATTATATTAATGAATCTTAAGTCGATGAATGTGTATCGTTAAAACTATGCAAAATGATATTATCAGTTTTTTTTTAAAAATATAACATGAAAGAATTTTTCCCTCGCCTGCTCATAAGTGCGCACATTAAATTGTACATATTTTGAAGCTCTTAAGAGAATCTCGAATAAATTCGCAACTGAGACATTTAAAAAGTCTGCGTTAAAAGCGCCAATGATAATTTTTTTTATAAAAAAATGCATTATTAGTAGTTTTTGTTGATATTTTACATAGGCCCAAGTTGGTATTGTAATAATAGGGGAAAACTCAGTATTTTTACCATACTTATTTCAAGCAACAAAGGAACATTTCATATCCGACATCACTTAGATTTCAACATACACGGCTGAATAGTACAATCATTGTTTTCGATAGAAGCCACTAAACACATCGTCAGTATTTATGTGTATATAGAGAAGAGAGAAACAATGTTTAGCATTCGGGCATGCACCCCAACTGTCGACAAAATCTGACTTCTTTCTACACTAAAAAAAAAAAAAAAAATTACTATGTTAGAGTAATGCAGCATACCAATATGTTATGTATATGTTATTTTTTATCAAAGATTTTGTTTCTTGATTTGTGTTTATATTTTATTTTGACATTCAAACATAAACACACTCATACAAGCTGTTTCTTAACTTGTATAAATTTTCCAATTTATACTCAAAAAGCATACAAAATTGCATTCTTCTTCTGATTCTTCTTTGTAGTAAATTTACCATTAATTTTCATTTCGTATTCTAAACATTCATCTAATTATTATTATTTTTACAAGTCGCTAATGGAATACAATATGTGTTGTATGTGTGTGTGTGTGGTGGTGGTTGTATGATCATCGTATGTACAAAAAATATACAACGAGTAGATTTAGTTGTGAAGTGCATTAGAATTTGTCGCATTTTATTTTTTCTCCTTGCATTTTTCTCTGACGTCAACAGACAAGAAATTTGTGCAATTTTTTTCGTCTTCAATTAAATATCTTTCTTTTTTCGTATGCGATATAGTGGCTGGAAATGGTTGATTTCGCTATAAGACTAACTAATATATTTTTTTTCTTTGTTTTTCTTTTTGCATCTCTAATTTATCCCTCAAGCGTTATTAAAAAAGTTGACAGCACAAAATTTAATGTTGCATTTGTTGGTTGCTATGAGTATATAATTTTTTTTAATATTTTTTCTAATTCTATTTCCTTTTTTAGTACTGAATTGATGTGCGCTGAAAGTGTTAATTAAAACCACTTTAATTTTATGAGGAGAATTATTTTGATTGTAATAAAAAGTTTTGTTTAAATTATTAAAGATAGTTTTTTAAGCGAAATTTTTATGAACCACATGCGATATTGATCGCAATTTCTTCAGAATTTAAATAGCATGAATTTAGTTCGAAGGACCATATATCGTATACTGCGTTATAATAGTAAAATACGAGAGTTATTATATGAATATACTAGCTAATACCCGGTCTATATCGCTTTCCCCATCCTCATGAACTCAAACTTACTTTTATAAGATAAATTCATGTTATATTACTTTTTTGTTTTTTTAATTAGGACCAGCACTCAGGGGATGACCCCTACGTATGCAGTGCATTGGACCGGAACTCAGGGAGAGGGATAGAGTAGAGAAGATAGATTGTTGAAAATTTAGAAGGCTTAACTCTTTTACAACTCTGCTTTGCACGTTATGTTAATTTTTATAGCAGTGTTGAGGCGCTTTCGGTGTTGAGTAGAAGCATTAAATTTGTTAAAGGCCGTGCTTCACTATCCTACACAATCGTACGATTCATTCACAGGAAAATCTTGCAAAAATCTGACCGACTTTAAAAAATCGTTTCAAAATGGTGTTGTAGGTGCTACACTATCATACAAATCTGATGCCAAAACATCTGGTTGACAATAAATACTCCTCTGATCGCAAGAAAACTATCATTTTATGAAAATTTTCATAAAATTTTACAAATCGCACGACTTGCCAAAAAATCTGTCACACAGTTGCATATTTAGTCCACACTACCATACATTTTTAGCACACATGTTATATTTTGCAAATCACGCGACTGTGTAGGTGCGGCACGGCCTTAAGCTGTATTAGCAGTCATTTTATTAATTGTTTTACTTCGCCGATGTTTCTGCTAACCGACTTCCGTTAGTTTTTGAGTTTTTTCAATTTAATCTGAAGCTTAAGATTTAAAAAAAAAGGGTTAAGTAATCAAAATAAAAAGATAACTGCCAGCAAACCTTAGAAATTATAATAAAAGTCTGTCCAGTAATAAGAGAGTTATGCGATAGGGGTAACCTTTTTTTGGGACGTAGTTGTCCTCTACAAACAATTTGGGATATCTAACAGTTTCAGTTTTACCGAGATATACTCGATTTACAAACTGTTAGATATGCCAAATATAGGGGTTTGTAGAGGACCACTTCGTTCACAAAACCCAATGATTTTTTTCTGCCCACGTTGACTCCTCCTTAAAAAAAATACGTTTTTAGTGTACTCGCTATGATTTTTATATGCCTACGGAGCACTGTTAACCTGCGAACAGAGTTCTTTTATATTTTGTGGTTCATGTCTAGGGTTTTATATTTTAAAATTTAACTTCACACACATAGATATTTCAATATTTATTATTGCTTGGATTGGAGGATATCCATTTCGCTCGTCCAATCGTCCCAAGATTTCTTTTTTGTTCACAGCTTATTTCGAGACATGGCCGCACAAGTTTTAAAATTGTTATTGAATCTATTTGATTTTAGCTTTTATATTTTTTCGATTTGACATTCTGTTTTTAAAGTTTTTTTCTTTTCCGTTTTCAGACAAGCTAAAATAAATCTAATAAACTTATAAAATTTGCTCAAATAATTAGATTACAAATTATTATTTTCCACAAACTTTAGCAAAATATTTAACAAAGAAATTTCACTTTTTAAAACGCGCAAATATTTTCACGTTTAATAAATTTCTAAAGAAGAAATAATAAAAACACCACAGGATATTGGTAAAATGTGTCTACGCCTTAAAAATAATAGACTGACTATCTTTGAATTTTGTTAGTTTGTTTGCTTTTCCTAAACACTTGTCTTCTTTTTCAATTCAATGGAAAAAGTAAAAACTCTTTTATTTTCCATTTTTTTTGTATAATTCAGCAATATTCATTCTTATTTCACACAATATTGTGTTGCTGTTCTTTTTTGTCTTTTTTCGAATCGAGAAAATGTTAAATGTACTGAAACTCTTGATGGCAAATACAAAATGTTTTCATTATCCTTTCAGCCGTGGTATGTATGAATTTAGGAAGAAACAAATGAATTTTTATAGAATAATTTAAAGATGGGTTAAAATACAATTTCCGCAAACGTAAAAACCAAACGGAAACAAAAATAAAAAACAAGAAAAGAAGGAGAACACAATTCGCAAAAATGTCTCGTGTAATGCAATAAATAGATGTTACAAAAAAAAAAAAAAAGAAAAGTCTCTATAAAAAACTCATTTACATAGAAATCTCGGCAATAAAATGTTCAAATATTAAAGATGCAAATAATTTTTCTTGTTGTTTTGCTTCAGTTACAAAAATAGGAAATCAACCGCAAACAAGTTTTCACATTAAACTAAACGCACATGTGTTGTTGTTTCGTTGTATGTTTTTAAAACAAATAGAAAATTTTTCATTACATTCTTATTGGACACATGTATTCATAAAATTACAATGATTTTTGCAATAACATTTCAATAGACTTGAGGGAAGAAAAAAAAGGTAAAATCGTTTATTCGTTGGAGCAGATGCCCAGAAAGTTTTGCCAAAATAAATTAAATTTATAGAAAAAGTTTTAGGAATGGAATTAACTCATCTGGGTTATCTCCAAAGGTGTAGACACATGCGCTACATTTCTGCAGCAGTTTCCTCTAGGATTCTTTTATTGGTGTTAATTTTAACGATTTGACTTCTATTTTTTTTTAGGCGATTTTTTTTGTTGTTTTGCGTTTTATTTTACCGTTTTAATGATTTCATAATTCTGTGATTTCTTTAGGGGATACATATTTTAGCTTTTTCAATTGTTATGCCTTAACGAAGTTTTTCGCTTTAGCGGTGTTTCGTTTTTTATTTTGCTGCTTATTTTTTTTAGTTTAGTTATTTTTATTTTTTCCAGGGCTGTTGTCACTCATTTAAACCAATTGAAACCTAAAGCCAAGGATCCATACTTATAGGCTATGTAAGTCCGATTTCTCAATTGTATTTGAGAATTTTTCTATAACACTTGTTTGTCACTCATTTGGACCAGTGGGAAATTAAAGCCAAGGATCCATACTTATAGGCTATGTAAGTCCGATTTCTCAATTGTATTTGAGAATTTTTCTATAACACTTGTTTGTCACTCATTTGGACCAATGGGAAATAAAAGCCAAGGATCCATACTTATAGACTATGTAAGTCCGATTTCTCAATTGTATTTGAGAATATTTCTATAACACTTGTTTGTCACTCATTTGGACCAATGGGAAATAAAAGCCAAGGATCCATACTTATAGACTATGTAAGTCCGATTTCTCAATTGTATTTGAGAATTTTTCTATAACACTTGTTTTTCACTCATTTGGACCAATGGGAAATTAAAGCCAAGGATCCATACTTATAGGCTATGTAAGTCCGATTTCTCAATTGTATTTGAGAATATTTCTATAACACTTGTTTGTCACTCATTTGGACCAATGGGAAATTAAAGCCAAGGATCCATACTTATAGACTATGTAAGTCCGATTTCTCAATTGTATTTGAGAATTTTTCTATAACACTTGTTTGTCACTCATTTGGACCAATGGGAAATAAAAGCCAAGGATCCATACTTATAGACTATGTAAGTCCGATTTCTCAATTGTATTTGAGAATATTTCTATAACACTTGTTTGTCACTCATTTGGACCAATGGGAAATAAAAGCCAAGGATCCATACTTATAGACTATGTAAGTCCGATTTCTCAATTGTATTTGAGAATATTTCTATAACACTTGTTTGTCACTCATTTGGACCAATGGGAAATAAAAGCCAAGGATCCATACTTATAGACTATGTAAGTCCGATTTCTCAATTGTATTTGAGAATATTTCTATAACACTTGTTTGTCACTCATTTGGACCAATGGGAAATAAAAGCCAAGGATCCATACTTATAGACTATGTAAGTCCGATTTCTCAATTGTATTTGAGAACTTTTCTATAACACTTGTTTTTCACTCATTTGGACCAATGGGAAATTAAAGCCAAGGATCCATACTTATAGACTATGTAAGTCCGATTTCTCAATTGTATTTGAGAATTTTTCTATAACACTTGTTTTTCACTCATTTGGACCAATGGGAAATTAAAGCCAAGGATCCATACTTATAGGCTATGTAAGTCCGATTTCTCAATTGTATTTGAGAATATTTCTATAACACTTGTTTGTCACTCATTTGGACCAATGGGAAATAAAAGCCAAGGATCCATACTTATAGACTATGTAAGTCCGATTTCTCAATTGTATTTGAGAATTTTTCTATAACACTTGTTTTTCACTCATTTGGACCAATGGGAAATAAAAGCCAAGGATCCATACTTATAGACTATGTAAGTCCGATTTCTCAATTGTATTTGAGAATATTTCTATAACACTTGTTTGTCACTCATTTGGACCAATGGGAAATAAAAGCCAAGGATCCATACTTATAGACTATGTAAGTCCGATTTCTCAATTGTATTTGAGAATATTTCTATAACACTTGTTTGTCACTCATTTGGACCAATGGGAAATAAAAGCCAAGGATCCATACTTATAGACTATGTAAGTCCGATTTCTCAATTGTATTTGAGAATTTTTCTATAACACTTGTTTTTCACTCATTTGGACCAATGGGAAATTAAAGCCAAGGATCCATACTTATAGGCTATGTAAGTCCGATTTCTCAATTGTATTTGAGAATTTTTCTATAAAACTTGTTTGTCACTCATTTGGACCAATGGGAAATTAAAGCCAAGGATCCATACTTATAGACTATGTAAGTCCGATTTCTCAATTGTATTTGAGAATATTTCTATAACACTTGTTTGTCACTCATTTGGACCAATGGGAAATAAAAGCCAAGGATCCATACTTATAGACTATGTAAGTCCGATTTCTCAATTGTATTTGAGAATATTTCTATAACACTTGTTTGTCACTCATTTGGACCAATGGGAAATTAAAGCCAAGGATCCATACTTATAGACTATGTAAGTCCGATTTCTCAATTGTATTTGAGAATTTTTCTATAACACTTGTTTGTCACTCTATTTGAGAATTTTTCTATAACACTTGTTTGTCACTCATTTGGACCAATGGGAAATTAAAGCCAAGGATCCATACTTATAGGCTATGTAAGTCCGATTTCTCAATTGTATTTGAGAATATTTCTATAACACTTGTTTGTCACTCATTTGGACCAATGGGAAATAAAAGCCAAGGATCCATACTTATAGACTATGTAAGTCCGATTTCTCAATTGTATTTGAGAATATTTCTATAACACTTGTTTGTCACTCATTTGGACCAATGGGAAATAAAAGCCAAGGATCCATACTTATAGGCTATGTAAGTCCGATTTCTCAATTGTATTTGAGAATTTTTCTATAACACTTGTTTGTCACTCATTTGGACCAATGGGAAATTAAAGCCAAGGATCCATACTTATAGACTATGTAAGTCCGATTTCTCAATTGTATTTGAGAATATTTCTATAACACTTGTTTGTCACTCATTTGGACCAATGGGAAATAAAAGCCAAGGATCCATACTTATAGACTATGTAAGTCCGATTTCTCAATTGTATTTGAGAATATTTCTATAACACTTGTTTGTCACTCATTTGGACCAATGGGAAATAAAAGCCAAGGATCCATACTTATAGACTATGTAAGTCCGATTTCTCAATTGTATTTGAGAATATTTCTATAACACTTGTTTGTCACTCATTTGGACCAATGGGAAATTAAAGCCAAGGATCCATACTTATAGGCTATGTAAGTCCGATTTCTCAATTGTATTTGAGAATTTTTCTATAACACTTGTTTGTCACTCATTTGGACCAATGGGAAATTAAAGCCAAGGATCCATACTTATAGGCTATGTAAGTCCGATTTCTCAATTGTATTTGAGAATTTTTCTATAACACTTGTTTGTCACTCATTTGGACCAATGGGAAATTAAAGCCAAGGATCCATACTTATAGGCTATGTAAGTCCGATTTCTCAATTGTATTTGAGAATTTTTCTATAACACTTGTTTGTCACTCATTTGGACCAATGGGAAATTAAAGCCAAGGATCCATACTTATAGACTATGTAAGTCCGATTTCTCAATTGTATTTGAGAATTTTTCTATAACACTTGTTTGTCACTCATTTGGACCAATGGGAAATTAAAGCCAAGGATCCATACTTATAGACTATGTAAGTCCGATTTCTCAATTGTATTTGAGAATTTTTCTATAACACTTGTTTGTCACTCATTTGGACCAATGGGAAATAAAAGCCAAGGATCCATACTTATAGACTATGTAAGTCCGATTTCTCAATTGTATTTGAGAATATTTCTATAACACTTGTTTGTCACTCATTTGGACCAATGGGAAATAAAAGCCAAGGATCCATACTTATAGACTATGTAAGTCCGATTTCTCAATTGTATTTGAGAATATTTCTATAACACTTGTTTGTCACTCATTTGGACCAATGGGAAATAAAAGCCAAGGATCCATACTTATAGACTATGTAAGTCCGATTTCTCAATTGTATTTGAGAATATTTCTATAACACTTGTTTGTCACTCATTTGGACCAATGGGAAATAAAAGCCAAGGATCCATACTTATAGACTATGTAAGTCCGATTTCTCAATTGTATTTGAGAATATTTCTATAACACTTGTTTGTCACTCATTTGGACCAATGGGAAATAAAAGCCAAGGATCCATACTTATAGACTATGTAAGTCCGATTTCTCAATTGTATTTGAGAATATTTCTATAACACTTGTTTGTCACTCATTTGGACCAATGGGAAATAAAAGCCAAGGATCCATACTTATAGACTATGTAAGTCCGATTTCTCAATTGTATTTGAGAATATTTCTATAACACTTGTTTGTCACTCATTTGGACCAATGGGAAATAAAAGCCAAGGATCCATACTTATAGACTATGTAAGTCCGATTTCTCAATTGTATTTGAGAATATTTCTATAACACTTGTTTGTCACTCATTTGGACCAATGGGAAATTAAAGCCAAGGATCCATACTTATAGGCTATGTAAGTCCGATTTCTCAATTGTATTTGAGAATTTTTCTATAACACTTGTTTGTCACTCATTTGGACCAATGGGAAATTAAAGCCAAGGATCCATACTTATAGGCTATGTAAGTCCGATTTCTCAATTGTATTTGAGAATTTTTCTATAACACTTGTTTGTCACTCATTTGGACCAATGGGAAATTAAAGCCAAGGATCCATACTTATAGGCTATGTAAGTCCGATTTCTCAATTGTATTTAAGAATTTTTCTATAACACTTGTTTGTCACTCATTTGGACCAATGGGAAATTAAAGCCAAGGATCCATACTTATAGACTATGTAAGTCCGATTTCTCAATTGTATTTGAGAATTTTTCTATAACACTTGTTTGTCACTCATTTGGACCAATGGGAAATTAAAGCCAAGGATCCATACTTATAGACTATGTAAGTCCGATTTCTCAATTGTATTTGAGAATTTTTCTATAACACTTGTTTGTCACTCATTTGGACCAATGGGAAATAAAAGCCAAGGATCCATACTTATAGACTATGTAAGTCCGATTTCTCAATTGTATTTGAGAATATTTCTATAACACTTGTTTGTCACTCATTTGGACCAATGGAAATAAAAGCCAAGGATCCATACTTATAGACTATGTAAGTCCGATTTCTCAATTGTATTTGAGAATATTTCTATAACACTTGTTTGTCACTCATTTGGACCAATGGGAAATAAAAGCCAAGGATCCATACTTATAGACTATGTAAGTCCGATTTCTCAATTGTATTTGAGAATATTTCTATAACACTTGTTTGTCACTCATTTGGACCAATGGGAAATAAAAGCCAAGGATCCATACTTATAGACTATGTAAGTCCGATTTCTCAATTGTATTTGAGAATATTTCTATAACACTTGTTTGTCACTCATTTGGACCAATGGGAAATAAAAGCCAAGGATCCATACTTATAGACTATGTAAGTCCGATTTCTCAATTGTATTTGAGAATATTTCTATAACACTTGTTTGTCACTCATTTGGACCAATGGGAAATAAAAGCCAAGGATCCATACTTATAGACTATGTAAGTCCGATTTCTCAATTGTATTTGAGAATATTTCTATAACACTTGTTTGTCACTCATTTGGACCAATGGGAAATTAAAGCCAAGGATCCATACTTATAGGCTATGTAAGTCCGATTTCTCAATTGTATTTGAGAATATTTCTATAACACTTGTTTGTCACTCATTTGGACCAATGGGAAATAAAAGCCAAGGATCCATACTTATAGACTATGTAAGTCCGATTTCTCAATTGTATTTGAGAATATTTCTATAACACTTGTTTGTCACTCATTTGGACCAATGGGAAATAAAAGCCAAGGATCCATACTTATAGACTATGTAAGTCCGATTTCTCAATTGTATTTGAGAATATTTCTATAACACTTGTTTGTCACTCATTTGGACCAATGGGAAATTAAAGCCAAGGATCCATACTTATAGGCTATGTAAGTCCGATTTCTCAATTGTATTTGAGAATTTTTCTATAACACTTGTTTGTCACTCATTTGGACCAATGGGAAATTAAAGCCAAGGATCCATACTTATAGACTATGTAAGTCCGATTTCTCAATTGTATTTGAGAATTTTTCTATAACACTTGTTTGTCACTCATTTGGACCAATGGGAAATTAAAGCCAAGGATCCATACTTATAGACTATGTAAGTCCGATTTCTCAATTGTATTTGAGAATTTTTCTATAACACTTGTTTGGTCACTCATTTGGACCAATGGGAAATAAAAGCCAAGGATCCATACTTATAGACTATGTAAGTCCGATTCTCAATTGTATTTGAGAATATTTCTATAACACTTGTTTGTCACTCATTTGGACCAATGGAAATTAAAGCCAAGGATCCATACTTATAGGCTATGTAAGTCCGATTTCTCAATTGTATTTGAGAATTTTTCTATAACACTTGTTTGTCACTCATTTGGACCAATGGGAAATTAAAGCCAAGGATCCATACTTATAGGCTATGTAAGTCCGATTTCTCAATTGTATTTGAGAATTTTTCTATAAAAACTTGTTTGTCACTCATTTGGACCAATGGGAAATTAAAGCCAAGGATCCATACTTATAGGCTATGTAAGTCCGATTTCTCAATTGTATTTGAGAATTTTTCTATAACACTTGTTTGTCACTCATTTGGACCAATGGGAAATAAAAGCCAAGATCCATACTTATAGACTATGTAAGTCCGATTTCTCAATTGTATTTGAGAATTTTTCTATAAAACTTGTTTGTCACTCATTTGGACCAATGGGAAATTAAAGCCAAGGATCCATACTTATAGACTATGTAAGTCCGATTTCTCAATTGTATTTGAGAATTTTTCTATAAAACTTGTTTGTCACTCATTTGGACCAATGGGAAATTAAAGCCAAGGATCCATACTTATAGACTATGTAAGTCCGATTTCTCAATTGTATTTGAGAATTTTTCTATAACACTTGTTTGTCACTCATTTGGACCAATGGGAAATTAAAGCCAAGGATCCATACTTATAGACTATGTAAGTCCGATTTCTCAATTGTATTTGAGAATTTTTCTATAACACTTGTTTGTCACTCATTTGGACCAATGGGAAATTAAAGCCAAGGATCCATACTTATAGACTATGTAAGTCCGATTTCTCAATTGTATTTGAGAATTTTTCTATAACACTTGTTTGTCACTCATTTGGACCAATGGGAAATTAAAGCCAAGGATCCATACTTATAGACTATGTAAGTCCGATTTCTCAATTGTATTTGAGAATTTTTCTATAACACTTGTTTGTCACTCATTTGGACCAATGGGAAATTAAAGCCAAGGATCCATACTTATAGACTATGTAAGTCCGATTTCTCAATTGTATTTGAGAATTTTTCTATAACACTTGTTTGTCACTCATTTGGACCAATGGGAAATTAAAGCCAAGGATCCATACTTATAGACTATGTAAGTCCGATTTCTCAATTGTATTTGAGAATTTTTCTATAACACTTGTTTGTCACTCATTTGGACCAATGGGAAATTAAAGCCAAGGATCCATACTTATAGACTATGTAAGTCCGTTTTCTCAATTGTATTTGAGAATTTTTCTATAACACTTGTTTGTCACTCATTTGGACCAATGGGAAATTAAAGCCAAGGATCCATACTTATAGGCTATGTAAGTCCGATTTCTCAATTGTATTTGAGAATTTTTCTATAACACTTGTTTGTCACTCATTTGGACCAATGGGAAATTAAAGCCAAGGATCCATACTTATAGACTATGTAAGTCCGATTTCTCAATTGTATTTGAGAATTTTTCTATAACACTTGTTTGTCACTCATTTGGACCAATGGGAAATTAAAGCCAAGGATCCATACTTATAGACTATGTAAGTCCGATTTCTCAATTGTATTTGAGAATTTTTCTATAACACTTGTTTGTCACTCATTTGGACCAATGGGAAATTAAAGCCAAGGATCCATACTTATAGACTATGTAAGTCCGATTTCTCAATTGTATTTGAGAATATTTATATAACACTTGTTTGTCACTCATTTGGACCAATGGGAAATAAAAGCCAAGGATCCATACTTATAGACTATGTAAGTCCGATTTCTCAATTGTATTTGAGAATTTTTCTATAACACTTGTTTTTCACTCATTTGGACCAATGGGAAATTAAAGCCAAGGATCCATACTTATAGGCTATGTAAGTCCGATTTCTCAATTGTATTTGAGAATTTTTCTATAACACTTGTTTGTCACTCATTTGGACCAATGGGAAATTAAAGCCAAGAATCCATACTTATAGGCTATGTAAGTCCGATTTCTCAATTGTATTTGAGAATTTTTCTATAACACTTGTTTGTCACTCATTTGGACTAATGGGAAATTAAAGCCAAGGATCCATACTTATAGACTATGTAAGTCCGATTTCTCAATTGTATTTGAAAATTTTTCTATAACACTTGTTTGTCACTCATTTGGACCAATGGGAAATTAAAGCCAAGGATCCATACTTATAGGCTATGTAAGTCCGATTTCTCAATTGTATTTGAGAATTTTTCTATAACACTTGTTTGTCACTCATTTGGACCAATGGGAAATAAAAGCCAAGGATCCATACTTATAGACTATGTAAGTCCGATTTCTCAATTGTATTTGAGAATTTTTCTATAACACTTGTTTGTCACTCATTTGGACCAATGGGAAATTAAAGCCAAGGATCCATACTTATAGGCTATGTAAGTCCGATTTCTCAATTGTATTTGAGAATTTTTCTATAACACTTGTTTGTCACTCATTTGGACCAATGGGAAATAAAAGCCAAGGATCCATACTTATAGACTATGTAAGTCCGATTTCTCAATTGTATTTGAGAATATTTCTATAACACCTGTTTGTCACTCATTTGGACCAATGGGAAATTAAAGCCAAGGATCCATACTTATAGGCTATGTAAGTCCGATTTCTCAATTGTATTTGAGAATTTTTCTATAACACTTGTTTGTCACTCATTTGGACCAATGGGAAATTAAAGCCAAGGATCCATACTTATAGGCTATGTAAGTCCGATTTCTCAATTGTATTTGAGAATTTTTCTATAAAACTTGTTTGTCACTCATTTGGACCAATGGGAAATTAAAGCCAAGGATCCATACTTATAGGCTATGTAAGTCCGATTTCTCAATTGTATTTGAGAATTTTTCTATAACACTTGTTTGTCACTCATTTGGACCAATGGGAAATTAAAGCCAAGGATCCATACTTATAGACTATGTAAGTCCGATTTCTCAATTGTATTTGAGAATTTTTCTATAACACTTGTTTGTCACTCATTTGGACCAATGGGAAATTAAAGCCAAGGATCCATACTTATAGACTATGTAAGTCCGATTTCTCAATTGTATTTGAGAATTTTTCTATAACACTTGTTTGTCACTCATTTGGACCAATGGGAAATTATAGCCAAGGATCCATACTTATAGACTATGTAAGTCCGATTTCTCAATTGTATTTGAGAATTTTTCTATAACACTTGTATGTCACTCATTTGGACCAATGGGAAATTAAAGCCAAGGATCCATACTTATAGGCTATGTAAGTCCGATTTCTCAATTGTATTTGAGAATATTTCTATAACACTTGTTTGTCACTCATTTGGACCAATGGGAAATAAAAGCCAAGGATCCATACTTATAGACTATGTAAGTCCGATTTCTCAATTGTATTTGAGAATATTTCTATAACACTTGTTTGTCACTCATTTGGACCAATGGGAAATTAAAGCCAAGGATCCATACTTATAGACTATGTAAGTCCGATTTCTCAATTGTATTTGAGAATTTTTCTATAACACTTGTTTGTCACTCATTTGGACCAATGGGAAATTAAAGCCAAGGATCCATACTTATAGACTATGTAAGTCCGATTTCTCAATTGTATTTGAGAATTTTTCTATAACACTTGTTTGTCACTCATTTGGACCAATGGGAAATTAAAGCCAAGGATCCATACTTATAGACTATGTAAGTCCGATTTCTCAATTGTATTTGAGAATTTTTCTATAACACTTGTTTGTCACTCATTTGGACCAATGGGAAATTAAAGCCAAGGATCCATACTTATAGGCTATGTAAGTCCGATTTCTCAATTGTATTTGAGAATTTTTCTATAACACTTGTTTGTCACTCATTTGGACCAATGGGAAATTAAAGCCAAGGATCCATACTTATAGACTATGTAAGTCCGATTTCTCAATTGTATTTGAGAATTTTTCTATAACACTTGTTTGTCACTCATTTGGACCAATGGGAAATTAAAGCGAAGGATCCATACTTATAGACTATGTAAGTCCGATTTCTCAATTGTATTTGAGAATTTTTCTATAACACTTGTTTGTCACTCATTTGGACCAATGGGAAATTAAAGCCAAGGATCCATACTTATAGACTATGTAAGTCCGATTTCTCAATTGTATTTGAGAATTTTTCTATAACACTTGTTTGTCACTCATTTGGACCAATGGGAAATTAAAGCCAAGGATCCATACTTATAGGCTATGTAAGTCCGATTTCTCAATTGTATTTGAGAATTTTTCTATAACACTTGTTTGTCACTCATTTGGACCAATGGGAAATAAAAGCCAAGGATCCATACTTATAGACTATGTAAGTCCGATTTCTCAATTGTATTTGAGAATATTTCTATAACACCTGTTTGTCACTCATTTGGACCAATGGGAAATTAAAGCCAAGGATCCATACTTATAGGCTATGTAAGTCCGATTTCTCAATTGTATTTGAGAATTTTTCTATAACACTTGTTTGTCACTCATTTGGACCAATGGGAAATTAAAGCCAAGGATCCATACTTATAGGCTATGTAAGTCCGATTTCTCAATTGTATTTGAGAATTTTTCTATAAAACTTGTTTGTCACTCATTTGGACCAATGGGAAATTAAAGCCAAGGATCCATACTTATAGGCTATGTAAGTCCGATTTCTCAATTGTATTTGAGAATTTTTCTATAACACTTGTTTGTCACTCATTTGGACCAATGGGAAATTAAAGCCAAGGATCCATACTTATAGACTATGTAAGTCCGATTTCTCAATTGTATTTGAGAATTTTTCTATAACACTTGTTTGTCACTCATTTGGACCAATGGGAAATTAAAGCCAAGGATCCATACTTATAGACTATGTAAGTCCGATTTCTCAATTGTATTTGAGAATTTTTCTATAACACTTGTTTGTCACTCATTTGGACCAATGGGAAATTATAGCCAAGGATCCATACTTATAGACTATGTAAGTCCGATTTCTCAATTGTATTTGAGAATTTTTCTATAACACTTGTATGTCACTCATTTGGAGCAATGGGAAATTAAAGCCAAGGATCCATACTTATAGGCTATGTAAGTCCGATTTCTCAATTGTATTTGAGAATATTTCTATAACACTTGTTTGTCACTCATTTGGACCAATGGGAAATAAAAGCCAAGGATCCATACTTATAGACTATGTAAGTCCGATTTCTCAATTGTATTTGAGAATATTTCTATAACACTTGTTTGTCACTCATTTGGACCAATGGGAAATTAAAGCCAAGGATCCATACTTATAGACTATGTAAGTCCGATTTCTCAATTGTATTTGAGAATTTTTCTATAACACTTGTTTGTCACTCATTTGGACCAATGGGAAATTAAAGCCAAGGATCCATACTTATAGACTATGTAAGTCCGATTTCTCAATTGTATTTGAGAATTTTTCTATAACACTTGTTTGTCACTCATTTGGACCAATGGGAAATTAAAGCCAAGGATCCATACTTATAGACTATGTAAGTCCGATTTCTCAATTGTATTTGAGAATTTTTCTATAACACTTGTTTGTCACTCATTTGGACCAATGGGAAATTAAAGCCAAGGATCCATACTTATAGGCTATGTAAGTCCGATTTCTCAATTGTATTTGAGAATTTTTCTATAACACTTGTTTGTCACTCATTTGGACCAATGGGAAATTAAAGCCAAGGATCCATACTTATAGACTATGTAAGTCCGATTTCTCAATTGTATTTGAGAATTTTTCTATAACACTTGTTTGTCACTCATTTGGACCAATGGGAAATTAAAGCCAAGGATCCATACTTATAGACTATGTAAGTCCGATTTCTCAATTGTATTTGAGAATTTTTCTATAACACTTGTTTGTCACTCATTTGGACCAATGGGAAATTAAAGCCAAGGATCCATACTTATAGGCTATGTAAGTCCGATTTCTCAATTGTATTTGAGAATATTTCTATAACACTTGTTTGTCACTCATTTGGACCAATGGGAAATAAAAGCCAAGGATCCATACTTATAGACTATGTAAGTCCGATTTCTCAATTGTATTTGAGAATATTTCTATAACACTTGTTTGTCACTCATTTGGACCAATGGGAAATAAAAGCCAAGGATCCATACTTATAGACTATGTAAGTCCGATTTCTCAATTGTATTTGAGAATTTTTCTATAACACTTGTTTGTCACTCATTTGGACCAATGGAAAATAAAAGCCAAGGATCCATACTTATAGACTATGTAAGTCCGATTTCTCAATTGTATTTGAGAATTTTTCTATAACACTTGTTTTTCACTCATTTGGACCAATGGGAAATTAAAGCCAAGGATCCATACTTATAGACTATGTAAGTCCGATTTCTCAATTGTATTTGAGAATTTTTCTATAACACTTGTTTGTCACTCATTTGGACCAATGGGAAATTAAAGCCAAGGATCCATACTTATAGACTATGTAAGTCCGATTTCTCAATTGTATTTGAGAATTTTTCTATAACACTGGTTTGTCACTCATTTGGACCAATGGGAAATTAAAGCCAAGGATCCATACTTATAGACTATGTAAGTCCGATTTCTCAATTGTATTTGACAATTTTTCTATAACAGTTGTTTGTCACTCATTTGGACCAATTGGAAATTAAAGCCAAGAATCCATACTTTATAGACTATGTAAGTCCGATTTCTCAATTGTATTTGAGAATTTTTCTATAACACTTGTTTGTCACTCATTTGGACCAATGGGAAATTAAAGCCAAGGATTCATACTTATAGACTATGTAAGTCCGATTTCTCAATTGTATTTGAGAATTTTTCTATAACACTGGTTTGTCACTCATTTGGACCAATGGGAAATTAAAGCCAAGGATCCATACTTATAGACTATGTAAGTCCGATTTCTCAATTGTATTTGACAATTTTTCTATAACAGTTGTTTGTCACTCATTTGGACCAATGGGAAATTAAAGCCAAGGATCCATACTTATAGACTATGTAAGTCCGATTTCTCAATTGTATTTGAGAATTTTTCTATAACACTTGTTTGTCACTCATTTGGACCAATGGGAAATTAAAGCCAAGGATCCATACTCATAGACTATGTAAGTCCGATTTCTCAATTGTATTTGAGAATTTTTCTATAACACTTGTTTGTCACTCATTTGGACCAATGGGAAATTAAAGCCAAGGATCCATACTTATAGACTATGTAAGTCCGATTTCTCAATTGTATTTGAGAATTTTTCTATAACACTTGTTTGTCACTCATTTGGACCAATTGGAAATTAAAGCCAAGAATCCATACGTTATAGACTATGTAAGTCCGATTTCTCAATTGTATTTGAGAATTTTTCTATAACACTTGTTTGTCACTCATTTGGACCAATGGGAAATTAAAGCCAAGGATCCATACTTATAGACTATGTAAGTCCGATTTCTCAATTGTATTTGAGAATTTTTCTATAACACTTGTTTGTCACTCATTTGGACCAATGGGAAATTAAAGCCAAGGATCTATACTTATAGACTATGTAAGTCCGATTTCTCAATTGTATTTGAGAATTTTTCTATAACACTTGTTTGTCACTCATTTGGACCAATCGGTAATTAAAGCCAAGGATCCATACTTATAGACTATGTAAGTCCGATTTCTCAATTGTATTTGAGAATTTTTCTATAACACTTGTTTGTCACTCATTTGGACCAATGGGAAATTAAAGCCAAGGATCCATACTTATAGACTATGTAAGTCCGATTTCTCAATTGTATTTGACAATTTTTCTATAACAGTTGTTTGTCACTCATTTGGACCAATGGGAAATTAAAGCCAAGGATCCATACTTATAGACTATGTAAGTCCGATTTCTCAATTGTATTTGAGAATTTTTCTATAACACTTGTTTGTCACTCATTTGGACCAATGGGAAATTAAAGCCAAGGATCCATACTCATAGACTATGTTGGTCCGATTTCTCAATTGTATTTGAGAATTTTTCTATAACACTTGTTTGTCACTCATTTGGACCAATGGGAAATTAAAGCCAAGGATCCATACTTATAGACTATGTAAGTCCGATTTCTCAATTGTATTTGAGAATTTTTCTATAACACTTGTTTGTCACCCATTTGGACCAATGGGAAATTAAAGCCAAGGATCCATACTTATAGACTATGTAAGTCCGATTTCTCAATTGTATTTGAGAATTTTTCTATAACACTTGTTTGTCACTCATTTGGACCAATTGGAAATTAAAGCCAAGAATCCATACTTTATAGACTATGTAAGTCCGATTTCTCAATTGTATTTGAGAATTTTTCTATAACACTTGTTTGTCACTCATTTGGACCAATGGGAAATTAAAGCCAAGGATCCATACTTATAGACTATGTAAGTCCGATTTCTCAATTGTATTTGAGAATTTTTCTATAACACTTGTTTGTCACTCATTTGGACCAATGGGAAATTAAAGCCAATGATCTATACTTATAGACTATGTAAGTCCGATTTCTCAATTGTATTTGAGAATTTTTCTATAAAACTTGTTTGTCACTCATTTGGACCAATCGGAAATTAAAGCCAAGGATCCATACTTATAGACTATGTAAGTCCGATTTCTCAATTGTATTTGAGAATTTTTCTATAACACTTGTTTGTCACTCATTTGGACCAATGGGAAATTAAAGCCAAGGATCCATACTTATAGACTATGTAAGTCCGATTTCTCAATTGTATTTGAGAATTTTTCTATAACACTTGTTTGTCACTCATTTGGACCAATGGGAAATTAAAGCCAAGAATCCATACTTTATAGACTATGTAAGTCCGATTTCTCAATTGTATTTGAGAATTTTTCTATAACACTTGTTTGTCACTCATTTGGACCAATAGGAAATTAAAGCCAAGGATCCATACTTATAGACTATGTAAGTCCGATTTCTCAATTGTATTTGAGAATTTTTCTATAACACTTGTTTGTCACTCATTTGGACCAATGGGAAATTAAAGCCAAGGATCTATACTTATAGACTATGTAAGTCCGATTTCTCAATTGTATTTGAGAATTTTTCTATAACACTTGTTTGTCACTCATTTGGACCAATGGGAAATTAAAGCCAAGGATCCATACTTATAGACTATGTAAGTCCGATTTCTCAATTGTATTTTAAAATTTTTCTATAACACTTGTTTGTCACTCATTTGGACCAATGGGAAATTAAAGCCAAGGATCCATACTCATAGACTATGTTGGTCCGATTTCTCAATTGTATTTAAGAATTTTTCTATAACACTTGTTTGTCACTCATTTGGACCAATGGGAAATTAAAGCCAAGGATCCATACTTATAGACTATGTAAGTCCGATTTCTCAATTGTATTTGACAATTTTTCTATAACACTTGTTTGTCACTCATTTGGACCAATTGGAAATTAAAGCTAAGAATCCATACTTTATAGACTATGTAAGTCCGATTTCTCAATTGTATTTGAGAATTTTTCTATAACACTTGTTTGTCACTCATTTGGACCAATGGGAAATTAAAGCCAAGGATCCATACTCATAGACTATGTTGGTCCGATTTCTCAATTGTATTTGAGAATTTTTCTATAACACTTGTTTGTCACTCATTTGGACCAATGGGAAATTAAAGCCAAGGATCCATACTTATAGACTATGTAAGTCCGATTTCTCAATTGTATTTGAGAATTTTTCTATAACACTTGTTTGTCACTCATTTGGACCAATGGGAAATTAAAGCCAAGGATCCATACTCATAGACTATGTTGGTCCGATTTCTCAATTGTATTTGAGAATTTTTCTATAACACTTGTTTGTCACTCATTTGGACCAATGGGAAATTAAAGCCAAGGATCCATACTCATAGACTATGTTGGTCCGATTTCTCAATTGTATTTGAGAATTTTTCTATAACACTTGTTTGTCACTCATTTGGACCAATGGGAAATTAAAGCCAAGGATCCATACTTACAGACTATGTAAGTCCGATTTCTCAATTGTATTTGACAATTTTTCTATAACAGTTGTTTGTCACTCATTTGGACCAATGGGAAATTAAAGCCAAGGATCCATACTCATAGACTATGTTGGTCCGATTTCTCAATTGTATTTGAGAATTTTTCTATAACACTTGTTTGTCACTCATTTGGACCAATGGGAAATTAAAGCCAAGGATCCATACTTACAGACTATGTAAGTCCGATTTCTCAATTGTATTTGACAATTTTTCTATAACAGTTGTTTGTCACTCATTTGGACCAATGGGAAATTAAAGCCAAGGATCCATACTCATAGACTATGTTGGTCCGATTTCTCAATTGTATTTGAGAATTTTTCTATAACACTTTTTTGTCACTCATTTGGACCAATGGGAAATTAAAGCCAAGGATCTATACTTATAGACTATGTAAGTCCGATTTCTCAATTGTATTTGAGAATTTTTCTATAACACTTGTTTGTCACTCATTTGGACCAATGGGAAATTAAAGCCAAGGATCCATACTCATAGACTATGTTGGTCCGATTTCTCAATTGTATTTGAGAATTTTTCTATAACACTTGTTTGTCACTCATTTGGACCAATGGGAAATTAAAGCCAAGGATCCATACTTATAGACTATGTAAGTCCGATTTCTCAATTGTATTTGAGAATTTTTCTATAACACTTGTTTGTCACTCATTTGGACCAATGGGAAATTAAAGCCAAGGATCTATACTTATAGACTATGTAAGTCCGCTTTCTCAATTGTATTTGAGAATTTTTCTATAACACTTGTTTGTCACTCATTTGGACCAATCGGAAATTAAAGCCAAGGATCCATACTTATAGACTATGTAAGTCCGATTTCTCAATTGTATTTGAGAATTTTTCTATAACACTTGTTTGTCACTCATTTGGACCAATGGGAAATTAAAGCCAAGGATCTATACTTATAGACTATGTAAGTCCGCTTTCTCAATTGTATTTGAGAATTTTTCTATAACACTTGTTTGTCACTCATTTGGACCAATCGGAAATTAAAGCCAAGGATCCATACTTATAGACTATGTAAGTCCGCTTTCTCAATTGTATTTGAGAATTTTTCTATAACACTTGTTTGTCACTCATTTGGACCAATCGGAAATTAAAGCCAAGGATCTATACTTATAGACTATGTAAGTCCGATTTCTCAATTGTATTTGACAATTTTTCTATAACAGTTGTTTGTCACTCATTTGGACCAATGGGAAATTAAAGCCAAGGATCCATACTTATAGACTATGTAAGTCCGATTTCTCAATTGTATTTGAGAATTTTTCTATAACACTTGTTTGTCACTCATTTGGACCAATGGGAAATTAAAGCCAAGGATCTATACTTATAGACTATGTAAGTCCGCTTTCTCAATTGTATTTGAGAATTTTTCTATAACACTTGTTTGTCACTCATTTGGACCAATCGGAAATTAAAGCCAAGGATCCATACTTATAGACTATGTAAGTCCGATTTCTCAATTGTATTTGAGAATTTTTCTATAACACTTGTTTGTCACTCATTTGGACCAATGGGAAATTAAAGCCAAGGATCCATACTTATAGACTATGTAAGTCCGATTTCTCAATTGTATTTGAGATTTTTTCTATAACACTTGTTTGTCACTCATTTGGACCAATCGGAAATTAAAGCCAAGGATCCATACTTATTGACTATGTAAGTCCGATTTCTCAATTGTATTTGAGAATTTTTCTATAACACTTGTTTGTCACTCATTTGGACCAATGGGAAATTAAAGCCAAGGGTCCATACTTATAGACTATGTTGGTCCGATTTCTCAATTGTATTTGAGAATTTTTCTATAACACTTGTTTGTCACTCATTTGGACCAATGGGAAATTAAAGCCAAGGATCCATACTTATAGCCTATGTAAGTCCGATTTCTCAATTGTATTTGAGAATTTTTCTATAACACTTGTTTGTCACTCATTTGGACCAATGGGAAATTAAAGCCAAGGATCCATACTCATAGACTATGTTGGTCCGATTTCTCAATTGTATTTGAGAATTTTTCTATAACACTTGTTTGTCACTCATTTGGACCAATGGGAAATTAAAGCCAAGGATCCATACTTATAGACTATGTAAGTCCGATTTCTCAATTGTATTTGAGAATTTTTCTATAACACTTGTTTGTCACTCATTTGGACCAATCGGAAATTAAAGCCAAGGATCCATACTTATAGACTATGTAAGTCCGATTTCTCAATTGTATTTGAGAATTTTTCTATAACACTTGTTTGTCACTCATTTGGACCAATGGGAAATTAAAGCCAAGGATCCATACTTATAGACTATGTAAGTCCGATTTCTCAATTGTATTTGAGAATTTTTCTATAACACTTGTTTGTCACTCATTTGGACCAATGGGAAATTAAAGCCAAGGATCTATACTTATAGACTATGTAAGTCCGCTTTCTCAATTGTATTTGAGAATTTTTCTATAACACTTGTTTGTCACTCATTTGGACCAATCGGAAATTAAAGCCAAGGATCCATACTTATAGACTATGTAAGTCCGATTTCTCAATTGTATTTGAGAATTTTTCTATAACACTTGTTTGTCACTCATTTGGACCAATGGGAAATTAAAGCCAAGGATCCATACTTATAGACTATGTAAGTCCGATTTCTCAATTGTATTTGAGATTTTTTCTATCACACTTGTTTGTCACTCATTTGGACCAATCGGAAATTAAAGCCAAGGATCCATACTTATTGACTATGTAAGTCCGATTTCTCAATTGTATTTGAGAATTTTTCTATAACACTTGTTTGTCACTCATTTGGACCAATGGGAAATTAAAGCCAAGGGTCCATACTTATAGACTATGTTGGTCCGATTTCTCAATTGTATTTGAGAATTTTTCTATAACACTTGTTTGTCACTCATTTGGACCAATGGGAAATTAAAGCCAAGGATCCATACTTATAGCCTATGTAAGTCCGATTTCTCAATTGTATTTGAGAATTTTTCTATAACACTTGTTTGTCACTCATTTGGACCAATGGGAAATTAAAGCCAAGGATCCATACTCATAGACTATGTTGGTCCGATTTCTCAATTGTATTTGAGAATTTTTCTATAACACTTGTTTGTCACTCATTTGGACCAATGGGAAATTAAAGCCAAGGATCCATACTTATAGACTATGTAAGTCCGATTTCTCAATTGTATTTGAGAATTTTTCTATAACACTTGTTTGTCACTCATTTGGACCAATCGGAAATTAAAGCCAAGGATCCATACTTATAGACTATGTAAGTCCGATTTCTCAATTGTATTTGAGAATTTTTCTATAACACTTGTTTGTCACTCATTTGGACCAATGGGAAATTAAAGCCAAGGATCCATACTTATAGACTATGTTGGTCCGATTTCTCAATTGTATTTGAGAATTTTTCTATAACACTTGTTTGTCACTCATTTGGACCAATGGGAAATTAAAGCCAAGGATCCATACTTATAGACTATGTAAGTCCGATTTCTCAATTGTATTTGAGAATTTTTCTATAACACTTGTTTGTCACTCATTTGGACCAATGGGAAATTAAAGCCAAGGATCCATACTCATAGACTATGTTGGTCCGATTTCTCAATTGTATTTGAGAATTTTTCTATAACACTTGTTTGTCACTCATTTGGACCAATGGGAAATTAAAGCCAAGGATCCATACTTATAGACTATGTAAGTCCGATTTCTCAATTGTATTTGAGAATTTTTCTATAACACTTGTTTGTCACTCATTTGGACCAATCGGAAATTAAAGCCAAGGATCCATACTTATAGACTATGTAAGTCCGATTTCTCAATTGTATTTGAGAATTTTTCTATAACACTTGTTTGTCACTCATTTGGACCAATGGGAAATTAAAGCCAAGGATCCATACTTATAGACTATGTTGGTCCGATTTCTCAATTGTATTTGAGAATTTTTCTATAACACTTGTTTGTCACTCATTTGGACCAATGGGAAATTAAAGCCAAGGATCCATACTTATAGACTATGTAAGTCCGATTTCTCAATTGTATTTGAGAATTTTTCTATAACACTTGTTTGTCACTCATTTGGACCAATGGGAAATTAAAGCCAAGGATCCATACTCATAGACAATGTTGGTCCGATTTCTCAATTGTATTTGAGAATTTTTCTATAACACTTGTTTGTCACTCATTTGGACCAATGGGAAATTAAAGCCAAGGATCCATACTTATAGACTATGTAAGTCCGATTTCTCAATTGTATTTGAGAATTTTTCTATAACACTTGTTTGTCACTCATTTGGACCAATCGGAAATTAAAGCCAAGGATCCATACTTATAGACTATGTAAGTCCGATTTCTCAATTGTATTTGAGAATTTTTCTATAACACTTGTTTGTCACTCATTTGGACCAATGGGAAATTAAAGCCAAGGATCCATACTTATAGACTATGTTGGTCCGATTTCTCAATTGTATTTGAGAATTTTTCTATAACACTTGTTTGTCACTCATTTGGACCAATGGGAAATTAAAGCCAAGGATCCATACTTATAGCCTATGTAAGTCCGATTTCTCAATTGTATTTGAGAATTTTTCTATAACACTTGTTTGTCACTCATTTGGACCAATCGGAAATTAAAGCCAAGGATCCATACTTATAGACTATGTAAGTCCGATTTCTCAATTGTATTTGACAATTTTTCTATAACAGTTGTTTGTCACTCATTTGGACCAATGGGAAATTAAAGCCAAGGATCCATACTTATAGACTATGTAAGTCCGATTTCTCAATTGTATTTGAGAATTTTTCTATAACACTTGTTTGTCACTCATTTGGACCAATGGGAAATTAAAGCCAAGGATCTATACTTATAGACTATGTAAGTCCGCTTTCTCAATTGTATTTGAGAATTTTTCTATAACACTTGTTTGTCACTCATTTGGACCAATCGGAAATTAAAGCCAAGGATCCATACTTATAGACTATGTAAGTCCGATTTCTCAATTGTATTTGAGAATTTTTCTATAACACTTGTTTGTCACTCATTTGGACCAATTGGAAATTAAAGCCAAGAATCCATACTTTATAGACTATGTAAGTCCGATTTCTCAATTGTATTTGAGAATTTTTCTATAACACTTGTTTGTCACTCATTTGGACCAATGGGAAATTAAAGCCAAGGATCCATACTTATAGACTATGTAAGTCCGATTTCTCAATTGTATTTGAGAATTTTTCTATAACACTTGTTTGTCACTCATTTGGACCAATGGGAAATTAAAGCCAAGGATCTATACTTATAGACTATGTAAGTCCGCTTTCTCAATTGTATTTGAGAATTTTTCTATAACACTTGTTTGTCACTCATTTGGACCAATCGGAAATTAAAGCCAAGGATCCATACTTATAGACTATGTAAGTCCGATTTCTCAATTGTATTTGAGAATTTTTCTATAACACTTGTTTGTCACTCATTTGGACCAATCGGAAATTAAAGCCAAGGATCCATACTTATAGACTATGTAAGTCCGATTTCTCAATTGTATTTGAGAATTTTTCTATAACACTTGTTTGTCACTCATTTGGACCAATCGGAAATTAAAGCCAAGGATCCATACTTATAGACTATGTAAGTCCGATTTCTCAATTGTATTTGAGAATTTTTCTATAACACTTGTTTGTCACTCATTTGGACCAATGGGAAATTAAAGCCAAGGATCCATACTTATAGACTATGTAAGTCCGATTTCTCAATTGTATTTGAGAATTTTTCTATAACACTTGTTTTTCACTCATTTGGACCAATTGGAAATTAAAGCCAAGAATCCATACTTTATAGACTATGTAAGTCCGATTTCTCAATTGTATTTGAGAATTTTTCTATAACACTTGTTTGTCACTCATTTGGACCAATAGGAAATTAAAGCCAAGGATCCATACTTATAGACTATGTAAGTCCGATTTCTCAATTGTATTTGAGAATTTTTCTATAACACTTGTTTGTCACTCATTTGGACCAATGGGAAATTAAAGCCAAGGATCTATACTTATAGACTATGTAAGTCCGATTTCTCAATTGTATTTGAGAATTTTTCTATAACACTTGTTTGTCACTCATTTGGACCAATCGGAAATTAAAGCCAAGGATCCATACTTATAGACTATGTAAGTCCGATTTCTCAATTGTATTTGAGAATTTTTCTATAACACTTGTTTGTCACTCATTTGGACCAATCGGAAATTAAAGCCAAGGATCCATACTTATAGACTATGTAAGTCCGATTTCTCAATTGTATTTGAGAATTTTTCTATAACACTTGTTTGTCACTCATTTGGACCAATGGGAAATTAAAGCCAAGGATCCATACTTATAGACTATGTAAGTCCGATTTCTCAATTGTATTTGAGAATTTTTCTATAACACTTGTTTGTCACTCATTTGGACCAATGGGAAATTAAAGCCAAGGATCCATACTCATAGACTATGTTGGTCCGATTTCTCAATTGTATTTAAGAATTTTTCTATAACACTTGTTTGTCACTCATTTGGACCAATGGGAAATTAAAGCCAAGGATCCATACTTATAGACTATGTAAGTCCGATTTCTCAATTGTATTTGACAATTTTTCTATAACAGTTGTTTGTCACTCATTTGGACCAATGGGAAATTAAAGCCAAGGATCCATACTTATAGACTATGTAAGTCCGATTTCTCAATTGTATTTGAGAATTTTTCTATAACACTTGTTTGTCACTCATTTGGACCAATGGGAAATTAAAGCCAAGGATCCATACTCATAGACTATGTAAGTCCGATTTCTCAATTGTATTTGAGAATTTTTCTATAACACTTGTTTGTCACTCATTTGGACCAATGGGAAATTAAAGCCAAGGATCCATACTCATAGACTATGTTGGTCCGATTTCTCAATTGTATTTGAGAATTTTTCTATAACACTTGTTTGTCACTCATTTGGACCAATGGGAAATTAAAGCCAAGGATCCATACTTATAGACTATGTAAGTCCGATTTCTCAATTGTATTTGAGAATTTTTCTATAACACTTGTTTGTCACTCATTTGGACCAATGGGAAATTAAAGCCAAGGATCCATACTCATAGACTATGTTGGTCCGATTTCTCAATTGTATTTGAGAATTTTTCTATAACACTTGTTTGTCACTCATTTGGACCAATCGGAAATTAAAGCCAAGGATCCATACTTATAGACTATGTAAGTCCGATTTCTCAATTGTATTTGAGAATTTTTCTATAACACTTGTTTGTCACTCATTTGGACCAATGGGAAATTAAAGCCAAGGATCCATACTCATAGACTATGTTGGTCCGATTTCTCAATTGTATTTGAGAATTTTTCTATAACACTTGTTTGTCACTCATTTGGACCAATGGGAAATTAAAGCCAAGGATCCATACTTATAGACTATGTAAGTCCGATTTCTCAATTGTATTTGAGAATTTTTCTATAACACTTGTTTGTCACTCATTTGGACCAATGGGAAATTAAAGCCAAGGATCCATACTCATAGACTATGTTGGTCCGATTTCTCAATTGTATTTGAGAATTTTTCTATAACACTTGTTTGTCACTCATTTGGACCAATGGGAAATTAAAGCCAAGGATCCATACTTATAGACTATGTAAGTCCGATTTCTCAATTGTATTTGACAATTTTTCTATAACAGTTGTTTGTCACTCATTTGGACCAATGGGAAATTAAAGCCAAGGATCCATACTTATAGACTATGTAAGTCCGATTTCTCAATTGTATTTGAGAATTTTTCTATAACACTTGTTTGTCACTCATTTGGACCAATGGGAAATTAAAGCCAAGGATCCATACTCATAGACTATGTAAGTCCGATTTCTCAATTATATTTGAGAATTTTTCTATAACACTTGTTTGTCACTCATTTGGACCAATGGGAAATTAAAGCCAAGGATCCATACTTATAGACTATGTAAGTCCGATTTCTCAATTGTATTTGAGAATTTTTCTATAACACTTGTTTGTCACTCATTTGGACCAATTGGAAATTAAAGCTAAGAATCCATACTTTATAGACTATGTAAGTCCGATTTTTCAATTGTATTTGAGAATTTTTCTATAACACTTGTTTGTCACTCATTTGGACCAATTATAAATTAAAGCCAAGAATCCATACTTTATAGACTATGTAAGTCCGATTTCTCAATTGTCCAAATGGCCGAATTCCCGTAGAGATTACCAACAATTTAAACAATTTTAATTTTCAAAATTTTATAGAAAAATTCTCAAATACAATTGAGAAATCGGACTTACGTAGTCTATAAGTATGGATTCTGGGCTTTAATTTCCCATTGGTCCAAATAAGTGACAAACAAAAATGTGCCCACAAAGGGCCAAATTCCCGTAGAGATCATACAAAGTTATTTTAGTTAAGATACATTTATATCAACTAGTAAAGATCTAAACCAAAAAGTTCCATCGAGCTATGTTGGCAATGTCCCGACTAAACATATTTACTGCCTGGACCACGATGTCGAACGAATTTTTCTTTCGTAAAAATTACATTTAAAACAAAATCAATTTTAAGAATTTTGTTTGTGTTTAAAATGTAATTTGTATGAAAGAAAAATTCGTTCGACATCGTGGGCCAGGCATTTAACTTTTGAGTTAAATATGTCATGACGTAAGCTCTTACGTAAAACATATTTCACTCGGCATATTTATCTTCACACACATGTTCTTCGATAGCTCTGAAAATTTCAAGAGTTTGCATCTTATCATTTAAAATAACATTAACTGATTACATACCCTGTAATTCTTATACTGTTTACGTTTAAATAAAATAATACTATAAGCATTTGTCTAGGGCCTGTATATTATGGTTCGGAATTGGCATACATTAACAGTTTTTACACGTTTCATTGCTCGCTTTAGCACACCCTTTAATATTCATCTTTCGGTCATAGTTACAAATATTATGGTAAAATTTCAGGTCATTGCCTATTAAGGCTTTTGAGATTAAAGACTGAACGGTAGAAATTTACATTTACAACATGTCTTTTCTTTCGGTGTCTTTTCAATAACATTTTGATTTAATTTGTTTCTCTCAATTCATGCAACAGCTGTTATTTCACTCTAATATTCACCTGACAACTTTAGCTGCCACATTTAACCGTTGCAATTATTATTATTATTATTTTTTACAGGCATTGAAATCTTCTGTGTTGCTTTATTTAATTTTTCCTTTATTTATTTTTACGTCTCATTCTTTTTGAAAGTAAATATTTAATTGAAGTAAATTTGCATATGAACTCAATACTCGTACGTACGTATGTATGTTCTTGTGTATGACGACATTAAATATGCCAAGTCAAACTTGTACAAAATTTACCAAAGATCCCACACAAGAGATGGTGACATACAATGGAAAATAATGGGAATCGGAGGAGCAGAGATAACCAAACGATAAGTAAGTAGAGATGAAAATAATCCTACAAATAAAGCTGCAAAGTCAACTATTGTTGTGTGTTTTTATGAGTATGGCACGAATCCTTTTTTTAAATAGGCTGTTCTGTGCTGGGCTGGCATACAAGTTCACAACTACATACATAATAATTTTTTGCTTGTTGAGGGGACTGAAGAAAAAGAAAAGGAAATAGAGTGGAATTGCATTTATGTATGCAATTTTGTCAAAGTGAAAATGTACAAAAAAAAAAAAAAAGATGTCAAGGATTGTGGCTTCAAGTGGCCTAATCCTTGTTAGTGACCTTGTCAAACCAAAATTTAAGAAATCGTTGCCCATTAAGAAAATTATATCATTTCTCCCCCCCCCCCCCGCCTTCGTAACGCTTTTTAATAATTTTTCAGTGCAAAATTTCCAATCCGTAACAAATCTTTAACCCCCCTAGTTGGAGCGTTACGTAATATGTGCACAGCCCCTTATTTTTAAACTGAAAATAAACTGAAAATAAATATTTAAGAAGGTGGTATGTGACAAAGTTATAGTAGTGTAGTAGTCAGAGTGCATACCCGAAGAACAGCAGCTTGAATCGCAATCGACTTCTTGTTTTATGAAAAAAATTTCCAACCTTCATCTACATTTAAAAAAGTAGTCTCCAGACGTTTTTAGCACTGTCTTGACATCAAAAGCTTTGCTGCACCACACAGACGTTTCCGGAAATGCTATCTGCAGACAAAAAACACTGAAAGGAAACAAACTACATAGAATTGTATGAGCAGATTTTTCCTATCCACTGCGAATGACGCCGCATGACTAAATTTTTACTAATTTTTCCATAAACAGTGAACTGACATTTCATAAACAATTCGATGTGAAACACGAAATTTGTACTTCGTAAAATCAGGGAAAAATTTACAGAATTTCTGTAAAAAACGACAACCATTCTAAACTCAAATTAAATAAAATTTTCCAATTTTTAGTTAATTTTTTTTTTTAATGTGTACACATGAATTTTGGTATGTCCGTCCGTATGCATGTTTGTATATGATACACAAAGATTTTGCAATAAATTTATGCATTTCCAATCAATCATAATATTGAGTTTATTGGTTTTTCATACATGTACTATTAATGCATATTTGTTGCAAATATTTCTAGTAAATATATTTCAATATTTGTCTATTTTAAATCCAAAATTGCTAAATTAGCTGATAAATTTTAATTAATATATTCGTTTGTTGTTTGGTTTTGTATTCTAAAACAAACAAATTATTTTCAAATTCTATCCACCTTCCAAACCACATACGCCCTCTTCTTCTATTACCATCTTTATTTACTCTAATAATGGAATGGCATTTTTTAATTAAACAAATTGTTAACTGATAAAAGTTAATAAATGTTTGAAGAAATTTTATCTGAGAATTGCACAATAACAAAAATAACAACAACAACCTCAAACAATGTACATACATACACCTAGAAAAAAAGATTAGTTTGAAAGCGCTTAGCCAATAAAGTATTACTTGCATAGTCGTAGACTATATTTCAGCTACCGCTATCAATATTCTATGAATCCAAAATGCATTCCACGATCATGATCATGATAAGACCATAATTGTAATAAACATGAAAATAAATACTATTGTGGGTGGGTTGTTTAAGCCGATGTATTACAAACTTGTGCGTTCTACGTTTAATGCCAATAATGAACACATATAAATTTTATATTTAAATCAGTAAGTAAAACAATTTAAATTAGTTAAGTATTAAATATATTAATGCAACTGTGTTCCAGGGTGAAAAATTATCGTAAATAATCCCTATTAGATGCCATTTGAGGGTGGTGTTGGCTGAAGTGGTTAGCGCGTTGACTACTAAGCAAACAATGACTTGGGCCTGGGTTCAAACCCTGGCCAGAGCAAGTCAATCAACATCTTTAATTTCTCTAATGTACATTGTATTAATTGTTGTCGGACTATTTAAGTGATGAAGGCATAGCGCTGGTCACTAAAAAACTGTTCCGACAGCGATTGAGGCTATTCAAGCTAATGTACAGAGCATCGCCCTCCTTCATCGGTTAACAGAAACATCGGCAAAGTAAAACAATTAATAAAGTGGCTGCTAATACAGCTTAACAAAGTTAATGCGTCTACTTAACACCGGAGGCGCCTCAACACTGCCTCTCCCTGAGTTCCGGCACAGTGCACTGCATACGTACGGGTCATCCCCTGAGTGCTGGTCCTAATTAAAAAAAAAGAAAAATAAAAAAATTTAAAATTCCATGGAGCTTACCAATTTGATCGGTTGTTGCAACTATTAGGTTAGTGGCCATAACTAAAAATATAGTAGTACCACATGAAAATTCCAGTAGTTGTATTAGCAAAATTCTATAATAGTTTTTGCAACCGACCGCCACATTTCGATTTGACAACAAATTCGGTTGTCACAACTAATCTGTTTTCTCTGTGTACTCTTTAATTAAATGTATTCGTTACAATCAAAAACTTTAAGCAAAAATATAAACATAAATAATTAAATTAAATTGTTTTAAATTGTTCATCATTCTTTACATTTTTCTTAACTAGACGTTGCAGTTGAATTTATGTATTAATTTTTTGTATCTCTTTTTCTTGTTGCAACAAATTTTATTTTTCTATTCACTCGTGTCGTAAATTATGCATGCAGGCAGCATTGCGTTGCACATTTTTCAATGCTGCTGTTGATGCTGCTGCTGTTGCTGTTGCTGCTCCTGCTCTTTTCGACATTTCATAAAGAGCGTGCTGCCAAACGAAATAGCAGTTAGATGGCAACAAACAATTTTGATTGCAAGTGGAATTTTAAAAATGAAAATTTCTCTATAACATTTTTGAAATGTTTAAGTACTACAAGTCGATTGTTTTGTTGCTTTTTAAAATAGTTTGAAGCTAACAGTGACGTAGTAGCTTTAAATAATGTGCTGCAACAAATGGGACTTTGGTGATTTAATTTTGGGACTGATTGACAAGTTCTTTTTAGCTGAATCGGGCCACATAAAAATATAGATTGAAAAACATTTCTCTGTACTTAAAATATTTTCTTTAATTTTTGTTACTTGTGTTTCATATGCAAAATCAGTTTTAAAAAGTTTATAAATTCGTATCAAATAATCTAAATTTCTGTTTTAATCGATTAATCCGTCGATCTCGGAATCGAAGTTTTGTTTTAGTCGGTAAATATCGGTTTAATTTTGCATTGAACAGCGAAGCGATTAATAGAAATTTTGATCGGTGTTCATAAGGATCTTAAACTAATCGGTTTTCTATTTTGATCGATTAATCGCTCGATCTGTGAATCGAGGTTTTACTTTAATCGGTAAATATCGGTTAATTAAGCTCTTTAAGCAAATTTTAAGCAGCGTCTATAAGGTAGTTAAACGAATCGGTTATTTCCATTTGAATCTTTTAATCGCCCGATTCATATAATCGGCTCTTTGATTAAATCCGTTAATATCGGTTAGTGCTGGAACGATCGCTTAACTGAGTACTATACATTTTTATCAGTGTTCAGAATGTTCTTGAACTAATTGGGTTTTTATTTTAAACGCCTCATTACGCGATTAGTGATTGGATTGCATCGATAAGTAAATCGAAGTTTTATTTTAATCGGAAATTATTCAGGATTAATCGGTTAAGCGATTTAAGCAAATTTTAGTCAGCGTTAAACGAATCGCTTGGTTCCATTCGAACCGATTAATAGAATCGGCGCTGCGATTTAATCGGTTAATATCGGTTAGTTCTGGATTAATCGCTTAACCGAGTAATAGAAATTTTGAACGGTGTGTATAAGGTTCTTGAACTAATCGGGTTCAGACGTGTAGTGGCTCAATTACTATATCGCCATTCCGGTTTAATCGATTAATATCTATTGGTTTTTGGTTAATTGTTTAACGATTAATCAATCTACTTTTAAGGATCCAGACGGTGTATATCAACCGATCTTCTCTCGCCACAAAGTAATAATATTCTAATAGAATTTATAAACGAAATTTTTAAAAGCATATTTTCCACTTTAAAACACAAAATTTTAATTAGACGCACACACACACACCTATACACTCCCAATAGCAAACAACGCACCTGACTTTTGACACCTACTAGAAAGATACACACTTATAAATAAATAGTTCTAAATTATCTTGATGAACGAGTGTAGTAATTAGTTCCAATTAAGACCTATTTATTACAGCGTACATGTTAAATGTGTTAATTTTTTTTATTTATTTCATATTTGTTGTTGCTTTTTTCCTCTTTGTAAGACTGACGTCTTTTTTGACTTTGTCTCAAAATCTATTAATCATGCAATAAAAATTCATTGCACTCAATTTAAATATTTTGTTGTTACGGCCATTAAAATGAAAAGAACACCAATAAAATTTCAGACAGAAAATTTGCCAAGAAACGAAATAAAAAAATAAAATCCATTAAAATTTCATGATGAAATAGAGTGCAAATGATGTATAGATTACGATTAGAAAAATCCCTTGGACAAAATATATTTATAAATGCAGGAATTTTTAATGCATCTTAAAAAAGAAATACCTGCATTTTATATTATTTTGAGGTATAAAAGAAATTGCATTCATTTTTATTTACTAAATCACTGATGCTGCCTGCTTTTAAACGTGCGCCGTCGTCTTTGTCTTCATATTTACCATCCTAGATCCTTGTGTGTTACTCTTCTTGTTGTCATTTAATTTGGGTTGCCTTAATTTTGTTGTTCGTATAAATACTACTTGTAGTATGTTCAGTTTCCGAAAGTAGTTGTAATGAAAAATTCATGTCAAAGTCAGGTGCATTATGTACATTTGTACGTATTTGGAAAACTACAACATCAATTTCTTTAATTTCATTTTCTTTTTGTCTGTTCTCTTTCTAGTCTTTTTTTATCTGTGATTACAATCTTGTATTTGCAGTTTAAATTTTTCTGACATACTCTTGAACATTTGAAATATTAATGCCAATTGACCTTAACTATTTAAAAGCAAAATGTAAAGGAAAATATTTTTAAAAAGAAAATAGAATAAAATTACATATTAAATTTGTATGTTTAAGGGATAAATAAATAATGTGTATCAGAAATGTTCTGGCTTCGATTCTCACGTAAAATATTCAATCAGTTAAACGGTTACATGCTGACAAATAAACTGTGCGATTAATCGATTAAGCAAGTAAACTGCATTTACATTTTCATTATTAAAAATTTTTGGCGAAATAATGTTATTTTTGTAACCCGGCAAACGATAGTTTAAAATAAAATAATTGGGGTATTCACACTGTCGTCATAAAGTCATATGTCATAATATAATAGCACACCAAAATATGATAAGTGTGAACACCCCGTCATAAATTAGTGTGCTATGTCATTATTGTGCCAGCTGATAAACATTTAACAACACTCCGTTTGCCTTTTGGCTTAAATGTAAATGTTTTTTAATTCAGTCCGAATTGTTAATAAAGAAAATAATAAATTTCCTGTAAATCTTCTAAAATGTCATTTATCAATTAAAATTTTCAAATTGTTTTTTATCTATACGAACTTGCTGAAATAAATATAAACAAAAGCAGCTGCTGTCGGTAACATGAGCTGAAGTATTTTTTTAACGGCGGCAAGTGAAAAGACGTCCACAAGCTGCCAGGCAGATCACTTACACAAACACATATTCTTATTCTTTTTTATTTATAAGTAGCGGTGGGTTGTAAATATTATCGCCGACTCGACTGAAGAGTTTCAGCTGCTCGACTAAGGTTTCTACTGATATTTTATGACAAACCATAAATATACCTTAAAAAGTCTTATTATTTTATGACTTTTTTGCTCGAAGCACAGCAACAATTTTTTTAAACCATTGTAAAATAATAAGACATTATGACAATATGACTGATATGACTACATTGTGAACACCCCAAATATGTAAGTATGTCTGTTGAGCAGTAACTAATTTCTTCGTTTTCCATTTTAAGTGCCGGAAAATATTCTAGGAAAATAATGCTAATAGGAAATATGTACAGGAAACATATAAAAAATATGTATATGACACTCCAAACAAATACAAATAACCTTAAACTTCTGAGAACTTAAAATATTAAAAGTTGAATATATTTAAAAAGTTTACATATGCATACATGTTGCAAAAAATACATATACATATATGACAGATAATTTTTCTTTATATATTTTCAAAATGTAATAAAACTATTATCTACACAATATATTTTTGCATATTTTTCAAAATATGTGTGTCGAAATATATGGGAAAATTTTTTCAAAAATATTTTTTGTAAATATGGCTGACTTGCAAAACGTTCGTATACAATGTTTGTATACAGTATTGCTACTGTATTTAAATCAAATACATATGCAAAGTTCGGAAACAATGCAACAACTATAAAACCGATGCCTTGTTTGCTCTCTTACTGCGTTAAATTTACTTTGCGGCGGCGTTTTGAAATGGTATACATTGTATAACTATTGTACTGCGGCGTTATGAAATGTGATGCTTTGTTCAAACACAAAGCAATTGGCGTTTTGGAAGTCAGCCTATATCTTAAATGCCAATATTTCATATTTTCTAATTAATATTTCTCATATTGGTTGCCGCTACAACAATAATATGGTTGGTTTACGTGGCTGCCTGTTACGCACCAGCATTCAAGTAGAATCAGAAGATTCCGTGTTGACAGACCACTCCACTCGTCAGTGTTAACCTGTGTAGGTCCGAACCTAGGCCTCGGATTCGTTATTAGACACTAAATCCAAACCGTCGCATTTAGATACCTAATCAGGTCACCCAGACCTATCCCTGATAGCTCCGACAGTTCGTCTAGTTTGCTATTGCCCAAGAATTTGTGTCTCGAAAAGTGCAAGGCCGGGCATTCGCAAAGAAAACTGTTTCTTCGCATTGTAGGAATGGCTGCTAGCACGTCTCCCGATTACCCAGTGCCCCGTCATTACCCCAACGGTTTTTGTTAATTAGTTGTGTTGTGCGCTTATCGTTGTAGCAAGACCACATTTTCCTAGCTACGTTACACGTGGTCAACCTGCGCCACCTATATTCAGCGCTCTGCCGATAATATTTGAGAATGCGGCATGGCTACCGATTCAGCAATGGTGACGTCCATGGCAGAACCAGGCATGGCCAGCTCATGTGTGTTGTATTTGGTTGGAGTGATATACAAGTACAGATATTTTACTGATTAGTGTTTTTCATATTGGTATATATTTCACTAGAATACTTAATTCTCATATTTTTATGGTTAAAAATTTTGCATTTAGAAAACGGTTACTAAACAAATAATTGGAAACTAAGAAAACAGGAATATGTGCATTAATCTCCTTAATCATAAGCAATGACTTTAATAGTCGTTGATGAATAAGGCGAGTAATAATTACAGCATAATACGGTAGAATATAAATACCAGGGAAACTGTTAATATGCAGTTGCATATTTTTTACTGTGCGATTATTGCAAATCCACATAATATATTTTTGTGTTTCAGAACCTTTTAAGAATTTTTCGCAACAATTGGTTTGTGCATATTTTGTGCATATTTTACTCTTTGCAGCATAGTTTTGTAGTTTTCCGACTACAGCGTATGTATAGGGAATATGTTAGCTTTTGTGTCATATATAAAAAAAGAGAAAAAAAAAATATGTATTTGTAGTTGGAGCAGCAATTTGAAAAATTTTTTTCAGCGATTTTGAATCAAGTGTATTTAAGTATTCTCCAATTTTCTAATAACCCCTACGTATGCAGTGCACTCTGCCGGAACTCAGGGGAGGGATAGGGTAGAGAAGATAGATGTTGAAAATTTAGAAGACTTAACTCTTTCACAACTGTGCTTTTCGCGTTATGTTAATTTTTAAAGCAGTGTTGACGCGCCTCCGGTGTTAAGTAGAAGCATTGACTTTGTTAAGCTGTATTAGCAGGCATTTTATTTTACTGCGCCGATGTTTCTGCTAACCGACGAAGGAGGGCGATGTTGTGTACATTAGCTTGGAACAGCATCAATCGGTGTCGGAACAGTTTTTTAGTGACCAGTGCTATGCCTTCATCACTTAAGTCCGACAACAATTAATAAATGTCTCACTAATTCACAGCAGAAAAATTAATGATGTTGATTGACTTGCTCTGGCCAGGGTTTGAACCCAGGCCCCAAGACATTGTTTGCTTAGTAGTCAACAAGCTAACCACTTCAGCCAACACCTCTTTACAGCATAAATTTGCTTAATTCGGATTGCTCTCAGGTTTTATAATTTGTAATTAATTTTATTGATTTTTCTGCGGAATTTCAAGATTTATCGCTTATTTCTAGATCAAGAAACATACAAGAAGACAAGGATTAAGTTTTGCGAACATTTAAACTATTTGTGAGATTTTGCTTACTTATGGCGGAAAAATATGACAAACATGTTGGATAGAATAGAATAAATAGAATAGAATAGAAAAGTGGATAGATCTGGTCCAAGGACCGGCACTGCGACACCTATTGGATATTTTGTGCCATGGATCTCTAAATTAAACCAAGCTCTGAATGACTCTCCTTATGAAAGTCAGCACAGAGCTTGGAGAAGCCCGCCCGCCTTACTCGCATATCATCCGAACACACAAATTCAGAAAGAAAAACACACCTTCTATTATTACATAAGACTACACATTCACAGAGAATGTGTGCCGTTGTCTCATCCTCTTCCATGCATAAACGGCGCATGGGTGAGCGAAATAGGTTACTTTTACAAAGATTGTAGTTCAGTCCATAATGACCGGAGAGGAAACCAGTAACTAGCCGTAAGTCGTTCCTGTTGAAATTCAGGATGCCATTGTATGAGAATGTCTGTATCAACGATTTGGCCTGCCTTAAACCGGGAAAAGCCACCCAAACTTTCTTAGTGGTCGATATGTCGTTCTCGCTGATTAGATTTGTTAGAGTCGACCAATTTACGCCACATGTTGGACATACAGATTAATAAAAATTTAATTCCATTAATTATTTTCGGATCAGGATGAAAGAACTGCCAAAAGTATATTTCGTGGTGTTAGAAATGAATATTTTAAAAATTACAAACGAAATGATTTGTATACCCTGTTAAGAGCATATTTATGGCAATTGAAGCAGCATATTTTCCCTGATAAAAACATTCGCCTTAAAAAGGCTGCCTAAAATTCCTTTTGTTAGCGATGATATGTAGTTTCATTCAGCATCCCCACATTATTGGAATTCTAAAATTAAATCATATTAAAGATTACACACCGATTTAGCAAAATCTTTTATAAATATTTAATAGTTTCTTAAAAGCTTGAATGTAGTATCTTCACCTTCATTAGCGGAAAAATACAAAAATTTCTTTCTAATCTTTTGTTGGGTTGAAAAAGCATTTTGAAAAGTTGCTGTAGACTTGATATAAATCTTATAGGGGATTAAATACAATGCGTATGATGTAAAATATCTTTAAAAGACTATAGTATCTTTGTCTCTCTGTCTGTGTGTCTTATGCCTTGTTTATATTTATTTACCAACCACTTAGTAAATTTGTATTTTTTCGTAAACCGTCACTATTTTTATCAAGAATTTATAAAAAGTTTTTTCCCCTGCTTTGGAAAATATTATAAAAGTTTAATCTTCCACCAACAAAAAAAAATAAATATATCCATGTAATACAATGATTAATTAGTTTTTGTTGTGGGTACATATTTTGATAAAAAAAAAGTATTTTCGATTTTGGTTGTTTGTTGTTCCTTTTTTAGTTTAATATTGAAATAAAAAAGACATCCGCAAAAGCCACTAAAATATGCTGCTGCACAAAGAAAAAAAAAATAAAACAGAAAATAAATTCAACAAATATTGGCGACATCAACTATAAATATTTCAAATTTCAAAATACTGCAAAGAAATGCACAAATTCAGGCACTAACAAATTAACAAATAGATTTCTATGTTCGAGCACGTTTTTAACTCATAATAGTTTTTTTTTTTTTTGCCTTTTGTTTAAATAACTTTCGATACTTTTATTATTTTAAGTTACATAAATTGTTTTAAATTTTTCTATTTAATAGAGCGAATAACTAAACTCTTATAGTTGGACTGATATTTATGATTTAATACCGAGAATTTAAAATAAAATGATGCTGAAGGAAACAAAGTTTATTACGAAACTTAAAATGAGTTTCACAATTTATGAACAAAATCGAATTTCAATTTCAATTGCACAGTGGGAATATGCTAAATAAATTTGCACAGTCTCAACAGAGAATTATACTAAAATTAAATGTAATATGCACATATATCGTGCTTTACCTCCTTACGATTTTTCTCTATTTACACTGTACAACAAAAATAGAAATACATTTTAAAGAAAAAACACAAGAAAAATAATTTCTGTATCGCCGTTTTGTCCGTTTTTAATTTTGTCAGGAATTAATTTTGCGGCCAGTGAAATTTCACCTCTCACATTTGAAAAATTAAAAAAAAAAAATAAGTTTCAAAAATTCAAAAATTTTATAATAAATTTCGCTATTTATTTTAAATATTAAAATTTGCAAATGTAAAGAAAAATTTCGAAACAAAAAAGTACCCATTGTAAAACGTTTGAAATTTATTTGGCATTCCAAACGATTATTTATTTAAAATTTTAAGAATTCAACAAGTAAGAAATGATACTGTTTTTATTATTTCGTAAATAAATCATGAATTAGAGCATAAACCCTAATAAAGATCTTTAGCCGTTAAAGCGAAACACTAATTGTGTGCTCAGGTAGATGCTGTGACAATAGAACTTGACAAAAGTCATAAACAAATTTTGTTACTAACTACCAGGCCTTTCCTTTGTTAGGTCTCATTGTAATTGTTTCAAGGTTAATTATCGGATTATTCCATATTTCTAAAGAAATGCATCTGTTATCTTACATCCTGTTTATAATTAATATTTTAAAACGGCTACCTGCATGTATTTCTTAAATATCCTAAATATCCTAAGTTATTTGATTGTGAGGATTCCTATAAAAGGACATCACTTCTGTGTGTTCTCTATAAGTGTCTTGAGAAAAATCAAAAGTGAAAGTTTAAAATATTCAAAAAAAAGTATTAAAATATTAAATTTATCTTTACTTAAATATTGTGAGTTAACAAATTGCAAAAACAAAGAAACATGTCTGTTCTACTTTTGATTATTAAACAAACGGATGTGGGAATGCACATAAAAAATCTGTTTGTCTCTGCAAATACTCAATCAGACACCTTCGAATGCACTACTGAAAAAGATGTTAAGAAATTGTGGAAGGAATTCCGCAGTGTCTCCCAAAAACTACGCTCCGCTGGTATTCAAAATAATAAAGTCTATTCCGAAGTTAAAAAGTATGTTGTAAAATACGAAGAACTTAAGCGGAGAAATGAAGAAGAACTTCGTTTTCTGCAAAATCTGCAACAATTTAAAAATATTCTACAACAAGCAAGACAAAATTTGGAATATCCACAAATTTACCTGCGAAAATTAAAATTTACATTTGATTTAATTAAACGCAACTACAAAAATGTTTCTGTTTTGGTTTCCGAAAGAACTTATGAAAGTTACAAGGAAATGATTTTAATATATTTTGACATTCTTTCAAAAATAAATGAGCAGATTTGGAAGCGAAATAAGAAACCAACTTTACCAACAGTTTCTGTACAACTTCATAATGCTGCAAATAAGGAGTCGCAACAGCAAAACTGTCAAAACACATCAGAAAATCTATTTGCTGTCCCCTCAAGATCAACAGCCGCACAACGATGCATAGAAAACGTAGAGCGCATTAGACCAATCTTAATGTAACGAAGTCTGCCTATTTGAAGATGACTAGGAATAGTCGAAGCCGATAGTCGTTCACTAACCCGATTCCAGATTTGAGATTTGCAACACATGAAAATAATTCAATATGATCACTTTGATTTAAAAATTAACTTAAAAAAAAATTAATGAAAATTAGAAAACAAGTAGATTTAACCGATCACTAGTGGGAAAACTACAAATCCAATAAATAAAAAGTGTAGAATGTATTGAAACTGTCATTCAAAATAAGATTAAAATTAAAATAAATCTTTCTTCTTAAAAAATTAAAAAAATCTTATTTTAATATTTTTCTTTTTTTTGGTGTTTAGATTTTATTGCAGCAGGTCGTGAGTCTACCTGAGCTCTACTCAGTTTTCGCTATTTAACGGCCAAACCTACGATGTCGTCCGATCGATAAATCAAATTAGTTTTTTTATATTTAGAAAACCAGCGAACGATATCGTTCGACATCGGGAGCCAGGCCGCAAATTTAAGAAGGATGCAAACAAAACTCTTTTGTAAATGAGCTCAGCTGGAAAATTAATATCATTTCTATCAAAATAAGTATATGCAATGCATGTATGTATGTATTTTCAGAAATCTGTACCGCCTTATTTATTAGCTATTATTAAGATTAAGGTATGAGTATTTTAAGGGAAAAGCGAGTTAAACTTTAACAATCGTTTAAGAACAAGACTTTTACTGTTCAATTATGTTTAAAGAGATCAATTTACAAAATCAGATAATTTCAATCCTAGTGTCGTTTTTGTGTAATTTTTTTTCAAAGAACTTTGTTGGAACTTTATTAAAAACTTTACTAAAGGAAATTGATAACGAATATATAAAAAGACTCGTGTGTTCCATTTTTTTTTTTGAACGACTTCAATTTGTTTGCGATTAGTTTATTTTTGGTGGTTGAACTAATTTATTCTTATCACATGTCTGCCTAACTAATTGCTCTATTAATGTTCATTTAATTTTCTTTTTGTTGATTTCACTTGCTGCTTCTTCCGTGTTTATATACAAAATTTTCCTTAACTATTTTTATGATTTTCCTCTTCTCTCTCTCTCTCTCTCCCTGTGATTATTTTCTATCAAAACGTACAAATTGACGGCTCAACTTTATATAAATTTTTATTTTAATTTGTTTGTTTTCCATTAACGCTTTCACAATATTATCTTTGTTGAAGTATTAAAACTAGAAAATTTACGAAACTAAAACTTATCAGAATGTCAATTAAAAGTTAACGAAGGAATCACATACAAAAATATTGTAAAATACAGTGAATTGTTTGCGTTTGTTATTTCAAGAGTATGACAGACAGACAGACAACCTTTAATAACTCATTAATTAAGTTTTGTTTTCTTTTGTTTTTTTTTTTCGAATACTTTGATTCTTTTTCTTTCGTTCTTTTGAGTTTGGACAATCGAAAAATAAAAGATTTTCGAAAATTGTTATAAAAGTTTTCACAACTTGAGGTGAGGAAAATATTCAAATATTGCTACTTCTGGCCAGCTTTCTGCTTATATGGAGCAAAAGCTTTGGAAACAATTTAGATTACAACCGCTGAGGGAGTTAGAACATGGCCTACCTGTTTTAACTAATATGCCAAACATAATTTAAAAAGTTTTGCTTGAAATAAAAAATATTTGGAATATTAAAAAAAAAATAGATTGTAAAGAAAGCAACAATAAAATTAAATCGGAAAGAATCTCCATTAAAATTGCTTGAAAATTGTTAAAACTGTCTATGAGTCTCATACGAAACTCAAACTGTCTATGAGTCTCATAAGAGAGTATAAAAATCGAAAAAACTCATTATTGCTTATGCCGCATATGCCGAAAGAAGGAAAATATTGATGTTTTCATTTCCTCAACTGCATTTTAAGTATATTTTGTATAAATAAAAATTTACATTTTATGAAAAATGTATTTTTATTTAGGACCAGCACTCAGGGGATGACCCCTACTTATGCAATGCATTCTGCCAGAACTTAGGGAAAGGGATAATGTGGTCAATATAGATGTTGAAAATATAGAAGACTTAATTAAGTCGTACAACTGCTTTGCACGTTATGTTAATTTTTTTATAGCAGCGTTTCAGTGCCTCCGGTGTTAAAGTAGACGCATTATATTTCTTAAGGTGTGTGAGAAGTCATTTTATTTGATGTTTTACTCCGCCGACGATTCAGCTAACCGACGAAGGAGGGCGCCTTGATGTACATTAGCTTGGAAATGTATCAATCGCTACTGGATCAGTATTTAATGATCAGTTCTATGCCTTCATCACTTAAACACAGTCCAAAAAACAATTAAAACAATGGGTGCGTTTAGCAGATACAGTTTGCTACACAACTGTTGCTCAACAATCTGCTGAACGCTTTGAGCGAGCGCTCACTGTTTTAGGTAACAAAGAAAAAGTACGATACACTTCATCAAATTACGGTATTTCAGTTCAGTTTGACTTTTGAATCAAATTTCATAATCACCCCTATCGGAAAAAATTTTTCCCTCGAATTTTTACCTTTTCCCATAATTGCAATCGTGAACAACTCCCATGAAAAAATTCCCCTTATCGTGAATAATTTTTATCTCATAAGTTTTTTCACTTTTCCCTTCAATTTATTCACTTTATTTTTGATGGGGAATAGAACAAAACATGTATTTAATTCTTCATACAAGTTGAATATTAAAGCTTAAAAAGTTTATTTTAAGAAAAATGTCTGATAATAATGCACAAGCTGATGTATTGCTCTACAAAATGCAAAACAACAGGTTCAATGCCTGCGGATTTGAGAAGCTTTAATTTGTTGGAATTATTCCTTTTTGTTGGCTTTCCACAAAGAAGCCGAATTATTTTACGACATAAATGGAGGAATGCAATAAACAAACGCTGCAACTAAACTATCGCTCCAACACTGAATATTTAGCTCTAATTTTTTTTAAGTTTTCTTTAAAATTCATATGTATACCGCAGTATATTTTTGAACAAAAATTTATTTTATTTTTTATTTTTATAATCTTTTTCCTTATTTTACATTCACTACGAATTGATAGCGGGAACAAACGTTCCCATGAAATTCACGATACCAAATTTCCCTTCATGGGAAAAAATATTTCACATGTTGTTCACGATAGGGGTGAATATATTTTTAAATTTTAATTTATTTAAATTCACAAAAAAATATTATAAAATCTTTTCTTCGCGCCCAATGTCTCACTAATGCACATCCGACAAATTAATGATGTTGATTGACTTGCTCACCAGGGTTTGAAGCCAGGCCCAGAGTCAATCCTTGCTTAGAAGTCAATGTCCTAATATCTTCAGCCAACACCACCCTTATTTTGAAAGTCAGTTTTAATACATGTTTCAATTTTTATTTATTGGTTTTGTAAAGTTTTCACACTTGTGATCGGTTAAATCTACTTGTTTTTTAAGTTTCATTAATTTTTTTAAGTTAATTTTTAAATCAAAGTGATCATATGGAATTATTTTTATGTGTTGCAAAACTCTAAGCTGGCATCGGGTTAGTGAACGACTATCGGCTTCGACTATTCCTAGTCATCTTCAAATAGGCAGACTTCGTTACATTAAGATTGGTCTAATGCGCTCTACGTTTTCTATGCATCGTTGTGCGGCTGTTGATGTTGAGGGGATAGCAAATAGATTTTCTGATGTGTTTTGGGACTCCTTATTTGCAGCATTATGAAGTTGTGCAGAAACTGTTGGTAGAGTTGGTTTCTTATTTAGCTTCCAACTCAGCTCATTCATTTTTGAAAGCATATCAAAATATATGAAAATCATTTCCTTGTAACTTTTATAAGTTCTTTCGGAAACCATAACAGAAACTTTTTTGTAGTTGCGTTTAATTAAATCAAATGTAAATTTTAATTCTCGCAGGTAAATTTCTGGACTGTCCAAATTTTGTCTTGTTTGTTTCAGAATATTTTTAAATTGTTGCAGATTTTGAAAAAAACGAAATTCTATTTCATTTCTCCGCTTAATATCTTGGGCTGTTGATGTTGAGGGGACAGCAAATAGATATTCTGATGTGTTTTGACAGTATTGCTGTTGCGACTCCTTATTTGCAGCATTATGAAGTTGTGCAGAAACTGTTGGTAGAGTTGGTTTCTTATTACGATTCCAAATCTGCTCATTTATTTTTGAAAGAATGTCAAAATATATTAAAATCATTTCCTTGTAACTTTCATAAGTTCTTTCGGAAACCAAAACAGAAACATTTTTGTAGTTGCGTTTAATTAAATCAAATGTAAATTTTAATTTTCGCAGGTAAATTTGTGGATATTCCAAATTTTGTCTTGCTTGTTGTAGAATATTTTTAAATTGTTGCAGATTTTGCAGAAAACGAAGTTCTTCTTCATTTCTCCGCTTAAGTTCTTCGTATTTTACAACATACTTTTTAACTTCAGAATAGAATTTATTATTTTTAATACCAGCGGAGTGTAGTTTCTGGGAAACACTACGGAATTCCTTCCACAATTTCTTAACATCTTTTTCAGTAGCGCATTCGATGGTGTCTGTATGAGTGTTTGCAGAGACAAACAAATTTTTTATGCGCATTCCCACATCCTTTTGTTCAGCAATCAAAAATGGAACAGACATGTTTTTTTCTTAATGCAATTTGTTATCTGTTTTCACAAGATTTAAATAACGATGAATTAAAAATTTTATTATTATTTTTTAAAAATATTTTAAACTTTCACTTTTGATTTTTCTCGAGACACTGATAGAGAACACACAGAAGTGATGTCCTTTTATAGGAATGAAATAACTTGAAATAATTTAGGATATTTAAGAAATACAGGCAGGTAGCCGTTTTAAAATATTAATTATAAACAGGGTGTAAGATAACAGATGCATTTCTTTAGAAATATGGAATAATCCGATAATTAACCTTGAAACAATTACAATGAGACGGACAGACTAACTGACAGGCATGGGTCACTCAACTTTTTTATATCTAATGATCCATTGATCGGTCCTCACAATGAAATAACTTGAAATAATTTAGGATATTTAAGAAATACAGGCAGGTAGCCGTTTTAAAATATTAATTAGTACGTGTTTTTAATAAACAGAGTGTAAAATATCAAATGCATTTCTGTAGAAATGTAGAATAATCCGATAATTAACTTAACCTTGAAACAATTACCACGTGACCTAACAAAGGAAAGGACTGGACTTTTGTCAAGTTTTATTGTCACAGCATCTACCTGAGCACACTTTTAGTGTTTCGCTTGAACTGCTTAAGATCTTTATTAGGGTTTCTTTCGCTAAGTTTTGACAAAATGCATTGCCTGAGTAGGGGTCATCCCCTGAGTGCTGGTCCAAAAAAATGTGGGTTGAGTCTACCCATGATCTGACATAAGCGCAAAGCGAGTGAAATTTATTTTGTAGGTCTCGCTCCAAACACCAAATGCAACTGTTTGTGTGCAGTAAAACAATATTTTTTAAATCTTAATATTTTTATATGAAACAAAATCAGTATTTGATAAGTCGAAAATCATACAAAATTTTGCGAAACAGAAACTGGTGTTTTAAAAATGCGAACTAAATTTTTTTTCTTTAAATGGGCAATAGACCACATCAATACTGTGCTGGCAATTTGCTATTATTGCTGCTATTTAAATTTTTAAAGTAAAAAAACCTTACAGCAACATTTCTTAAAATTCTTCTGAAACTATTAAGTTTCTTTAAACGTTTTAAGTGAATAACAAACACCATCTCATTTATTAGTTAGCAAAACCAACTAACTTCATTTGAAATAAATTTAAATTTTAGATTTCATTTACCTTTCCTGCATGCAGGCAGGTAGGCAGCAGGCATAAAAAAAGATACATGGCTAAATTTTCTATCTACAAATTTCTTTGCAAATCTTCATCAATAACTAATGCCGTACATGCACAGCATTTTCGTATCAAATCCTTTTAACACAATCCTTTTGCATATGAAACAAATTTCATTTCTAATAGAAGTAATATTTTTGCATGTCGAGACAAGTATTGTGTTGTTACCACCACAAACAGCAAACAGCAGCAGCAATACAACCTTTATTCATGTTTCAAGTCTATTTAAACTGAAATAGATAGACTTGAAATGAAAACATGAATATATTTAAGATTTCCACAAAAAACATCCATTCACCACATAGTTTTGGCACGTGAATAATTATATACGAATACATGGAGAGAGAAAAAGAGAGGGAGAGAAACGTTCGCACTTAGCCACATTCAATCCAAGATGTTTCTATGCTGTTGAAGACGACACATAACAAATCCTTTGCATTATGTTTAACAGTTATTTGGGTCTTTATAAAAAAGAAGGAACTCTAGAGAGTAGAGTAGAGTGTGTGGTAGTAATACGATATACCCATCTAATATTACATATCTGTTTAGCTTGAAAAGCCAGGACACATGAATCGGCTGATTGAAAAAATGAATGCAAATTATTTATTTATATATTTTTTATCTTTAAGCTGTCCTGTTTCTAGAAGCTGCAGCTAAATGATTAATTTTAGTTTGCCTCTAACCAAGCTAAATGCATTTCTGGGGTGTTATTCTGGATTGCGATGCGATAGCAAATGCGATGCGAAAGCAATCTTATTTAAATTGTTTTCGCATCGCATTTGCTTTCGCATCGCAATCCAGAATAACCCCCCTGGTCTTATATATTCTTGACTTTCATCTTACAACATAATGACTTCCTTTGGAGAACTTTGGAATGTACTTTGCTACAAATAGCCGAAGAAAAGTTTTAGTTTATAATTCACAGTGGTACTAGAGGCGAAGATAGCGAGAAAACTTATCCATGCACTCGAAAATGGCTTGAAAATAATTTATATGAATATAAATTTTAATTTAAATAGCAAAGATTCAAACCAAAAATTTTAGTCAAGCCAATTTATCAGTTAACAGAGCTTTGTTAAACATATAACAGTCGTAGTAAATAATGATCCAATTAAAATAGGTGATGTTTTCTGTGGTATACTCTGCTACTTACGTACATACAAATTTTGGTCCAGGTAGTGCAGAATAACCACAAATATTTATGCTAAAAAATCTTCATGCTAAATGAATTATATCCACTTCTACTAAGACTGTTAAGTATTCAACAGTACTCTGTGTTAACTGCAAAATTGGCTCGGCTAAAGTTCTTGGTTTGCATATTTGCTAGCTAAATTCAAATTTATCTTCATATAAATAATTTTCGAGCCATTTTAAGCTCCATTTTCGATAGATTTATCTTCACACACATTCGAAAATCAAATTTTAGAATTCAATAGTCCATGGACCAAGGAAACAAATCTACATAAAATTCATTTTTTTGCATTCAATATCCTGTGGCAGCAACAAAAATTCCGGTTGTATTTATTTTCTTTTTGTATACTTTTGCAATCCTAACAAATTTCTCGTCATATAAATTCTACATTCTACACGTATGTTTTTTTTCGTTTAACATTTCACTTGATTGGTTTCGTTTTTCACTTCTGTGTGAAAATGGGAAAACGAAAAATATTCCGAAAAAAGGGGGAAAAAACATAAGAAACCACAATAAAAACAACCAGCCCTTTCAGCAGCACTCAACTATTAACAAAAAGCATCAAAATGAAAAAAGAAGGGTTAAAGTTCATACCACTGTGTGTGTAAAAGGATTACGAAGAAACGCATACAACATCATGGTTGCATGTATAAGACGCATATAATAAATGAGAAACAAAAAGATTTATGTTATTTCTCAGCCATTTACGGAAATTAGTCTACTGTCAAAATATTCACTTCATACATTTATTTTAACCTTTTTTTTTTGCCACTTGGATGATTTTTCTGAAAGTGAAAATTGCATGAAACTTAACACGTTTTGTTGGTTCGTTTAAGTACTTGCAAATCACGCTATTGACAGCCGGCCGTCGTTTTGTACATTTGTAAATTTATGGTTGTCTGTCCTTATCACCTTTTTTGTTGATGGCTTTTTGTTAATAAAATATAATTGTCTCTCTTGTGGTTGTGAATAATTATTAATTAGTGGCAAAGATTTGCCTGCCTATTTCTAATTTGATAAACGATAAATAGTCATCAGAATACAAGAATGAAGGAGTTGTTTGGGGGGAGTTAAAGTTTTCCCCTTTTTTCGCACACTGTTTTCGTGAGTCGTCATTCGAAATTTTGTAATCCTTATGTTTTGAAGGTATGAAATGTTTTCGGCACTTTTATGTAAAATACCAGAAAAGAACATTTTATCCCTCCATATTTTTACTGTACTGGTATTTTTCTGCTTCTACAAAATATAAAAATACTTCCCGTAAAATTCTTCTCAGGGTCTTCAAAGACACCAATGTTAGTTACACACATGCCACAGAAAAAAAAAACGATTTCAATTAATTTCGATTTTGATGTTTCACCTACAACGAAAATTGAATATTCAAATCACATAATTAATAATATTCAGTTACGGAATTAATTAACACTAGTTTTAAACTTTGATTAAGTGTATTAACAAAACATTTTCAAGAAACATCATTTTCTGTATATAAACTTTTTGTTAAAAAAAAAAAAGTTAATTTTAGTGAGTAAATACTTCGATATTCGTGATTACTTGATAACTAATTAATATTTTAATTAAATCTTTGTTTATCTTAATTGATTTTTGTTTTTAGTTATTTTTCTGCAGAAATAATTGAACCATTTTCAAATTTCGTTCTCGTTCAAAACTAGACTAATTGCTGGTAAAAGAATCAGGGATTGGCTCTTGCTGTTAAGAACTTCCTTTTCCAATTCATTCCCTCCGTTTGTGGCCAATTTTCGCCTACGTATATTAATTATTGCATTAACCCTTAAATGCATGAGTGGAGACTAAGTTACTCTAACGTAAAAATGGTCGCTAATCACGAATCGGGCATTCATTTTTCCGGAAAATGTATAGTTGTTTTTCTGGAAAATTAGAAAAAACACCTATTTCCTTGTGTACCATATATGGTACACTATGCATTTAAAACCTGTTTTTTTTTCGCAAATTTTACCGTGTTTTTACAACAAAAAGACTGATTTAAATAGACTTTTGCCAATTTTTCCGTGTTTTTAGTAATGGCCACCCGATTTCTCCTTCCAGGATGGATCCTTACAGATGATAACAAAAGTACTAGCTTGGAAATTTTCTGAATTTTCGTGTGGTGCTTATCCCATTTTGCCACGCCTTCTATATTCCGAGATACAACAAAAAGACTGATTTGAATAAACCTTTTGCGAATTTTTCCGTGTGTTTACTTGCTTCTTTACATAATAAACTCTATGTGCAGATGCATGACGTACCATGTAAGCTACCTAAGCAAATATAAAAAAACCAATTTCTTTATATCAAATTAATTAAAAATTAGTAATAATTTGCTAAAGAAAAGTCTATTGTATTCATTAGTACTTACCTCTGCTCAATATATAAATGCTATAATATTTTATTCACAATTAAATTTCACTTTTAAAATTATGTTCAAAAAATACATACAGCAGCTTCGACAGCTTACTGAAAACTAAAATAAAATAGCAGCAATATAAAACAAGATTTGAATGAACCGTTATACTGCCTGCTTTAGTGTAAATCACACTATTCTACATTTAAGTTTAATTTCTCAGCATGATAAAAGGCCAGTACCATATATGGTACGCTATGCATTCAAGGGTTAAATGATTGAGAATTACTACTTGCTGATATAAGTTGGTAAAGTTAGTTTTTATCGTGACTCTATAATACTTTTAGGAAGTTCCTAATAATAGAATCTTATTGACTGATTGACGCCGTGGATGGATCTTATCCAATATTCGAAAACTGTAAAAAGGATTTTGAAATTTTTTGAAAACTTATATTGAATTATAAGAATTTTCTAATCGGATGGGTGCTGCCGCTCAATTGAAATCGTGATCCGTTAAAGAAAGCCGCTACCAGACATCTGCTAATTGATATATTTCTTAAAGGAAATATAAAATTTCGTGATAGTTCCTACAAGACTTCTTCTACACTACCCTCGTAAATTTTATTAAATTTAAATTTTATTTGTGTGAAACTTGCTTGAATAGCAAAAAAATAACTTTTATCTAACAAAAGAATTTGTTGCACAAAACAGTGCAAAAAGTTCTTTAACCCTGTTTAAACGCAAATTAAAACTAAAATAATAAAATGCTTTTTCTAAAACTACAATAGAACAAAATAAAATTAAAATTAACTTTAGTTTTGTTTTTAAAAACTTTAAAGTGTTTGTTTGTTTGTTTGTTAGTGTGCTTGTGCAGCTTTTAGTCCTTTTGAGAAAAGGTAACCAAGCTTTTAATAAAAACGCACACATGCATACAAAATAATACACCTGCTGCATACACATAAAGTTTAACATCCGTTTCCTCCACAACTTTCTAATTGTGCTGCTGTTAGTTTTACTCTATATTTTTGTTTGTTATTGTATTTGTTCGTAATAAGTTAAAATAAATATATAAATGCTGAAGTACGACGATAGTTGAATGCATGCACAGCGCTCTTTGGAAGAGTTAACCAACATTTCCAGGTTTCCAACGCTTTTCAAAGCCACAATTGTGTTGAAAACTGTTGCAATTTCTAACGTTTGTTGTTGTTACTTTTGCAGCGATGAGTTGAGTTGAAACAAATGAGAAAAAATAAATACTAGCAACTGGTCGGGAAGACAACATTTCAAAAAATATGAAAGAAAGAATAAAAAAAAGAAAAATATGATGAAAACAAGGTAAACCACAAAGTGATGCCGTTGCTGCTGCATTTCTTTTAGTTGTTTTGTAATTCGATGGTGATGGAGGAAAAAGTTAAAACTCCATGCAGAACAAATGAACAGGTGTCATGTGCTGCTTGTGAAAGTTATGTACTTTTTTTATGAATGATGTCAGTGATTTAAAATGTTTTCCCAAATCTAATCTTCTTAATTTGTTGCGTAAATGTCAAGAAATCAGTCTTTCAAAACACTGGCTTGTTGGTTGAGCTAAAATTTTTCTCAACAACAATAAAAAACGTAAAAGTAAGTAATACAGAATAGGTTTCCTAATAAAACAGCACAAAGGTAAAGAACTCTTTGTTTTTTTTTTTACTTCAAAGCTTCAGCTGACTTTGTGGTGGCTGCAGCCAGGCAGGCAGGCAGAACCATTTAACCTGCAGTTGTCACATCAGTCACTTGCAGGTTGTAATCTTAACAGCAATTCATACAATATTACAAGTGTTATATTATAATCTACCAAATGTTTTCAAGTCTCTTAATGTACCGGCGGTTTGGAAGTTTACGTTTGCCCCTTTTTCGTTGGAGTTAAGCAGCTCTCTCTCCCTTTTGTACATTTGTGCATCTTCTTATTGTGATCATTTCAACACAATTTCTTTGAAAATCAAAATTTGGTTTCCAAAATTGGATTTTTTGTAAACTAAAATTTATTTTAAAATATAAAAATATTTCGAAATTAAAATTTTGTTGAAAATAAAAAAATTTCAAAAGCAAAATTTTTTCAATTTAACTAATGAAATGAATGAAAATAAAATTTATTTCAAAATCAATTTTTTGTAAGGATCAAAAATATTTCAAAATCAAAATTTCTTTTGAAATCAAGTTTTCCAACATCTAAAAAAATATAAAAAATGCATATATATGAGTATCGGCGTTTTGAAAGTTTACTTGTGGATCTCTTTAGGGACCCTTTCATGTCTTCCCTTTGCGATAAAAAATTTATCAACAGTTTTCTCGATTATTTGCTAAAACCTTTAAAATGTTTCGCATAACAAGAGTTAAGAAATTTCTAATCTTGGAAGTGTACTTGTGCTTCTACGATTTTTTTTTTCACCGCAAACTAAATGTTCCATAATTCAAAACAGGCATTTTTCGAATAAAGTTTTGCTTAAACTAAAAAAAAGTTCATTGGGTCCTTTTTATTAGTTAAAAAGAAATAGTTCTTCTTATAACTTCGATCTTATTTTTTTTTATTATTTGATTTTGGGAAAGTTTCAACATTTTGAATTCAGATAGATAATAGCATTTATTTTCGGAAACGTGCCACTGTGCACTGCAGTAGTGGGGTGTGTAATAATTTGAAGAGCCAACAAAGTTCATGTTGCACAAAAGCTTTAAAAGCAGTTTTATGTGAGAGTATACACTCACATACACTCATAAACATATTCGTTGTTTAATAAACATTTCAGAAGTAGAAATATAATAAAGCTTCCCCACAAAACAAAAAAAAAAAAGGACTCTGAATTTCAACTATGGCCTCGTAAAACAGACAACTTCTTGTGCAACAGCGGATTCTTTAGATTTTTTTTACAAAAATTTTTAAAGTTTTCCCTTCTCTTTATTTTTTTGCCAAAAGCAAGAGAAAAAAAATTTAAGTTTGCAATGAAACCTGCCTTCAATTTTAGTTGCTACAATAGACTTAAACCATCATTAACAATAGGGCTTGAATTTTAGACAAGGCAAACAGAACAACAGCTTCATAAATGCTGGTGTATGTGAATTAAGATGCACACATGCATTGAAGCACATATGCTGTGTATATTTTACAAAAGTGTAAAAAGGTGTTTGTTTGTCTGTTGTTTGATATTGTGCGTTTTAGACTCAAACAAAAAGAAGGCGTTGATGAGGATAGAAAAGAACACCCAAACAAGACACTACAATCCTTTGTTACAATTAGTTTTCGTCACACGTGTGTGTGTATGTGTGTGTGTGTGTGTATGATAATGCATTGCCGTAACAGGAAACTAAAAATAAGAAACAAAATACAACTCTCTGCATCTCGTTCATATTTGGAGACAACGGCGATGTGGAAAATACAAAATGACAAATGAATTTCCTTTATGGTTCAATGGCATCTCTATTAAAACTCGATGGTTTTTCAGGTGCACTGGCAAGTCTTTGTCTTTTCAGTCAATTTAAGGATCTCACTTTGTTTGTGTGGGAGTATCTTTTATATGGTTGCTGTTCTTTTTTTTTTGTTTCTTTTTTTATTGTGTTACACAATACATCGTCAACAACAGCAGGATATTTGTGAGGCATACAATTTATAAAGTCATAAAGCAGATAGATTACTTTAAGAAATTTGTTGTTAATTTCGTTTAAAATTTTAATTTGGCAATTTATTTTAACCGGCTTCCCGAAAGTTGGACTTTATCAATTCATGTCTTTTTTTATGTCTGAACACGCGTCTTTAATTCGTTCTTCTTAAATATTGGTTACTCCTCTATTCTCCTCTATTTCTTAAAATCTTTTTTTGTTTGATTGAGGGCGGTGTTAGCTTATATGCAAACTATGACTTAGGCGTGGGTTTGGTCCCTGGTCAGGCGAGACATCAACATCACGAATTAATCTAATGTACATTAGTTTGGCATTTTATTATTAAAATTATGATAATATTTATAAAAATGAAACCCTAATAAAGATCTTAAGCAGTTCAAGCGAAACACTAAAAGTGTGCTCAGGTAGTTGCTGTGACAATAAAACTTGACAAAAGTCCAGTCCTTTCCTTTGTTAGGATACGTGGTAATTGTTTCAAGGTTAAGTTAATTATCGGATTATTCTACATTTCTACAGAAATGCATTTGATATTTTACACTCTGTTTATTAAAAACACGTACTAATTAATATTTTAAAACGGCTACCTGCCTGTATTTCTTAAATATCCTAAATTATTTCAAGTTATTTCATTGTGAGGACCGATCAATGGATCATTAGAGATAAAGAAGTTGAGTGACCCATGCCTGTCTGTTAGTCTGTCCGTCTGTCTGTACGTAAAATCGGGTTTGCGAAGCCACCAGAATATTTGGAGACTTGGGTCTTGGAGTGGCAAAAATAAAATATAGCTTCCGATATTTCATCAAATATATAAATATATGCATGTATGTTTTCGAGTATATATAACCATTCCGGAAATAATTTTATTAATAAATGACGATGCTTTAGTATTGAATCTTGAATCATTGAAGCCGCCCAAACTTTTCAGCTCATTGTATTTTGTGTGTCCCCATAATACCGTGATCAAACGAAAGGATCGTCATATCTTACATATACTTAGTGAAAGTTATGTAAGACTCTCCACAGCACACTTACTTGATTTTTTTCAATAGTTTCTTGCAGTTTGATCCTACAAAGTTTTTGAAAATCGGTGGCAAAGCTGTCCCACCCCCAAATATTTATTTTCGCATAAACGGGTTTGCTTAAAGTTTGGTTCCAATTATTTATTTGATTACACAGAGGTGCAAATTTCTCCCTGGATGTATTGATTTTCGCGTAACTTCTGCATTTATAGACCGATTTAAAAAGTACATACACAGTAAAAATATAAGTTTTCATTTGAAATATTGATTAATAAATAAATCTGCTAGATGGTTGTTTTGAGCTTTCCGTAAAAGTCTGCACGAACAATTCGATTTAATGCTTTTGAGGGCAAAGAATACGAACTTAAATTTTTGAATCTTTGGCTTCTCGTAGTTAACACAATTCTTCTCAGACTGGACGCTGCGGGAGTTAAAGTTGTGGCTTATGCGGACGATGTAATAATAATGGTATCAGGGATGTTCACGGACGTGATAAGCGATAACATGTTCAGCGCCTTGGATACACTCAGCAAATGGGCTACAGGTTGTGAACCCTAGCAAAATGGAGCTGGAACTATTTACTACAAAGTCCGAAGTCCAGAACTTTAGACTCCCTCGGCTGCATAATCTGGAACTGTCTCTATCGGACAATGCAAAATATCTAGGAGTCATCCTGGACACTAAACTATCGTGGAAACCAAATGTGCAACACAGGGTCAAAAAGGCCACAGTTGCCTATTACTCCTGTCGGAAGATGTTTGGTTCGAAATGGGGCCTAACCCCTAACATGCTTAAATGGATGTACACAGCAATTTTTCGTCCCATATTAACTTAGGATCGGTAGTATGGTGGCCCGCCACAAGTAAGAAATACGTGGTAGACCAACTATACAGGATACAGAGATCTGCTTGTATCGGGATTACTGGATGTTTACGTACTAGTCCCTCAGAGGCTCTGAATGCTAAACCTGATTCCGATCGACATTCATGTATTGGCTGCATCCTCAAGCAGTGCGGGAAGACTAGCGGCATCTGGGAAGTGCAGATCAAGGACCTATGGCCATGCCAGAATCCTAGATCAGTTACCACCGACACTGAGGAAACCCACCGATTAGATGGACTTTGACAGTACGTTCAAAGTCCTTATTCCATCCAGACGGGAGTGGATGTATACTGACGGATCAAGAATGATCTTCGGTGTGGGATCTGGGGTATTCTCGAAGGACCTTGGAATATAGCTCTTATTTCGACTTCCTGATGAAGCCTGTGTATTTCAGGCGGAAATATTGGCCATAAGGGAGGCGTGTAGGGTTTTGATTGACAGGGGTGTCCAAGGAAGAGTCGGCATCTTTGTCGATAGCCAAGCGGCACTTCTGTCTCTAAATTCATACACTACTTTTTATACTTTAGATAGCCAGTGCAAAGACGCGTTTTCCAGACTAGGTAGACAGACTGACGTTACCCTCATCTGCGTTCCCGCACATAGCAACTTCCACGGCAACGAACAGGCGGTTGAACTGGCCAGGGCTGGATCTGCCATGGACGTCTCCACTGCTGAATCTCATTCTCAACTACCGGCAGAAAGCTGAAGATAGGTGGCGAAGGTTGAGCACGTGTAAGGTGGCTAAGAAAATGTGGCCTTGCTACAACCATAAGCGCACAACACAACTAATTAACAGAAACCGCAGGGACATCTCGAGGCTCGTCGCAGTATTGACGGGGCACTGGGTAATCGGGAGACACGCTAGCAGGATAGGCCTTTCCTACAATGCGTTCTGCCGTAGTTGCCGGGATCATAGCAAAGAGGAAACAGTGTTCCACTTTCTTTTCGAATGCCCGGCCTTGTACCTTTCGAGACACAAATTTTTAGGATTCGGACCTAGATCAAGTTGACACCGACGACTGGAGTGGTCTGTCAAAACGGAATCTTATTGATTCCACTTGAATGCTTGTGCGGAGCAGGTAGTCACATGAACCAACCAACCAACCAAATCTGCTAGATGTGTTTGAACCGATTTTTAACATATTTTTATGTAAGAAGGCACTTTAATCTTTCGTAGGAGTAACATATAAACTTCTAATGAATTATATTTTGTTACATACTTTCGCAAAGGTTCTTCGCTTTTGCTGGCTGTTCAATTAGCAGGAGTTGATTTCAAAATTAATTTTTCTTAATAAATTCAGATATTTATTACTTAAGATTTAACTATTTTCTAAAGAAAAAAAGTGCAGTTTTAAAAATATTTCTTCAAGTGTAGAATAATAAACTACATATATTATAAAGTTCATAACAAATAAATTCCATTCAAAGGAAATTCAATTTATTTTCAAATTTGCGTCATTCAATTGTTTGCAGTTGAATCGAATCGAACGTAAGAAAAGAAAATTAATTTATTAAATAATAGTAAATATTTCTCCACTCTCTTCTTTATTCATTTCTTAATTAATTTCTTTCTTTTATGCTTTCATATATTTTCAGGTACGTATGGCAATTAATGCAAATTAAATATCAAATAACAATAATTCAAATATTTGTTAACAACGAACGATGTCTTTCTATGGCCATGCATGTACGAGCATGTATGTATGTATGTACTTGTGTGTAAGTATGTATTGCAAATAAGTAATTAAATTTAATTACTTTTTCTTTATCTATGGAAATTTATTTACAAAACGCTTTGTTAACTAATGAATTATTACGTTATTCGTATCAATAGAAGAACATTTTCCCACAATTATTTCGAACGTTGGAAAAACATTTACAATCAATATTTAAATAATTTTTGCCCACATAGTTTTAGAGTTTCAAACTAAAAGATAGATTAAATTTTGCTTATATTTTAATAAAGATAGCAGTTCCTTTGTTGTTCTTTTACAACATAAATCCGATTTATTTGCATTATGTTTGTTATCCTTTTGTTGAAACGAAAATATCTGTTTTCAGTTACACATGATTGTTTGAAATTCCTTTTGGCCATAAAATTAACAAACTAAAATAGCAACTGAAACCAAGAAACAAATTTGCGAAAAATCATCTAAACTGGGCTAATAAAAAGTGGGGTAAATGAAGTTGAACATCTGACACAGATTCATATTTAAATGCCAAAAACAATGTTTGCTATTCTCGCTCTCTTTCTCTCTCTCTCTCTCTGTCTCTTTGTTGCATAACGTTAAAATAATCCTTGCATTCATGTGTTTCAAGGTTTGGTTTTTTTTGGCGAAATATTTTTTGTTTGTTTTATTTTCAACAAATAAGAAATGATTAGAACAGATCCATAAAGAGAACATAATACGAATAAAGTACGGTGCAACAATGAATTTCAATGGAAAATAATGACAACTAAAAACCAACGTAATGTAAATACATATTGTCGGATTTATGTTAAATAAAATCTTGTACTCGTAATACATAGAAAAAAGAAAAAAATCGTTATAAAACGTACATTATGACCTGATTTTGGTTGACGTTTAAATATTTTTGTGTGCTTGTGTGTGCGTGTTCGTGTGTAAAGGGATGCCAAATGTGTGCTGGTTATTGAACATACCGAAAAATATTTTTAAGGTATTAACATCTAGATTCATTAATATGTTGTAAAAATACGTTGATTCAATGTACGCATACATTATTTCGAGGAATATGTTCCATTGAAGCTGAAATTTTTGCTCAGAGTAATAAGGTTCATTGTAGGTAGTCATCGATTCTATAATTAATCGATTAAGCAAACAATGGATATTGGAGTTTCGTAACTTCACTTAAATTTAAATTAATACAACGCTCAGGTTTTTCATAGTTTTGTTATTCGACAAATCAGTAAAAAACTCGATTATTTTCTGTACTGCTAAATAAGCGAAAATTTCCAAAAAAAAATGTAGTGTTGTTAAAAAACCACTAAAATTAATTAAATAATTTTTAAAGCTTTTTGTCAAATATTTCCTAACTATACGTTGCAGTCCGAAATAAGCAAACTTTTGCTGAAATAAGAAAAATATGCAAAATAGACCCATAAAATAAATTAAAACTTTTTAAATCTCTAAATAATTTTGGAATCAATCAAAGAAATGTTGACAGCTTAAAAAAATTAGAGAAAAATTAATTGCAGTAATTTCAAAAATAATTATGCCCTCAAAAATTAATTTATTAGGTCTTCTTTTGCAAAAGCCGATATTACTATTTAAAAAAAATATGAAAATAGTAAACAAAAAAACTCATAAAATGGCCTAAAATTATGCTATAGTCGGAAATAGGCAAAATTATGCTATTAAGAATAAAATATGCAAAAATATGCATTAAAAAATTGATGGCCAACTACTTAAAAAGTTTTAATTTAGCAGAAACATCGGCGAAGTAAAACAATTAATAAAATTCCAGCTTAACAAAGTTAATGCGTCTACTTAACACCGGAGGCGCCTCAACACTGCTATAAAGATTAACATAACGCGCTAAAGCAGAGTTGTTAAACAGTTAATTCTGCTAAATTTTCAACATCTATCTTCTCTAGCCTATCCCTCTCCCTGAGTTCCGGCTCAATGCACTGAGTGCTGGTCCTAATTAAGAAGAAAAAAATTATATTATTTGGGTGTACATTTATCGCACAGGAAAAATATAAAATTGCATAGTTACACAAAAATTTCATGACGCAAAATGTTGCACTAAACTGTGAAAATCTGGCAACCCTTTATTTGCTATAAAATCACTCTGAATGGCATCAAAACCACATTCGCACGTTTCCCTACAAAAACAGCCACATACACACATACACCTCTTACCACCACACTTACATATTATTATTTCTAATAACGGTTTTGACATTAAAACAAAGCTTACAACTACAAAGAAATCATATGTACATACTTATGTATATATTTCACATAAAACTGAATGAGGCAAAACGACAAGTTGTGAGGATGCGACATGTTTTGATGGAGAGGGTAGTGATGGTATTTCCAACCATAAAATTTTATGACTCCGAAATGTAAAAAGTAGAAGGAAGAACAAGAAGCGTAACGTAACACATTTACAGATTTCACGTTTACGCCACTTTTCCCACTGGATATTCGCTACGATTATTTGTGGGCTATAAAGCAATGAGCAAACAAACAAACAAACAAACAAACAGTGAATGCTAAACAACTTAAGGGAATGCACAGGAAGAAGATAAAATTTTATATTTCTTAACATTAACCGTGAGTGTCAGAACTACAAACGAGCAGTTACTAATAACTCGTGATACAATTGCAGACAAAAGTACTTGCTAAAATATGTAAGAAGACATTATATTGTTTCCTTTACGACCAGCAGTCGCGGCCAAGCCAACCACCACTCACATTCATCCTTCTTACAATATAAATATTCTATTTTCTTGTGCAAGTTGCAAACAAAAGATGGCAAATTGTTTGAGTACAGAAAATAACCAGCAGAAAAATACAAGAGAAACGAAAGGAAAAGAAATTAAAAGAAATAAAATAAAATTGTGTTAACATTTCATTAGAGAGTCTCAACTTGGCAAACATAAGGAAACATTTAAGAACTCAAACTGTATGACCAGCAGCAAGTCAGCCTGTCGGCAAAGAAATTTGCTCGCACAACACACGAACAAAAAACGGAAATTCTGCAAAAATTTACTATCCGTTTTTTTTTTTAATTATAAGAATCTCATAATAAGGACACTATTACGTTTAAGTTTACTTTTTATTGCAAACAGCTGCCACATTCTGCGTATTATGTAGGTACAATTAAAATATAAAAAGAGACTTGTTGGGATTTTATTTCTGCTGCAGATTGTTAAAAGATGATGTAACATGTTTTAACATATTTTATGAGTTGGAAATATTGGTGGTCTACTAAGGACTTGTATTAATTGAACTTCCATAAAAAAAAAAAAAAAAAGAAAAACAAAGAAAAAGTTTGAAATCCAGACTATATACTAAGAAACGGACTAAAATTTGGGAAATTTGACCTTATTTGCATTAAAAATGGTTGTAATGATAATAATGATAGTAAAAATTTTGTAAAGGGTGTTTTTTATAGAGTGTCAAAACTTTGAGTTGGCATCCCTGCTTTATTTGAGCACCCATTTAACAGCTGATAATTGCTTTTTGTTTAGTTTGCTTTGAAATTTCATTATTTCAATGCAACGCGTGCAAATTGTTGACATATTTAATCAAAATAATTGTTCTATTCGTCAAACTCATCGTGCAGTGGGCGCTACAAATTATTTACTCAAAGAAACTTTTCATTAAAAAATAATTTCACGTAATGGCCCAATTAATTGGCAACCAAGATCGTGTTATTATTTTCTTTGGGGTTATGTTAAGTCACTTGTCTTCGTCGATAAATCACAAGCAATTGAACACCAGGAAATCAACATTCGAAGAGGTATCGGCAAATACGGCCGGAACAAGCCAATTAATGTATGTAAACAATTCCATAGAAGTCAATAAAAAAAAATGTAAATTAATGTCATCCTCGAGTAGGCGTGACACTTCCCAATATTTTGTGTGTGATATAGAAATCGGCTAAGTAGAATCAGTTAAAAATAATGACGAACTTTTTGGGTGTGTTAAGTAAAACTAGTAAAAGAGGAATATGTACTTAATATGGGAGTGGCTTCGCCCATTTTTCTTGTAGCTAAATTCGAATTGCATTAAAAGTGAAAGTGCTTTCGGCAGTTTTGTTTTAATAAATCGATTGAGGAAAAGTGGTTTAAATAAAATATTCACTTAGTGTGGGCATGGCACTGCCTACTGCGTGCGAAAAGTTATATTGAACAAATGTTTTAAATGGCATTACAACAGTGACAGCTGTCCGCTTTTTTATAGGTTCCTAACCTAAGTTAGGAAGGGTAGTGTGAAATACACATTCACTCGGAGACCCAATTGGATCCATTGTGATTCCCTTCATTTATAATTTATTGTCTAATTAGTCTCCTTACTGCCCAAGGAGAAACAAAGAGCCGTTAACATCTATCATTCAGCCATTTAATTCCCATGATAAAGCCCCTGATATCCTCAAGTTTGCACTTCGCGATATCACTAATGCCCTCATGGAAACGTCTGCTCAGCCATCTTTGCCTATGGCATTGCAGCCTTGGGCAATGACAGATGATATGCTCTATAGTTTCTGGCTCCTCTTCATCCCCACACATCCTACAGAAATCCGAAGTGCCATTTTCCCATATGTTGGTCCGCGCTCCAACCGAGCAATGGCCAGTCAAGGCGCCTGCTAAGACTCTCAAAACCTTTCTATTCCTACCCAGCAGTAGATCAGATTTACCTGAGTCTAGTTCTGTCCATATGGACCTAGAGACTCTACAATCTTCTCTATTCCTCCAGGAATGGTTAGTTCTGCTAATTACCCAATTACTGAGTTCTCTATAGTAGTGACCGATTGGACGTTTAACCGACCTGTCACTAACTGCCACATCTAATGCTGACCCTATTCTTGCCAGCTCATCAGCGATTTCGTTTCCCTCAATATTGCAATGTCCTGGTACCCAACATAGCCTCACGCTAAATTTGTCTATAAGCAAGTTGAGAGATAGCCTACACTTGCTGACCAGCTTCGATTTGACACTATGCCCCTTCAAAGCTTTCAGCGCCGCCTGACTGTCAACGTAGAATATTACTTCCACGCCTCCAGTTACGTGTTATGTCACTAGTTCCGTGGCCCTGAGGATCGCTAGGATCTCAGCCTGAAATACACTACATTCGTTCGGTAGCCTAAAAGACCTACGAATATCCGTTCCTAAAAAATAGACAACCGTTCCCTTTTTTATAACTCCTTCAACTTTAATATCACATGGCGGCTTTCTTGTTAAATTTTTTTTAAGCTTCTTGAGTTCTTTGGCTTTAACTGCTCTTTAACTGTATTCAAGTTTTTCTTATCTCCAGATTTTATTACAACTTGATTGAGCCATAAATTTTCTTGATTCGTTTCGTTCTTGTTTTTATTATTCCTTGGAAAATTCAACCATCCATTAATTTATTCCGTTATAATTTTTTCTTCTTCCATTCTGTTGTCATCTTGTGTATCTTGATGTTTTCCTCTCTTTTAAGTACTCGTACACTACTTTGTCAGTATCTTCTTAATAAACAAATGAAGTGTTAGAAGATCCGTTGTCATTTTGAAACGTTATCACACAGGATGTCTATGATGATGACGCACAAGTTGGTTAATTGCTTAAAATCTTTAGTTTTTGGTGTCTCTTGTACTTGTGGCTTGGCATTTATGCCCGTTTTTTTCTTTAGCATTTGAAAAAGGCTTCTTCTAATTGGATTCCATAGTTGTGCCAACATTTTAATAACTAATTAAAGAACATTAATATTTAGTTGCAGTTTTATTTCGAAATTAATTGAAAGATAAAAAGTTGGTATGAAATTGAGGGACTAAAAAAAAGAAGAATGGAAGTGATAAAATTGATAATATTCGTGTACAAAATTAAGAATCAACATTTAAGACCTTTATAAAATTTAAGTAATGAGTTTCCATCAAATGAGTTAAAAAAAAATTTCTTTAAAAAAATTATTTAAATTTTTAATTCAAATGAAATTTTGTTCAGGAAACTGAATCTAAGGGGAAAACACGGCAATCAGATAGAGCTCAGCAGGGTCACAAGCCATACTACAAGAAACTGTACCACTAAAGAATTGTGTGAAGAACATTGTTTCTAGGTACGGGGCAGATACCGACCCAATAAATTTTCTATCCTCTTATCGCATATAAATGTCTTACGTAATAATGAACGTAATATGTGAACAGCCCGCCCCTTAAACTATTATTTCCTTTCTCCTACTTCTTTTCACACATAGTTTTTACCACAATCCTTGCTTGTCATTTTATTTAAATTTTTTCTTAAACTCATAAAGAAAAATGTCCAAAGTTGTTAAAAAAAAGAAAACAATTACTACCAGCACAACAACAAAAAATGTAACAAACAAGACTCCTTTGGTTACAAATAAAATGAACATTCGAGTCAAATTGGCCATTACTTTTATGAAGAGACACAGCACGCACGTCAGTGTGTGACATTTCTCTCTTGTTCCATCCACAACAATTTTTAGAATTTTTTTTTCGTACCACAATTTTTTGACACCTTGTGTATAATTTCAATTTGAGATTGGTTATGTTTAGAAAATTTCTTTTAGTTTTTTAATTTTACAACAAAGTTTTGTTATTTTACTTCCTTGGTGGATATCTAAGTGAAGTTCTTATACTCGTATGTGATGAGTATGTTCGCTTCGTAAATGTAGTTTAGAGTCAAATTGTAACAATAGTTGAAGTAACTTTTGGAAAGTATTTAGGGTAATCCCTAAATCCCTTTTTTTTGGGTTAACATTTCTATGGCTGGTTGATTTAGTGCACAAAAAGAAATTGTAATATCATTTGACTTCTATGACGTCGTTTAGAATTGTTTAATAAAAACCAATCAAATGAAGGAGACATCTTTATATTTTTGGAGATTTATTTCTTTTTAGAGAATTTTCCTCTGTTCAGCACCAATTTAGTGATTATTTTCGGTTCTGACAAACTATTGTGCGGCTTAGCTTCTTTTCTGTTGTGGTAAACTTTTAAATGTTTTGGTGACTATTCAATTTTAGCGATGTTCTGGCATTTTATGTTTTCATATTTTAGTTTCTCGCTTTGGGTTAACAATTTTTGTTTCCTGGTTTTATTTGTTGTAACTCCAGTGCTTAGTTCATCATTTTATAAATTTCTTTCTCGTTTATACCAAAAAAAAGGCAAATCGTCGATCATCCTAAAATTGTTGCAACATTTTTGTTGGAAACATCAAAATGTTTTTGTGATTTGCCTTAGAGAAGAGTTCACACAAAACAATTTTAATTAAATATAATAGTTTTCACAATTCTCAATTAAATGACATGACAAATTGTCTACATCCATCTTTGTTTAATTTGCTATGTCTGTCTGTGTGTCTCTCTGTCCGTCTGTCCGTCTGTTTAGTATTTTTCGTTATCTTTAGCCGTTTTGTTGAATAGTTTCGTATGGCTGTGCAATTCATATGGAGCTAACAAATGTGTTTGGCTGTGTGTACGTGTCTGTTTGCATATGTATGAGTGTGTAATACTGTTGCATTGTGTTCCCCATTTGAACATATGACAGACATGTCATGTCATTTCATTTCGAAATGTTATGACATGTCATAATTTTTTCGTTTATATTTTAGCCACCACTTCATTACAAAAACAGTATCTTCTGTGTTGCAGAGGATTCTTTTGCTGCTGTTTATGCTTCTGTTTTGTTTTTTTGCTTTTAAGTTTTTGTGCAGTAAAATAAAATTTATATTTTTAAGTTTTGTTTTCTCATTGATGGGTTTTTTCTTTTTGTCTTTATTGGAAATTTTCTCCACTCTTGTTAACAAATTGTGTGACAGAGTTTATGATGTGTTTTCACGTCTTTTTTTGGCTTTTTAGCCGGGTTTTCTGTTTTTATTTTTAAGTTTTTTGTTATTTTATTCTTATTGTAGTTTTTTCTAACAAATCAATTTAGTTTAAAATGTTTAGTTTGCTTTCTTAGGGACTTATCGTCTAGTTTGTATTGTTTTTTTTTTCATTTTTTACTTATTTTTTCCGCTTCTATTGGAGTTGTGCCAGATCAGTGCGTGTCCAGGCAAAATTCTTTTTTTTTTTTTGCACTTTCGCATATTTTGTTTTTCATGCTCAGTGGCTTCAAAAGAAAAAAAAAATATTTATTCGTACATCAAAATTACTTGTTTTTTTTTCTAAATCTTGTTGCTGGAGTGCTGCTTTAGTTTTTTTGTGGGGATGAAATCTTTTAAAATATAGGGTACTTTTGAAGCGGTAAATACGAATCAAATTGGTACTTTTGTTTCATAATAAATTATTTTTGTTGTACATTAAAATGTAGTGTACTTCTGCGGCGCAAAATGAGGAAAAGCTGATAATTTTGGTACTTTTTGCGCTTGGTACTTTCTTTTTATAAATATGTATGGTATACGCACAGTGTATGCCTCCATTAACATGTAGCGCGAACGGGGTCGGTCGTGAGTGAAATATAAGTAGGTACAAAATAAATTTTTTTTAACTCCTTCACCCAAAGTGAACTGTTATAACATTTTATTTCGAAAGAACTGGCTATAGAAGAAGAGCTCAAGAAATAACAGAAAAATCATAGCTACACGACAGAACACAATCATCTTTGGTTCTGAAGAGCGCTTTAAATGCGTATAGTCTGTACGAGTATGTACCAGCGCATACATGTGCATGTTTTTTTATGCTGTGGTATCGCACTTATTTACACCATCAACTTTGCAATCTTGTAACTTCAAATTTTATCTTGATAATTGCAGACGTTTGGACGACATGCATTATCTTTGTGTTGTAATTTCGTTTCCTTCTTGCTTCTCTTGTTTATTCAGTTTTGCTTAATTTTGCTATTTTTGTTAGTTTGTTTGGTGTTTATTTTTGCCATTTTTTTATCTTAATTTTATCGTTGTACATTTTCCTGTGGTCTTGTTTTCATTGAAACGAAAGTATCTTTGGAAATTTTTCCTTTTTTTCTTGTGTTTCTGTTCATCTCGTATGGTTTTGTTCTGTGGCTGATTTTACAGTTTTTCCAAATATTTTTTTATTTGTCCTCAGTTGGTTTTCTTTTGTTTGTCTAGTATTTTTGTGTGTGTTTTTCTTTTTAATTTTTTATTCCACCTTTTTTGTGCAATTTTGCTATTGGTTGGTTGTTGCCTTGTCATGCGGTTGCTGGGTCGTCTTCAACAAGATTTTAATATTATTCTTTTTTTTTGGTTATACTGATGTGTCAGTCCTATTATTGTTGTTTTTATGCACATATGACAATGATATTATGCAGTTTGTTTTTCTTGGCAACTTGCTTCTTCGAGTTTGCACAAAATTTTATGGGGCCAAATTGCCAGAACATCAGATCAAACAAAAAAAAAAAAAAAAAGAATTAGGAAAATCGGTCCATGAATGCCCTCATTTTCCTAAATTAGACAAAATTTGAACAAAACCCTCCATAAAACAGTGCAATGGAGGGTGAAAGTCTTAAAAAATGGACAGGAATTTAAGACGGTTACGAAAGAAATTTTGGTCAAAATTTTCGAAGCTGATATCTTGCTTCTTGAGCTATTGAGGCAAAAAACTTGCAACATATTATGCAGCTTTTAAAGTCCAAGAGATGGTTTTAATAAATTGCTAAAACAAATTTCAAGAATTATTTATAGTTCTTTAATTTTACTCTATTAAAAACAATTGAATATAATTTAAATTTAGCATAAAAGTAGTTAAAGAAAATGACAATTAAAACAATTAAATCTCTTTCTACCCCTCTCTCTCTCTCTTTCACTTTCGCTCACCCCTCTACAAAAAATGTCCATTATAAAAATAACACTTTCAATTTTCTACTTAACTAAATTTTCTTGCAGGAAAAATGTTTTCCTTTTAACATCAAGTTGCATAAAATATTAGAAATTATAAAATATAGTTCAAGAAATTAATTGCCCCAACTCGTGGAATATACAACGTACAACTACAACTGCTGGCACAAATGTGCGTCACAAGATGGTTGTTGCAATGAATGTGATACGAAATTATGCCAACACCAAACTAAACTTGAAGAATAAATATGTTTCAATGTATGTATTGTACGTGTATATGAATGAACCATCCGACTAGCAGCCAGCCAACGGAAGGACGGACTAAGGGCAAAATCATGAGAGATTTTTATAAACTTAGACGGAAAAATACAATGAGCAACAATGAATAGAAAAAAAGATTTAATCGAAAAATAAAAGATATTCCAGAAATAATAATGAAAATAGACACTCTGAATGAATGAACTTGACGATAGCGAATATGACGGTGATGACGACAATGACTATTGTAGAGTGAATGCTGTGCGATGATGACGATGATGATTGTCATGGAGCATATTGTTGCTGTAAAGAACTGCAACAACTATCTTAAATACTGGCAGCAATAACATTTAGACAATGCTGGCGCTGCAATTATAGGAAAGTAGTTTCCATTTGCTTAAAATTACAACGAATAAAATAAAATAAACTAGAAAAAAATATGTAACAAAGTGTTACCAAAGAGAAAAAAAAGTGCAATATTTAACCTTGACATTAACACTGGAAAAACAGCACAAATCAAAGTCATCTACAGGCACACGATTATTTAACCAACAACTAAAACATGCGGAGCAAAAAGAAGACAGACAGTTGTTATGAACTGAAGAAAACAAAAAAAAAAACTGCCACAAAAACTCTTTTATTATTATAAAAACACATACAGGAAAAGATTGCAATAATAGCTGCTGCTTGCAACTGCCACAATGACAACCAGATTTGTTATTATGTATTTTCTTGCTTGCTTGCTTGTTTTCCGTTGCAACATATTACAAGTAACTTTTCAAATGCAGCTACACACCAATACATACAACACTTTATGTTGTATCTACAACATTTATCCATCCATCACCATCTTCCATCTCCGTCTCCATGGCTTTGTTGTCAGATAGCGAAATGCTTGTAAACTGATAACATGACATAAATTAAAAATTTGTTATTATTATATTATGCAACTACAACAACGAATGAATGAATGAATGAGTGAACAAACGTCAAATGCATACACAGAAAAAAATAAATAGTCCCAAAAGATCTTCAATGAATACCAATCAAAATCAAAAATACGTTAATTACAGATTATCTTAAATCAAGTATAAAAGGATTGAAGCAAGTATTAGTTATTTTAATCCCTAAATACTCAATTCAATACCAAAAAAGATTAGTTAAAAAAAGCTTCCGACTTGATTTAATGCGAAAATTAACAGGCTTTTTAATATGGGTTGCATGAATCCACGTCTAACATCATCATGCATCCAATTGAAAGCCGAACACAATTATTTTATCAACAATCAATCCTATTACATACTTAAATGAATCGGGACTAATCGGGACTATTTTTGATAATTTTTATACTGGAATACAATGGAATTAGTATTTCTTTTTAATTATTTTACCGAAAATAATTTTTTTTTACTTTTACCCATTTTAATTTCAAATTTATTTTTCTCCACTTTGTTGGTATTGAACAGATGCAGCTGAGATAGTGTTTAATCCCGTTTAGGATTGATTCAACTGCAATTCGAATTACACAAAGAAAAAAATTAACTAAAATTTTGGAAATTTCGAATGTTGTATGGCGCCAATGCCGTTTTTTATAGAAAGTCAATAAAATTTTCCTTGATGTTTGAGGGTGGAGTTGGCTGAAGTGGTTAGCGCGTTGACTACTAAGCAAACAATGACGTGGGGCCTGGGTACAAACCCTGGCCAGCGCAAGTCAATCAACATCATTAATTTCTGTAATGTACATTAGTGAGACATTGTATTAATTGTTGTCGGACTATTTAAGTAATGAAGGCATGACACTGGTCACTAAAAAACTGTTCCGACAGCGATTGATGCTGTTCCAAGCAAATGTACACAACATCGCCCTCGTCGGTTAGCAGAAACATTCGCGAAGTAAAACAATTAATAAAATGCCTGCTAATACAGCTTAACAAAGTTAGTGCGTCTATTTAACACCGGAGGCGCCTCAACACTGCTATAAAAATTAACATAACGCGCAAAGCAGAGCTGTAAAAGAGTTAATTCTTCTAAATTTTCAAAAAAAAAAAAATACAAATTTCTAAACTAAAAACTAAACAAAAATTACTTTTTGAAAGAATTAAATCATGAACTGAAAATAATTTAAAAAATTGTTTCTTTAAATTGTGAAAAAATTTCCAATATGTATGCGAAAAAAAGTTATGGACTGAAATTGAGGACAACCGTTTTCCGTTTTTAATTATCCAAACTTTTATGAACTATTCTTAAGCTACATATGTACGTTCACATTTAGTAAATATTTTTCAAAAAAAAAAAAAGTAACCACTTTTGCTTAGGAAACGTGTCATTTAACTTGGTTTTTATATTACGAAATAAAATAAATTATTGTACAAAAAAGTATTTTTATACAGTTTTTAGAAAATGCGAACGCATAATTAAAAAAATATTGGAATTGAAGAAGATAAATTATTTGATTTTTTCTACAAAGATTTTATAAATGTGGACGTGAACTCAAATTAAAAAAAATGTCCTTTAAAATATATTTTTTTGAAGTGAAATTATTAATTATTGATTTTTTTTCATTATAAGGAACAAATATTTCTACAGATTGATAAAATTATATTTAAATATAGAAATATTTTTACTAAAATTTTTATATATCGCTTGTTTAGTGTAATATTTTGAAGCACAACTCGTACTTAAAGTATTCCTAAAATACTTGAATTCAGTACGTACTTTTTTGTGTGTGTAGTAACTCTTTGCTGTACGAGTGGCTGCCTGCCAGCCAGCCTCCCTGCTTGTCCAACAACACAATTGCATTACACTAATAGATTTATTATTTCAATGTTCTTTGACGCAAAGGACGATTCCCTGCCCTTCTTTTTTTGCTATTCTTTCTATTCACTGTATAAAATGGAAAAAAAACGGTGGGTATGAGTTGTAAAGTGCTAAAAACTCTATGCAAATGTCGCAAACTAAAATGCACAATAACTTTAATTAAATATTTATAATTGCATTAGCAAGCAAAAAACTTAATTAATTTGTAAATTAATTGAAAAGTTAAATGTTTAAATCGTTATATACAAAATTTAGAAAAGCCGTTCAGAAGTCCATAACTTTTGATTGGATTGTAATTTTGTTACGCGGTTTTTTCGATCTGCAGATAAGATTTTGGGATAAGGTAGAGAGGTTACATGTAGGTGAAAATGTAGAAGAAGAAGGCTTAATTCTTTTACTACTCTGCTATTTTCACGTTTTGTTAATTTTTAGAGCCTGTGTGAGCAGTCAGAGAAGGACGCTGTGTTGTATATTAGCTTGGAACTGCAACAATTACTGCTGGAACATTTATTAGTGACTACTTCTATGCCTTCATCACTTAAACACAGCACAACAATAAATAACACAATGCCACAGTAATCCACATCAGAAAAATAAATGATGTTGATTGACTTGCTCTCAGCAGGGTTTGAACCCAGGCCCAAAGTAATTGTTTGCTAATCACTTAACCCATTGCAACCCTTATTTTAAAAGACAGTTTTAATACATGCTACAATTTTTATTTATTGGTTTTCTAAAGTTTTTACACTAGTGATCGATTAAATTTACTTGTTTTTTAAGTTTTATTAATTATCTATTAATTTTTTTAAGACAATTATTAAATCAAAGTGATCATATTGAATTATTTTTATGTGTTGCAAAACTCTAAGCTGGAATCGGGTTAGTGAACGACTATCGGCTTCGACTATTCCTAGTCATCTTCAAATAGGCAGACTTCGTTACATTAAGATTGGTCTAATGCGCTCTACGTTTTCTATGCATCGTTGTGCGGCTGTTGATGTTGAGGGGATAGCAAATAGATTTTCTGATGTGTTTTGACAGTTTTGCCGTTGGGACTCCCTATTTGCAGCATTATGAAGTTGTGCAGAAACTGTTGGTAGAGTTGGTTTCTTATTTAGTTTCCAACTCAGCTCATTCATTTTTGAAAGCGTATCAAAATATATGAGAATCATTTCCTTATAACTTTTATAAGTTCTTTCGGAAACCAAAAAAGAAACATTTTTAAAGTTGCATTTAAATAACTCAGTTGTAAATTGTGATTCTCGTAGGAAAATTTCTGGATTGTCCAAATTTCGTCTTGCTTGTTGTAGAATATTTTTAAATTGTTGCACATTTTGCAAAAAACGAAGTTCCTCTTCATTTCTCCGCTTAAGTTCTTCGTATTTTACAACATACTTTTTAACTTCGGAATAGAATTTATTATTTTGAATACCAGCGGAGCGTAGTTTCTGGGAAACACTGCGGAATTCCTTCCACAATTTCTTAACGTCTTTTTCAGTAGTGCATTCGAAGGTGTCTGTATGAGTGTTTGCAGAGTCAAACAAATTTTTTATGCGCATTCCCACATCCGTTTGTTTAATAATCAAGAGTAGAATAGACATGTTTCTTTCTTTTTGCAATTTGTTAACTCACAATATTTAAGTACAGATAAAGTAAAAATTTTAATTTTTTTTTTGGAATATTTTAAACTTTCACTTTGGACTTTTGTCAAGCAACTGATTCAGAACACACAGAAGTGATGTCCTTTTATAGGAATCCTCACTATGAAATAATTTAGGATCTTAAGAAATACGACTATCTGAGTCGTTTTTAAATTTCGATTTTATAATTAATAAGTACCTGTTTATTATAAACAGGCTCTAAAATATCAGATGCATTTCTCTAGAAATATAGAATAACCCGAAATTAATTTAACCTTGAGACAATTACCACGTGGCATAAGAAAGGAAAGGCCTGGTAGTTAGTGCCAAAATTTTTTTTATGACTTTTGAAAAATTTTATTGTCACAGTACTACCTGAGCACACAATTAGTGTTTCGCTTGAACTGCTTAAGATCTTTATTAGGGATTTTTCTTTAATTAATTTTTGATTTACGAAATTATAAAAACAGTATCATTTCTTATCTTGTTGAATTCTTAAAAATTTAAATAAATAATTTTCAAACGTTTTACAATGGGCACTTTTCTTTGGGAATTTTCCAAATTAAGATCGAAATTAATTCTAAAATTTTTGAAATGTATTTTGAATTTTCGTAATCAAGTTCCTTGAGATTTATTTTAGAGGGACGCTCGCCCTCACTAGTCATACCTGATAGGGATTTTTGGATCAAATCGGTTAGACTGTACGAAGGTGTTTACAAGACCGGTAGAAAATGGAAATATGAACGTTCGCTTGCACTGTATTTTTAGGAAAAGGCGTTCGAAAATCTTTCAGACTGCCGAATGAATATAGTGTATTTCAGGCTGAGATCTTAGCGATCGCCAGGGTCATGGTGGCGGAACATATAACAGAAGCCCGGCCGGTAACCTTCTATGTTGACAGTTAGCCAGTTCTGGAAGCACCGAAGGGACGAAACTAGTTATCAATTATAGGCGTGCTCTCGATTTGCTTATGGACAAATATAGCACTAAATGAAGAAGTTAGTGAAATATCGGTTAAAGTTACAATCGGTTACTACTATAGCGAACTCAGTACGTGGGTCATAATTAGAACCAATCATTCCTGGAAGATGATATTTTAAACAACTTGAACCGAATTTTAAATTTTATATAACAAAACTGCAAGCCAACACGTTTAAAGAAAAAAAAAATCGTTCCACAAACTTTTTTTTTTTAAATCTGTTCATTAATGATAGACTTAAAAAAGATAAAAATATTCTCTCAAAAACAGGCACGACCGCTTTGGTTTATCATCAAGCTAATAAAATTTCCAAAAATGTCCAGATATTATGTAGGAACTACTAAAGATGGTAAATGACAAACAGCTCTAAAGATTGCACTTTAAAAGAATGAAAAAATGAGAAGTAATATTATTTAGGCTCAAGTTCAGTTTTATTAAATTAATGAAAATTCAAAATTACTAAAGCTACGTTCACATTTATTAAATATTTGTCCAAAAAAACGTAACTACTAGTTTTTCTTAAGGATAATGTCAACTAACTTGGTTTTTATGTTAAAAATATAAAATTAATTTATCTACAAAAATATATTTTTATACAGTTTTTAATAAATGCGAACTCATAATTAAGAAAAATATTAGAATTAAAGGAAAAAATAATTAGTTTCTCTCTTGGTCACGTTTTTTTCGACAAATATTTGATGAATGTGAACGTACCTTAAGAGTTTTTTTATGTTGAAAAATATTATTATTTATATCCAATCAGTTTTTAGCAGGACGTATCTGTACTTATTTCAAGGCCGCACCTCTCATCGGCGTTCAATTGTCCATCTTTACAATTTTCGTAAAGTGGATACTAATTGAGAAGAATATCAACTATTTAACCAGTTTTCAATAGAAATAGAATACGAGAATTAACTTTTAATTAATTTTTTGTTCTACATATTGAAACAATTCTGGTTAGTACGAAAATAAATTTTACAGCGGTAGGCATTAACAAATTATCAAATTTTAACTTTATTTTAATTTTTCAGTGAGTACCTTACCTCTCCAGGTTCTCTTACAAATAAATGAACCCTATGCCACAAATGATAATGTTCGCTTAACTCTCTTAACTCTACAATTCTAAAGAATCAAAAACTGTTTTTATTAATAAATAGTTTTTTATTATTCTTTTTCATAACATTCGATCGATTTTCCAAGTGGCATATTGCGTAAGATGCAAAAAACACAATAAACCTGTTCAACGAGGCATATAAAGACTTCAAAATAAATTGAGATTCATCTTCAAATTTTCTATGTTTCATGAAATTTTCTAAAGCCAAATTGCATGCAATTTACTTCAGCCAAAAAAAAAAAAAAAAAAAAAAATTAGCAAACAAATACTCCTACATCTTCAGCTTTACAGCATTAACTTTTATAATAAAACAATTAAAATTGGAAAAACAGAAAAAAGAGGTGGCAAAACCAGTTGTTCCAGTTCACCTTCAACGTCCTTAAAACTACTTTGTTGTTTTCATTGAAAAGAAAATCTAGTGTTTTCACAACAAAAAAAAAAAAACGCTGTTATTATTAATGGAGAGGAATTAGAGCATAGATTCCCAAACTGTTGACGATGAGTGATGCATAGAAAAATAAAAACAGATTTTAAACTAAAAATTAAAAGTTGAAATTAAAAATTTTGTTTAGCATTGGCTAAACTTATATTTAATATTTTTTAGATTTAAGATTTGAAAAACTTATTGATAATTTAATCTTCAATTGAAGATTCCATAAATAATGAAATTAAAAAAAAAAAAAAAGATTTTGAACTAAAAGTTGTTATTAATTAATTTTAATGAGCAAAGCTAAAAAAACCCAAACGTATTGTCGTGGAAACGTAATAAATGGCGGCAAACACATTCCGGCTCGAAGGACCAAATATATAACTAAGCAGGCAACGCCGAGTTTTGTAAATATTTCATTTAATTTTGTCGGTTTTATTGAACATCCTGCAATGAAGTTACTCTTTCTCTGATTTTAAATGTAAATGTTATAATTATTTTATCTGCCGATCTCCGTCCTAGGGTTCATGTTTGTCAACTTGGGAATCACAGTATTAAAGAAAGAATTTATGGCTTAAATCTATTAGTCTTACATGACTTGAATTGTATGCAAAATTTTTCTTAAAGAACACAACCACAATTGTTTTCAATTTCTATTGAGTTTCTAAAAGAAATTTTACTAGAAGTTCTCATCTCGAAAGTTTAAGCTTCAGCTCTTCCCCTCCCAGCTACCAGGTGCCTGTTGCAAGTAAACAAATATAAACTTATTGTTTATGTAGATGGAAACGTTGATACGTATATATGTAGTTGTGCAGTCTTGTTTGTAGTATGGATATATATGTGTGTGTGTGTGTGTGTGTGTGTGTGTGTGTGTATGTTGGGAATGCTGAAGCAGCCGATTTCTCCCGCTGTAAATTTAATTCCACGCGACATTTTTCGAACTTGCTGAAGATGAGTTGATGACTGATGACTACTGACAACGGCGCGCTGTCAATGTTTGTTTAGAGCTTTTTTGGCGATTAGGAATTTCTCCCCGGACTAGTACAACAATTGAAGTTTGGTTGGAATAAATAGTCGCACCACAGGGTTGAAACTTCGGTCAAATAAATTTTAAAATCTAAAATCAAATATTGTACCTTAGTTACAATAATTCAATTCAATGTTGTAAGTTTTTGCACAACAAAATGTTGACATGTTCTTAAGTTATGTTAATACAATATACAAGTACCATATGGTGGGGCATACTTCTACGAGAGTCGAATAGCGAAAATTTTGTAACATGTTCTTCCACTGCTTGCACAACCGATCATATAAGTTTAAAGTAATAAATTCTCTTCCAAGCGAAAATTGCAGTTTTTTAACTGTTGGCTGCCCCTCGTATCGAAAGTGTTTTTGTTTTATTTTTTTTTTTGCCACAATTATTTACGGTGGGTTTTTCTTTGCAAAAAAAGGCAACTCAACATAAAAAAGTGCTAAAAATATAAACTTGGAAAATCTGGGTGTAAGTGGAAGTAAACTTAAACTAAAACAAGAACAAGAACAACCCCATTCAGTTACTCTGTTAGTGTTGTTAATTATTGCATTTTAACCGTTATCGAATAAAATTTCGTTTCTTTTAAATAAATCGATTACGTGTAGTACCAGCAGCCAATGTTGTATATAAACTTGCCAAGTAGGGAAATTTTTCAATATGCCTAATTTTTTCTATAAAGTTCATATATACCTATCATAAAAAGGTAACGTTTAAATAGCTGTATTAAAAAAGTATGTGAAATAAAAATTTCCCTTGGGGAAATTTTAATAAAATTTCATATTAGGATATGGGTAAATGATTAATTTTAATATTTATGTATGTTTTTCAAAAAAATATTGAAAAATAGTTTTCCATTTAAGTATTTTTTTTAAAAACGCAAATTTTTAGCAAAAAATTCTTATATACGCGTAGACACATCATATTTCATGGTAAAATTTGTTAAATTTAAAATATCCCATTGAGGGAAATTTTTTGTCACAACGGAATTTTTCAGGATTCTTGTTAATCCATAAATATTTTAAAAATTGTTAAATTTAATGAACTTTTCAAGCTCTTTGTTTGACCATTTTCATTTTAAAAGAAATTTGTTGTATTTTCTGTAAAAGGATAATCTGGGATAAAACGGAAATTTTCGAAACACATATTTGTTGTACTAAGATTATAAATCATGCTTAAATTCAGATTATTCGAATAACTTTTTATTCGATTGACTACATATAATGGAAGTCAGAAGCTAAAAAATGAAAGGTAGAAATACTATTGCCTACACTTCAAGGTACATAAAATACAGGACAGAAATCAAATATTGTTTAAAGTTGCACGTACCATTTTCTGTGAATTGTTTGTTTTTGTACTGCTAACAGCCAGTTATTTCTTTCCGGCTTGCAACAATAATACAAATAATGGCAACAGCAGCCAACAATAAAAATCTTAACATTTCTTTCATACATTCTATTAAAGTTTAAATTGCTGTTGTTGTTACGCGAATAACGTAGGCATTTTGTGGCACGTTAAGTAAGTGATTTAGAAAGGGAAAGGGAAGAGAGATGGAGAAAGAGAGAGAGCGAGAGTGCAGCTATAAAAATGACGGTTTCTCAAGACTAATAAATGAAATGTGTGGTAATGTAAGATTCATAAATGTTGGCTGTTTAGTTGGTTGCTTTGTTTGGTATGTTTTGTTGCATGATACATAACATTACCTTTTTAGACAGAGAAAATATGTCTTATTTCTTTTACCAAGTATGTATGCAATACGTATGAATATGTGGTGCTCGCGTTTCTATTTACTTTTTTTTTTTTTGTGTTGTACGCATAGCTGCCAGATTTGACGATTTATCGTCATTTTGACGATTTAGGGTCCTAAAAATGACATAGTGACGATGGGACGATTTATACCCTAATTTTGGCGATTGTAAAATATTCAAGTTTGCAACATTTATTTGTACTATTAAAGCAACTGAACTGCTAAAAATTTTAATGAGCAATTTTTTAAAAACTAGTTTATATACATATATATATATATATATATATATATATAAAATTTTTGCAAGTGTGTTGTAACTTTAAAACTCACGAACGGTCAAACCGAATTCGATTAAATTTTTAGGGTTTGTTCGTATGGTCATGTAGATCATTTATCGACGCGTTCGTAAGCTATGACTTTTCGTGAAAGTCGTGATGTGCTTTGATTAGGTAAGTCGAAATTTATAAAAGTAAATATGTAGCTTCCGTGCGATACGGGCCTCAGATACTCGTAGATGATTATAAACACAAAAGCTATTTTTTAAATTTTGAAGACATTTATTTAGGAATATTTGTCAGAGATGTATTTGAAGAAGCACAAATTAGTGCAAAAGAAAAATAATAATTGTGTTAATTTTTATATAGAGCGTTGTAATCAGATATTATCAAGATTTGATTTTGAAAATAAATATAAAGCTCTTGGCCAAATTAATCCATTTAATATTATTAATAAAGAAAAAAGTTGGTTTTCTGAAATTATAAAAGAATTTTCCTATTTTGTTGAAGAAAGTGGAAGCCAAGAGCTAGAAACTGAGTTCAGACAATTAAAGTTATTGTCCTGATAAAAACATATAACTATTGGATTTTTATTTTCGTTTTTATACAATTCTAGAAAAAGTGTTTCCAAAAATGAAATTAAAAATGCATATTTTAATAAATTGGAGTAAAAATAACTAAAGGATTTGGATTTTTTATTTTTTTCCATACAATATTTTTTCCATGCAAGTTTTCAAAGTATTGAAAAACATGCAATCTATTTACATGTGATTTTATCGTAAATTCTAATTGAAGTATCTGATCTCTGTATTCAAAAGAATGCTGTTTTATTAATCACATTTGTTGATTTAAGAATTTTGTTATGTTTCACCTCTAATAAAATATGTTTTGTTGGTAAAAAAGCGGTTTTTTCATTTGACGTTTTTATGACAATTTCAATAAGCTATATTGACGATAATGACGATTTTTGTCCAAAAATATGACGATATTACCTCAAAAAATCTGGCAGCTATGGTTGTACGTTCTTTTCTAGTTTGTTGCTGCTGCTGATGTTGTTGGGATTTTTGCCGGTTTGCTTGCTGTTGTAGTTGTTTTTGTTTGTTGTTTTTGTTTGTTGTTTTTGTTTGTTGTTTTTGTTTGTTGTTTTTTTTTTTTTTTTGTTTTACAATTTCCAAGTTAACGACCGAGGAAGTGTATCTACACGCGACTATGCCACCACAAGCATTCATTCACTTACCGATTCATTCATTCAGTCATACGTGTATTTTTCTTGTTTGATTATGCATAATTTTTGCGTTCGAGTGTGTGTGTTTAAGCTGTGTGGCAGTTGATTGCTGCTGCTGCCACACTACTGCTGCTGTTGTAAAATTATCAAGTGATTTTATAAATTTTTCTGTAGTTCTACTATTGTTGGAGCATTCATTCTTTGCTTTCCAAGCTTATTCTGCGCTTATTGTGGGTTACACATTCACTCGCTCGTGATACATTTTACGTGGCTGCCATTATTTATTTATTTGGATGTTTAACAACAGCAGACAGCTTTAAAATATATGAATAACTCCAGCATGAACGAAAGAATTCAAAGGCTAGAATAAGGTATCGTGTAGCAGTAGAAGTAGTTGTTTACCAATGAATTAAATCGAAAAATTTCTAATATGTACTCATAATTAATTTTTCTTCGCTTTTATTTGTCGATTTTAATTTGCTCCAAAGAAAAATTTGTTCGACACCGTGGGCCATGCAGTAAATTAAACGTTTTTGCTTTTACTCATTTTAATTTCAAATTTATATTTGTCCATTTTGTTGGTATTGAACATAGAGTCACGTCTTTGTGTTTGTAACACATCGCCTTTGACAACTCAACGTCTGTCTTGTTCATTGCTGGCATTGAACAGAGGGCGCTGCAAAAGCATTTTATCCCTTTTGGGATTTATTCAAGTACATTTCGGATTTTAATTTTTTAATCCCAACTCGTTCTGAAAGTAATCCAAAGTTACTTGAATTTAGTTCGAGGTTTTTTTTTTTGGTGTACAGATTTTATTATAAGAATTTTTCTGTTAAAAATTAAACTTCTTAAGAGTTTTAAAAACTGTATTCTTGCAAAGAAACTTGTCTTCTTGCTGATTTTGATTCGTAAAATCTTTCTTGTATTTAATTTTACTAGACTATGGATTTCGTTAGATGTTTGCTATTTTTTTTTCTTCTTTTTTTCTAGTTAAAAACTTTTACATGCTTGTCTTTAATTATGTACAACACGACAAGTATAAAGTATATGGCAAATTGAAATGTGCAGTGTCAACATTTTATCCTGTTACAAAACTGAAAACGTGAATAAAAAATTCATTACGTACAGTTGTGGCATACAAATAGCAGCGATGATATTGAGTTTGCTGCCATGAAATAAAAGTTGTCTTTAATGAAACCTGAATTTCTTCAATACAGTATTTTTCAAGATATCTTATGGCGTATAAAATAATTTTATTATTTTAAAACGATTACGAATTGGCAAAATTGCAATATTTTAAAAAAGAATTTAAATATATATTTTTTTATCATTGAACATGCAAATCATTTTTACTAGACTTTTTATTTTTTAATTTACAATTTCTTGTTAAAAACATGCTTAAAAAGCTATTCTATTTAAAGAAAAAATTACAGTCATGTTAATGAAAAATTGAATTTTTTTTTTATTAAAAAGATGAATTTGTTCATAAAAAGAATTTTTTTGTTGAAAATAAGTTTAAAGAATTGTTACGGACTAGAAATTTTGCACTGAAAAATTAGTAAAAAGCGGTATGAATAGGTTGGGGGGGGGTTAAAAATATATGAAAACAGCGTTACGAAATATGTGCACAGCCTCTTAATTGGAAAGTTGCACTTTTTCACCAAAAGTTGCACTTTTTCATTAAAAGTTACACTTTTCACCAAAATTAGAATATAACTCGTTTTTCATTAAAAATAATTTCGGAAATTTTCTTAAAAAAACCTATAAAATATGCGAAAAAGTTTTGTTTAACAATTTAGTGCAAAATAAAAATGTTTCGTATCCTCAAGAAATAACAGTTTATTTTTACTTGTCTCTCTTCGAAGGAAATGTTTTAAAAAAATTTTTGTAATTGCCTTGCTACGGAACTCTACGGAAGTTCAAGCAAACCAAAATCTTGTTCTATTCTACGACTTTTGCGTATTGTGTTTTATATATTATACAGTCTACAACAAATATATTCTAAACTATCCAATGCAACAAATCTCTGCATCAATTATAATAGAGAAAGATAAAAAAAAAAAAAAAAAGAAACATTCTTAAATGAGTTAAACAAACACATGAAAAATGCTCAAGTTTTGCAAAATCTGCTAGTCTAAGCAAAAAAAAAAAAAAGATGTTAACACAAATAGCAAAGAAAAAGTAAAATGTTGCATGCTACATTGCAATGTGTGTGCCCAGTTCTGTTGGGCTGTTTGTGTATTTAATTAAATTTACAGTTTTAATTAAAACATTCATCCACCCAGTCAGCCAAACAGGCATCAATAAATAGCAAAAAAAAAAAAAAAAGGAACACTACTACGCCCCAAAATAATTGTGTTACATTTTTCCAACTAACTTTTAATTATAATTCAAATTCTGGTAAGAATGAAACAAAGAATAACAAGTTAAACTACATTCTAAGCAAAATCATTTTGCAAAAAAAAAAAAAAAAAAAAGAAAACCAAGAGCAACAAAAATTCTTGGGAGAAAATAACGAATACGAATTAAAATAAGAATTTACGTCGTAGAAAACCACAAGAAAATTGAAAATGAAAATTATATTCGATTACGTCAAAAAAATATTATTCCTTTCCATTTTTCATCGTACGTAAAATATTAAATACTTTTGTTTAATATTAGATGCTGCACAAGATTGTCATCAAAGCTTTCAGCGCTTAAACGATAAATAACACGTTTATTTTTTTTTCTTCCAACACTAATCCGTCTAATATTTTTCATTCAATTTATATATCGTTTTATTTTTTTTTCTAAAAACAGTTTTTGATTTACAATCCTTCACTCGCTAAAGGTAAAGAGAGATATAAATTTTCTGTATATATATTTTTTTTATTTCTGCATGGTTAAATTTTTGCTAGCTGATTTTTATTGTATTCAACTATTTTGCTTGACGATTTGTTTGTTTGTTGTGTGCCACTACGGCTGACAACGCAAAATTTCTTCTTCAAATTCGACAATGTAGACTTTAAACTGCATTCTAGACAAAAAACTCTAAAAATAAAAAATGAAATGGAGGCTTAAAGAGGAATTTTTTTTATGTATGCAATACAATCCATAGTATACCCGGCTGGACTGGACATTCAACCAAATTATATAGAATAAATAAACAGTAAAATATTTCAAGCAAAAATCCAATGTGTGATAGTTGTTGTGCACTATGGCTTGATTACTTAAAACGAAGGACACCAATTGTTAATTCTTTTTTGGTCATACTCATAATTCCTTTTTGTTTTCTATCATATCACAATACATATGTTTTAGTACTGTTAGCAGTTTTCTTCCAAGGTGCTCCATTTCCCTTCATCTTATTTAGTGGTGCATCAGATCTTTTCCATTTACCACCCACTCAGTGCCGGGATGTATGGTTTTATTTGCATTCTACCGCATCTAAATTAACATAAAATACTTTTGCATATCGTCGGCGATAACGAAAAATTAAAAATGGCCCAAAACAGGAAGAAATGCAATAGAAAAAAAATGTTGGGTCATTTTAAATTTTTGTTATTGATTCTTTCAACGATGACAAACATTTATATTGAGCGAGAATTATATTTATGAAAACATGATTGCAAAAACTTTGAATAAATTTTTAAGAAAAACAAACTTAAAAATAACCTTTTTAAGAAATGCCATATCAAAAAGTACTTGAGAAAATGTATCTTATAAAATAGTATCATTACAGAAAAAGTACATATTATGAAAAACTATGATTCAAGAACAATTATATATTGCGAATAACTGCCATTTAAGGAAAATTACCTTTTAAGAAAAAGAAAATTTTTATGAAAAAATACCTGCTAAGAAAAAGTACCTTTTAAGGAACAGGTACACTGTTATGAAGGAGGACATTTTAAGAAAAATACCATTCAAGAACAAATTATATTTTGAAAATAAGTGCCATATATTTAGAAAAAAGCAAATTTTAAAAACAACAACTTTTAAGAAAAAGTACATTTTTATGAAAAAGTACCTTTGAAGGTATAGTACCTGTTAAGAAAAAGTACTTTTTATAGTAAAGTAACTTTTAAGGAAAAGTACCTTTTAAGGAAAAGTACCTTTTGAGGGAAAGTACCTCTTAAGAAAAACTATCTTCTAAAAAAATTACCATTTAAGAAGAAGCAATTTTTACGGCAAAGGACCTTCTAAAAAACTGAGAAAATGTACAAAATAAATGTAAAAAAAAGTTCAACTTAAAAAAATGTACCTGCTTTAAATTGTTTTTGCGAAAAACCCTTTTTAGAAGCAACTAACTGCTAAATATTAGTTTGTAAAAAAATTTCATGTGAAGAACAAGTACCTTAGATGAAGATCTTATAAACAATATTCTTTATAAGCAGAGAAAACAGCCCTTAAAATATACTCTGCAAAAATGGACCGAAAAGTTTCTTTCATAGGTACCATATAGACGTTTTGCAATAGAATAATTAAGGGTGTCTATTATTTTAAAATAGCAGGTAGATATATTTAAATTTGTCGTACACGATTAAAGGCGTGTTGAAGAGAATGTAAGTGGTCCGCACATAGGCCTGCTTCCTTTCTTAATGTATTGGAAGTTGCCTACTGAATATGACTTTTTCCCTTCAGCCTGATACTCTACTCAGTAGAGTCTGCCTTCAGTCTCTATTTAATTCTTTCATTTTCTCTATTTTTAAACAACGTTAACGCTGTTTTAGAATATCTGCGGCAACTCATTTTATTTTGTAGCAGAAATGTCACAGAAAATTTCATTTCCCTATATTGAAATTATTATGACTTTTTATTATGTTCTTTGTCTCACATCGAAAATTTCCAACCCATAGTGTTGCAGTTGTAGGTTAGGAATATTAGGGATGGTTATTATCTAATTGTGAATATATTATTGAAATTGCAATAAAGTCTGTCATACAGTTTTTCTCTGTCCTAAAGAAGTAGTTTTAGTTAAAACATTTTTTAATTAAATTAAATTTGATTATGAATACCCCTAATATCCATGCCTAACCTTTACAAACTATTGTTTGTTAGGGAGGCACTTCAATTTAAAGCAAATTGCAATTCCAATTGACCACCAACATGTCGAGTGCAACAATCATTTATTTTTATTGGGTGTTGTTTTTATTGTAGAGCAATTCTTTTTTTTTCCAATCCACTTAATGCTTTCAATTGCCTGCTACTGCTACATATTGTTGTTGTTGCTGTAGAGCTGTTTACTTGCTTTGCTTTCAACTCAGCTGTTGCAGTTAAAGTTGTTTTTTGTTGATACATTTTTTTTTCGAGGCACGAATTGTTGTTTGTAAATTAAAGTATGAATCATTAAAATGAAATGTACTCATGTGAAAAAGAAAACAAGAAATAAAAAGAAGTGGGAGTGCTTCAACGAGTTGTGGCACAATAATTTTTATTTTGGTTTTTTTGTTTTTCATTTGAATGCTAACGGAAAAGTTTGATAATATATGTTTTTATGGAAACAAAAACATTATTCTTGTTTAAGTGCAACAGAATTTTTTTTAAATATTTTAAAAATTTCTGCATGTTCTTTTGCCACTTTTAATGGTTAAGCTGGGCGAGGATGGAAGCGGAACAGCCTCTACCTTATGGTTTCTTGTAAAGAATGGCTCATTACGTCAATATTTTAAACATAATGGCGTGGCAACGCTTCCTTTAGCACCGCCACTATAGCACCTCCCTCATCCAGCCGCTTTACAGTTCCTGACCCGCCCTAGACTAATGAGTTTCGTACTTGACATTTTTCTGAGTTTTCTGAAGCACATTTTTTCGAAGAATTAAGAATATACTCTGGTAGCCGATTCCTGGAGACCCAGTCTTATGTCGTGTCCTTCAAATCTGAATGGGAGCCTGATTGCTATGAAATGTCATCATCAAGTGAGAACAGCTGTTTCAATTCTTGAGTGTATTCAAAAACGACTTTTATGCTTAAGCTAGTTATCCTTTGAACAAGATTATTCAATGCTTAATTCTTGCTTTACTCTCACTGCTGCTGTATAGAGTCGTCCTGTGAATGCAGTTAATAAATCACTTGGAACTTTAAATAAATTCATTGTGACATTTAAGAAATATGTTTCGTTAGCTCACTGCTTATTTTATTTTATTATTCTGAATTTGTAAATATTTTTCCAACAAAATGTTTACATTATTTTATTTTCACATACATAATTCTCTCTCTTTTTTTTTAATTTGTGTGGCAACAACTAGCAACAGTTAACAATTAATTTGAATATTTTGCACTCGTTGCTGTTGCTATTGTTGTTGTTGCTGCTTTGCTATTCTCTAAACTTAATTGCAAACATAATGTTCAAACCGTTTAACAATCAGCTTAAATAAAATCCATAACAGACGGTATCATTGACAGCAACAAGAGAAGAGGAGAAAAGCCGAAGGAGTAGCAGCATTTTAATGTCGTTGTAATGCTGGTTCATCCATTCATGTGTGTCACACAACATCAGTAAACTGTGGATTTAAAATGCAAGCAACCAACCAAGCAACCATATTATTATTTTACATGGTTGCTTTTACTGTAATACAAATTTTTTTGTTGCTGTTTTTATTTTAGTTATGAAACTAATAATAATTATCACCACCATCATAGACAACCTCTTTGTCATCAGCATCATCATCAATTTATATTTGGAAAAACAATTTTTTTTTTTAAATCATTATTGTCATGTTACACAAGTTCAACCATGGATGAGAGATGAGTTTTGCTAGTTTTTTGTTTCTCTTCCTGCAATTTGTTGTGTGCTTTTTATAGTTCCTCCCCACCATTACAACACCGCTTTGAACATGTCCACACAACATCAAATGACATGAAATACACTTGTTGTGTGACACAAAAAAGCAACAACAAGGTGATATATTGAATAACTGTCTGGCTGTCGGTCGGTCTGTCCGTCCGTCCGTCGGTAAGTCCGCATATACGTCTTTCTGCCCGTCTGTCTGTCCAACTGACTCTAACAATGTGTGACATAAAACATTTTTAGCATTGCAAATACTTGTTTGTCTACCATTATTTTCCTGTTTGCAAGAATTATCGAAAAAATAGACGACTAGAAAGAAAAGACTGTAAATAATTGTTTTGACTGGAAACAAGGGCGTCTAAAAGGCGCCATCGTATTAATATCCCAGCAACAACAATACAAATAAAAAAATCATAAAATTCAAAAACATTTTGCGTTATGAAAAAGGAACAACAGATTTTCCTTTTGGCCAAGAATTATGATTGTTTTGTGTGATATTTTGTGGCCATGTCAGTATGAGAGAAAAAACTAGACACAAAAAAATTTATAAAAAAAAATTTCCAAATTTTAACATATGTTTTTTTTTCTATTGCGGCATACTTTCAGGACTTATTCAAGGATGTATTTAAAAAATTTAAATTTTTTTTTTACTAATAAAAAAGTTTTTGGAAACGAATTTGAAGATAAATATACTCCATCTATATCCTTCAAGGATTCATTAGAATAATACTCAGCTCTTGTTTTATACGATTTTTAAATAACACAGGCCACAGTTCACATAAGAAGAAATTGCACATTTCTTTCAAATCCTATTGAAAATATTGTATGTACAGTAAAGGACTAAAGTCTACGTGCAGTTCCATATAGTGCTATTCTGGGAAAAACACTTAATTATTAGAAAAATTAATGATACAGTTTTTTTCGAAAATCATCTTCATTCATAAAAAAATAAAAGGTAAATTAATTAATTTGTCCTTTAACAAGAAAAACCATAAAATAACTAAAATATGTTATGACAAAAGTCTACATGCAGTTCAGTCTCAACAAAATGTTACTAAAATTATTAAAATAAATGGTGGTTTGCTAGTTTTTGTATTTAGTTGGTCCACCATCGTCTATTACAGCATGCAGGCGTCGTGGCGTGGATGAAAACAAATTGGACATTTCTTCCGGAGTCAATTTGCTCCATGACTCCGTTAATGCTTTTTTTTAAATGATTTTGGTCTGTAATTCGGTTTTGTCGATTTTTTCGCTTAAAAAGCTTTTAAACGTGCTCTAAGGGATTTTAATGAATGTACGAGTATGTTTTCCATTCATATGATTATGATGAGGATGAAGTTCTTCGGTTTTTAACAGCTGGTAAAAATATTTCAACAATCGAACCAGCATTATATCGTCGGTCACAGGTTGACAACTCTTAACATGCTTTTTTGTACTTTTCAGGAGACAAACAAAAAAAAAACGTTATTCTTCCGTTACTAAACCGTGTTGGAAGTAAATAAGAAAACCAAAATTAGTAGGAGGTATTTATTATTATTATTTTTAAAAATACAAATGAAGTGTACTAACATGCAGAAGGACAAACACAGTCTTTTGGCATCAAAAACCCGATTCGATTTGTTTGCGAGTTAAGAGTTGTCAACTTGTGACCGACGATATATTTTTTCTTATTTAATAAAACGTTTTAATTGTTACTTTTTTTTAACGTTTTATTTAAGTTATGCGATATTTTAGAGAAACGAAATGTATAAACTTTCCAAATGGCGCTTGTTTTTTTACGATTTTTCGAGTTTAATATCCACCGTGTAAAAAAAGTTTTGGATGTACTTGTATTATTGAATTAGCGAATATACCATCCCTAAAGTTTCTGTACATTCTTCTTTAATTTTCTGTGAATGGAACTTTGTTTTTGTGTCAAACTTATTTTCTTTAAAAGAGATTAGTGATGGCGCCCTGATTTCCGTCGTATGCAAAAATCACCAAAACTGGCCCCTCACCCCCCTCATTTCTTCCATTCAAAGCATATCAAATATTTTATTTATTGAATGTTTTGTCCAAAAAATACAGAAACAATAAATCGTGCGATGTATTTAAATTTCCGATTATTGCATATTGTGGTTTGGCACGACATCAGTTAGTTGCTCAATTCTACATTTACACAAATGCAACATATTTGCCCGCATGTGTTTTGGAGAGGCTTAATTTTGAATCGAAATTATTAAAATATTTTATACACACCTGTGGCTACTTGTGGAATGTAAATGATTATTAATGAAAATTTATTTAAGTAAAAGCAATTTAAATGTCATAAAAACAAATGTAAATGGGAGATATTTTAATTTTGCATTTAATTAAATTATTTATTTACAAAATTAAATGATGAAATAAACGAAACTAAACTACTTCAAATAATGAAGTGGAAGGAAAAACTTTTAACGTACAAGAAGTAATTTTTCAAAGTTTCACATAAATTTGAAGGTAAAAAAATCACTTACTTGGTGTTTTTTTAGAAGAGCTTGGAAGATATCATTTTCAATTTACAATAAATACTTTTTTAAAGAATGAATTTATTTATTTTCTCTTTATAATCGGGAAATGACCATAATATGTTGCATCTAACTATAGTTGAAGAAAAAATAAAAAGCATCAGTATAGATAAAACAATAAAACAAACACACACACACGCACTTTAATATTGCTAGTTTTATCAGAAGCACTACATTATTTGTACATGCTACCAGAGCTACTTTTCTTTTACTTAATAAAAACTATCAAACTTTATTTATCACTATATTTATTCACTCTGCGAAAATTGTTCACCAACCATCATGGAACAACAACAAAGTTGTGTGTGCGTCTGTTTGTCAATTTGGTTTTTCCCCCAGAAAACAATTTTTCTTTTAAATTTATCTATTTTTTTTTTATATATTATTTTCCTACTGTTGTTATTGTTGTTGGTGGTCTTATCATGATTGTCGAATAATTCAGGGAAGTTGGAACTGCTGCTATGGCAGCATCTAAAATATGTTTGCTGAGAAGTCATTTTATCGTATCTTTTGATGTTGCCACAACAGCTTCAGCGCCAACATGAAAGTTTTTATGCAACAAACAGTGTTTGTTGTGCTTTGCTCTCTTCATCATAATGGATGAAGAAGTTTTTTTCGTAACTCAAGTAACCTCAAACTATTTGCTCTGGTAATTGTCTAATTATGCAAAATTTATTTTACGCAACCACTAGAGTTTATAAAACTTGTTTAAAGTTACGTATAAAAAATGTATGTATATGCCATTTTTACGATTGATGGTATTGTTGCAGAGTTGATTTGATTTATTTTTTTTTTGGTTGGAAGGAAGATAAATTAATAAGTTGTGTGAAAAGGTCAAACAATTTTTTCTAACGAAATTTATTTATTTATGAATTTTTTACTAATTTTCTCATATTGTAACATTAAGTTAAATCAATAAAGTAATTCAGTAACTTTTTTAAGAAATGCTTTCAATGAACCCCATTTTCATTAAACTTTAAAGTATTTTTGCAAAAAAAAATTACGAATCTGAATCGATGAATGTTTTACATTAAAAGTCATCTTATATGAAATTGCTTTAGAATATCGATACGGTTCTCATCACACTGGACAACAAAATAACATTTTAGATGAAAATAATATATGTACGTGTATAGCCCTTTTGAATGTTAAAATGTAAGATTTATTCAACCGTCATAGAAAAATTCTTCACTTTCGTTTAAATCAGCACAACGAATATTTTTATTTTAACCTTAGAACTCTACGTGGTGTGGCTCGTTTTTGTATCGTTCCTAAAAAAGGGGAGGAAATCACTTTAAAAGTCTACTATAAATCCTCAAAGTCGCCAAAACTAAAAACTTAACGTTATTTCCGGAAATACGTACATAAAAAATAAGATCGTATTCAAGGGTTAATTTCGTACTTATTCACAAAAAGTGTCAAAATATCCCTTAAAAGCGAATTTTACGAAGCGAAATTGTACATTTACAGAAAAAAGAGCCCGGTACTAATTTTAAGTAAATAAAAATTCCATAAAAAAAGTTTTTAAAATTTTTTTAATTTAAGTTTTGAATTGTTTTTTTTTTTAATTTTCTTCGCTGTTTTAAATTATATTATAATTTTATTAAAATTTCGAGAAATTTTTAATGAATTTAATTTAATATTTATTTGCAAAAAGTCGTCAGCTAACCGTTTTTGAGTTGTTTCTAACATTGCAATTAAACAGAGAGAGAGATAGAGCTTTAATATCTGTAAACTTTTATAGTAGAATATTTGGGCAAATATTTTTATAGTACGTAGCAGGCCGCTATATCCATGTTAAAAGGCACGATTTTGCACATTTTTTCAAGAGAGTTTCCATGCAGCGAAGAGGATTAAAAATTCGTGAATATTTCTTATTTCTTAAACATAAAGATTAATTAAGTTTTCTACACCAAAAATGTGGGAGAGAAACTTAACTCCCCTGATCGCCAATCACCGATCAATAACAAAAATTATTTTTGCACTAAACTATTTAACCTCGCACTTCATAAAATACATCAATCTATATTTTACTGCATCGCAGGAAATTTGCAGTCACAAAATTTTTAAAAAAATTTGCTTTTTTATATCCATTTCTAAGTAAACTTCTAACATTTTGAAGAATCCTTGTATTGCATTGATTTTATGATTTTACTTTGTTCGCATTGTTGCATGATGATGATATGTGGTACTAAAACTTTGCAACTCATAAATATAGAAATTTAAATTCTGGCACACCCACCACTTGCTCCTTCAATAATACTCTACTCTACATTATCTTAACGACTCTGGGGCTGCTACTTCCTTCATTTTACTACACAAAAGTCATATTGACTTGTTGAGCAAAAGAAGAAAATAGAAAACTTTTATGGAATAAAAATAATAAATCCCTTATTATTATGCAGTTTAAAGATGAAAGTTTTCCTTTTTTTGCAGCATCGTTCCTTTATGCAACAAAATATTGAAAGAGAGAGCAAAAAAAAAAACACAATATAACTCCAAACGACCTGCTTCACTACAAATTTTATTAACATAAATTCTCTTTACATTGTTATTTCAACAATTCAATTTTTGTATTGGTTTTTTTTCTTGGTTAAGTTGCAAAAAAAAAAAAAAAATATCCAAAACTTTGCATAAAACAAAACCAATTTGGTAAGTTTTCTCTCTCTTTTCAAGATTGTGTTAACAATTCGTTAGTAAAATCAAGGTAAAAAACATGTATTGTACACAATATACTTCCATGTTGCATGAACGTAATGAAATATTATTCTTATTCGTATTGTTGGATTTCGTCTTTCTTCCTTTCTTTTTTTCTGTGCCTCAGCAAAAGCAAAGTTATTTTAATTTGACATTGTTAAAGTTCTATTATATTTTATAGTTCAAACAGGATAAACTATTATATAGAGTTTCTGACTTTATTTTATAGGTTTTATTATAAATGAGCGCTTGCTGTTTGTTGCACACAGTAGCAGCTTCAACTCTAAACTATTAATTTTAAGTTTTCTCATTAAATTTTTCTATTAGTTCTCGGTTTAATATTTAACATCTTTCATTTTTTATTCTTCTTCTTCTCTTTGCAGGTAAGTTTTATTCATCAACAATAATTATGCTGAGATTTAACTGCTGCTACATAAAATAGTTGCTTTTGAAAGTTGCAAGATTAGATTACCTTTAGCGAAGTCTTCTAATAGTTTTGGGAAAAGTTTGCTGCAGCAAGAAGAGGGTTTGTATAATTGAAAATTCTGAAATTGATGTACGAAAAGTGTTTTATAAAATTTCCATTTTATTTGCAAGACCAATTAAATTTTACTCTTAATAAGTATAACGAAGATGAGGTTTTACCAAGTAATTAAATATCCAAAGAAATTTTAATTAGTCAGCCTTAAAAGTTTGTATAAATTAATTTTGAAGTAGAAAGGAAACTCTAGAAGCTCGTAATAATTAAACAGAGAAAGAAAATTTAGACTGACATCATGATCTTTGGAGAGTTGTTTACCGCTTAAATCTTACTGCCAATAATGACTGCTGAAATCAAGTTTTTGAATATCCTCTATCATTAATTAATTCTGCTGAGTCGCATGAAAACTTTATCAACATATTTGGGGTATTCACACTGTCGTCATAAAGTCATATGTCATAATATAATAGCACACCAAAATATGACAAGTGTGAACACCCCGTCATAAATTAGTGTGCTATGTCATAATTGTGTCAGCTGATAAACATTTAACAACACTCCGTTTGCCTTTTGGCTTAAATGTAAATGTTTTTTAATTCAGTCCGAATTGTTAATAAAGAAAATAATAAATTTGCTGTAATTCTTCTAAATTTTCAAATTGCTGAAATAAATATAATCAAAAACAGCTGTTGCCGTTAAAATGAGCTAAACTATTTTTTTGGACGGCGGCAAGCGGAAAAACGTTCACAAGCTGCCAGACAGATCACTTACACAAACACATATTATTATTCTTGTGTTATTTAAGGCCGTGCCGCGCTATCCTACACAGTCGCGCGATTTGCCAAATATGACATGTGTGCTAAAAATGTATGGTAGTGTGGACTAAAAATGCAACTGTGTGACAGATTTTTGTTTGGCAAATCGTGCGATTTGTAAAATTTTATGAAACTTTTCATAAAATGATAGTTTTCATGCAATCAGAGGAGTATTTATTGTCAACCAGATGTCTTGGCATCAGATTTGTATGATAGTGTGGCACCTACAACACAATTTTGAAACGATTTTTTAAAGTCGGTCAGATTTTTGCAAGATTTTCCTGTGAATGAATCGTACGATTGTGTAGGATAGTGAAGCACGGCCTTTATAAGTTAGCGGCGGTTTGTAAATATTCGCGCCGACTCGAGCAGTTCGACTAAGGTTTCTATTGTTATTTTATGACAAACCATAAACATACCTCAGAAGGTCTTATTATCAATATCGTAGGAAAACAAATCAAATATTTCAAACAAATTTAACACTTTTATTTTGCTTTTCGAATAATTTGTATTTTTTTCTTCTTTTTTTGTTTCCTGCACTCAATGCACAATTCCTTTTAACTCTCTCTGAATTTTGCTTTAGCACATAAATAACTTAATCATATTCATGCATTATTTAAACAATTTAAAATGTTTAGAATAATATTATGCCAAGATGTTAAGTGTTCTTTGTAATTAAAACACTTCAGAAACGAACTTATTGACTGTTCACATGGCAATTCTTTGCAGCTACTGTTGCGTTGCCTTGTGCTGCCGACGTCATTGATTTTTCCTTTTAATTTATAGACTCCCTTCAACTTTTGCAGCATGTTGTATTATATGAGATCTTTTTGTGTTGCTGTTGTTGTTTGCTATATTGTTTTTGTTTTGTTATAGACTATATCACTTATGCAAATTTCTCATGACTTCCGCTACAAACGATACCTTATTGTAGTGCTTTTGGATAAACATTTTATTCTACTACACACGTTCATATTTAGTAGATATTTACATGTAGATATGAAAACGCTGCTGATGTTTAATTTTTTATTTGTAGGAGATCAATTGGAAAAGGCTCTTTAATGTATTTTAATGTATAAACTCACAAATATGAGATATAAAAGTTCCATATTTTTCGATATCAGAAATACGAAAAATTTGAATACAAAGAAAAATGTAAACATACGAAATACTTAAAACAAACCAAAGTCCCGCTCAAATGCTGACATTCGACCAATTGATCCGTAACCGGGTTTATTTTTACCAATTTATCTGCAACTGGGTTTTTTAACCGTGTTTGTAACCGGGTTCTTAGGCAATAAGTATATTGTGCATATCTAGAGAAAAATACAGGCCAAGTTTCGCCACACAGTGTGTATATTTACACAAAAGCTGTTTTTACCCCCTCATAACTTTGCTCCTCTTGATCATAATAAAATGAAACTTGAAACATAAGGTCTCCCTACAGAGGTGACCTCACAGGTTAAATACCATAAAAGCTTCCCGAGATATTAAGGTGTGAAAAGTCCATATTTTAGTACATATTCATTCACTCACTCACTGACTCACTGACTCATCAATATTATTGGGCACTTCCAGTAAAGCTAGAGAGCTTAAACTTGGTACAGAGATAGGTCTTGGTGAGAAAATAATCAGAAAAATCTGAAAACGGACACTTTCCACCCGGGGGGGACTACGGTCCCCCTTCTTTGTATGGGGCACTTCCAGTATAGCTAGAAAGCTAAAATTTGGTACACAGGCAGGTAGTGATGAGAAATTACCGAAAATGATTTTTTAACGGGCACTTTTCATCTGGGGGGACAATCATGCCCCTTCTTTGTATGGGGCACTTCCAGTATAGCTAGAAAGCTGAAATTTCGTACACAGGTAGGCCCAGATAAGCAATACATATAAATATTTATACAAAAACAGCTTAGAAAAAAGAAGTGAGATCCGCACAAAAACATAAATGTGAAATTTCGGCCGTAAAAAGTACTGAGATCAAAATAAGGACCAAGTTCTTGATAGGTACAATTCCATCTCATTTCTAGGCAACCTGTAAGCTTGGCAAAATATTTTTGCCTTTATAATATGGGAAAGAATTCTTGGTAAAATTTTGCCAAGCTTACAGGTTGCCTAGAAATTAGATGGAATTGTACCTATCAAGAACTTGGTCCTTATTTTGATCTCAGTACTTTTTATGGCCTAAATTTTTTGGATAGGAACTTGGACTTATTTTCACATTTATGTTTTTGTGCGGATATGTTTTATCAATATTTGTGGACAATAACATACTTAAAAGTGTATAACAAGAAAACGTGTGGCCAATTCGTAAATTTATAGATATGAATACATATGTATATGCAAACATACATATATAAATATAGATATATGTATGTGGAAAAAATTAGCCAAATTTGGCTTTTGACTTGCAGTATAGGAAATTTTAAAATAAATGAAAAACAATAGATAAAAGCTGCGAGTCCAGTACACTGAATGCAGTAGAGATGAATGATATAAGTTCAATACTGGGGCACGCACTATCATGCACTTATTAATTTTTGTGTGGACCTGTTAAATCCATATATGTATACATGTGTTTATCCTTTATTTTTGGTGATTTTAAATTAGAGAAATCCGGATGCATTAGTTCAAGGCCCAAGTCTCTAACTCCTCTGGGGGTTTCGGAAAAACGATTCTGCGCGTAGACTGATGCGCACGGCTTATTTAATGTTGTATCAATAAGGATTTAAAATGAAAGTACCTTATGGGTATCATATGAAAATTATGAAAATTATAAACGGAATAACAAACCTATAAAGAAACTTAAAATTTTTGGTGTAGGGTAACTATGATTTATTGTCGTATTTTTTGAGTATGTTATTTGCAACCAATATTGGTCATATATAAAGGGTGTTTTTTATAGAGTGACACAAGTTTAAATCTTAATAAAACATTTATTAGAAAGAAAATTTTATGAAATTAATGTTTAAATATGATTTCTGCCATGTGGCCGCCACGGCTGGCGCGTAGAAGGCGCAATCTGGAACACCAATTTTCAACAAATTTTCGCAGCATTTGCGGCCGGCCGTATTTTGCCGATAACTCTTCGAATGTTGATTTGCAGTTTCAATTCTTTGTGGTTTATCGACGTAGACAAGTGACTTAACTTAATCCCAAAGAAAATAATCTAATGAAGTTAAATCACACGATCTTGGTGTTCTTCGAGTTAGCCGCTTCGACGGACGATTATGTAGGCCATAAATGGAATGGAAGTGGACGATGAGTTTGACGAATAGTAGAATAATTTTTTTTATTAAAAATTTCAACAATTTGCAAGCGTTGCTCTGGCGTAAGTCGATTCATAATGAAATTTCAAAGCAAACTAAAGAAAAAGCAACTATCAACTGTTAAATGGGTGCTCAAATAAAGCAGTGATGCCAACTCAAAGTTGTGACACTCTAAAAAAAACGCTTTATATGGTTTGAAAGGTACTTTTCTCTAGATTAGAACAATATAGTTTTACGGTTACGAATTAATTTGTCGAATTTTAGCAACTGGGCGGTATTCTAGTAATAATAAATGTGTTTTCGAAAGAAATATTGAATATTTTGTACCTTAACGATTATCCCCTCGTATGTGTATAATTCCAACAACAATAAATATTTTCACTCACTACTCACATGGATTGATGACATCTACATGAACTCCAACAGCAACAACAACTAGACAAAAATGAACACACTTTGACTTTATTCATCTATTAGCGATAAATGCTTATTTGCTAAATGACTGTATTTCCATTAATGTCGTTGTTGAATTGAGCTACTAGAAGTATATTTTATGCATGAATAAGAAAATTGTAAACTTAAAATAATGTTTACATAATATTATACAGAAAAAGACACACACACACAATAAATGCTTATGCGTATGGAGAAGTATGCGTTTATCAATATGTTTGATCTTTTAGTTTTTACTGCTCCTGTCTCAAATACCGAACATCAAAAGTTGCAACAAGAGAAAAAAAAAAAAAAAAAAAAATAAAATAAATGAATTCCATAGATTGGCTTTTATTCATGAGTGTGATATGTGTATTGGGTATTTACTTGATTTACAATTCAAATTAAATAATAATGTAAAAGCCCCAAAACAAAAGTGTGAAAATAGCAAATATTCGTTTTTACAATACAAATACATTAAGTTAACCCAGCGAACATATTAAAAGTGTTTTCGAGCGAGTTTTTTTAAAATATTAAGATATATTATCGGATATACTGCTCTATCTGTAATTATTGTTGGAGAATCAGAAGCATTTGATGTTCTTGGCATGAAATTGCATTGTGGTGATGTTCAATCATCCAAGTGCCTCGGGTTTTTTAACACGGCGTGAGACATACTTCACTCTATCTGATTTCCATAATATTTATACCACCTACATATCGATGGCTTAATATAGAAAGGTCGTATCTCAATTTTTAGCTAATTTACAGGAGAAGGAAAAAACTCAATAAAATCTGAAAAAATAATATTATTTTTTCTGAAGCAGATTTTTATTAAAACAGCCAACAAGTTCAATTCTGTTTTTTAATTTTTAATTTTTATTATTTTTTTTTTAAATGAGTTAGGGCTTTTTTTTAATTTTTTAAGGGAGGTGATTTGAGTATTTTCTACCAGAACATGAAAAAACCGATTTTGAAAAAAAAAAAACGAGATACGACCTTTCTATATTGAGCCATCGATATATTCGACCGAAAATGGAATACAACTCTCATGTGTGTAGGTTATTCAACTATATTGCTTGACTGGATCATCAATGCAATGTGAGGTTTATTGTTATGTAATCAGATATCTTGTTTTCCCAACCCGTAATTATTCACGTACAACATGCTTCTCATCAGAAGCACATCCTTTTTTGCTCGATATGCCAGAGAACCGCACTACGCATTACAGATTAATTCATACTTCAGCCGAAGTGTTCGTATGTGAAATAAAATTCTGGCAGAGGTCTTTGCAGTCGCCTTCATTACATTAAAGTTTAAAGCGAATGTCCACAAACACTACTCCCTCTGGCCTCCATCCCATAACAAATTTTCCTACTTTCGGCACAATGCACTAGTGCATACATAGGAGTGGGGTCATCCTCTGAGTGCTGGCCCTAACAACAACAACAACAAAATTGTTTTGGTGCACAAGTTTGAGTGTAAAGGTTGTGTTCGTTATGAATTAAAATCAAAGTAAAATAAATTGATTTGTTCAGACGCGCATCTTGATCGAAACTGTGTTTGATGTAGACGCCAGCTTTCAGTTTGTTTCCGTGTTTTTTTTTAGCCGCATAACATCTTAAAATGATAATACAAGACAGAAATATTGTTGTAATGAATTTTTTATATTCTAATGTTACATGGCCCATGCGATCAGTCCAAAAAATACCCTTTTATTTTGTAATAGTATTAAAAGTATTAAAAATAAGATCAGGAGATTGCGTCCCCATTTCCAAACATCTTTTGACCAGGATGTACGGCATTATTACAAGTCTTTTAAATCAGCAATTCTCAACTGTTGCCAAGTGATGGGCAGTGTGCTTATGGGGTTATTTTAAATGGTACGTATCGCAAAATATATAAAATGAAATGAGACCGGAAGTGTAATTTATTTGTAAAGACAAACAACAAAGATTCTCATTTGTTGATTTCAAATCCTCTTCTTTTTTTTTTTTTTTTTTTTGCATGTAAGTTATTGAACTCTACGAAATGTCTTGTCTTATACAAAGAAAATATATTTTTTCTAGACTTTAATTTTTAAATTCATTTATTATTTACATATAATTGTGTAATAATTTTTAAAGCTTTAGGTCGTTTTTATATAAAAAATGTTTTTAATTTTAATTTTTCGATATTTCGCCACACCGTTGGTAGGCTTCTTCAGGAAATATTGAGTTAAATCTAATTTATAATTAATCCACATTCATGAAATAAATTCTAAATTCTGATCTTTCGAATGCTGCAACTTTCACTGCTCTACGGCGTCTATTTACGGAGTTAGGGGCAAATTACTAATTTCAATATTCCCGACCCGATTACTCCTTCCACGATTTGTCCACATTCATGAAATCGATTCTATAATATTCCAAATTTTCTGATCTTTCGAACCCAAAATATTAAAAAATACAAAATTAATAATTTTGTCTAATTTTTGACACAGACTAGAGCAAAAACACGGTAAAATTCTCCGCCGGTGGCTGCGCATTCTTCTTTTATAAATTAGATTTAACTAATATTTCCTGAAGAAGCCAACCTACGGTGTGGCGAAATATCGAAAAATTAAAATTAAAAACATTTTTTATATAAAAACGACCTAAAGCTTTAAAAATTATTACACAATTAAAATTAAAAAGGTCAAGAAAATTAGAAAACTATTTTTTACATATAAATAAACTTTATAAATCCAAGTTAATTCAATTTAAAATAATCTGTTTATAATTGAATTGTCACAAAAATTTCCATAACATGTCAAATTTACACATTCTCCACTACAAACTTGTATGATGGCATGATGGTTGGTTTTTGTTTCACTGAAAGGGTGTCATCTTTCTACCTTCAAATTTGCAAAAAAAAAATAAAAAAAAAAAAAAATAAAAATTAGTATGCACCATGGCAACTACATACACACATATAATGATAGTAATTCTTCATATTCATAAAATCTGTCCTCTTGTCTGTATGACGAGTTGGTTGGCTGATTGTGTCTGGTTGCGAGTGTATGAGTATGATGCAGTTTGCCTGCATCTCATTGTGCGTGAATTGGTTGATGGTACAAGTACACATTTGTCTACATACATACACACGTTTACATACATACATACAAACATATGCAAATACATACAATGCAATTTCATACTGTTTTGGATTTTTGTTTTGTTTTTGGCTTGACCACTTATGGAGGTTTTATCAAGTCCAAATAGTTATTTGACATATCTTTACGGGTCTCATAGTATGCCATTGCACAACTACATATCATGAGTTTTCTCTACCTAACTCTGTCTCTATCTGCAGCCGCCCGTTTGTCTGGTTGCTTGTCAGTGTGATGGTAATGTTAACGATTAAAAAAATGAAAAAAGAAATAACTTGTCCACATGACACAAAAATTTTTACCATAAAAGCCCTTTTGTTGTGTCTTTTGCAACACGATACAATACAACTAGTATGAGGACATACGAGTAAAAACTCATGTGATCATGTGTTGGGAGTATGAAACACATGTCGACTTTTAACACTCGCCTTTTTTTGTAGCTGAGAAATATTAAATAATTCTTTGGGATGACAACGACAGCAACGACACTGTTGGGGCAGCGTACTGACGACCATGATGATGATGATGTTGATGCTTATGACATTCATTGTAATTGTAGCATGTAATTTTATGAACACTATCGGAATGCAAGCACATACATGTTGCATACAGTGAATCCATAAGTTCGTTCGCTCCAAATACAACTACACAGCAGTGCTCTAAGAGAATGTTATCTTAGAAGATATTAAATTTCTAAATTAAAAGTGTCACATAAGAAAGATGTTTTATTTTAAAACTAGTGGGTATCAACTAAAAATAATTTATAAATTTTTTTCCTAATTATTGCAATTTTTTTTTATATTAGAAAAAAAAGCTATGAACATAAATTGAGGAGAGCAATTTTCCGTTTTTAGATATAAAAAGTTTTATGAAATATTCAGTCATTTCATACATAATTTTTTTTAAAGGTAAAATAAAATAATTCCAATCATATGACAAAACTTCCTTTCTCAATTTTAGCAAATGCGCTCTCAAATTAAATAAACATTTCCTTAAAAGTAATTTTTTTTTTTTGGTGCAATATTATCAGATACATATTTCTTATATTGTATTTCTTTAAATTTTAATAAAATTATAATTAAATCCAAAAATTTGTTTTAAACTATTTTTTAAAGAAAAGTTTTTCTTAAATCAATAGTGATTTAATTACCTTACAACTCTGTTCTTAAAAGTTGCTCATGAATATTGAACCATGAGTTAAATGAGATTTTCATTTACACCCGCCCTCTAACGATAATAACTGTCATGTCCGAATACAAAAGCAAAGCAATTATTGTTGTAAGATTGTTATTATAAGCGCCCGTATGTATGACGTCAGTGTGCTTATAAGGACTATTCATAAATCGGTTTCATTATAATTGTGTGCAAATATTGCAGTTTTAAAGCTGCTTGTCTTCTCCAACTTTTCCATTGTATTTATAAAAAAAAATTATTTGTATTTTCTTTTTTTGATTATGCAAAATTCAATTTGTGAAATTTTCATTGAAAGCCAATACTCTGGTCAAAACTCTCGTACAAGAATCTAAATCATGTTATGACTTTTAAAACTTTTCTAATGAAGTAACTGGCTTTTTGGGTTGGTTTTTCTCTCTGTCTTATCTATTTTCCTTTCAAAAGGAAGTAATCAAAATTGATTTCTGCCAGCCAGTAAGTACATACATAGATACTCGTGTTTAAGTTTAAAGCTAGATTTACACGATTGAAGGTATTTTGAAGTCTTATCAAAATTTTGAAAATTAATTTTGATGTTCTATTTACACGTTTCAAAAATTTGATCAAAATAATCTTTCAATATATTTCAAAATCTTTTGAAAAAAATTTGATCAAAATTTGTTGAAGTTAATTTACACCAGTGTCGGGCGATTTTTGAAATGCTAAGCACGCGTGCTTAGCAAGAAAATTCTGTTTGCGGGACGTCGACACACGTATACTATAAGCATCTTCGTGTAGCTTATGAGAATTAACGTTCGGTTGTTGCTTTGTTATCATTTCGTCAAAGTAAATCAAACCAGTCGCTGATCAGCACTTGTTTGAGGAAGACCGCGCTTATAATTTTTTGTTTACACTCAAAGCAAAATGTTCAATGAAGAATGGGAAGATGATTTTTTTTTTTTATAATTTTGTTTTTATTCGAACTTTTTATTTTAATTATCGAATTTAATAAATTATCAAGCTTGAGGGCTTCGTTTTTAATAAATTTTATTTTTATTTATTATGTTTTCTAGATATTTCTTTACTTATTAAATATTATATTTTATTTCATTCGTTGTGTAACTAGTTTATTATTAAATGAATATTGTTTTCGTTATTATTATATTAACATAAAAAGTATTATTGAAAAAAAATTCAAATCAAATAAAAATACTAAAAGGCAAGAAATGTATTTTACTTTTGGCAACAGAAAAATTTTTCGAGTGTATAATTATTGACGTTCGTTCGTTTTTTTGCTGCTTCCCATACCAAAACATATGAGAGAGTATGTGTGTGCCCGACACTGATTTACACTATTGGTAAACTTTTTATATTGAAAATATTTCATACAATACTCAGAGAGTATATGTATATACTCTCAGAGAGTATTTGTATGGTGCTTGTTCTTCTTTTGTATATCAATACAAGATTGAAGCCGATACAATATACACTAGGTTTCACAAACACAAACAAAAGCGTATTTCATACAAGAAATGACAATACAGGCATATTTATTAAAAATTAATTAAAACCCAATAAATCGAAATAAAAAGTTATTTATTTTGCAACTTAAAATAATCACATTCTGTTTCTATGTATGTATGTATATAAAAAATAAAATTAAAATATTAAAAAGAAATCACATTCTGTTCACATATACATACATACATACATAAAATATTGAATCAAAAGAATGAACATGCTGTCAAATTATTTATAGTTATCAATATTGCCAGATGCGATTTTGATGCTTATTTACACGGCATCAATAAAATCTTCAAAAGTTTTGTTCAAAAAGTTTTGATCAATATATTTTGAAGAAATTTTGCTGTTTACACGAGTTTGAAGCATTTTGAAGAGGAATTTTGAAGAAAATATCAATCGTGTAAATCTAGCTTAAGTTACTTCAAAGTTTTCATTTGATTTTCCTTGTCCATTTTTTTGGTTTCATCACTCAATTAAATTAATGTAATTCAGTGAACTTTATTTCTTGTTTATTTTTTTTTTTATTTCGATTTGTCTTATCAATTTCGATTTATAATAAATAAATTTAAATTGTATGAATATTTTAGTTTGGTTTTTCGTTTTACAAAATAAACTTTTTTTTGACTTTTCTGAATTTTGTGTAAATGTTGTTGCTACTTAAGTTGATAAACATTTTAAAATTTACTTCTCATGCCAGAGTTAAAAAAATTCCCTCTAGAAAATTTTGCATTTCAACATATATTTCTTGCTAATTTATTTAGATATTTATTTATGGAACACAACGATGTTTATGCATTTTGATCATTTGGCAAAAGTAGAACACGGTCTTCTTGCTGAAAAACTTAACTGGCATATAATTTCGTATAATTTTTAGGTAATAGAAATATTTTATACGTTCTTTTAGAGGCCTAAAATGAATGGGATTAATTAAAGCAGTTAACATATGAGCTCTTTTTATGATTTTACATATCAATTAAGTGGATTTAAAACGCAATTATGCAGTTTTTTGAAATATTTTACAATCACCAATTTTAATTCGTAGCGCGTCTTTGGATTCAGTTTCAAAATTTATACATTAAAAATATTATCTATTCTTGTGTTTAAAATGTAATCATCATCTTTAGAGAGATCGCTTGGAAGAACCTTTCCCTGAAAAGTTAATTAAAATATTCTTCACTCAATTCAGGTATTGGAACTGTTTCAATCACTTGTCCAGAAGATGGTATTGAATGCCATTCATTGGTTTGGTCACATTGAGCAAAATATATAAGCAATCGTATATATGACCAAGGTAAACTTAATAAAGTATACAATTTTTAAAAAAATCAATTTAAGTATTAGAAATGTATCGATTTATTAATTTTTCCAATATTTTGCAATAAAAACAAAAGAATGTATGACAAATCTAAATTTCTTTTTTTTTTTGGAAAGAAAAATATAAGGTTTTCCAATGGGTATAATATGATTTTGAAGTGACGTTTCGGCCATTTGTAATATGTTATGATCTGTCATTTGTTTTTCATTGTATTCAGTAGTGCTTACAATTTCATTATGGAGAACAACGTTTACAAATTATTCAGTTTTATTATCAAAATAATCATTCGCTAATTGCAACTTTTCGTGCGCTTTTACCACTTTATAGTCGTAATAATCGTCCAAGTGTGCTCGCTATTCGTCGAAATGTTGATAATTTTGAGCTTACATTTTCTTTACATAATGTTCAAGTGCAAATAGAACAAAGAACCGCTCGAAGTAATGCAAATATTGCTGCCGTTCAGGCAAGTACTGCTGAAGACCGCAATTTGTTGATTCCAAGACGTTCTCAACAATTGGGACTGTCTCAAACCACCACAACCTGGCGGATTTTGAGAAAGGATTTGGGTTTGCATCCGTATAAAATTGTTCTTGACAACATTTGGTTCCAACAAGACGGGGCTACTTGCCACACAGCAAAATGCAATAATTGAATTATTGCGAAAAAAGTTTGGAGATTCGATTATTTAAAGAAATTGTGATATTGAATGGCCTCCAAGAAGTTGTAATTTAACACCATTCGACTATTTCTTGTGGGGTTATTTGAATTCATTGGTCTTTCGAAATAAACCACACTCTCTTCAAGCTTTACAAGTCAATATTGATCGTGCCATTCATGACATACGAATTGATTTAGTGGAAAAAGTGTTCGAAAATTGGGTTCATCAATTCATTCCTGCAGAAGAAGTCGTGGAGGCCAATTGAATGACGTTTTATTTAGAACTTAATTGTATCGATTGTACATTTTTTGAATTTGCGTAACAATAAGTGTTTTTTTTTTAAAGAAATCATATCACTCTTATTGGAAAACCTTATATTTCTATGAATATTTTTCTATTTTCTATGAAACGGAAAATATTAAGTAATTTGCAAATATGAAACATATATATATATATATATATATATATTTTTTAATTAGGACCAGCACTCAAGGGATGCAGTGCATTGTGCCGGAACTGAGAGAGAGGGATAGAGTAGAGGAGATAGATAGTGAAAATGTAGAAGGCTTAACTCTTTTACAACTCTGCTTTGCGCGTTATGTTAATTTTTATAGCAGTGTTGAGGCGCCTCCGGTGTTAAATAGACGCACTAACTTTGTTAAGCTGTATTAGCAGGCATTTTATTAATTGTTTTACTTCGCGAATGTTTCTGCTAACCGACGAGGGCGATGTTGTGTACATTTGCTTGGAACAGCATCAATCGCTGTCGGAACAGTTTTTTAGTGACCAGTGCTATGCCTTCATTACTTAAATAGTCCGACAACAATTAATACAATGTCTCACTAATGTACATTACAGAAATTAATGATGTTGATTGACGTTCTCTGGCCAGGGTTTGAACCCAGGCCCCAAGTCATTGTTTCCTTAGTAGGCAACGCGCTAACTACTTCAGCCAACACCACTGTAAATGTATTTCTTCAATATTCTCCGCAAAATTATTAAATATGCGTAAATGTATTAGAATTTTAAACCTGCTTTCGTATGGGTTCGCGATAAAAATTTACTACCATTTTTATAAAATTTAGAAAATATGTTGCTGGCAATAGCAGCCAATTGCTGTGTACCCCTAGTGGAATAGTCCACTATTTACAAAAAAAAAAGAAAAACAAAATACTTAATAATTGAAATTATTTTTAAACTAATAATTTTCTTTAAATATCTTTTCAGGTAAGTGAACACATTTTTAACTGTTTAACTAACGTGTGCGGTAAGAATTTTATAATTTGATTAAAAAATTTCTATAAAAGGATTTTAAACAAAAGACATGTTTTTTTTATTTAAATTAATACTCGTCTGTAATATAAAAAACAAAAATTTAGTGTAGCATTTTTATATGCCATAAAATATATAAAATATCAGCGTTTTATTATCCATTTTAAATTTATATGTATAAGATTTTCAAGTTAATATATTTTTATGGATTTGAACTTTTAGTTCAGAATATTTCTTTATGTTTTTTTAAAGGGATTTGGTTAAACCTTTTTTTCTTTTACATATTATTTTCGTAAAAAATGTTAACGTGTGTAACAGGAACATGAAATGCCAAAATACCTTCTTGTATTCCCAGGTAGACGATATAAATTCACTAATGCGTGTTGTAACATTTAAAATTTCAACATGTAAAAGGTAGTTGCGGCTCTACTACCTCCTGTGCCTACCTTCCTCACGTCTTTCAAATAACATGTAAAGAAACCGAAAGGCAAAAAAAAAAAACATTTTCTTCAAATTTCAATTGGGTTAAGGTGGAGAGGAGAGCTGGTAAAAACACCTTCAATTAAATTTTAAACGTAAAAACAATATATATGTACTGCATATAAATTGAAATAAATAATTAAAGCGATAACTGTGCGTGTTAAACAAATTAACACACCTAACAAAGGAAACGGAGAAAAAGAAAATTATAATAAAAATTATAATGAATAAATAGCAGTACACGCTGTTTTACATAAATGATTATAAACATTTATTTGCCAACTCACTCTATAAATGTCCTTTGGAACATACGAGTACATAGTCCTTACGTGTTCTCGTTTAATCAAGCCTTTCGTTTATTATCTTATTTTATTTTTGTTTTTAGTTTTTTTGTGTGCGTAACTCTAGTGTGTGTGTGTGTGTGTCGTTGTTGTCGTCTGTACACATGAGACATAATAAACATATTGTTTTTATATTTTAAACATATTATAAGTATGTTGCTAATTAATTCTTAGTTAGATGATTTAATTAATTTACACCTACTTGAGTATTCGATAGTTTTATTTCTAGCAAAAGCACTCTTAGATAACACTGGGCATCATGAATGCAAAGAAATTCGTCTGGGATTTATTTAGGAGAGAACTAAAATTCCCCTTTCCCTTCCCCCCTACTTTTATATATACTCTGTTATACTGAATCGGAATTGTAAATCCTGTAATTCTCACCTTTAGCAATTTTATATAAAACATAACTAAACACATTTTTGTAGAATATTTCAACCCTGTTCCTCTTCGCAGCATGGGTCGTTTAGTCCTTTTATTGGAGGAAGTGTAGCAAACACCGCTTCAATAGCAATGTAGCAACTTCAAATGTCTACAAAACTGTTTATCACATAATCCTCCTATAGGTTCTTAAAGATACCTGCGCTCTAAACACAACTTGAAGATTTCACAAAAAAAAGAAGGGATCTTATGATCATTATTTGCACATTTAAAATTTATCAATAGCAGAATTTCATGACAATTATTTTTGGAAAATATTTTTGGCCGCTAGATGGCCACTGAAGGGGAGTTTCTTGCACCTTTTTAGCGAAAGGAACAAGGAGTTAGAGCGTTACAATGTTCCTCGTACTGATGTACATTAAAGTGCTGAACATGACTTTTTTTATACCTCCAACCTAAGAATCACTAGATTTCCGATGCCGATTCACTATAAAAATGTGCAAAACAGGTGGCAACTTTTAAAGAATTCTAGAGTTAAACTTTCGAAACTGCGATATAAAATTAATTCATTTGTGGTACAGTGTAACTAAACACATAAACAAAACAATAGACTCCCTTCCATAATATTAAGAAAATAGAGGGAGCACAAAACCAATAAGATTAAGAGAAAATTTCCACAGAATTTATGATACTACTTTTCTCATAAACGTTAGTGACACTTGCCACAAATTTCATTTTAAAAAAAATTATGTGGATAGTAAAAAATTTACTAAAATTCAATGGGGAATGGAGTCGAAAATAACAAAAGAGAGTAAACTCATATTTTCTCTTTGATTTATTGAAACATGTGATTTTGCTTTTATCAGCTCTTTTGTTAAACTTTTTATTTTCCATTTTTATTTATTGTAATTTTCGTGCAATATTTGCGCCAATTTTCCTTGTGCCACAGTGTGCGAGTATGTGTGCTTGTGTAAGTGTTGGAAAATTTATTTTTCTTTAAAACTTTATTTATTTGCCGTCATCATAAAGTGACCAAATTCTTTAGAATATGTACTGACTGACTGACTGAGTGACTGACTGTATCACTACGTAATATCTGCAACTACAAATGTTATATTCTTTTTGTTGTTGTTGCTGCTTCTAGTTTTTTTTTAATTCTGTTTTCATACATTTATTTTTTGTTTACACCATCAGCAATGCCAACATTTGAGATGCATGCATCAGGAAATTCTTGTGTTTAACTTACACACGATTAAATTTGAATGTGTGATAATTATAATGAAAAAAAGGCACCACAGTGGTTTTAAAAAGTCGGATTTTATTTTGAAAATAAGGTGGAATATTTACTTACAACTATTAAATTTGAAAAAAAGAAAATAATACTAATGACTGACTGACCTACAATTATTGATTTTTTGTAACAATTCGTTGTTTCCATGTACGCATACGTTGTTTCAATAAAGAAAGAAATCATTGAGGTTAACTGAAAAACGAACCATTAAACGAAATCGCTGTTTTTGTTCTTTAACAAATTTATTGAACAAGTTAATTGATTTAATTAATGAAAAATTCATCAAAATAATGAAATTTTTCTTTGAATTTTTGCACAATGAAATTTAAAATGTTTTCCATGAGTAACTAATTTTGAACTATTAATTTCGATAGAAAATTTCAGTTTTTTTTTTTTTTTGTTAAATTAGGACCAGCGCTCAGGGGATGACCCCTTCGTATGCAGTGCATTGTGTCGGAACGCAGGGAACTCAGTTAGACGTCCTAACTCTTTTACAACTCTGCTTTGCGCGGTATGTTAATTTTTTATAGCAGTGTTGAGGCGCCTCCGGTGTTAAGTAGACGCGTTAACTTTGTTAAGCTGTATTAGCAGGCTTTTTATTAATTGTTTTATTTCGCGAATGCTTCTGCTAACCGACGAGGGCGATGTTGTGTACATTTGCTTGGAACTGCATCAATCGCTGCCAGAACAGTTTTTTTGTGACCAGTGCAATGCCTTCATCAGTTAAATAGTCCGACAACAATTAATACAATGTCTCACTAATGAATAGTAGAGAAATTAATGATGTTGATTGACTTGCTCTGGCCAGGGTTTGAACCCAGGCCCAAGTTATTGTTTGCTTAGTAATCAACGCGCTAACCACTTCAGCCAACACCACCCTTACAATTACAATTTTGTTTTGAAGAATTGACAAGAAATCTTGTAGAACTTTCAGTTCATTTATGAAAAGAGTTCAGCACTTTTATGTAAAACACAAACAACAATTAGCAATTTTTGAGAACATTTAAACCCTGTAACTCTTCAGTGTATGGGGGGGTTTTTATACCTTTTTGTAAAAAAGATGTTCACAATTCTCCATAAAAAGAAATATTGCAGGCGATAATGTCCTACAAAAATATTTTTCACAAAATTTTACCGTATGTAGTTCCAAAAGGACACAAAGTCACAACAGAGGGCTTATATTGTATTGCGATGCGAGAGCAAATGTGATGCGATAGCAATCTTATTTACAATACAAAATAAGCCACCAGATTTGTACACTCATTAGACAAAAATATAGTTGTCATATATATGCATAAACATATTTTTTAAAAATTTCTTTTGACACATTTCTCAATGTACATATTGCCACATTTATTTTGTGTTTTGCTAAAATTCTATTTTGTGATTATTTATTTTACAATTAGAGATATGTACGTAGAAAATTATTGCTTTTGAATATTTTACAGAAAATTTATTTATATTTCACTTTTGATATGATAACTTTTTTCATGGAAATATCTGCGTTTTCTGTAATACGCAATATTTTAACTAATTTTGCAAGCAAGAAATCTTTGTATTAAATCTTTATATACACACATTTCTTGTTAAGTAAATATTTTGCTGCTTTTAATTTTTTTTCTGACTACAATATCGGTCATTTTCAATCTAAACTAATTAATATTTCATGCGCTACGTATGACCCGTTCATTCATACATATGTATATTATATATGCATACATATCTTTAAATATATGAGTGTATGCAGTTACAGCACATCATAAATGCGATCTATAATAACCTTCTCATTGATATATTGTCCATACACTTTGAACTGGATAATTAATATTTTTTATATTCATATAATCAGTTTTTGGAGCCACTGTGCAGCTAAGATGATGTGGCTGATGATTCATCTGAAACTATTTTGTATAATTTATTTTATGGAATTGCATGTTGATTTGTTTTTTCACTTGCATCTCTTTTAAAGTTGCATTTGTAGATGCCTCATGTGAGCAGTTCACATGTTTTATTTATTGTATTTTTATTTTGATTTTCTTCACGTTTTGTATGGAAAAATGTGCAATTTAAAATATAGAGAAGATTTTATCCGTTGAGGTGGCATAACACAGCAGCAGCAGCACCAGCACCAGCAGCAGGAGTAGCAACAGCAGTGTTGCGATTATTTGTGTATGATGTTTATGAGTTTGTATTGATTGTGCCTGTCTGGTGGGGTTCTTCTCATCGCAAGTTAAATGAGCTCATTACAAGAAATGTGCTGGCAGCCAAATGGGGAAATGCATACGAGAACGAACGCCAGTATGATGAACGCGGGTATTTTCATTTATTTCAGTAATTTTTTATATAGAATTTTTTCGTTTTGTTATTTTATTTTCGATATGCCTCGCTTTTTTTGGGATTTCATTTCATCATTTTGTATGATGACTGGCCTGGCCGTTGAGCATATTCATGTGCATCGCATTCTTAATGACGCAAAGATCGGTGTTTGTTTTTTTTACGTCTTGTTCTTTATGGAAAATTTTTTTTTATATGAATTTATTTAAATTTATTCGATGGTTTTGTTTGTTACTTAAATTTTTGTTATAAAGTTTGATTATATCAATTATGTGGTGGCAATTGCCGAATCATTATTTTTTATAATTTAAATAGTTTTATTACAATGACGCATTTATTAAGACGAGTAAGTTTTTGAATTTGACTTAAATTTTTAGAGTTTAAAAATGAACACGATAACCGTGTAGAGATCACTCTTAAGAATCTGGACTTGAAGCGTTTGCGTGTTTCCACTTCCTTAAAACGGAAGAACTCGAACGGAAGTTTTATATAAAATTTAAAGTTTTTTTAAAGAACACTACCGAACCACTTAGAACGTTATGCATATGGCATTTTCAATATTTAATATGCAGAAAATAGAATAATATAGAATAAAATTATAAATTGTGAAGTAAATCGGTTTGATGACAAAATGTCATCACATATGTGCCATCAATGTTATAAAAAGTGTTTACAAGAAGGTGATATTACCATGTAAAGACCATTGTGGCCGTAACGAAGACCAATTCACTCCCCATTTGACTCTTTTAAACTCTTTTGGTACAAATGGTAGACTGCGTAATAAACTGCTCTACAATTACGTACGAGTACGCTTAAATATTTTTTTCTATTAAGAAAGAAACACAGGAAATTTTATTCAGTATTATGACGGGACGTAACAGTCACAACAACAACTGATCTCAGTTTATGTGCTGCATAATCAACTAACGACCATTGATCTCATTAGCTTTTTTTCCTTAACCTGTAGTTTTTAGTTTTTATTAACTATTTAATGGCAAATAATAATTTCAAAATTATACTATATGGGTACCAAATCGGACTTTATTTATCCTATGTGTACTAAAGTATATTTATGCCAATTTCATTAGTAAAATAACAATATTTTTATAAAAAAAATGTTAAGCCGGCTGAAAAGTATTTCAATTCGAAAAACAAAAAAAAATACAAAAACTTTAAAAAAATTATAAAAAAAGAATTTGTTTAAAATTTTCCATCCCTGCTACAAGTTCACACATTATAACTCCTAAACACCCAACAGATTTGAATAAAATTTTGATTGTACAAATCTGTAAATAAATAAATACAATCAAAATGTAACATTTCTTGCCTAAATTGGCTGCTTAATTTGAGAGTAAAATCTGTCACAACAAATCGTATTACCTATTAGTGGTACATATCAACCAGATCAAGGTGAGTGATATGCCCTTCTTTAATGCACTTTCGCAATCGTATTTTTGCAAAGGGAATTATAATTGAAATTTATTATCCCTAATGCCAAAATCCTTTTTGGTTACTGTTCTAAGTACACCACAAAAAATTTATCTTCATTTTCTTGAACTTCTAAACACTCATAAATATTTGAATTGAGCTATTAAATTTAAAGAAGTTCAATTCAAGAAGTTTTTCTACTAAAACCTCATCACTCACATGGAAGTTTACTCAACCACACTTTTGGTTCTTGAATTGAATTCAATTGCTCTGTAATGATTTATTATTAAATAATTTCTTTGTAGACATTCACAAAAGTTCTTTAAGAAACTTTTGAGAACAACAAACGGACAAACCAACTGCCACCCGACCACCAACCAACCAGCCAGTCAGTCAGTGAACCAACCAGCCAACAAATAAACAAATTTATTTAAACTTATACTTGAACATTTACATTTTGTATGAAAATTGCAATTGAGTTGAATTCAGCTCCCATGGAGTATCCGTCCGTTGTCGTATGTACAACATGCCACATAAATTTCGTTACTTATTTTCACATAACTTGACATTTCCCATGATTTTTACGTGCTCTTAAAGTTTTCTTACTTTACTACTTTATTATTTTGATTATTATTATTAATATTATTTTCATTATTATCAAGTAGTAACAGTATTACTCGTACTCGTACTACGACGAATTATTCATATATTTGTGTCGCCTGTTGCAGGGTTAGGTATTCAAACTAATTTTACTTATAGAAAATTCAGTTTTATCGATAACATTCATTTAAAAGAGTATAAAATTAATTAATATAACTGCTGATTTAATTAACATATTAATTGAAATTAAATTTAGTTTTGATTAAACAGTAAATTGAAAAAAATTAAGTATAAATTTTGTCTTGCACAAAAACGTTGTTTGGTAAAAAGTTGTAATAATTTCTAATTTCATAAAACATTAACCTTCATATACTCTCCCTAAAATATGAAACCTTTATACTCGCCCCGTTCTCTCAGACCGATATTTGCAGAACGTATATACGTATATATACATATATGTATATACTACAAAACAAATGCAAACAAAACAAAATGAAACAGTTTATAGAAAACAATATAAAGAATAGGAACCTTAATGAAAAAAAAAACTAAAAATTACAATTTTTAATACTCACGCCAGTTTTAAAGACTAATGAGAGCTGTCTGTACACACACCTCTTGCTTTTACAAGGTTTGAAACCAAACTAAATTGAAGTTTATTGGGAATGGTGAAGCTACCAGAACAATACTCAATAGTCTTGCGTTCGTTGGTCATAAGAAGAAAAATTTATATACTATAAAACGCTCTCATAGATCGTATACGTAAGTTCAACAATAACCACGTAGCCCGCTAAGCCCTTCCTCTGTCGAAGGTTCCAATTCATTAACTTTTTTTTTAAAGAAACTTTAAAGAAATCGATGTACACATTTAATTAATTCCCATTAATTCCATATCATACTTATTCATTTAATAAAGTTTAACTTATAATTCTAAAGAAAACAATTCCCCACCCCTGATCTATATAAATATTTACGTATGGTAAATTACTTATATAGTATGTGGTGTGTAAATATGTGCACACGAGTATATGCGTGTCTTGCTTTATGCCTTCCTGTGCATGCAACATAAAATTTACTACAACAATCCTCATGCATATGAATGAGTATCAAATGGAAACTAAGACACATCTTGGGTATATCGTAGTGCACAGTTTAATACAGTATTTGGAATTAAATTAACAAACACTCTGTAACTCCCGACATTTAGGGAGAGAGATTGGGGTGACTGAGAAATAAATTAAAGGGTTTTCTTAAAAAAATCTAGCATCTACTTTGGTTAATAATGTGTATTATTATTATATTTTTATATTTATTATAGTTTCTGTGTTGTAATTGTAACGAAAAGATTATAGTGGAAAGAGATGCGTGATTGTTTTATACGGGATTACAAAGTATATTTGCTTGCTTGCATGTAGCACACAAGCAATCAATCATCACAACCCAGAGATTCCGTTTACAAGCACTACTCCACTAGTCAATGGGAACTTGTGTATGTCTATATTTTAGATACATATCATGTGGATGGTAATCGCTACGCCATTGCATATCACAATACCTCATACTATCAGTGGTCGAGATACACATTCGAAAGATTTTCTTATCACCCAGTAAAGTTGAGTGTTCCCTGGAAGTTGAAGTGGTCTGTGGCTTGCAATTGCATCTTCTTATTACTGGACAGAAAATCATGCAGAACCACCTCGTGGCTTATCAGTAGCTCACGGAAATTATGCAGCTTCTGTTATTTATCAGCAGCAAATTGTTTATCAGAAGTGCAACCAGCCAGTAGCGCTCTTCCCTCCCCTTGCGCTACTAAGAGGCTTTTTTTTTTTTTTTTTAATTAGGACCAGCACCCAGGGGATGACCCATACGTATGCAGTGCATTGTGCCGGAACTGAGAGAGAGGGATAGAGTAGAGAAGATAGATAGTGAAAATGTAGAAGGCTTAAGTCTTTTACAACTCTGCTTTGCGCGTTATGTTAATTTTTATACAGTGTTGAGGCGCCTCCGGTATTGAGTAGACGCATTAACTTTGTTAAGCTGTATTGGCAGGCATTTTATTAATTGTTTTACTTCGCCGATGTTTCTGCTAACCGACGAAGGAGGGCGATGTTGTGTACATTAGCTTGGAACATCATCAATCGCTGTCGGAACAGTTTTTTAGTGACCAGTGTCATGCCTTCATCACTTAAATAGTCCGACAACAATTAATACAATGTCTCACTAATGTACATTACAGAAATTAATGATGTTGATTGACTTGCGCTGGCCAGGGTTTGTACCCAGGCCCCACGACATTGTTTGCTTAGTAGTCAACGCGCTAACCACTTCAGCCAACACCTTTCGTATTAGGTTTAAAAAGAATTTCGGTAAAAATTTTTTAATACTTAATGAGTGGTCAACATCTCTTCCCGGTGCCGCTGTGGCTGATAGCAATGCTTGCCTATTAGCTCGGAGGTAGCCAGCTCGATTCCGCCTCAAGACCTCGGATGTTTTCTGTTGACAAGTGTAATTTGTGGGTTGTTCTGAAACCTAAATATTGACTTTTCAGAAAAAGTAAACTTCGTTAAGAATTTGGAACAGTTTACAGACAATTAATGTTAAGAGGAAGCCAGCATCTTTAAAGCCGGAAAATATAATTCTGCTCGAAGGACCATATTTAATTGAGTTTCTTTTCCCTGTCGTTGCCAAAGCTATTTACATATGTATGTACTCGTATGCATGTGTTTACGTATATTTATATTCTGTCACTTCACAAACATTATAAGCGCTTTTTTATACATATATTTGGAATACGTGGAACAGACACCATAACCGTGTAATTAAAAATTAACAAATTCTAATCAATCATATAAAATACTTTTACAAACTTGGTGGACTAAACACCCTGTACTTTGAAGTTTTCTTTATGAAGAGCGTATTTTAAATGCATTTTGAAATTAATGAATACAATTTACTGCAATTTCTCTTTTACACTCTGCTCTGTTATTTATTCATCATTTTTGTCACCCCACTATTAGATTGTAGATTTTATACCAAAGCAGGGTTGCCATGTATTTTTCACGTAATATTTAAATAAGACTTTACAAAAACTATTACCCCCTTTATACGCACTTCTTATTTGCAAATAAGAGTGGAAAGCGTTGCCGTATTACTTTTTTGTTGTAACTTAAAATGTTGCGAAAACTATTTGCAAATAACAAGCTATTTGCAAATAAGATGTGTGATGCTACCAGATGACTATATATTTACTGCGTCTCATTACAAAAAATATAACAATATTTCTGAATGCTATTTGCGTATAAACAGTGAGTTAAGTTTTTGCAAATAGTTTTATTTGCAAATAAGAAATGCGTATAAACGGGGTATATGTAACTTCCTAAACTGAACATAAAAATTTCTGAACCAAAATTTATGTTAGCAAAGTCCTTTTTTCGAGAAAGCGCCATTAGCACATATTCAATTATTATACTTTAGCCTAAACAGCTGAAATGTGATAACAATCGGAAAAATTTTATAACGGGCACCATTTAAGGGTTCTTGTTTATGGATTCTTCCGCAATACCTGGAGAAGGTGAAATTTAGTATATAGAGAGAACGTTCTTAGTAAGCAATCCGCAAGGATGAAATCAGAAGCTTTTCATCCCTGAATGGAGGGTGTAACTATTTTTACAACCACTTTGGCTGGAAAGCTGAAATTTGGTATACAAGTACTTGAATACTTGAAAACAAAACTTGAATGTATGTATGTATGCACATATGTATGTACATAAGTACAATATATGTATGTATATGAAATTACAAAGTAAGCATATCAATTTATGTACATACATATGTAAATACATACATTCAAGTATACAAAAAAAAATCCTTTAAATAATAAGTAACTCTAATAATCAAAACTATGATGTACATACATACATAGATATGAATGATAAACTATAATTTAAACAATTATCAAATTCATTACAATAAAATATATAAGCACAAACGATCGGTACAGTCTCTTGCTAGATATTGAAAAAAAATTATTTAGGAAACTTTCTTTACTCAATAAAGCATGCATGTGTACATAATTAAGAACTAGAACTATTCAAAACAATACAAGTACCAACAAGGACTTCTGTGCCCCATTGCAATTCAATATACAAGCATCCCATCACTGTCTACAAATGTCACGTAACCTCGTAATGAAATTCTATTTTCTGCAGGTTGGTACGTTACGGCAACATTTCATTTCAGTCAAGTAAGTATTTTCATAGCTTTTGTATATAACAGAAGCAATCAGCTGACACATCAGCATTTACATTTCTAGAGTTACGGTCGGCTAAAGCAGCCTTTAGCATTGCGTTTTACAAAATAAGGAAATTTCTGAAAAGAGTTTGCAAATATGTACTCAATTTCTGCAAAAAAAAATGTTTACAAAAACTCAAAAGTATTCGAAAAACGAAAGTGGCAACACTTTTTTCTCTGCAAAAATGAATTGTTCTACTATTGTGAATGAATCGAAAAGAAGAGGCAGTCAACATTTTGTCTGATTTCTAAATTTTTCCTTATATTTTTTACTTTGCTGCTGTATACCAGTCCGTCCGTCTGTCTGTCTGTCTTCAACTGCCTGCCACTTTGTATTATAAAATAAAATGTTTGAAATTGTTGTTTGATGAAGTCTTTCATACAATTTTTATTGTGTGTTGTTTGGTGATGTATGCGTGTTTGTGTGTTCGGTATTTTTAGGGTTGCATTGCATTTTTATTTTAATGTCACGTTTCAGTTCATAAATGAGCTTCGAGTTTATCGTACGTATCCGATTTTACGTCTGGTGTAACAAGTTCGCGCTTTGCTTAAGTAATTTTCACGCGTCTTATAGATACGTACGAGGTGCATTTCTATTCAAAATGTTTTATTTCATTTAATTGCAAAAATATGCGAATAATTTACGCATCGTTGTTGTGCTAAATTTTAACGAGCTACCGGTTTAATTATACAATTTCCTTTAAATGAAATACAACAATTAACGCACGCCGTGTAAATAAATTAATTATATATAATTTTTTTCATTTAGATTCGAAGGGGAAAGTGTCGGAAATCAAAAATATTTGCTGCACGAGACGTGTTTAAGTTGTTTTGTGTTGTGATTTGTTTTTGTAATAGAAATAGAATTTTAATGAGAAATAAAAACACATCGAAAGCGTTAATTTTTTTATGAAAATTATTTGCAACAAATTAATTTTTGAGCTGAATTGGCCTTTTGTTGTAGATATATTTCATATTCTCACTGTGTTTTTTCTTTTTATTCTCAATAACGGCTAAAAATAAACGCGTTTGTTTGAGTTCAGGGTCGTTTGTTTATTGTTAAAATCTACTTCAACTTAAAATCATCTACTCTATATTTTTTATAAGAGTTTTGCAGCGATACAAAGAAAAGAAAAAAAAAGCAAAACAAAACCGAACCGAACGAACACCTCAATAAAATAGTGTGAATTATGTGGGTGTTTTTTGTTTAATATTTTTATTTGTATTTAAATTTTTTATTGGGGAAAAGATCTGAAAAGTTAAACGGCAAAAAATAAAAAAAAATTAAAAAAAGTGATGTAAATTATAAAAATTTTGTTCCGGCTTAAATTGAAAAAAAAAAACAATAAAAAATGTTAATGTGTTTTTGTTTTTAAAAAAATCTTTAAGTAACAATTATTTATGCACAATAAATTACAATTTGGTAAAAATGTAAAAAAAATATTATTTGATTGAAATAATTTATAAAAACTCTTTCCTCAATTTACTCTCTGTTAATTTGGTTTGGTCTCTTTTTTGCCATCAAATACTTCTCTAAGTAAAGAGTGTTGCCAAAAACTGTTTTGATAAAGAATTTTATTTTTTTTTATTTTTTTTTAATAAAGGTGGAACCAAGATGAATTCACTTTACAGGTGGTGTTAATTTTACAACAAGTACAATATTACAATAACAATTGACAATGCATGCATATAAAAATTTAGCCATTTCGACTTTCAATATGCAAGAAAAATGTAGCTCAGCTTGGTAAGTGCGTGTTTGTAGAAGACGATTGAAGGTAATTAAAAAATTTCAATTGTCTATTCGTCTTCAATCGTCTTTTACAAACGGGTACTTAATACCAGCACCTGTTAAGTGAGTTCGCCTTAGATAGAAGCATGGTATAAAATAAATTAGTTAGAAATGTCCTTAAAACAAATACAACTTAGTGTAAAATGTTTCCGGTGTGTCAAAAACAGAAAAACAACCCGATTGATTCGACTTTTGCAAAACAAAAAATACACGTCTACAGCAAGCAGAACAGTTTTACCTGTTTTTATTACATGTACTATGGATGGCAGCATATCTGTCTTAGGGTGCAGAAACATTCAGGATCCAGGCAGACAGGAATCGAAAATCACCGACTAGTCTAGCACGCTATTTTTCTAAGAAAATTAATAGATATTTAGAATAGAAAGGAGATACTAAAAAGAAATTATTAAATATGTTTTCTAACTAATTACTTAGTACTTTCCTTGAGTACTTTTCTTAGAATGGATTCTTTTTGAAAATGTACCTTTTGCAACAGGTAAATATTTTTAAACGGTTCATCTAAAGTAAAGTTACTTGTTGCAAAAGATTCTGTATTGAAAATTATCTTTTTTAAAGGTTCTCATTTAATAAGACACCTTTTTAAAATTATAATTTTTTAAAAGATATTTTTCGAGATATTTTTTTTCAAGGACACCGTTTTGAAAGGTACCTTTTTGAATACTTATTTCTTACTGATAAAGTATTTATACCAAAATGTGTTTCTTTTTAAATATTTATGAAAATTACTATTTTTAAAAGTGTTTATTGATTTAAAGGATTTTCCTTTTTAAAAACGACAACGAGATTTGATTTCAAGACTCACTTTTAGTGTGCACTGTACACCTTAAAATACGGCTGCGAAAATTTATTTAATTCATTCTCTTTACAGTTATTTGATGAGTACGTCCTTTTCTTTCTCTTATTCGTTTAAATGGAGAGACTTTTAGAAAATCCTGTTGCGTGCAGGCCCAATACAAAACATCCTTAGCCCAGCTATTTAAGCTCATTGTTGTTGTTCTTGTCCTTTTCTGCAAATACTTTGCAGGACTAGAAAGCAGCCATCAGAAGAACTTTTTAGTAAACTTTAGAAGAATGTTGTTGTGGTGGTGGGGTTGGATTCCATTTATGTGGTTGTGTTTAATTTTTTTTTCTGTAGCTGTTGTACGTACTACTATTTGCAGAAAAAGCTGGTGTTTGATATTTTTACAGTTATTCTGTTGTTGTTGTTATTTTTTTTTCTATACGATGTAGTACGTACATTATAGTAGTATCAATGTACAACTATCTTGTTGACCTCATTTTGTGACGGCATCTCGACGCATCCAGTCTTGTTTTAACGGCAAAAATTCATCTCTCAAATATCCAAATTGTGGGAATGATAAAAAAATTTCTAAGTTGAAAATAGATGGAAATAAGAAATTCCTTTAGTCGAATGAAATAGCAAAAAAAAAAAATACTTGTTTTATTCCAAAAACTTACGCTATTCTCAAAATTGTTTTTATTAGTCTCGTTGCTTGTAGTGCAAGTGTATCAGTGTAGTAGTGTATCCTATATATTTGAATTTACCCGGTCAATTTGTGTATGTGAAGGATAATAATAATTTTTTTGCTCTTTTTCCTACTTGTTTTGCTTTTTTTTTTTTGCTGTGCGAAAATCATTTTATTGGCACAAGGTGAAAATTACAAGCAAAAAAATTCTACATTTAATATGAAAAAAAAAAAAAAAAAGAAAACGTTAATCGCTATTTGCTGTAAAAAATTTAAAGAGAATCAAAGTGTAACAGCTTTAATAAAGAAATTTAAGAAAGATGTGTGATATGATGAAAAGTTTGAACTGATTTTTTGAATTATGTAATTTAGGAAAAATATTTCAGTGGCCCGAGTAGTTGTTCTGCAGCTTCCCTGTAGATGTTACCGGGCTTATGGTGGATTTTGTGTATGCCATTTTTTATTTTTAATTTTTTAATCAGTGCAGTTTATATTTGTGTTAAAAAACTATTTTGTAATTAAGTTAATGAAAAGTTTTATTTTCAAAACTTAAGTTGCCATAAATTTTTTGTTTATTCATAAATACAACGATTGTAATTAATTTTTATGTCTGTTTTGGAAGGTTTTTTCATTTGTGTACAATTTTTTTTTCCAAATTTTAGTAGATTGTGGATTACTTATCATATAAGATGACACACACTTATACATACGTCCGTCCATTCATACAATCATGATAGATATTAAAAAACTTTAATTTTCGAATATAAAAAAGTTAAATTAAAAATTTTAATATATAATCTTTGTTTTAGGCGTTAACAAATGATACCCACCCACACATTACACAATACTATTGTTTCATATTATTTTGCAAGCGTTTTATAATCGTCTTTAGTTTATCACTCAGTACAAGCATACATATTAATATGGTTTTCATGAAAAAACGTGTATGTCATAAATTACTGTTTGCTTTGGGTAACCAAAAGACAATTATGTATATTTTAAACTTTTGACTTGATATCAAAACTTTTTTGTTGAACAGACAATTAATTACTAGCCATCCAAGCTTTGTATAAAAAGTTCAGTAAAAATTTATAGCAGAGTTCGTTAGTACCGCTGATTAAAAACATTCCGATCGGAATATGCGACTTACCCGATAATATCGAAAGCTTCCTAAAATGTGTAGAAATAAAAATCAGAGTTTTCACTAAACGAAAAACCCAAATAAAAAATTTCATTCTTAAATAATTAAATTGTACGTCGTGAAATCAATGAAGTGTTTTAATAATTTAGTTTCAGAATAAATACAACGAATGCTTTCAATGGACTGTTTTAAATTCGACTTTAATGAATATTTTCATTGAAGCAACGTATGTGTACATACAACTAATGTAATTTTATTAACATTAAATTAATGAATCTTCTATTTCAATGTATGTATAGACACAAAAAATAAAAATTTGAATTTTTAGTGATATTCCGACTTCAAGACGGCAGAATATAACAATATATTTTCATGGTTTTACTAAGAATTTGATTAGAATTTTAATGATTAGAAAGTCAAGACACACAAAAATATTGGTTTCTCCTTTAAAAGTCAAATATCATCAACGCATATGGCTAAATTCAAAGCGCTTTAAATATTTAGCCAACTGTAGGTTATCTCGTGCTTACACAAGACCACCACTAATAATTGCATACACTTAAAAAGACATAAAATTAACCTTTTTCTCTAAAGTTGTTTCAAGTTTAATACCAATCTAATTAACAGCTTAGAAGTTCCAGATTTAATACAAATTATTCGATTCACCGGAGACATGGCGGGGGACTATGATGTTTTCGAGATCAAGCAAAATATCATTATCAGAGATCATGTTATACATTTTCAGCATGACGTCTAATATAAAATCAATTTTGGTTGAAGAATTTTGCGCGCTGTTATACATTTGTCTTTTCGCTCAGCTGCTTATTACATGAGATTTTTTTCCTTGAAATCAAACTTAGTTTGAAATTTTTGCGCTCTACAAGTCTATGGAAACACCCGTAAATCCAGAAAACATTTCGTGTTGTTTTTTTTTTTTTAACAAACGAATTCTTGGTCTAAATGTATTAAATTTTTATACTTGATTCCAAGTGGAAATTTGCCGAATAACTGGAGAATGTTTTGAAAAAAATTCCACGTTTCTCGGAATTTGCAAAAGTTGGCTAAAAAGAACAACTCTTTTTATTTCAGACAGTTATGAAATTTTCTGCTGTAATATTATTTTATTATCGATTGCAGTTAATCAACGCTAATTTTTCTCATGTCGCTTGAAACATTTTTTGTCTGATGTCGAAATTATTTCCAAAAATTGCTGCAAATTTATTACAGCTTTTAAAAATATATTTTTCATTTCCATTTAATGTCACTGAACTTTAATAAATAGTTTATGCGAAATAAATTCTTTTATTGTTTTGTAAATAATATCGACTTCAATATTTGCAATAACAAATGAACGAACAAGAGATTATTAAAATTTTGCAATAAAACCCAATCCAGAAATTCATCACTTTGCTGTGACTTTCAATTTGCATAAGTTTTTATCGAAAATTTATAACTTTTTTCTTCTATTTTAATGTTTTGTCTAGCCGTTGTTGGTAAACATTCTCTGTCTGTAGTGTCAAGTTTTAGCGAAATTGTTTTATTATTATGTATTTTCTTTTTACTATAGTTTTTTTTTTCTTTACTCTAGACATCTTGTGATCATCGAACAAAAACGAACAATTTAATCAATTTTATGCAAATTATTATTTATAGTGAAAATAACAGAATGTTTGAAAAATGTGCTTTAAAGGAGTGAGTTAAAGGGAAATTAACAGAAGTAACAAATTTAATTTATACATTTTTTTGGTGAGCGTGTGAAAAATGAGCAGAAGGAAACTAAAGCCAATGGCCAACCATGGAGTTTGTTGTGATAAATATTTATTATGAAGTGTTTTAATTCTCGTATGAAAACTTAAAAATAAAATTTCATACAAACTAAAGCACAGAAGCAGCTGGAATTGTTTGCAGAAATATCAAATAAAAAGTATTTTGCACAATAACAATAAATCGTATTCATTGACATAGATATTCATTAATTTGATGCAAAAATACGTTGATTCAATGCACAAATACGTCGTTTCAATAAAAACATTAATTAAAGATTAATGTACATAAATAGATAAATTCATATCATTTGTTGTTCTTGTTCTCGAATAAAATTAATGAAAGAGTTCATTTATTTCATGTACTGGTACATTAAAAAAAGTAATGAACAATTCTTATACATATTATATTTTTTTTTTTTTAATTTTTGGTTTCGTGTAACAAAATCTTAGAAATTATAATTATCTGACTTATTCCAGCTATAGTGGCAATTAAATATTTTAGAGATGCAGTTTCGCAGTACTGCGCCCATATAAACCGACTTTATAGCGAATTTTCCACTCAATTTAGCCTGATTAAATAGTTTTCAATTAAACATTCATGATTCTTAAATTGATAAAATTCTTAAATTAAATGATGTCCGCTTCTAATAAATACATCAGAAAAAAATATTCTTTATTTATAAATAACAATAAGAAGAAAGATAAGAAGCAATAATAAAACAAAAGGGAATAAATTAACAAAACTTGTCAATAATATTGAAAGCGAAAAATTGAATTTAATAAATCTATAAGTAATTTATTGTTATAAAAATTGGCAAAAAGATAAAAGTTGTGTCAGTCAGTGATGAAGAAAATATGATTCAAAAATTAATAATAAAAAACCCATTAAAACTAGAAAATTAAATCACCTTAAACACAAAAGGAAAAGATACACAATTAAATATAAAACAACATCAAATTGCATTTAATTCTGTTTTATGTTTTTACAGCAAATTAAAGAAAAATTTTACAAAAAAAAAAATTTAATAAATGATGGAATAAATTTTTAACAAATTAAACGATTAAAATACCGCCAGCAGAAAGGAAAAACCAATAAAGTAAACAAAAGAAAACACATAAGTACTTACAAATACGGATGCAGGGGAATAACACAGAAATTGCATAAAAATAAAGGAAATTTATTTTTCAGAGTCTGTGCCTGTGCCTATTCCTGTGTATGTATGTGTTTGTGTGTTTGTATTTTTGAAGTGCAAAACCAACAACTCGACAAACTTTAAATACTACAAGTATTTATGGCTGTGTTTTTTTAACAGTTATATTTAAGTAAATACACTAACTTATACACATGTGCAAGTGCATAAGGATTTGTGTTTACGTAGAATAGTCACACACAAAACAAAAAAAATATCTTCTAAAACATACGACAACATTGCTTTTGACCTCGTTATTTTACCGTCAAATTTAACTTGTTTTTCTCCTGTTTTTCTTTTGTTAGAGACAAGAAACAACAACAACAACCAACGAATAGAATATAAAAATAATAACAACAACAAGAAATACAATATCTAATATTATACATATGTAAGTAAAAGCCAAGAACACCAGATAACAACAAAAACAGTAATAAAGTTTGTTTATAAAAAAATATAATACTTAATAAATTTTCAACACAATATCATTCTTGGAAATTAAGCACCTCCGTCACCGTTTGATAAAAACTTTGACAATAACATTAACAACAACTATAAAACATAAACACCATTTACTACTTACTACTCTATTCATTGCAGTCTGGTCGGCCTTTCACCCAGAGAATTTTTGCAAACTTGTGTAATAAAATTAAATAAATTCTTGACAAAATAAAAGTTCAATATTTTTAATCTGCCAGTTTGGGAGTTTAAAAAAACTTCTTTAACTGTATTAATGTTGTTGTCTTTGCACTAGTATTACACGTATATGTTTGGCTATGAATTTCTGTTTCCTTATGCTAAAATAGGAGAGTGCCTGCCCCTTATGTATTGCGTGTACTACAGTGTGTGTATGTGTTTGAGAGTGTATTTATGTAAGCTCTACAAAATTGTCACAAATACTACAAGACAAACTCTATTGTTATTTGTTTGCTTTTTTGTTATTTGTTTATTTTTTTTTTGCTCTGTAGCAGCCAACAGGCAGACAGACTCCTTGTTCTACTTCTGTTTCCTGCCATTCATTTTCTCAGTCATTGAGACAATTTAAAAGTCGCGTAAACAAATAGATTAAAAATTAGAACAACCGAGTAACAAAACCAACAACAATAACAACTTGTTTACACAAAAATTTCTATTGCCTACCAAAGTGTAAGGAAATCAAGTGCTAATAAAAAGGAAATCGAAAATTAAAAAAAAAAGTGCTAAAAATTTTAACACCAAACAAAATTAAAAAAAAAACTTTTATTCGAAATCGTTGGAAAGATATCACCATCAAAATTGCTGAGTTCATAAGTTTGAATCATATCGGTGGTACTAATTTTAGTACCACTAACCACGGCTCCATCCTGGCTACCACAAACGTTAAAGCGAACAACAACAATATAGGTAAAGTATTGCAACATTTAATTTTGTTCTTTATAACACGTTTTCATATAGATTTTTCTAAATTTGTAAGGATGTAGATAAATATTATTGTCGTCGTGGACAAAAGAAGATTGTGTCCCGCCCGTACAAAATCCATAGGTACATTAGTCTTCTTTTCACTTCTCCCCTTCAGCCAATTCTTGTAAAGTGATGCTTAAGGTAATATCCCACTATCGGCACAATATACCGATTTTCGTCGGATCACTGAAATAAAGTTATAAGTTTCAACTAATTGAAATATAAGGACATAATTGCACCACACTGCATTGTTATTAATACCATATAGACTTATTCCAGAATTAATTGAGAAATAATGTAATTTTGGTTTGTACTTACGACTTTGTTTCAGTGAGCCGACCAAAATTGGTACATTGTCCCTATAGTGGTAGCTAAGTTTTACACTTATTTGTAGTTATTGTGACATTATAACATTCTGGATAGAAAATTGGGCAGTGCCACACCCAAACTAAAAATTATTAGTCAGCTATTTTTAACTAAATGACTCTGAATTAACTTTGCACAACATTAACTTCCCTGGACACTAAAAAGTAATGATAATTAAAGTAGGCAGTGCCACGCCAAAAAATATTCTATTTATGTGCATCTTTGCATACACAATAAGTTCCCGCAGCAGTTCAGTATGATTGAAAAACTGGGTAATGCCACGTCCATGCAAAGTAAATTTTCTTCATCTTAACCGATTCATATGAAACTTGTTTACATATCTGTGGCAATAAGGAAAAAGTGCTTAAGTCATATTTTATAGTTATCTAGAAAAGCAGTTTTAAATGCTTAATGCTGGGAACACAATTGGGACGAACGCCGAATTTCGTCTAGCACGACGAATTCGTTGGCAAAAGTTCGTTGCGTACATTCGTCGTGTGGCGCACAACTGGGACGAACAAACAACTGCTGCCATAATAATCCAAAAAATTGTGTGTATTTTTATTACAAATTGGTTTTTATATACATACAACGATAGTGTTACCGTTTAAAGAAAATAATTCCTTTATAAAATTAAACATTAAAAAAAAACTATTAAAAACAAATTTCATCATTAATAATTATGTATATTTAACTAAAATGCTCTATATCATAAAAAGAAGAACTTATTAAAGTAAAAATTAACATTATTTACTAATATATTTTAAAACTAAAAAAAACATGGTAACGCTGTACTGATTTCTTCGTCGTTCGTCGGCGTATGAAATAGAAATAAATCTATCAGAGAATTCGTCACGTACGACGAATTTCGTCGACGTCGGTGCTGTGTTCACTTTCATATGAATGCATGTGTTCTATTTTTGACGACGAATATTCGCAACGAAAAATTCGTCGTTCGTCCCAATTATGTTCCCAGCATAAGTGGTTTGTTAAAAATGTAATCGCGTTGTACTAAAAGTTGATCATTCGCTTCTCGATTCTTTTGATTTTTTAACAGATGGTTCTGCCGACCATAAGAAAGTTATTCAATTTCAAATGCAATATTTTGTAAGTCAAATTAAGCCGTTATTCCATATAAGAAAAGTAGTTAGAAAAAGGAAAGCAGCAACTAATTATGCAAAAACTTCGTTAAAAATCGTTCAACATGAATAAAAATTTGAATATGGAGAATAAGATGGTGATATTAACTGAAAATGAGCTTATCTCGACTTATCTTTTTGCTTTTTACCACAGATATGTAGTTCACAGCTAAAAGTAACATTATTAATGGGAAAGTGGGCAGGACTACCCACGCCCAAAAGTAGTATTAAATGTTCTTTTTTTTCAACTTATTCCATATTTATCAGATTCTTATGCTACCTTCACGAGGTAGTACAATATTAGGAATGAAAATTATTACGATCCAAAATGAGTTCAGTGCCGGTCCATGCAAAAGCAATAAATTTTTTTTAGTACTTCTACTTCGCATTTTGAGTTCTTGTAAATATTAAAAACCTTAAAGTGAAACATTTTTAAAGTGAATCTTATTTTATTATATTGAAAAAAAAAAATGTTTAAAATTAATTTAAATAATGTCATATTGTGTTTGTGCAAACAACCAATTAAAAGGTATTTAATCACTAAGTTTACACATGCATTTGTTTGCCAACCCCCGTATTTACTTACTGATTTTGTTTGTAAATATTTATAATAATTTATTTATTATTTTCACTCCCAATTTTTTTTTTTTTTTAATTAATAACTGAAAACAAAATAAATATGTGCAAAGATATTTTTAATCGCCCCAAACAAAATGTTTTATTCCTTTTTATATTGAACATTCAATTAAAAGATAATTTAATGTGAAATTTTTAGCAACAGTGGTGGCAGAAAAATTAGTTGCCGATCAGAGATTTTGCAGTATTTTTTTAGGTATTTCATTAATTGTATTTTGCCTAAATTTTAATATATTTTTTTATGTCTTTTTAACAAAAAACTATTTTTTAAAAAGTCAAGATGTATTTTTTTAGACCGAGTCATAGAATTTCTTTCTCAAATACGGCATGAATATGATGTATGAAATAATAGAATCAGATTCTTTTTTAAAGAATATGATGATTTGGATCATATTACACTCCTAATTATTTTCCGAGAAATAACAGTTCTTTCGTTTCGGCAAACGGATGATCTTTCACCAGTTAGATTCGGCTTTGGAAACGATGAGTTTTACAAATGTAACGAAATGATTCATCACAAAAAGCGCACCGCCTCACTTTTATTCAAGTGTTGTGTACTTATTTTGTACTTCACTGTTATTGTAATATTATTAAACACACATTACAATTTTATGTTATATTCTTCCTTTACAAATTAAAGGACATGCATATACATTTAATTTAAATATTCATTAAAATACATCATAAATAGCAACACACATGAAAATTAAAATAAAATTATTAAACAAAACATGCAACAGAAAAAAAGTATGTAAAATAAAGTAAAAATAACAAATAAAAATTATATATTATATTTTTGCCATACAAATTTTTGCTATACCCAGTTGACCGCATCATCAAAGACTTGCACGTTGATTGACTCGATGAGACATCTAAACGACTCACCAAAAAAATTGCAGCGAAAATCCTGCTCATCTCTGAGGTTGTCGTTCATATAACACTAAAGAGGATATAGATGGAGGACAATGTCGTGTGTTCTGTCTTACATAAGCAAACAACTGTCACTTCTTATTGAGGACTAGCTTAGATAGGGTTTGTACTGAAGCTGTTTAATTGACTACCAGCGAAACATCGATCAATCTATTCATATGTTTGATGAAAGATTTAACGTAAGACATTGTCGCTCATCTTGTCCTTTGCAAAGTTTGATTTTAGACAAAATCACCCCATATTGTTCTCATCAAGCATGGGTTAAGGATAGATATTAAACAATTGTCATTTATATTGTGCTAAACAAAATGCAAGACATTGTAGCTCAACTTGTCCTCCACAATTTTAGTAAATACAAGCTGAGGTAGGACAACGTCGTTCATATTGCATTCAACAAATATGAATTAATTATCCTCCGTTAATGAAGTGAAAACGTAAAACAGTGTCATCTACACACTTTTGCCTCAAGAAAGTTTAATTGAAGATAAAATGTAACACGTAGTCGCTGAACTTCTACTCAACAATTGAGACATTGTCGTTCATACTGTTTTAAAAGAAATTGGTTGAAGACAAAATGTAAGAGAGTCTCTTTGACCTTTTCCACAATATTTTTACTGAAGGCAACTCCTATCAAGATGCTGTCATCTGTCTTCAGCAAAGTTGAATTGACGACAAAATGTAAGACATTGTCGCTCATAGAAAAATTTATTGAGATCAAAAAGAAAAACATCACGTCGTCCAGTTTAACTGAAGACAATTCGTAAGATATTTGGCCGTATTACGAGTGTCGTTGGCGTGGGGAAATTTGTAAAATGTGGCAACGTTCGCAATTTGTTCTACACTGGAATCGTTAAATTTCGACTACGACTACGACTACGACAACGGTGATAGGGGCTAATGTCGCTCATCTACTTGTCGACGAAAGTATTTATTACAGGTCATCAGACAAGCATTGGAGGCTTAGATTTGAATTCCGATTAGAAAATCCAATGAACAGGGGTGAAGACGTACAATATGGCCAATTGGTTATCGATAAATAAAGGACAAATACATCCCCACACATACATACACACACACACACACACATACATAAACAATGTACTGTAACTGTTAGTTAGTTAGTTTGTCAGTGATATCCTGACACTCACAAACACGTCTCATTGCCATCATTTGCACGTTCGTTCGTATGTTCATTTGTTCTTTTGTCCATCCATCCATCCAGTCATTCATTTATTCATTTATTGATGAAGCATAACCAACCATATTATGATTTTTCATTAAGCCTTTTTGTGGTTTTTACTTAAAACCACAATGTAATGGTTTGTCCCTCCATCTTTATGTCTCTTTCTCTCTCTATCTCCCTCTGGCCTTCTGTGCCTCATCCTTTCTCCCAATTATTTTTACCTAAATATTCATTTTATTTCTCATACCTACAGCAATTGCAATTATTTGTTGCACATTTAAATAGAGGGAAATGCATCGTCATCTATCTTACGTTCGTTATATATTAAATGTCTAGTAGTAGCTTCTGGTATGTGGTTGAAATTTTTTTCCCGGCTTGGTTTTCGGTTTTCCTTTAGCTTTCCAAATCGTACATATTGGAAAATATGTGATTATATCTGTGCATACTCGTATACGAGTATGTGTCTATGCCACCCATTCGGTGGCCTATTTTGGTTTATTTTAATTTATTTTCAGGTGGCGATGAATTTTATATTTAAAAATTTTATTCGTTGCATATATTTTTTATCTGTTCTGCTTTTAATTATTAATTAAAAAAATGAATTTGGCTCTTCTTGCTAAAATGCAGTTAAATTTTTAAATGCAAAAGCTATAAACTTTCCTTGTCGCGTTATTAAATGGCACTGTTTGCAAGAAAAATTAATTACAATTGCAAAACTTGTGTGTTATTAAATAAATATCCTTTGGGGCAGTCCTTTACGGCCAAGTTTTGCTTATACAATTTTGTGTTAATTTTCTTCGATGTACAACTCTCGTGAGTGGTGCAAATATTTTTAAGGATATTGCTAACCTTCTCCATTTCCGAGGCAAAAAATTATTAACAAAAACATCAAGAAGGATTTTTTATAATAATATTAAATATTGTTTGTGGTTATTATTTTTGGTCTATTTAATCTTTGATTTTGTTGTACCATATTATTTACTTATTAGGCCTAAAAATCCTTTTTATGAAAATAAAAATGCAAATATTTATTTCATATTGTCCCGACGTTTCGTGAATTTTTTGTTCACTTTCTCAAGGGATGTCGTTTCAATATTTTTAAATAAACATTTAAGTAGATTTAAATTATATGTTGTTTTTGTTTTTTAAATTTTTTAATACAAAGAATAGTTAATTTAAAAAATTTTTTTGTTTTGTTTTCGATGGCGGTCGTTTATACAATTGCTATTTTGTAATTTGCGCTCAAGTTATCCGTGTCTTCTGTAATATTTAATGTTTTGTTGAAAACATTCATGAAAATTTCACGAAACGTCGGGACAATATGAAATAAATATTTGCATTTTTATTTTCATAAAAAGGATTTTTAGGCCTAATAGCTAAATAATATGATACAACAAAATATTAAATATTAAATATCGGCGACTCGTATAATTTGATTTCATAATAATTTGCTACGCTAATTCGTTATGCCAGCCAATCAACCTTGATTTTAGCAAAGGAAATATTTCAGGCATGTAGTTCAGTAAGTTTTTGCGTATTAAATTTCTAGAAATAAAAAAAACATCGTATATCATGTTGAATTTAACCGCAAATACAATTTTGTTTTATTAATAAATTCAACAGCACCAATACAACAATTTACAAATAATTAAAATCTAATTATTAAACACGAAATATTAAACGCGTGTTATTGCCTTCAAATGTAAAAAAAAAACAAAAAAATCAAAGTAAGCAAATTGATATCGCCTACGATATGGAAACACATTTAATTACAAAAATATTCAAACGTATCAAATTAGATATACAAAACAAACACAACAACAACAACAATGTGTTTTACTCATTATGTTTATTGAAATTAATGTTGTTTTCTTTTCTACACACAAAATGGCACCTTGTTGAAAGGTACATATATAAAATGTCGTGCCAACCTTGTAATAATGCAGCTTGTTATTTCAGTAGAACAAAACACAAATTATAAAAAAGTGGCACGCCCTGTTTTTAACAGCTGACAGCTAAGTTTTACAGGGCACTATCAACACTGTCGATTTTTACGGGGCAAAAAGTGCAATGCCTTCCACCATTAGTGAGGGCGATTTTTTTAGAATCAAACACATCACCCTTTTAAAGACCAAAACATTTTTAAGAATTGAACACGAAAGTACGCTTTCTGCATGGAGATGTACCATTTTTTTGTAGAAAAAAAAAACACCATAAGTGTAAATGGCATTTTTGAGTTCCCTCTATTGAAGCTTGCATTTATATATTTCAAACTAATTTTTGCTAACTTGCTAATGATACATCTTTTACCAGTGACTTCGTTTACACATTATGCTAATGTAGGCAACAGACTATTTGTTGTATTCCAAATTTATCGAAAAGACAAGAAGAACGAATAGTGAAAAAGTACTAAAAGTACAATCTTTTTCGCATTTTACTCCCTAGAAAATACACTGTATGTTGTTGTATTAAAAAATTTATTCCGCATTTTACCCCCTTAAAAAGTTCTCTTTATGTATATTAGTCTGGATTACATGCTACCCGTCTATTAAATTTCATTCAAATCCATTGAATAGCTTAGTGGAACAAATATCCAAACTTTTACATGCGAATTCGTTCATGTTAATGAAAAACAAAAAAATAATAAAAGCATCAAAAGTACCATATTTTGCTCATAAAACTCCCGAAAAAATCCACTGAATGTTGCTATTGTAAAAAATAAATTAAAACAAATTATTTGTCCCGTTTTCACACCTTAAAAAGTACTAAGCTAGTTCACATGCTATTCGTCTGCCAAATATAATATATACAAATCAATCTAGAGAAAGAGTACCAAAATTAAAAAAGCACCAAAAATAAAAAAGTACCATAAGTAAAGAAATACAAAAAGTGCCCTGATGGGTCACATGCAATTCATTGTTGAAAATTCTTCCTTATCCATCGAGCGGATTTTGCGTTACAGGGAAACAAACATCCAAAAATACCCACTTTCATATAATATTAGTAATATTATAATAATATCACTAATATTATATTGATATTAGAATTATATTCTTAACAGAGAGTTTTATAAGCAACAAAAAAAAAAAAATAAAAATAAAAACTGTGAAGAATCCTGCTAAAAAAAAGTCATATATGAAGCATGAAGATACCTTAATGCTAATAGAGTGTGTTGTGGTACCGAAAATACTTACAAATTTCATTATTCTAGTGTTAGTAGTCCATACACTTCAATTTGGTACCTCTAAAGAGCTACAACAATTAGAAATACATTTTTTTTACAAACTATATGTAATTTATTTCATATCTTCAGTGCTTAAAAATCTAATATATTTACTAAAAATTATCAGCATGTTTCACATAAAAACTAGTCTAATATTTATGTGATAAGAAATATTTACATTTAGGGTTGCATCAAAAATATTTTATACTTCTAAACTACGTAAAATTTCTCATGCCATGTAAATTATAAATATTTCCATACCAATATTTTTCATTGGAACATACACGTACGCAAATAAGTATATTGACATTTGAGAAATATTTACATCAAATATCCATATATGTATTTATGGCTAAAAGGTATTATGATGTGCAGAATAAAATCAGAATTAGTGTAATATTTATAAGAAATATGCATATACGCATTGTTGCAAGGAAAGGGTTTTTTTTAAAGAGTGTCACAACTTTGAGTTTGCATCACTGCATTATTTGAGCATCAATTTAACAGCTGATAGTTGGCATTTTTGTTTAGTTTGCTTTGAAATTTCATTATGAATCGACTTACACCAGAGCAACGCGTGCAAATTCTTGAACTTTTTAATAAAAATAATGGTTCTATTCGTCAAACTCATCGTACAGCGGGCGCTACAATTGATTTACTCAAAGAAACTTTTGATGAAAAAATAATTTAACGTAATGGCCCAATTAATTAATTGGCCACCAAGATCGTGTGATTTAACCCCAACAGATTATTTTCTTTGGGATTAAGTTAAGTCATTTGTCTACGTCGATAAACCACAAACAATTTTATCGGTGTTATCGGTGAAATAAGGCCGCAAATGCTGCGAAAAGTTGTTGAAAATTGGTGTTCCAGATTGTGCCTTCTACGCGCCAGCCGTGGCGACCACATGGCAGAAATCATATTTAAACATTAATTTCATAAAATTTTCTTTCCTATAAAGCCGGTTTCATTGATATTAAAAATATATTTCCTTGTTTTATTACGATTTAAACTTGTGTCACTCTATAAAAAAACCCTTATAAGACAAAAAAATATTCAGTGCTCTTTTCAAAATATATAAGATATGACCCATACCTATTGCATATATCTTTAAACATATTATGTATCATATATGCAGTTTTACATATATGAATTTATATATAACATATATGAAGTCTAACATCAAATACGGCAACATACTCGTATATTGTCAATTTTCGGATCGAATGGCATATAATCCATAAATAATCTTTTCATTTTAAAGTAATCAACAAAATTCTCCAAAATTTTGTCTTTTAAAATTCTAGTTCTAGGCCAGTTCTTTAGTAAGAAAATTCTTTAACATACATTTATTTTATTTATTAACATCTGCTGCTAAATATGCTATATACGAATTACTTTTTAATAATTTTTATTTCCTTTTATTAGTTGAAAATCACAAAAAAAAGCTTTTCATTTATTATTTGGCATGTGAAATGATTTATGAACTGTAAAAAGAAAATCAAACTTGTTATTGAAAACTTAATCGTAAACAATTATAATTAAAGCCGACAAATGATAAAAAATGCTGTCATAAATTACGTTGGAAAAAAAATACCGGCATAAATTTAATGACAAGTTATTCAATACAAGTAGTTAGTTAAACGTTTCGAATTAGATGTCTAAAATAATTACTTATGTGTAACGAAAACACTTAAGTCTAGTTGCAAAAAGGTTTTCAAATATAATAGGGGAAATCATTCTTAGTATTGTAATCATTGCAGATCTGCAACGGATACAAGAGTAGTCTACAACCAAGAGTGATTTCCGCTAACATTGGAAAATTCTTAATTTAAATTTACTCTTCCGATCAGATGAATCCGTAATCACTGAAATTTATATTTTTTATGGCGCCATATATTTTCAAATTAGTCTTAACGGCTTTTAAGTTATAACATACTAAAAACAGAAATATAAGTAGTTCTAATAATCTGGTCGGAAGAGTACTTCCAAATGGTCTTCTTTAAACAAAATAATTCAACTAAAAAATGTAAACCTGATTTTAAAATTAATATCTAAAAAATATTATAAACGTTACTACGTTCACGCTCCATGTTATTGAGGACATAACCTGTCTCTATATCAAATTTATAAAAAAACGAAAAGTACCAAAGGCAGAAAAGTAGCAAATTCAAAGAGTACCAGCTTTTCTCAGTTTACTCTATAGAAAATCCACTACACGTTAATGTAAAAAAAAATTAAAATTGTCAATTTGTCCCGTTTTTACCCCTTAAAAAAGTACCCTGTATTGTAATCTGGGTCATATGTTATTCGGCTACCAAATTTTATCCAAATCCATTAAGCGGTTTTCGAGTTATAGTGGCACTAACTCCCAAACATTTAAACACACAAACTTTCACATATAAAATATTATAAAGAGTTTTTAAAAATCCCCAAATATCTCTGCACGAAAATCTGACCGCAAAATATAAGTTCAAATCTCCAATTAGGGGATAAACGCCCTTAAACGCCCGCTATAAGAAATGCATTCATAATATTTGTTATCTAAAAACACCCAAATAATTTTCAATTACTCTCTTCTTAACGACTTAAAGTGGTTTTGAGAGAATAAATCTTCGCTTCCAAGGATACTTTTGTATGCTGAATTAATTATTCATAAACAAATTCGGCATTTAATTATTTATGAATGCTTACCTGCGTATGCGTGTGTGTGTGCCTACTAAATATTTAAAATACACTTAGAAATGACAACAAATGTCAAGTCTGTACCTAAAGTACGCCTAAACATTTTCATTAAGTAGGTTTTGTTTAATTAAGACGGTATGTTTAGTTTTCGTTCTTGTCGTTGTTGTTGTTGTTGTGGTTGCAACTTTCAACCGCTTGTTCATAATAAAGCCACACAGTCTGTCTGACTTACAGAAAAACAAGCATTTTGCAAAAAAAAAAACTTGAATAAATTAAGATTATTTCTTGGCTTTTAATTTATTAATAAGGTAGTAAAGCAACAAAGTATAGTTTCAAGCAAGCACATACAGTTGTACCTCGATAAACGGCCTAGATACCCTTTTGTATGTACATTGCTGCGAAAATAGTGTAAAAAATTTATATCTCCGGGAATGGCACATGAGAGTGGTTTGCGCGCTAACTAAAAAGCGAACTATGATTTAGGTCCTGAGTTCGTTCTCTGGTCAGCACACGCATTAGTTTGACATTATATTAATTGTTGTTGGAGTGTTTAAGTGATGAAAGCATAAAACTGGTAAAAAAAAAACCCTTCCGGCAGCGATTTTTACTGTTGCCAGCTCCCGGCTTCGTCGTTTAGTATAATCGTTGGCGAAGTAAAACAATTAATAAAATGACTGCTTAATGAATCTCCTTAACACTAGAGGCGTTGCAACAGTGTCTTAAAATTAACAAAACGTGCAATAGCAGAGCTGTAAAAGAATTAAGTCTTCTTCTACATTTTCACAATCTATCTTCTCCATCCTATCCCTTTCTCTCTAGTTCTGGCACAATGCTGGTCCTAGAAAAATCTCTCGGGAATGGTTTATTAACAGTGTGAAAAAAAGTGGTTTCAGCTTAAAGAAATCAAATGAGAATTAAAAAGATAATTTAAACTGTTTTGCAACAAACACTTTGATTTAATGTAAATTTTTCGAGTATTTCATTTTGATTTATATTTCGTAAATTATTTCTTGAAGTTGAAATTAATTTTCGATTCTAAAATTCACTTACAACAGAAAAAGTTTAATAGTCTAACAGAAGAGGCACCAGTTAATTAAATTGATTTTTGTTCGTATATTTTATATCTACGAGTACAGCAGTTGACCTTGGCTTTTTGTTATGAAAATAGCGAAAACTTTAAAAAAGAAAAATAACAAAAAAAATGTAAAATTAAAAATATAAACAACAACAAAGATTAAAAATTGTCATGGTGATGAAAAATTACAACAACGCAATCGTTGGTCGTTCGTTTCATGGGTCATATGTTTGGGTTTTTACTTGTTTAATTTTTTTTTTCTATATTCCGTTTAAGTTTATTTCTTGTTTTTATCATTATTTATTTCAATTCTTATTTAGTCTCATGGTCAATTCTTATTAAATATGAATGACTGCTTTTACAGCTGTGACGGTTACGATCAGCGTTGCCATAACTTAAAAAAAACAGTTAGTATGGCTTCAATGCGAGCGAAGCCGCGGCTAAAAGATAATGTATAATAAAAAACAGAAGAATAAATATTTTATAAAAAAATGTTTATACATAAATTTTAATTAAAATATAACAAAAGTCAGACTGAACATATAAAAACTGATTTCATAACCAAAGAAAAAATTTAAAAAACTAATCAGCTCAATTCTAAGATAAACTACAAAATACAGATAAATCTCCACGTTTGGTAACGCTGGTTACGACTACTACTGGCTGCCTTTAATCAAGGAATTACTGAGTTTGTTTGTAGTCGACTTGAGACGAACGATGAATGAGTGAGTGAGTGTTCGAATAAATTGGCAGTAAGAAAGACTGACGGACAGACTCACTGATTAAAAAGAAATTTTTATATTTAAGTATGAATAATAGGACTATTATTGTATGTTTGTATGTATTTACTAAAATTGCTAGCCGATAGAATTTCTTTTTCAGTTAAAAACTAAAAACCATTTCGGTGATACCTACATTTTGGTTTGGTGATTTTGTTCAGTAATATTTTTGCGATAATTTTCATCATTGGAAAGTCTGATATGTAGTAAGAAGTGTTGTACAGAGAAATAAAAATTTCCAAAGATTAATCAGCGATTTTATTGTGATTCACAACCCCGCTAAGTTGAGTTGTCAATGTTACAACTTAATTATTATTTATTTCTTCCTATTATGATTCACAACCAATTTTGTTGGAAATAATAATACGAATAACGACTTATCGTTATTATTGTAAGCGAATACCTGTTTCAATGTTCAGTTGACTTTTAATGTCTAATAAAAATGTGGTACCAATAATTCAAGTATAGCTTTTGTTGCGATTTTTTATTTCTAGCGATTTTAGCATTTAATTTTCTGAAAACTATTTTTGGCCTTTATTTTCAATTTGGTAATTTTATTCCTTTTTCGAGCTGTTTTCCGTTTAAATGCTGGATATTTCACAAGTTTAGTATTTCTATAAAAATATTTATTAGTGGTTGTCAAACTTACATTAATTGATAAAATACCCTTTAATTTTTATTTTGTTGTATTTTTGACATTCGTTACTGTTGCCTTTAGAATTCAGCTTTAGGTAAGAAAATTTCAAGAGTTTGCCTCTTGTGGTTTTCAACATACTGTTGATTGTCAATATTACATTATAAGTTGGAATACCCTTTAACAACAGTATTGTTTAAATTTAAATATTTATTTCAAATTGACTCAAGTTTCTGCATCTAAGTTTTACAATAAACAATTTCGTCATATTACAATGCTCGTTTTGGCACACCCTTTAATTTTCATTGCTGGAAATTGGTTTATTCTTTGTTGCTCTATTTGCACACATTCTGCGAAGGTTTGAGACAGATACTTCCTTCTTACGGTTTTCGGAGATAGAAGACTGTTACACTCAATTGAACCGTCTTAAAAAGACACATGCGGACAACAATGTTTGGAGAGCATTAGCTTTCCTTTGGCACGTTTGGTGCAGGAAAACAACATGCGAGTGGAATAAAGCAAGAAAATGGCTGGAATAAAAAAAAATAAAAATAAAATACAAATATTTTTGCAACAAATTATTAATTTGCTACACCCTCCGCCCTGTCTTTTATTTAAATACTCTAAGCATGCACGTGTGTGTGTACTAATTAACATGAGCCCTTGTGTTTTCAGCTGTTAATCATCAATTTGAACAGTTTGATAATGACAAGTTTCAATTAAAGTGTACAACCCAACATGATGTATCGCATCGAGAGAAATTTATCAGATTGATTTAATCGTTTTGCAATTTATGAAGGTGTTTCCGACAACAATTGTTCATCCATTTAACCGGAAAAAATATTAAAACAGATTAAAAACGTTGTATCCCAGCGGCGGAAAGAAGCACTAAACAGGCCTTGTGGAAGGCCTTATTTCGTCTTCTGGAAGGCCTTACTTGGCCTCTTTCCCCATTCCATACTCATACATTTTTTACACACGATGTCCTAGCCAGCCAAGGCCTTCTAAGTTCCCTTCTTACACAGGCCTGGTAGGAGGCCTTATTCAGTCACATATATATTTTTAAATTACCTTTAGAAATGCAAAAACGTAGTAAAAACCCATGAAAGTGCCAAAATATCAACTCAACAAAATAGAGATTATTGTTTATGTGTATGTATGAAAGAAGCTCTAGGAAGGCCTTACGGGGGGCCTTCAAAATTGCGCCGCTGGTATTTTTCTCTATATGAGTGTGTGTGTATGTGTTTGTGAATTACTGTTAATTAGGCTGAGAAAACTGTGTTACATGGAGGAAACACGGTGTTTATAAACACTTATGTATAAACTTCAATCCAACATTATATTGCTGGGAATGACACCATGTTTTTGTGTCGTTAAATGAAATTTAAACATGATGTTGAACACGCAACAAAACGTTAAAATTAAATGCATTCACAACATTCTGTGTCTGTTGTCTAGTGCAAAGGAAAGGAAACAAATGAAGTATAGGTACATCATGGTAAATATGGGAGAGCAAAACATAACGGGAGTGTTAAACAATCAATCAGCATTAAGTGTTTAACAAATACTTTGACAAAATACATGAAGAGGCACACACGCACCCACAAAAATTTTATATGCATTAAAAACAAAATATGTTAAATTGATTTAATATGTTTAAAATAAATGCAAAAATGTTGTTTTATGCAATAAGTTTTTTTTTTAAATTGTTATTTCTTTTTTTTTTTTTTTTTTGTCGTAGAGTTTTGCTAACAACTACACATCATGTCAAGGAGCATTGAGCCAGAAATAATTACTACATATTTTCATATTATCCAATTTTTTCTAGTTGGTATTATAAAATTTAGGTTTTATTGTTTTACTTTTGTGTTACCTGCTATAATTAAACAACATTTTCGTTTTTTAATGCATGTGTAAAAAAATTAATTTGATTTATTTTTTTTTTACTAATTGCTGAGCTAAAATTAAACATGTTTTTTATGGGTAATTCATTTACAACTTGTTTGCTAAATTTACGAAAATAGAGACTTTTTCACATACTGTTGTTCACTCGGCAAAAAATGATTGTTTATAAAAATTTTTAGAAATTTTTGTATATTTCTTATAGTAAAAAAATTTAAATTTGCAGTAAAAAAAGTACACGGTAAAAATGTACTTTTGGAAAATAAACTTTAAAACAAGTACATTTTTAGAAACTCCTTCTGAAAAAGTAGCTTTAAAAAAGTACAATCCTTTTAAAAGTATCACTTCGTAAAAAGTACCTTAAAAAATGATATTTTGAAAAAGTACTAAGAAATGAGTTTTAAAATGTAAATTTCCAAAGAGTACTAAAAATTAAGTTATAAAATGTGTAAACAGCGCTTTTTTCATTCCCTTTAAATAAAATTAGCTTCAAAAAATGTACTTTTGAAAGTAACTTTTTAAAAAAGTACTTTTTTAAGAAAGTAATTTACAAGAAAGTTCCTTTTTAAAAACTATCTACAAAAAAGGATCTTTAAAAATCTTAACTAAAAGTGGTTTTTCAAATATATGTGAATGCATTCAACTTTTAGGGTGCCGCAGTGACTGCTAGGTAGCAATACTACCCTTTTAGTCTGGAAGTTGTGAGTTCGATTCCGGCCAGAGATCCTGGGGGTTTTCTGCGGAAGATCTAATCGCTTTGCGGGATGTAAAAAGTACTTTTTAAGAAGTACCATCCTAATAAGTAAAATGTAAATGTGTTTCTTGGTATTTTATACCAAAAGTAGAGGCTTTCAAATATATTTTTTGTACAGTTTTATTTTAACATTTCATTTTGTTTTTTATTTTGCGCGCGTGTTTGAAAATTTTATACATTATTTATTTAAAAATTAAATAGTTTCTTGTCATCTGCCACATTTACCTGCATCCCACCACTCACTCATTTCCATTTCCATATTTCATATGTTTTTGTAATATTTTTAAATTAAATAATTTTGCTCCATTTCAGCACACATTTTGAAAGAAAAAAAAAAAAAGAAAAAAGATGATTAACAAATGTTTTCTTCAAAAATCATAATGTTTATTTTATTGCCAATTATCGTGTGTTTGTTTGCATAGTTTGTTTTAAAAAAAAACATTGAAAAAATTTACCCCAGAGAAAAACAACAATTAAATTTGCAAATTAAAAGAAAATTAAAAAACTTTTTTTTAATCTCAGAGAGAGAGAGAGAGAGTAATGAGAAATTTAAAAATAGAGAGGAAAATATTTTTAAAGTAAAACTTGTTACAAAAATCTTTAAATGTCTGTATGACAGACACAATGTCTCTGTTTGTTGTATTCATTTGCATTTTTAAATTAAAATTGTTCATACATACGACATACGACTGTATCAATCATAAATTTTAATTTACGTATTTGCTTCGAAGAATTTCAAATTTCTTTAATTTTATGTTGATGTTTTATTCAATTCACAAAAATCATATTTCGTTTGCATTGTTTCCTTTTTTTTTTGTTTGAACGGGGGCTTCTTTCTGTCTGTGACTCTTAAATATAAATAAAATTTAATTTAATTTTCACACCAAGTTAATAAATTTGCATGCAAATTATATTCATACAATAAATTCTAATATAATTGGCTTAATTCCAAATTGTATGTTGATTGTTTTCTATACAGAGTTTTCTATGTATTTATGTCCCATAGGTAGTTTGATGTAAAAGTATACGTACATTTAGATAATTTCAATTATCGAAAGATGAGAAATTGTGACTTTTTAATTAAACTCTGCGTAGTTTCTGGACCACTCTATTTTAACTAAAGTCCAATATTCATTATATTCAAAAGTTTCTTAACAAGAAAATGGGTTTTGTGTCGAATAATAACTTTGAATTATCAGCATTCTTTAAATTAAATATCATTTAAATTTCTATACTGCAGCAGCACGAAATTACATCTTTCAGGAAGTTTTCGTTGGTGTAGGCTAGAATCATAATGTAAGTTTGTTTACCGGTGTACACTTACTTATTTCTCCCACTTTTTCTTAAGCTTGCGACTGCAACAAACTAAATTCTATTAAAATCCATAAAACTAAAATAATTTGTTTTTTTGCTTTTTTGCCTGAGTTTTGTTAAAAACACTTAAAATATGTTTATTTTTAAAGAAAACACTCAGCAACATTCATGTTCGTACGTACAGAAAGACAGATTTATACAGTTTGCACTACAAACTTTTAAGACATGTAACTCTTCACGTTATGGAAAATTAAATAGAAATAAAAATATTGAAAATATCGTTTATTTTTTCAGGCACTCAAGATTTAATTAATAAAATGCGTTAAAAGGATTTATGGTGTTTTCTTTTCTCCAAAAAAATGGTGTTTTTAATAGGACTTAAAGAACTCGTTATTTAAAAACTTAAAAGTATGCTAGGATTTTTTTAATCAAACCAGAACTGCTATTTAACTTTTGGAACAGGGAACCACAAAAATATCTTATATTTAGTTGCTATATTTACACAAAGTTACATCAATTTAAACAATGTTTTCATAAATATTATTTATGATTTTGATTTTCTTCCCACCTGTTAGTGCCGCCTCTATACTCTTTTTTTATGTTCGGCTTTTTTTTTTTCTTAATTTTCAACATTTTTCATTCACGTCATAACAAGCAAATGAATTTTTCGCAAAAATATCTATGACATAAATAACGAAAATATTTAGAAAAACCATAATAAAATTAACCATAGACGACGGGAAACAACAAAAACATGTCATATAATTAAAAAAAAATATTTAAGAACAGTGGCCAAAATTGCAAAAAGAAAAAGAAAAATACTACGACAAAAAGTTTTTTGTTTATAGTTTATGGCGCTTAATAAGGAGACAAGAAAAAGTGAAAATAATGAAATGTTTGGCATGCCAAACTGGCACCCATTCCTGCACAACTTACAGAGAAAACTACGTAATAGTGCAATGTTGCAAGCAGAAAAGGTTAAGGGAAGTCTTTACAACTGAAATACAAAACAAAAAGAAAAAAAATCAAATAATACTGAGAAAAATATACGAGGAAACTTATTCAGTTTTAGGGAAACCACAAAAGAAAAAATTGTCTTAACTAAAAATAGTCGATTATATTTAAATTGTACGAATAATATGAAAGCACTACACTGCTGTGGCTTGATTAACTTTAATGGTTTTCTAAAAGCTTTTATTTGCACAACCTCTTAACTGTCGTCTAAAAAGTTTCAAATATAAACTATTAAAAATTTCAAAAAAGTTTTTGAATGTTGTAATATCACATTTCATAATATTAATGAAAAACTTCACTGAATTTATGAAAACCGAACTGAGTAATAGCTCGATGGTGGCATCCATAATCGAACCATAAGTCACCGAATTGAATTTTCAGCCAATATAAAAAATTTCAGAGTTTTAATGAAAATATTCATTGATTAAATGAAAGCCGTACGAAATATGTATCATTTTAATTAATTACTTCCTTGTTTATCTATGAAACAAATAAGTTTGTAATATTGTTTTCGTTGTTGTATACTTTTTTATTATTGGAACTGCAAATTAATGGAAATATGTAATTATTTTAACGAATTGTTTATTAATTTTAATGCACGAGTATAAGTTTAAAATAATGAACTGGATCATTTAATTTTGTTAATAAATAACAACATATTTTAATATTATTATTACGAATAAACGTAATTATTATTTGAACTTATATTGATGTATATATGAAAAGTAATATTATCAGGCTCAAGTTCAGTTTTATTGAATTAATGAAAATTCAAAATTACTAAGAGTTTTTTTAGTACTGATACGTTCTGCTAAAAACTGATTGGATATAAATAATCATATTTTCCAACATAAAAAAACTCTTAGTAATTTTGAATTTTCAGTAATTCAATAAAACTGAACCTGAGCCTGATAATATTACTTTTCATATATTCAATTGTTCAATTCACAAGCTCAGTCGTCTGTCTTATGGTTAAAAAAAAGACGATATTTGTTTATGTGCTTGTGAACAGACAAATTTGTTGTATCGTTATTTTGTCGTATTTTAAATGTCAGTTTAATATCAAAAAATTTAAATGTCAGTTTTATATCAAGGTGTGAAACCAGTACCCATGTTCTGTAACTTTAGTGAGAAGTTCTAGTGGCGAAAATATGTGAAACAAATTATTCCATCGTTTCTCGAAAAGTGAGAAAAAAATGAATCTGTAACTCATGTCGAAAACTTCCAAAAATGCTTACGTCGTTACGTTAGAAATGTCAGAAAATATAGCTCAATGTCGATATCTAATTAAAGGCGATAAGAATGCTAGCCAAAACAATCTTCTACGGCGACCAAAATACACTAAAGTCGAAGAATATAAACGGCGGCGTCAAATATACTACCGTCGGCTATACAAAATAATGTGTAGTGCGGCTTTAATGATTGTTGTTTGCAAAATAGTTTTGGAAGCACTTTCTATTAAAAACATTTTTAATCATTTTTCTAATATTATAAAAATAAAATAATAATTAAACAATTAGTTAACCTTGAAATACCAATTTTTTCATTAATTTTATTTCGAATAACATTGTTAAGATGTTAACTCACCGCGTTTTTTGTTGTGAGTATATTTGACAGTTCAAAGTGAGAACTTTTTCCGCAAAAGTTTTACAGACACAGTATTTCTGTAAATTTGCAAGAAATTTTCTTACGTGACAGTTGTTACTCACAAAAAAACTTACAGGTTCAGTTTAGTGAGAAAATCAACTGTATGTTTCAATTTATGACATTTTTGTTTCATTTTGCACGTTTCAATCGAAAAGTTTCTCGTAGCGGGCGTTACAGAACATGGGTACAGGTGTGGGAATTATAATTTGACGCTAAATATAATAACTTTTTGATTAAATTAGTTTGAAAATTAAGTTGAAATGAATCATGTATATATTTATCATTAAGAAGAATGTATTTTCTGGTGTTACTTATCGCATATATAAAATATTTTTACAAATTAATTTAGCAAATAGAATATTCCCAGACCCGGCCTCAATATAACAATTGAAAAACATATAAAATTCAATCGTATAATTATAACACACTTTTGTATGAAAATTACCAACAACAAAAATACAATATTGTATAATTATACGATTAGACAACACATATGACGTTAATACGAGCTTGTGAATTCAACAAATAAATAACAACTACAAATGCTGTCAATGAACCATTTTACATTGAAATTTAATGCATAATTCCATTCAAATAACGTGTCTGTACATTGAGTCAATGTATTTTTTCATAAATTTAATGCCATTCATAAAATTTATTTAACAATTTTGTCAAAAGTATTTTTCATATACCTTTCTTTTAATAAATTCAAAATTTCCTACTGGGTTTTTTTTTCTTACAATTCCAATGCAATTAAATAAAATAATAAAAACGTTTACGTGAACTTTTTCATGTTTTTGTTTTATGACACCTATACATTTTGTTTTATTTTTCTATCTGTTAGCCATGTATTGTTTTCGGTATTGTAATTCTGACCCGCAGTTCATAGTGATAAGGGTCAGTTTTATGCTTCTCTTAGTCTGTTTAAACAACAATTCAAAAATGTGATACAACACACACAAACACTCATACATCCACACAAAAACATTGTCAAAAACCAACTGCATTACAAAAATATGAAACCTTAAACGTTGTGACGTTTTATGGCAATTTTATCTACCAGTCAACAAAACCCTCCAATACTACAGATTAAAATACACCAAATAAATAGATGGACAGAGTTTTACAAAAGGATACACGGAGCCAGACTTGTCATGAAAACAAGAGACGCGAAAAAAACAATAATCTTTTTACAATTTTACGTGTATGACAAACTGCTCAATGATGTATGAGTTTTGGGTGGGTGTGGTCTTGTGGGTCTTCTACCCACTGTGACGTGCCGGCTGTAATTTTTGTGTTTTTTTCGAAAGCAATTTTTCCTCTTCTTGTTAAACTGATGTTAGATACAAAAAGTTTCATTATGCTGGCACTTTTGAGTAAAATTTGTTGTTTGGAGAAATATATTAAAAAATGATTTTTTTTTTTGTTTTTTGCATTCATGTTGCATTTTTGTGTCCGTCGTAACTAATGTGTTGGCTTTTTCAATTATATTAATGCTGTTTGCATATTAAATGTTTCGTTATACATTCTGATCGATTTTGCATTTATTTCTGTTTGATTCGGAGTTTGTAAGTTAAGTGCACATACATACGTCCTTACATATGTAGATATATACGTGTAGAGTGAATAAATATGCAAATATTTGTTGTTGTTGTAGTTATAATTTTTTTTATTGTATGTACGAGTAAAATAGTCAAATTGCAATTTTTCATTTCAGGAGAAAATATTTGTTTGGGAAAAAATATTGTCCGGTCTGACGTTACCCTTTGACATTTCAATTACGCTAATAATATACAAATATTTGCATATTAAATTGTTATGACATTTGGCATGATAAATGGGATACTGCATATACATGAATACATAAATATTTGCGGTAGACAATTCTATTTTCAAATATATTTATGTAAATTTCTGTATAAAATTTGTTTGTCACTCATTTGGACCAATTGGAAATTAAAGCCAAGTATCCATACTTATAGACTATATAAGTCCGATTTCTCAATTGTATTTGAGAATTTTTCTATAACACTTGTTTGTCACCCATTTGGACCAATGGGAAATTAAAGCCAAGGATCCATACTTATAGACTATATAAGTCCGATTTCTCAATTGTATTTGAGAATTTTTCTATAAAACTTGTTTGTCACTCATTTGGACCAATGGGAAATTAAAGCCAAGGATCTATACTTATAGACTATATAAGTCCGATTTCTCAATTGTATTTGAGAATTTTTCTATAAAACTTGTTTGTCACTCATTTGGACCAATGGGAAATTAAAGCAAAGGATCTATACTTATAGACTATATAAGTCCGATTTCTCAATTGTATTTGAGAATTTTTCTATAAAACTTGTTTGTCACTCATTTGGACCAATGGGAAATTAAAGCCAAGGATCTATACTTATAGACTATATAAGTCCGATTTCTCAATTGTATTTGAGAATTTTTCTATAAAACTTGTTTGTCACTCATTTGGACCAATGGGAAATTAAAGCAAAGGATCTATACTTATAGACTATATAAGTCCGATTTCTCAATTGTATTTGAGAATTTTTCTATAAAACTTGTTTGTCACTCATTTGGACCAATGGAAAATTAAAGCCAAGGATCTATACTTATAGACTATATAAGTCCGATTTCTCAATTGTATTTGAGAATTTTTCTATAAAACTTGTTTGTCACTCATTTGGACCAATGGGAAATTAAAGCAAAGGATCTATACTTATAGACTATATAAGTCCGATTTCTCAATTGTATTTGAGAATTTTTCTATAAAACTTGTTTGTCACTCATTTGGACCAATGGAAAATTAAAGCCAAGGATCTATACTTATAGACTATATAAGTCCGATTTCTCAATTGTATTTGAGAATTTTTCTATAAAACTTGTTTGTCACTCATTTGGACCAATGGGAAATTAAAGCCAAGGATCCATACTTATAGACTATATAAGTCCGATTTCTCAATTGTATTTGAGAATTTTTCTATAAAACTTGTTTGTCACTCATTTGGACCAATGGGAAATTAAAGCCAAGTATCCATACTTATAGACTATATAAGTCCGATTTCTCAATTGTATTTGAGAATTTTTCTATAAAACTTGTTTGTCACTCATTTGGACCAATGGGAAATTAAAGCCAAGTATCCATACTTATAGACTATATAAGTCCGATTTCTCAATTGTATTTGAGAATTTTTCTATAAAACTTGTTTGTCACTCATTTGGACCAATGGGAAATTAAAGCAAAGGATCTATACTTATAGACTATGTAAGTCCGATTTCTCAATTGTATTTGAGAATTTTTCTATAAAACTTGTTTGTCACTCATTTGGACCAATGGGAAATTAAAGCAAAGGATCTATACTTATAGACTATATAAGTCCGATTTCTCAATTGTATTTGAGAATTTTTCTATAAAACTTGTTTGTCACTCATTTGGACCAATGGGAAATTAAAGCAAAGGATCTATACTTATAGACTATATAAGTCCGATTTCTCAATTGTATTTGAGAATTTTTCTATAAAACTTGTTTGTCACTCATTTGGACCAATGGAAAATTAAAGCCAAGGATCTATACTTATAGACTATATAAGTCCGATTTCTCAATTGTATTTGAGAATTTTTCTATAAAACTTGTTTGTCACTCATTTGGACCAATGGGAAATTAAAGCCAAGGATCCATACTTATAGACTATATAATTCCGATTTCTCAATTGTATTTGAGAATTTTTCTATAAAACTTGTTTGTCACTCATTTGGACCAATGGGAAATTAAAGCCAAGGATCCATACTTATAGACTATATAAGTCCGATTTCTCAATTGTATTTGAGAATTTTTCTATAAAACTTGTTTGTCACTCATTTGGACCAATGGGAAATTAAAGCCAAGTATCCATACTTATAGACTATATAAGTCCGATTTCTCAATTGTATTTGAGAATTTTTCTATAAAACTTGTTTGTCACTCATTTGGACCAATGGGAAATTAAAGCCAAGGATCCATACTTATAGACTATATAAGTCCGATTTCTCAATTGTATTTGAGAATTTTTCTATAAAACTTGTTTGTCACTCATTTGGACCAATGGGAAATTAAAGCCAAGTATCCATACTTATAGACTATATAAGTCCGATTTCTCAATTGTATTTGAGAATTTTTCTATAAAACTTGTTTGTCACTCATTTGGACCAATGGGAAATTAAAGCCAAGTATCCATACTTATAGACTATATAAGTCCGATTTCTCAATTGTATTTGAGAATTTTTCTATAAAACTTGTTTGTCACTCATTTGGACCAATGGGAAATTAAAGCCAAGTATCCATACTTATAGACTATATAAGTCCGATTTCTCAATTGTATTTGAGAATTTTTCTATAAAACTTGTTTGTCACTCATTTGGACCAATGGGAAATTAAAGCCAAGTATCCATACTTATAGACTATATAAGTCCGATTTCTCAATTGTATTTGAGAATTTTTCTATAAAACTTGTTTGTCACTCATTTGGACCAATGGGAAATTAAAGCCAAGTATCCATACTTATAGACTATATAAGTCCGATTTCTCAATTGTATTTGAGAATTTTTCTATAAAACTTGTTTGTCACTCATTTGGACCAATGGGAAATTAAAGCCAAGTATCCATACTTATAGACTATATAAGTCCGATTTCTCAATTGTATTTGAGAATTTTTCTATAAAACTTGTTTGTCACTCATTTGGACCAATGGGAAATTAAAGCCAAGTATCCATACTTATAGACTATATAAGTCCGATTTCTCAATTGTATTTGAGAATTTTTCTATAAAACTTGTTTGTCACTCATTTGGACCAATGGGAAATTAAAGCCAAGTATCCATACTTATAGACTATATAAGTCCGATTTCTCAATTGTATTTGAGAATTTTTCTATAAAACTTGTTTGTCACTCATTTGGACCAATGGGAAATTAAAGCCAAGTATCCATACTTATAGACTATATAAGTCCGATTTCTCAATTGTATTTGAGAATTTTTCTATAAAACTTGTTTGTCACTCATTTGGACCAATGGGAAATTAAAGCCAAGTATCCATACTTATAGACTATATAAGTCCGATTTCTCAATTGTATTTGAGAATTTTTCTATAAAACTTGTTTGTCACTCATTTGGACCAATGGGAAATTAAAGCCAAGTATCCATACTTATAGACTATATAAGTCCGATTTCTCAATTGTATTTGAGAATTTTTCTATAAAACTTGTTTGTCACTCATTTGGACCAATGGGAAATTAAAGCAAAGGATCTATACTTATAGACTATATAAGTCCGATTTCTCAATTGTATTTGAGAATTTTTCTATAAAACTTGTTTGTCACTCATTTGGACCAATGGAAAATTAAAGCCAAGGATCTATACTTATAGACTATATAAGTCCGATTTCTCAATTGTATTTGAGAATTTTTCTATAAAACTTGTTTGTCACTCATTTGGACCAATGGGAAATTAAAGCCAAGTATCCATACTTATAGACTATATAAGTCCGATTTCTCAATTGTATTTGAGAATTTTTCTATAAAACTTGTTTGTCACTCATTTGGACCAATGGGAAATTAAAGCCAAGGATCTATACTTATAGACTATATAAGTCCGATTTCTCAATTGTATTTGAGAATTTTTCTATAAAACTTGTTTGTCACTCATTTGGACCAATGGGAAATTAAAGCAAAGGATCTATACTTATAGACTATATAAGTCCGATTTCTCAATTGTATTTGAGAATTTTTCTATAAAACTTGTTTGTCACTCATTTGGACCAATGGAAAATTAAAGCCAAGGATCTATACTTATAGAGTATGTAAGACCGATTTCTCAATTGTATTTGAAAATTTTTCTATAAAACTTGTTTGTCACTCATTTGGACCAATGGGAAATTAAAGCCAAGGATCTATACTTATAGAGTATATAAGACCGATTTCTCAATTCTATTTGAGAATTTTTCTATAAAACTTGTTTGTCACTCATTTGGACCAATGGGAAATTTAAGCCAAGGATCTATACTTATAGAGTATGTAAGACCGATTTCTCAATTGTATTTGAAAATTTTTCTATAAAACTTGTTTGTCACTCATTTGGACCAATGGGAAATTTAAGCCAAGGATCTATACTTATAGAGTATGTAAGACCGATTTCTCAATTCTATTTGAGAATTTTTCTATAAAACTTGTTTGTCACTCATTTGGACCAATGGGAAATTTAAGCCAAGGATCTATACTTATAGAGTATGTAAGTCCGATTTCTCAATTGTATTTGAGAATTTTTCTATAAAATTTTAAAGATTAAAATTGTGTAAATTTTGTTCAGCTCTACGGGAATTTGGCTATTTGTGAGCACATTTATGTTTGTCACTCATTTGGACCAATGGGAAATTAAAGCCAATAATCAATTCTTATAGACTATATAAGTCCGATTTCTCAATTGTATTTAAGAATTTTTCCATAAAATATTAAAGATTAAAATTGTGCGGAAATGCTGCAAGAAATGTAAGAACATAAACAAATATTCAATTGCTTGTTTTACAGAAGGGAACATTTTTAATAAGTTTACGGTCGAAAGTGTAAAAAAGAATCAGTGATGCTACGCCGAGCAGGATTTAATGCAAATAATCCTGCGAAAATTTTATAAAAATCTTTACAAAAGGAGGAGGGATTGAATATCTCCAAAAAAAAGCGATACGTTATTACGCCAATAGCTCTAAAGCACTGCACTTAAATATGAGTTTATTTTTAATTTACTACTGCCTTTACAAAAAATATTAATCGTTTTCAAATTATTTTATATGGTGAGCAAAGTAATAATAATAATTTATTTTTACCTCTTGCATATATTTGGAAATAAATATTTCGTATGAGCAAACTACGTACTTAATATATTCCGTAGCATACAAAACAGAAATATCTCTTTAGGAATATATTTCATTGCTAAAAAATATATAGTAACAATAAATTTTCTGTAATAAACATTCCTATATCCTATATCGTATTATCGTAAATATAGTCGCATTTTGCTTGTAAATATTTTTAAGAACGTAAATATTTCTTATATAAATACTTATATCCTTTGCAATTAGGAGTGGAACTGGCAGTTAGTTTTCCATTTTTTTAGTTTATGGATGTTCTTGCAAAGTCTGTACGGATGTGAGAAATAAAAAAATACCCAAAAATATTTTAACCCAAATATGAAAATATGAAAAATTTTCTACAGTCCAACCAAATACAATAAATATACGATACATCTCATTTATTGTCTTTGCTGCATCAAAGGCACAGAACTGAAAATATTTGAGAAAAATATTTTTTTTTTTTTTAATTAGGACCAGCACTCAGGGGATGACCCCTACGTATGCAAAGCATTGAGCCTGAACTAGGAAAATACGTTTTGGGAAGGAGGATAAAGGGAGTAGTATTTGTGGACATTCGATTTGAACTGTGACACATTGAAAGTGGCAGGAAAGACCCCTGCGGGGAGTTTATTCCACATGCGAACAGTACGGCTAAAGTACGAATTATCTCTGTAATGCGTAGTGTGGTTCACGGACATATCGACCACAAAGGGATGTGCTCTTGATGAAGAGCATGTTGTACGTGAAAAGTGGTGGGTTTCGGGACAAGTTCCCTGATTTAATTAGAACACATTCCATTGAAGTAGCGATAGAACAATGAAACACACCCAACATTGCGTCGATGCTCCAGGGCATCAATAGAGTTGGCTACCCTACTACCACCGATAAGCTTCTTCGCCCTATCCTGTACGCGGTCGAGTAACTTCAAAATAGATTTTGAAGCACCGGCCCATACATGAGAGTTGTATTCCATTTTTGGTCGGATAAAGGTTGTATAAATACTAAGGAGATCAGATGGAGTGAAGTATGTCCTACACCGTCTTAAAAAGCCTAGGCACTTGAATGCTTCTTTTGAGACATGAAAATTGTGATCATTCCCTCGAACATCACAATGAATTTTCATGCCAAGAACATCAAGAGCTTCTGATTCCTCAATATCTCTACCATCCATATTTACAGATGGAGCAGCATGTCCGGTCATACGTCTGTGCGTGAGCATAGCACATTGGGTCTTTCTTGCATTAAAATTGACCCTATTAGCATGACCCCAATTCGAAATTGACAGTAGATCCCGATTTAGCGTATCATTCATATTTTGCCGCATTGCCCTGATCTCCGACGGGTTTGGCCTGTTACTGAATGAATATGAATGAACTAAGCTGCTTTCATCTGCAAAAGAGTAGATAGGGTTGGAAGTTTGACGTAGACGGTCATTAAGAAAAATAAGAAAGAGGAGGGGAGAAAGAACGGAGCCTTGTGGTACACCTGAATTTATCTTGAACTCGTTTGATAAGACCCCATCTACAACAACTCGTATAGTCCGATCTCTGAGAAAGCTCGATACAAATCGAGTGAAGCCATCACCGACACCAAAAGCAATCAGTTTACACAAAAGTGCTCCATGCCGCACTCTATCAAATGCCTTGGAAATATCTAGAGCCACCACCTTACTTTCGCCAAAGTGATGTATGCTATTACACAACTTCTCCGAAAGAAAAGCTAGTAGGTCTCCCGCAGAGCGCCCCTGTTCAAGACCAGTGCTGGAATACCATCCGGCCCAGGAGACTTGTTTACGTTAAGCTTCGCTAAAACCTTTTTAACTGCACGCGCTCGAAAGAATAAATAAATGGCTCCATAATGATGTGTACAATGGAAAAAAAAACGTTTAAGAATGAATATGAACGTATGTGTTTTGGTTAAGTGTTAGATGAATGTGTGGAATTAATTAATGTGAAGTAAGAATTTATGAATATTATTCCAACTTTTGAAAAACCAGATTTAATTAGCTCTCGACATTTTTCGGCCATGTAAGAAAATCTATTCTGAATATTTTATTTACGTTGCACATCCATTTATTTCACAGGAAAATAACAGATATTTTTGGTAATTGCTTCACATAAACCTAAAAATGTTATTTATTAACGAGTCTAAGTTCATTAAAATTGCTCCCTCTCTCCCTCTCCCCCTCGCCATATCAAACACACATGGAAAACCAATAATGCTTCAGTTTAATTCATTTAGTAAAAAATTATTTAAGCATTTTTTTTTAATTGTTTTTCGGAAATTTTTAATAATCTCTCTTTTCTCTAAATGTTTTTGAGTCAGTCATGAGTTTTTCATTTGCTGACTAACGATAACGATAACTAGCAAATTGGTTGGGAATCTGACGATTTTATTTGTATTCTAATTATATAAAAGATGACAATTTAATGCGTGTGAATGGCTAAATAACGAAAATTATAAAAAAATGAAAAACTCGTATAGCAACGAAAAGAATAGAAAAGAAAAGAAAAAAACTACTGTGTAAAAATTCATCAAATACGAGTATGTATGTATGCATGTAACGATCATAAAAGTCTGTGTTAGATGTTTTTTGAAAATTATATATAAAATTTTTCTTATAATTTCCAAATTGATTTTAGCTGCTTTTCTATTATAATGTGATTACAAAATATCTAGAAAACAAAACCCCGAGTTTCTTTCTACTTGCACTCATGACTGCCCACATGAAAATAGAAAATAGTTACCCACGGTCCTGTCTGATCATGCGCTGCCAATGTTTTTTTTTTTCTGACTCAAAAACAGAATTTTATGGTTCTTTACTTTTGTAACAACTTGCAATCGTTTTTCCAATATCAGCGACAAAACATTGTCATCCTGAAGTCTTTCTTTTCTATTAGTTTGTTTTTTTGAATTTTTATTATATTCATACACTTCATTGAGTATTTAAATAATGACAATGAAAATATGCTTGTCATTTATGTAAATGACTCTACTTACCATCAGCATCATAATCATAGTCATCATCTTCATCATCATCATCATCTTCATCGTCATCATCTGCTTTGTGTCATCATTTATAATATAATCTATAACATTGTGTTTTACTCCTCGAAGAATACGCTCACGTACTTTAAAACCGCTTAAGTCATATATTTTTATACCCTTCACCAAAAATGCTGAGGGTATTTTTAGGTTTGAAATTCCGTATGTGATTTCCACAATATTCATGTGCGACCCAAAAAGTATATATATTTAGGATCCTCCAAGATAGGGAAGTTGATGATCCATGACCATTTGTCTCGGTTTCTCTGTCTGAAATAAATAAATTAATGTTTAAGAGTGCCGCAGTATATAATCTGGAATCATGAGGAATAGAATTCAGTACACACTGCAGCAGTGCAACTGAGGCTTGTTATTGTGTTGTCTTCTTTTTTTTCTCTCAAACGCCCTCTTTGCTCAGGGATGGAAATGGCCTGGAATGGAAAATGTATAATTTTGTTTGGAATTTAAAAGGAAAAATAGGGAAAACTATCAATTAGTACGTGTTAATGTATTACGAGTATTCGATCTATTTGTATTTTAACTTAATCTAATGCTACTCCTTTCTTTTTCAATGATATAAATATCAGCCTACAAGTTTATTTGTCACCGACAGCGACCGTCGTCTTAGTGAGACTTGGTCGGTTTTTGCAAAAATCAATTTAATTTCCTTAATCTTTTCTTAAATGCTCTTCAGCTTTTTGTAGCCAACCAACCCTCTTCGTTTTGTTGAAGTTTCTTTTTCGTATTTTGGCTGTTTGATAAATTGTACGCAAATTTTTGCCCACATTGTTCTTGATGTTGTTGTTGTGTATTAAAGTCACGTTTTCATCATTGTCATATTTTTCATCGTGATTATTTGAGTGAATGCAAAATATTAGTCATTTTTATTTTAAAACACTAAACGATGCTGAGATACAGATTTCGCAGGCATTTTCTTTGTTAATTTGTCATAATTGTTGAGGGAGCATGAGAAAGAAAAAGTTTTGTAATGAGGTAATTGGTTTGAGTTGAGAAAAAATTTTGTCACAAAAGCGAATAGATATTTAAAGTGAGAGGGATAACTTTTTGTTTCCCCAGAATCATTATTCTATTTAAATTTATTTGTATTCATTTTTGTAGTAATCGGAGGAAGACTTTGTAAATTTAATAATAATAATACGGGGCAAGTCAGACATTCCGACAACTAAATTTTGAATTTTTAAAGTGGTTTGATTACCAACTAAACTTTCGTTTTTCGTATTCTAAAGAGTCAACTTTCACAATTTGAATTTCGATCCGAATTGAGTTCTGTGACATGGCTGATAATCATCAGAATCCGTTGAAAACCTATTCATACTTGCGTGTTTTTACATTAGACGCATTCAATTCGGAGAATTTTTCACTTTTTTTATGGGACTTTGTTTAATTTTTGCAACATATTTATTTTTGCATTATCGTCAGCTGTCCAATTTATTGACCGATTGTTTAAATTATTTTTTTGTTGAAAGTTTGTTTGTTTTACTGCCGTGTGTTTTCATATTATTTTTATCGCAGAGGCAAGTTGTCCCTCCAAATATTTGTCCCATGGAAATGTAAGTGGCCGTCTGTTGTGTTCTGCAATAAATCAACCCGCTATTTATGGCCCTATTAAATTTTTTTCTTTATATTAAAGTCGGTTTTTTTGTCACAAATATTTTACGTAAAGTTCTTTTTGTATCCATGTACTAATTTCTGCTTTTTTTTCTTAAATATTTTCAGGTGTCACAATGCGGGAGAAGAAAGGTGGCGCACTGCAAAAGCTCAAAAAGAGACTTTCACACAGTTTTGGAAGATTAAGTAAGTACACCTCAATTTATGTAGTATTTAATTATATTATCTATCATACTTTCGAGCCTGCAAGTATAAATGTATTGTAACGCCATTGAGGCATAAAACAATCCACAAGACTTAAATAAATGCAACAAAATTTTAAGTCATACAATTACGATTTTTGCAAGCTTTTAAGACTTAAGCTTATTTGAAAGCAATAAAGAGCAATCGTCCATTTGAGAACAAAAAACTAAATAATGTTTGCATTCATTTTACTTAAATTGCTTGCGAAGTAAACTAATGCACTTTTAAGCCTTTTTAGCAATTCAAATCTTTAATACCAACACTTTTGATCGTCACTTATTGTCAAATATTTATCGTTGCCAGTCAGTATGACAGACAACTTTTCAATTGTAACCGAGAAAGTGAGAACTTGAGTACTAGACAAGTCTTTATATACTAAAATATAATGCCTTCGAGTGTATCAAATCCTATAAGCAGATAATCATTTAAAACTGATGCAGATTTTGATTGGGAGTCTGATTGAAATGTAGAGCTAACAATACACAGATATTAACATCATTTTTGTCATCATCATTCTCATCATCATCGTAATCATCACCTTCTTGTTCTAAGCCAAGCCACTCACTCCAAGCCAAGGCATTATAATTTTTATTGTCATTGATTTTTCGTTCGTTTCCGGTTGTTCTTGTCTCCAAAAGAGAATTAAAAAAAATAAATATAGAATAAAAAAAATGTACTCTAGTGTTCTGTACTCCACCATATTGAGTGACTGGAAGTTGTTGTTCAACACACAATCTTGAAACATCAGGAAAATGACGACAAATGGCTGGCAACCATTGTTTTTCATCATGTTTCCAACTTTGTTTAGCTTTTTTTTCATGTCTTTTTATTTTAGGTTTTTCCTCAATGTTTGGCTGAAACGTTTTCAAACACTTAAGAATATAAATAAATAAAAATAAGCCAAAGAAAAAAAGCGAACCAAAAAATATTTATTTTTCAGTGATTATGTCGAAAGTACAAGAAAATACTTTTAAAGAAATTTTATTTGTATGATTTTTATAGATGAACAAATGACTCTGCATAAACAACCATTTTTATTATTATGATTATGATTATTATACATATATTTTTGGGCTAGAAATAAGCAACAGAAAATTCTTCTTCTTGAATATTGTATTTTTTATGGCGAAATATTTTTTCAGTAAAAAGTTTTAATTTTAAAGTTTTTGAAATTTATTAGTGTGAAATTCCATTTCGAAATTTGTATTATCTGGTTACGTGTTTTGTAAATACAGCACACAGCTACGACTTTTCTTTAAAATTTTAGATTAAATTTTAAATTTAAATTAATGCCTCTACCAAACTATCCCTACAAAAAATGAGTGTACTCTATACATGCGTGTATGGACTACTCCACAATGGAGTATGAGTACTCCAAATGTAGCCAAAGTGTATGAAAAAAACATGGTCCAATTTACATCGCGATGTCCTAGGGCTGGACCACGTAACCCAAAAACTACTCCATGTTACTAATCCAAGGGGTACCCACAGGGATTAGTTTCGAAACTACTCTATTTTGCTATTCCATGGAGTACCCACAGGGGTACTCCGGTAAAAATGTATACATACATACAAATGTATGTATCTTTGTCACTAATATAATTGAATGATATTTTAAGTACATACAAATGTGTAAATTCGGCCCTTCCATTACATTATGAAAAAAAAAAAATACAAAATAAAATTCAGAAATTGAAAAAACACGAGCTAACTTGTGTTTCTTTAAGCTTCCATGAATTTGTTTTAATTTTAACAGGGGAGCTGCCACATTTTAAATAAAACTCCAAACATTTTTAGTGTTGCCAAATGGTATTTAACTATAAATGTGTGTACAAATGAAATGGTTCACGGCTGCATTACATAGGAGTAGTCCAAAAACTACTACTTTTATCTAAAATGGACCATGTACTCCAATAATTTTTGTAGGGTAAGTACTCTAGTTACTCGACAATTATTTTTTTTGTACTGTGATTCACAACCAACAGAAATTTTACAAAATAGTGTACTTCATTTTAAGACTTTCTCTCCCAAAAGCTTAAACTGGAGCTGCGCATGCTCTAAGCGTAATCACATCCAGAATATATACTCGTATGTATACTTTATAGATCTCATATACATAAATATTATGAACTTTTCATATGAAATGACGAAACTATAAATTCCTATACCATTCATTATTGAAGCAGGGTATACAAAAAACTGACTGAAATCTCATAAAAAACATGTTGCCAATAAAAAAAAAAAAAAATCATTATTATTTCATAAAATTCTTGTTTTGCACGAGTGTATGGTGTATATTGTTTGTCGTAGTATGTATTATCAAATACTGCAAGCAATCTTTTTTACTTGTTTTATTGAAATTAATTTCACTGATTATATCCTGCTTTATCAAATCCTCTTGAGTTTAAATCTTAAAAATTGCTTCCTAGATCATATTATAGCTTTTGTTTTCTCTTTTTATAATATTTAATATTCCAAAAGTTTATTAAATACATATTTTATAGGAATTTATCACGCCGCTCTGTTGTTTACGTATGTACGTACATGTGTGTTTAAGAGTATACATTTTTGTATTTGAATTAAATTTTTGTTTTCATGTGATTTATTACCACCGAAAAAGCAGTAAACAACAACAACAAGGATATAAAAATAAAATAAAAGGAAAGGAAAATTTTATAACAATTGTTTTAAATTGTTGGAAAGACCGACCGACGGCACCGAGAGTGAGCAATAAAATGATAATAAAAAAAATAAAAAACATTGGAAATTATTTTACATAATGAAACATGCACATGACGTGTGCAATTACAACAAAACTCTGAAGTAATTTTAATTTTAAAGAAGATACTTAAATTGTTTTTTTTCTTCTTTTTTCTAACAAGAGTGTATGTGTGTACTAGATTGTTCTCGTCTACCAAATAGACTTTCCAAGTTGGTACTGATGTTTATTTTAAGGAAAATAATGCAGACCTTTTAACCATTTTAGGAATTACCTAAGAAAAAGATGATGATTGGTGATATATTACTTGTTTCGAAACAAGTTAATTTTTTCGAGCTAAAATACTTTTTTGGAAAAAAGTATGTATGTCTTTGAAAAAAAAACTAACTTCGTCGAAAGTATACTTGTTTTCAAAAAAGTTCCCCTTGCAACAAAGGCATTTGTTGGGGGAAATAAAATACCGCATTAGAGAGAAAACAATTTTATTAGAAAAAATAAATTAATTTATTTCCAAATCTTTGTGCTAAAAGAGTACCTCTGTGTAAAAAGTACCTTTTTGAAAAATCTACACCGTTGGAAATAATACCTCGTTGAAAAAAGTACATCTTTGGAAAAAGTACCCCTTTGGAAAAACTAACGCTTTCGAGAAATTACCACGTTAGAGAAAGTACCTCTTTGGAAAAAGTATCTCTTTGAAAAAAGCACCTCTTTGGAAAAAGTACATCTTTGAAAAAAGTACCTCTTTGAAAAAAGTACCTTTTTTGAAAAAGCATCTCTTTGGAAAAAGTACCTATTTTAAAGAAGAAAGTTTTTGGAAAAAATTAAATTTTGATTTACAGTAAAATACAAAAGTACCAAAGTAACAATGCTGACGAAATTGATTGTCAATATTGATGATTCATATACAAAAAAAAAATGCATTTCTAAATAATGTACTCCTTTAAGAATCTGTTAATTAATAGCAAACAGTCAGCCTCCTCTGTGTACTTTTTTATAACTATGTTTGTATGGCTGAATAACATTGTTTATGGAGCTGATAGTAAGTAGTACGTGGTGCTAATCTAAATTTCATGAGGCTTATTGCCTTTTCCAAGCATTATTTTATACAATCGGAGTCATACAATTCGCCATATACAAGGCGGTATATGTATGTAATTACATGCCGCACAGCCTTTGCAAAAGAACATCAGAGGCTGGATGATATTAAGTATGTGTACCACCACAAGAAACTCAAGCAAACACATTCCCTACAAATAACTTCAAAATGCTTGAACCACAAAAACTAAGAAGAAGCAAATAAAGAAAGCAAATGAACCAAACGAAATACAAAAAGTTTTTTTTTTTTTTGGGTAAAGAACTTAATGATTTTTCTTAAGCAATTTTGCTAGAAGTATGAGCAAAAAAAAAAAATTAAAAACAATTGCAATGAGTTCCTCGCCGCCTCCGAACAGCTTCACCATCAAATCCACTAAGAATACCCATCGTAAAAGAAGAATTACAACAACAACCACTTTGAAAGCTTGTAAAAAAATAAGAAAAAATATTGGGTGGTATGAACGACATCACGCCATCACTTGTATGAAATCATGTACGAGTGGAGTGGCATGAGTAAATGAATGAATGAAAGAATTACATTTCGTTTGTTGTATTAAAATATGGCCTGATTGCAAGTAAAATATGTTGCCTAAATTATTAATGAGCCATATGAGAGGCAAACAGCAGCAGAAGCAGCCTGCTTAAACATTATCCACGCCATGCCAGGCCGTCATCCTAAATTTAGTCATGTAATACTCTCTAAAATTCATTCATTCCATTCGTTCATTCATGCGCTGCTTTGCCCTGCAATTTTCCCAATTTTTTTTCATTATTCTCTAGTACAAGAGATATTTGTTCTTCTTGAAATATTTAGGAAAATTAGTAATTTATGTATTTTCTAATATTGAAACAATTTATCAAATAGATTTAAGAACAAAATGTTCAAATCTTCTTTACTACAATTTGTGTAAATTTTCTTTTCTTAGTGATTTCTTATCCCAAGGAAAATGTACTCATTTTATTTTTCTTTTGCTATTTCTTGTTGTTTGTTTCATTTAAACAAATCACTGTCAAGTTATGTTACACATACAATTTTTTTTTTATTTGTTTTCTTTTGGTTCTCTCAACACAGGAAATGAAAATGCATGATGCCTTAGAAATACTAGAAGCAAATAAATTTTGCTGTTTCATATTTGCAATAGAAATTATTTGAAAAACATACAATCATTTACATTTTTAGGGTTTTTTCCTTCTGCTATTTTATACTTCATATTTTTGGACAATTATTTTTTGCTAAAAAGTTAAAAAAAAAATCGTTTTTTAGTTGAAAATGTCAGAAAAATCTTCGTTTTAAAATTAATGTTAGCAAAATTATGGACAACTTAAATTGTCTTGATTGTAATTAATTGAAATTTATGGCAAACATAGAATTTTCCTGAAAGAAATTATTAAGTATGTATAATTTTTTAAAGGGAAGTGATCGAATAGGAAAGCTTTCTGCTGAAAACATTTCCAGATAAAATATTCGTAAAAAAATGAATAATGGTTCCAAAATTTCTTGTTGAAAACAACAACACGAAATTTGGCGCAATTTTTTCCATTATTTTTGGGCTATTTTTTCAATGTCATCAAATAAAAATGACCGCAAATTGGAAAAAATGGCACCTAACTTATTCACCATTTCTTTTCTACTAAATAGTGGTACATCTCCATGCAGAAAGTGTACTTTGGTGTTCGTTTCTTAAAAATGTTTTGCTCTCGAAAAGGGTGGTGTGTTTGATTCTAAAAAAATCATCTTCATTAATGGTGGAAGGCATTGCAATTTATGCCACGTAAAAATCGCCAGTGTTGATAGTGCCCTGTTAAAATTAGCTGACAGCTGTTAAGAACAGGGCGTGCCACTTTTTTATAATTTGTGTTTTGTTCTACTGAAATATCATGTTGCATTATTACAGGGTGGGCAAGAAATTTTATAAATGTACCTTTCAACAAGGTGCCATTTTGTATGTAGAAAAGAAAACACCATTAATATGGAAAAAAAATTGCCTCAAATTTCGTAGTGTTGTTATTTTCGATACAAAACTTTGCAGCTATTTTTCATATTAGCTTGAGAAAAATGGCCGGAAAATTACAAACTTATAATTGCCCCTATCTAAGCTATATTATAATATTCACACTGCTTGCTAAGAATTCCGACATTCAGCTGGGCTTAATGATCTTCTTCACCATAGAGAACGGTGATGCTTTTTAAAGATTTTCTACCTTCTATTACGTACTAAGTTCATTGTGCCCTATCCTCAATCCAATGCAGAAATTTTATAGTTAAAACACCGGCGTTTCAGAAAATACCAAATACCAATTTCTTAAAATAAAAAATGGCCCCAAATCAAAAAAAAAAAAAAACAAAAATAAGAAATAGCCACAAAATAGGAAAAATTAATTCAAATTTAAAATTAAAAAATGTCCACCAAATATAAAAAAAAATGGCACGAAACTGAAAAATGGTCTAAAAACTTTTCCATTGAAAACAACATAAAATATTTGTGGGGGCTACTTTTTTCCAATTTGGCGGTAATTTTTCAGTTTGTGGCCACATATTTCATAGATCACGAGCTCAAAAATTGTTAGTTTCAAGAGCGGTCGTTATGTATCTTTCAAGAGCTAAGTTCATTATTTTAATGAATTTTTCATTAATTTTGACCTAATGTATCTACTACTAGTACGTTGAACCAATGAAATGATTCATTAATTTTCTTAACATAACTTCAATAAATTACATTAATTTAATATATTTATTAATATTTTTTAAAGAAATACGTCGATTTAACAAAAATATGAATTAAAGTTTAAAGTCAAGCTATTCATTGAAATCATTCGTTGTTTTTTTTTTTTACTTAAATAATTAAAGCAGTTTGTTTCCTTAAGTCATTAAGTCAAAATTAATGAACTTTTCGTTGAAACAATGAATTTAGATCTTCGAATTTTTAATTCGATCTAGCAAAGTCACTCAGCTGCAATCTGCAAAAGAATCTGCAAACAGATAATGTTTTGCTTCTTTATGAAAGATTTTATAATTTGCAAATATTTTACAGTACAACCTTGATAATTCGTAATCACAAGAGAAGAGGAATTTTTTTTTGCGAATTATTGTGATTTTCAATTAAAACAAAAATGGAATGAACAAATAAATATGTTTTTCTTTAAATGATAGCGATTTTCAATATATCGCCGTACGATCTTAAGCAATTCTACTGTACAAAATTTTAGTTTTTATTTTAAAAAAATTTCCGTAGTGAATTTATTGATTTTATAATTTTATTATACACACACTCTAAAATTATTCCAAGATCAAGATGTAAAAGAAAAAAGATTTTGTTTTCATTTTGAAAAAATTTTGCATTTCTATTGGAAATTTATAGTCTTGAAAAATAACTTTTCAGGTATAAAAAATTATTCAGCTTTAAAAAAAAATTGTTCATGTTAATTAATTTCTTATTTGTTTAAAGTCCTTGTACATCATTTCAATGCATTCATCTTTTATCACCACCATTATTGATTCATTTACACAGAGAAGAAACTCATAAATATTTGACAAGTGACAGTTGGCACTTCAAGGTCGTCCGTCGGTTTTTAACATGCAACAAAAAGATGAGTCTTTTCTTTTTGTGAGGACACATATTTTTTGTGGTGTCGATTGTATTAAAGTATTTTTAATTTTGATTTGAAATAAAAAAAAAAAATTATTACCAGCAATTACTTGGAAAAAATGGATTAGTTGCCAAAATAGTCTACATTTATTAAGAAAACATTTTCATTTTAGTATTTAATGGATTAAAGGTTTTGGTAAACAAATTAATTTATATAAAATGCTAGGAACTGCAGACGACACATGACTCTTACCGCCAAGGAAAGGAAGTCAGTCAGTCAGGCTTAAATAAACCAAAACTCACAGTTCAGTAACACAAAGAAATCAAATAAACAGACATTTAGCGAATAAGTGATGATATCGTACTGAGAATCATTTAAGAAAAGAAATATAAATCTATTTGTAGTTCAAAGCAACCAACAAAAAATATATAAGATGGTAAACAAAAGCAAACAAATAAAACTAGAGAAAAATCCATCAAAAAAAAGCAGGTCATTTGAATACGATATAAAATGGAATTTGTCTTTTTTGTCACAACCTTTGAAATAGAGAAAATTGTATAAAAAAAAAGAAAGTAAGAATAAAACAAATGACTGCCTATCTGGAGCGTTTGTCCTGAACAATTCTAAATAGCCATTGGCATTATTGTTGTTATTGTTTGATGATATTTTTTTTATCAGTGACTTTTCCAACAAAATTGTGGACAAAGGTCTGTACTTAAATGAAAAGGAACATGTCAAAGTCAAAGACTTGCTAAAATGTTTTCTTTACGTTCGGAAGTTTATTCAACCTGATACGGTACGAAATTATTTTGTTTTTTTTTTTATTATTTTAAATTGTTACACCCTTCACCAAAAGTGTTTAAGGTGTTTATGGGTTTGTCATTCCGTATGTAATTTTCACAATATTCATATGAGACGGAAAAAGATTATATATTCTGGATTCTTATTGATAAGGGATGAGTCATGTCTGTCTGTCCGTCTGTCCGTTTGTCGGTTAATGAAATCGATTTTCCGAAGACATTAAAAGAGTTGGAGACTTGGATCTTGGACTGATGTACAAGGATTTATCTTAAGACGATTCGTATTAAAAATCAAGAAAAATCAAATATCTGTTCCGATATTTGTTGCAAAATATGAAGATTTTAAGTTAATATATTAGTGTTTTTTTAACCCTAATACCACACATTAATAAGGTACAGAATGTCCCAAGAAAAAGAACCTTCCATGCATGAATGTTATACTTATTTAACACATTCTCAACTCACACTTCAAACACACTCTGTTGACAAGTTCTATTTTGTCATGAATCATTAAAATTAAATCATGAGCGATAACAAATCACTGACGACAATCTTATCAAATATTTTATTCGTTTGTATTTCCTTTCCATCTACCAGATATTTATAGAATCTTCTTTAATATAAAAATAGTATGAGAAGATATTAAATGTCGCCTACTCGTGAAAACCCTACCAGCAGAGATTATGGATTTTTTTTTTGTGTTGGGCTGGTGGTTGGCTGAATGATTTAAAAGGAAATTGTTGGCTGATAATTTGTAGAACTGTTTTGTTGCTGATAAAACAAACTGGAACGTAGAGTAAATCATGATAACAGCAGTAGCAGTCAATAATGCTGTCGATTTTTATTATTATTTATATTTTTGTTTGTTGATGTCGATGTCGATGTTGTTATTGTCATATTGCAAATAGATGATGGCTTATGTTGCCTGATAATATTTTACAAGTTTGTTTTTATAATGGCTTTTCTGGCTTTCGTTTCTTTTTTTTTTTTGTTTTTTTTTTTTTTTTGTCTTTCGTTGTGGTCAATAATCTATTACTTTGGCGGAAAAATTCAAACATAAGATACGAGATGGATGAGGTTATTTTATGCAGCTGTGATTTATCAAGGTTTAATAAATTCTGACAAATTAATTTGTTGAATGACAAAATAATTAAAGAACTTTTCTCTTACTTTCGTACGCCTCTGATGAACATGCGGAAAATGTTGTTAGTGTCACAGGAGGCGGTAGTCAAATAGCAGTGAAAATTTGTGAAAGAAATTACGTTTTTTAATAATCAAGTTTGTACAACTTTTCTTTAAAAGATTTTGAAAATAGCCCTCGTTGTGTATGGGAAATATTTTAAGAACAATACTCGAAAATTATTTATTCTTTACAATAACCCTACGCAAACATTTATGATATTTTTTACATTCATCACACATTACTTACATACGTGTTACGACATTGTAAATGTTGTATGAGGTATAAAACTATATCACACTCGTACTTACATACATACACACATACGTAGGTATAATGTACTTTTACAATAACATTGTGAATGCGGAATCTACTTCTTATTTTATTCTCATGATTCTCTTTTGTAGTCATTAACAAAAAAGAAAAATATTTAAAAAATACCCAAAATGTTTGTGGGAAAACATGTTTGTATGTTTGTAATGCATGCCTGGTTTTTGTTTGTTTTAAATACTTTATTTACACTGTAATTTTATACGTAGATTTACGTGTGTAAAATTTGGAGAGTAGTTTTTATTAGCTTTTCACTTGTAGTCCGCTTGTTTTTTTTTGATGGTTAACTTATTTTGAGACGTGTTTTAAATATTGATTTTTTCCCGTTAAAATCACTACTTTTTTACAAGAAAGTAGTAAAATTTTCTCATTTGTTTGTAGCAAGTGCTTTATGTTATAAGAAAAGAAAAAAATATTTAAATATACAGCTCTTGTCATAAAGATTTAACAAAATTTCAATTCAAATGCTCTCCTTATGCTAGATAATTTTGTTCCACGGGTTTTGACAGTTCGATATTAATTTCGAATTCCCATTTGTAATAAATACAATTATTGCATGCTAATTTTGGTTTAAAATAAAATTGCTTTTAAATTTCGCAAATGTTTCCGAATTTTCGATCATAATTAAAATATAAAAAATTTGAATTTACGGGAAAAAAACGAAGATTTTATAAATAAAATCCATAAAATTACAAAATTTTGTTGCAACAATATCGGTTTGAAATTCGAAATTAATTGCGAAAATTAAAAAAAAAATTATAGAAATTATATTCGAAAATTTGATCTTCATAAGCGGTGAGCACTTTATCAGCAATCAACTTGGCTCCACGGTACTCTCCTGCCACCCGATTTAAGGGTTGAAATTTATATGGTTGGTAGCCCTTACTTACTTTAGTCCACTCCTAAAATTTTAACTTCCGGAAACTTTAGTTTAGTTTAGGAGTTATTCTATATACCGCCGTGTCGGGATATACCATGGTGGATAAATTCATTAAGCCCGGCCGAAGGCCGGCTATGCAAAAATTCTATTCTATATACCGCCGTGTCGGGATATACCATGGTGGATAAATTCATTAAGCCCGGCCGAAGGCCGGCTATGCAAATTGATCTTATACGTTGAAAAAAAATGTAAAGGGAAATCGCACATATATATGAAAACTTCAGAGGCCAATAACTCGAAAACTATGCGTTGCCGCCAACTTTTTTATTTAATTTTTTCTTTTTTTTTTTTTAATTTTCTATCACATAGGTTAATTTTTATTTTGTTTGGGGCAACTTCAAGAATCGGTTGGCGGGAGAGTACCGTCCACCCGTTTATCCTTATCTAAGTAAGCAACTTTTATATTTTACCAACTACATACTAACTTCTAGTTTTCCCTCGGATTGGAAAATATCTTAAATCATTCCGATCCCAAAGGGTCCTGGAAATTTGTCACCTAATAATATTAGGCCTATTAGCATTTTGCCTTCCTTATCTAAAGTGGGTGAGGTTATTAAGAAGAGGCAGATGGTTGAGTGGGTTCATTGCAAATCATTACTGAATGATTGCCAATATGGATTAGTGTACTGGTTTCCGTTGATCTATCTAAAGCCTTTGATCAAGTCGATGTTAGTCACTAAGTTGGCAACTAATTTCGGTTTTTTGAGAAATGCGTGTAGACTAATTTAGTCTTATCTTACTGATCGTCAACAATACGTATATTTTAAAAATGATATTTCTGAGGTAAAGCATGTTAGATCTGGTTTGCCACAAGGTTCGGTAATTGGACCTGTATTATTTACACTTTTTCTTAATGAATTGTTTGATTCTTTCTCTTACTGTAAATCATTTGCTTTTGCTGATGATATTATGAGCTGCATATACTGGAAAATTGGATGGTGTTGAACTGCCTCAGAGTTAACCCCTCTATAACTAAAGCTACGGTGTTCCTTAATAATAAGAATGAAAATTTTATTTTTGATTTAAAAATATCACACACGGTTCTTGAGATAGTGCACAAAATAAGATGCCTAGGAGTGATCATTGATGATCAGCTTTCTTTTGAATCACACATAAATAACATCTGCTCAAGGGTTTGTTTCTCTCTTCGTAGACTATATCATATACGATAAATACATACTTCATGTTAGGAAATCACTAGGTCATTCGCTGCTAATGTCGCAGATAAACTATTGTATTGCAGTTTACTCTGGCTGCAACTCACGAAATAGAAAGAATATAAAGTCAGTCATTCATAAAATTATACGTTTCGTCTATGGACTTAGGCTTAGAGAGCATGTTTCGAATCACTTAAAGTACTACTTGAATCTTTCGTTTGAGGATTATCTTAAGTTTAGACTGCTTATTTATCTCTTTAAAATTGTAAAAACACAAATACCTGCTCAAATTGCGAATATGGTAACTTTTTCCAGATCCACTAGAAATCCTCAAATATTGATTTCTCGTATAAATTATGCTGTTTATGAAAGATCGTTTTTAGTTCGTGTCGCACGCATTTGGAATAGCTTGGAAAATGGGCTACGTTCCTTCGCTATGCCCTTAACTTTCTTCCTTGGTCAAACTATTAAAAATTTTCCTTCACATACTACTAGGACTACGTGTCACGATTGTTTTTGGACCTTTAGTTTCTTATTTGTTTAAACTTTATTTGGCTTGTGATTGCAATGTATTTACTCAATACAAAATTGATCTCAATTTTTTAATTAATTATAAATACTTATGTACATACATTTTTTAAGATAATTTCACTTGTTACATAGAATTAATATTTGTTATACTGGTAATATATTTAATAGGCCAATAGGCCTCTTGTATTACTTTTCTGAGTAAATAAATAAAAATAATGGGTCCCTCTATTTGCCTTCTATAAAAAATTTGAAGTGTAATATTTATTCGAATAAGTGAATTTACTTACAATTGTTATATGGTTGGTAGTCAGGTAGTCAAGAAGCCGTTAATTAAAAATTAATGTTTGGAGACAAAATCATTCTACATAGAATTGGATGTTCGAATAAATTTATTCGCATAAAAATTATTAAAATAAGTTTAATCGAATAAAAATGTTAAAATTTATTCGATTAAAATTTTTCGAATAAAAACTAGTCGAATAAAATTATTTTTATAAAAATTATTTGAATGAATTACTTGAAGAAAAAATAATCGAATCAAAATTTTTCGAATTTTTGTCTAAAATAAACAGGAAACCTCGTATATTTAAACTTACTTCTTTTATAATTTTGTATAAATTTCAAGAAATTTTTTATATTTTTGTGTACAAACAAACAACATGATGATGAATACTAAAACAGAAAAAAAAACTGCTAGTTATCGCAACAGATGTGTGGTGACATTGACTTTGACCATGACTAAGAACAACTGAATAGATAAATAAAAGTTAAGAATTTCAAAATTTATGGTCCGAAAAAATTTAAGCTTTGCTGGCAATTTTCAGATACTCTTTATTTATTTTATTTATGTATCATTTTTTATTTAACTTGTAAAATTTTCTATTGCTGCCTTTTTCGCTTAAATTCTTCTTTATACCATTTTTTTTTTTCAAGTTGTTTATAGAAGATGTCTGTGAGCCTTAATATTTGCTTACAACTTTTAAATACTCGTAGGTTTTTTCAACACAACATTTTAATATTTTCTTTATCACACTTTATAAGTGGAATGTTGTATGTGTATCCTTTTGCAATTTATATGGCAGTTGACACCTTCGATGAAAATGTCAACCCACCATCAGTCAAACATCTAAATTATGTTTAATATTCTTTACATTTCCATTTATGAATTAAATAGAACTGGTTCAAGATATATATATGTTTTTTTTTATCTTGATACGCCTTTCATAATGCTCTCGTTCTTGTTTAGTTTTTGTTTTCTTAGTTTTTTTTTCACTTTTGTCAGGTTGTTTCAGCTTCCGGCAGAAGCATCTTTTTAAATTTATGCCTATTCTCTGCTGAGTAGATATGAAATTGCTTTTCATATAAATAAATGCTACTCTTTTGAGTCCTTAAAGTATTTTATATTAAAAAAAATAAAAAAAAAATACCTACAAGATACAGCAAACGTTAAAAAATATATACTATTGGTCTGTTTTAATAAAGAAGTTTTTTTAAAAGTGTATTTTTTTTATTTATATTTCGTTGATACCATGTCCAACTATTAAATGAGTAAAATAATTTCAAAATGATTATATCGACTAATATTCATAACGTTTTTTTTTCAGAAAGATCAAAATATTATCAATAATCCATGAAACAAAGTAAAAATTAGCATTAATTTCATTTGCAACGTTCACAACACAACAGAACAGAACAACGTTATTTTTGGCAGTCGCCACATAAACTTCGGCAGTACTCATGTGCACCATTCATATGAGAAATTAGAATACGAGAATTACCTCGCTACTAAATCGATGTGATCCACAATGCGAAATCTCAATATCCCGTAATGGATATTCCGAAAATATAATAAAGTTAACGATGGTAGTAAATGGTTTTATATAACTTTTTTCGCGGCTTATGTTTTTGTCATCGGCTGTACATTTTCAATTCAACAACTTCTTATTACTTGAAAACTTCAATGTATAACTCCTCTGGGTAGAATTGTAAATAAAAAAAAATATAAAAAAAATATAAATATTGTACGAATAACTTTGTGTAATCCATTTTTTCAAGTTTCATTTCAGTTTTTTATATACGCTGTATAGAATTGCAGTTTAAAAAACTTTTTTATGTGAATCTTTTTTTATTTTTACTTTTTATTTCAATAACAGCAGACGTGTTGCCATTTTCTTGTTTTTTAAGATTAAAGTTTGTGTTTGAGTGTGAGTGTGTGCGTGTGCGTGCGCTAGTAACTGCTACATTTACACAGCGGACTTTTGCGGGGCCCTTTTTTGTTTCGTGCAATATTGTACGTTTTTTAAAACGTAAATATTTTGTAAGAAATTTAAAGAAAATTAAACCGAACGTAGAAAATGGGTCAAATGATAGATATACTTTTGGGAGACATACAAAGACAAGCAAATTTATTTCAGTACAGATATATGTACTTGACGATTATTTGAATAATCATATGTACTCTATAAGCAGTCCCATCTCTGGTTTCAAGGGATCGAGTGGTACCCATTTCTCGAGGACTTGTAGCATGTGGCCAACAGTGTGTCGTATGTATTGCGATTCAATAGTACCGCAACATGCAAGCATTGACAAACTGCAAGCAAGATATTTTGTGTGTCGGTAATTTGACACTTGTACGGTTAATCAAGTGCAGCAGCACAATGCACTTAAATGAATCACATTTATTAACTGCATTTGTTTGATTGTAAATATAAACAACACAAAGTATCTGTTTCTTTTAGGTAAGCGCTCGTTGGACTTTAAAACTGTTGAACACATGCCATACATAAATAGTGGGAAGCTAAATATGCTTACCCAACAGTAATGTATATTTCTATTCTTTTACTGTTAAGGTACCCCTAAGAATTATTCTCATAATTAGTATATAAGCCAATGTCATTTAGTTTATGAATTCAATTAATAAATCAACAGTCTTAGGAGCTCCAAATATACAAGCTCTAAGACAAAAATAAAATAAATAAAAACTATTTTATTACAGACTACTTACCATCTGAGGGGGCTGCTGCTTTCACTACACTTGCGATTTTTCTTCCAGATTTATTGTTCTTTTTGTCGTTCTTAATATTGAACGATCTGCGGGATACTTGTTTTTTTTTTTTGCTATTCCCAGCAAAAAGTACTGCTTCGGCCGAAGCAGGTGTGTAAGGGGAGGTGCTTTTTGTTGTTGTGTCTCCTGCTTCGAAAAGCGCTTCAAAACTGCGCATCTAGAAAACATGAAATTTTGTTACTGCTTGCAAAAACATAATAATAATTTTTTTCTGTTCATTGGAGCACCCCTCATTCTGCCTTGGATGTAATTTTTTACCTACTTCTCATTCATATCATATATTCTGGATCCTTATAGATAGAGAATTTAATGATCAATATCTATCAGTTTGTACGCGACAAAAAGGTGCCGAACATATGTTACACCTAAAATGAGAGGACTCCAAGGTGTATTGCCGTTTCTTATAATATTCAATGAGCCTGACATGCAGTCCGATACGTACGCATATTCTTACCTAATTATTTAAAAAATGCTAATAAAGTTAAAGTGCATAATAAAGCATAACATTTCGCCATAATATCTCCAATAATCGCTTGTGAATAAGGGGGGTTAGACTTTTCTCCCTTCAAACGTCAAAATCATCCGATGTGGAAAAAGTTCTCTTTGCATACCGATCCCTAGAGAAGGATACATAATGAACCACTTTTTTGTAAAATATATTTTAGTATCTGGTTGCCACTTGTGGTGGTAGAAAAGAAATTCTTGCAAACAACAAAGTTTAAGCATTTTTTTCACAATTCATTCACAAAATAATTAATTTGCAACATTTGACATTTCTTGGGGGCAGATATCAGATCGTTGTAAGAGAAAAGTTCCTTTTCACACTCGCACTCACATTCGCTCATGCTTCTGTTGCCTGCGTACGCTGCAGTGTAGTCAGTCAGTCTATAAGGATTTTATGTCAACATGCTTGTAATTTTTTTGTAAAATGAAGCTGACGTTTTTTTCTGTTGATGTTTTGTGTTTTTTACTGAGGGCCACTTTAACACGTGATTGTTTTTTAGTTTCTTTTAAAGCTAAATGTGGTTTCTTTTTTTTTTTTAGTTCCGCCAAGGTTTTAATTACAGTTTGTTTATCAAACTAACATGCCTTTTTTCACTTTTAATTTTTATTTTGTTCTGCTTGAGTTGTCAACAAAAAAAAATCAACACAGGAAAATATTTTCTAACAAAAGGTAACATAAATATTTGCGAACTAAAATAATTAGATATGAATTAAGTAGATGTACGGATTAGGACGGTGTGAAAATTTGGGGGGAAATAAAAAAACTCTTATATTTATTTAAATGTCCTGTATTTATTTATAATCGATGATCCTATTAAAAAGATTAATGATCAATGCCAAATATCCAAACTCTTCGTCTTTTTCTAGGGACTAGTGAAAATCTGATATGTAATAAAAAATATAAAATCTACAAAAATAGAGTTACGTGATATGTATGGGAATTGCTCCTTACCTGAGGTCTACACGTAACATAATAGACTTCAAATTAGTCTTATGATAATTGTTATGCGAGCGTTGTTATGATAAATCTCATAACAACAATCTTATGAGATGAACTGTCAAAAAAGCAACTAGGTGCTTTTGCTAAGAGTTTTTTTTTATGTTGAAAAATATTATTATTTATAACATAACCAATCAGTTTTAGCAGAACGTATCAGTACCGATTTCAAGGCCGCTACACCTCTCATCAGCGTTCAATTGTCCATCTTTACAATTTTCGTAAAGTGGATACTAATTGAGAAGAATATCAACTATTTAACCAGTTTTAAATAGAAATAGAATACGAGAATTAATTTTTTAATTCATTTTTTATTCTACATATTGAAACAGTTCTGGTTAGTACGAAATTCCCTCATCACTGTTTGGAAATTACTAACAATCAACACTCTTATTAATTTTGAATTTTCATTAATTCAATAAAACTGAACTTGAGCCTAAATAATATTACTTCTCATAGGTTCTAAATTAATTAAACTAAATTAATTGCACTTATATGGAATAAAAACAGCACATTAAGAAATGGTGCCACATACATATATTGTGATAGTGTCTCGATGAAAACTTGCTGAAAATGAAATCTTATAAGATTTCTTTCCCCACATATGATATGAAGAAAAAAATTTACATTTAATTTTTCTTATTTTGCCGACGTTCTCTCTCATATTATATCCGAGTTCATCGCAGGTGTACACGCCGTGTTAGAGGCACCGGATGTCAAGTGAAGTTTGTACACGTATGAACGTAACGTTATAACGTTCTAGCGCTTCCTGATAAATTTCTGTTTAATACCGTTAAAGGCCGTGCTTCACTATCCTACACAATCGTACGATTCATTCACAGGAAAATCTTACAAAAATCTGACCGACTTTAAAAAATCGTTTCAAAATGGTGTTGTAGGTGCCACACTATTACACAAATCTGATGCCAAAACATCTGTTTGTGAATATTCTCAGCGCGTTGATACTAAATAGTACTCTGATCGCATTAAAACTATCATTTTATGAACATTTTCATAAAATTTTACAAATCGCACGACTTGCCAAAAAAATCTGTCACACAGATGCATTTTTAGTCCACACTACCATAGTTTATGAGCACACATGTAATATTTGGCAGATCGCACGATTGTGTAGGATAGTGCAGCACGGCCTTAACTATGTAACAAGTTTACAACTTTCGTAAGGGTGTTAACACAGTGTAAACATACCCCAAGCTCGTTACTCAATCTTCTTCTTCTGTCTTGTGACTAGAATCAAAACATTTATATGTGTGAAGTTAAGTTTAAAAATATAAAACATGACATAAGACATGAGCCACAGAATTTAACATAGCTCTGTTCGCAGGTTAACAGACATGTAAATATCGTAGCGAGTACACTAAAACCATAATTTTTTAGGAAGGAGTCAACGTGGGCGGAAAAAAATCATTGGATTTTGTGGACGAAGTGACCCCTCTACAAACCCCTATATTTGGTATATCTAACAGTTTGAGTTTTACCGAGATATACTCGATTTACAAAAATTTTAGAATTATGGATTCTCTAGGGGATGACTGCAGTAAACTCGGTCAATATTTTTTTACACTCTAAAGAGTATACCCTCTAAACTTCTAAATATATTTTAATGAGAGTTGGGAATCGTATTAGCGGCACATTTAGCTATACAACCCCTTTCAAATTTATCTGGGACATTTTGTTTGAGCCGTTTTATAAAATGATTTTTACAAAACACATTGCAGTACGATCGGTGAATATTTTTTTGCACTCTAAAGAGTATACCCTCTAAACTTCTAAATAGATTTTAATGAGAGTTGGGGGCGGAGGTGGTGCACATTAAGCTATACAACCCCATTCAAATTTATCTGGGACATTTTGTTTGAGTCGTTTTATAAAATGATTTTTACAAAACACATTGCAGTACGATCGGTGAATATTTTTTTGCACTCTAAAGAGTATAATCTCTAAACTTCTAAATAGATTTTAATGAAAGTTGAGGGTCAGATTTAGGGAACATTTAGCTATACAACCGCTTTCAAATTTATCTGGGACATTTTGTTTGAGCCGTTTTATAAAATGATTTTTACAAAACACATTGCAGTACGATCGGTGAATATTTTTGTGCACTCTAAAGAGTATAATCTCTAAACTTCTAAATAGATTTTAATGAGAGTTGGGGGCGGAGTTGGTGCACATTTAGCTATACAACTCCATTAAAATTTATCTGGGACATTTTGTTTGAGCCGTTTTATAAAATAATTTTTACAAAACACATTGCAGTACGATCGGTGAATATTTTTTTGCACTCTAAAAAAGAGTATACCCTCTAAACTTCTAAATAGATTTTAATGAAAGTTGAGGGTTAGATTTAGGGCACATTTAGCTATACAACTCCATTTAAATTTATCTGGGACATTTTGTTTGACCCTAAAGAGTATACCCTCTAAACTTCAAATACAATTGAGAAATCGGACTTAAGTAGTCAATAAGTATGGACCATTGGTTTTGATTTCCCAATGGTCTATATGAGTGACAAACGAAAATGTGCCCACCAATGGCCAAATTCCCGTAGAGATCTCATGAGGTATACTCGATTTACAAAAATTGACTGTTAGATATTCCAAATATAGGAGATTGTAGGGGACCACCTCGTCCACAAAACCCAATGATTTTTTCCGCCCGCGTTGACTCCTTCCTAAAAAATACGTTTTTAGTGTACTCGGTATGATTTTTATATGCCTACAGAGCATTGTTAACCTGCGAACAGAGCTCTGTTAAATTCTTAGTTTTATATTTTAAAATTTAACTTTACACACATAAAACATTTTAGCTTCAAAAAAATTTCGTAATTAAAAAGAAAACTAGACCTCTGCGCCACCTTTAGAATTTGATCGAAAATGCTTAACAATTCATAATTAATTCACCCTATGTGTACACATGCCTACGGATTAAAAAAAAATCGCTAAAAGTTTTAAAAAAAATAACCAAGATTTTGCGCTTTAAATGCATGTCCATGAACATTTCCTTTTAGAGAAATATTTTTTTTATATTTGCACCCACAGACAGACGGCTAGACATTTTAAAATGGACAAGTGCAAAGTAACACTGTTTTAGGAGTACGTCAAATATCATGTTAAAATATTTTTCATGCAATTTTTTTGATTGTTTTTTATATTTACTTCAAAATAATCCCCATTTATTTTAAGACTTCTTCAACATAACTTTGGTCTTCTTTTGTTTAAATATTTTTTTTTATCGTATTGTTGGTTTCATGTTTTATTTCGTTTCGTATTATTTCTCGGTTTTAATGTTTTATATCTTTTCTACGTTTTTATTGTTGCAAGAAGACATTAGACTCTGTTTAAAAAAAATTTGCAAGAAAAAAATTATAAAAGCACTGATATTGTTTTCTTTAAGTAGCTGTAAATTTCTTTCTATTTTCTAACATTTTCTGCCACAAACACTACTTCACTTTACAGTCAGCGAATTAAAATAGTAAAAGAAAGAACAAGGCTTAATAATGGCAGTTCTTAAATATAATTTTTTCCATAAAAGTCCTTGTTCCCTTTAATAAAATGTTGTACTAATATTTTAAAAGATACCCATTTTTTAAATATACATTTTGAAAAATAAAGATTTTTTAAAAGGATTCATTTTCTTTTCTTTTCAGGTAAGTGTAAATTTTTTAAACAACATTTATTCACACAGCACAGGTACATTTTTATTATCTTCAAAATTATTACCAAAATATTATCTACTAACATTTACTTAGTGAGTGTATGTTTTTGCTGTCTCCCCGTTGCTAACTGCATCGTTGCACAGTCGCCCATTCTGCTATTAAATATTAATGAAAAATAAAAGAAGAAAAAACCAAGTACCTACATGAAATAATAATAAAAACAATTGTATCTCAAGTTACTTCTTCCCACTCTATTTTTAATAACGTCTTAAAAATTGCATATTTCTTTGCATTTTATTTATTGTTTGAAATAAAATAAAAGAAAAAGGAAAATTTTTTTTCATTTACTTTTGTGGAGTTGAAAAAAATAAAAACACAATAATATTGCTAAAGAATGGAAAAAGAAATTCATTCTATAAACACGCAATTTATTATTGTGCCTGTGCCGGCTTACGGTTGAGTATTGTTGATCGAAAAGGAAGGATGGAGGATTTTACAGTGGAAATTCTAAGAATTATGCTGTGCAGCAAAAAGAAAATATTACAATTTATTATAGAGATTACTAATTACAAAAAAGAGGAGTTTTAAAATCTTATTGATTAGTTTTTTTTTAATTCTTTCATAACATTTTTCACTGTTTTTTTTTATCGCCGCTTGCAAGAGACTTGTGTACCCCACCTAAAAAAATTTAATATGAGCCGTATATCGAAGTTTAAATTAGCAAAAAAACCGAGTAATAAATCATTTATATGTGAATAGAATAGATTCAGCAGTCGATAATTCATGCAGTATCAAATGTGTCTGCACAGTATTTTCATTTCATTCCCTTGAGTCTTAAGATTCCCTTTCTGTTGCCTTTTGATTTTACATTGGTAAAGTTTTTTATACCCACAGGCGGCTGTAAAACTATTTTTACTAGCGCAGCTCACATTAAGCTTTTTTTTTATTAACATGCAAAGATGCTCCTAAAAGTATGCACTTTTTTGTTATTTACTATAATCGAAGTAATTAAAAAAATGCATACCAATATTAAAAAATTGTTTAATTACAAACAAAATGTTCATGTTTTGCATTTTCTAACGACTCAAATTTCTGAATAGAAACCACTTTCGGTTGGAATTGAGCTGTGGAAAATGGCTGAATAAATGAAATCTTTTCACTTCGGATATGAAACAGTATATTCTCATTCTCAATTAAAAAAAATATTTCCTTTAAATTTATTTGTTTTTCTCTCTCTAGCAGCACTTTAAATAGTAAAATATTATATTCTTTGCCCATTTAATAGTCAATATCAAGTTTTTTTTTTCATATCTTAACTGAATAGTATCCCTTTTGTCTAGTCCAAATTACCTCCCAAACTGCTCTGCTGGAGCAGTCATATGCAAGTTCATGAATTTTAATTTCCAACACAAATATAAAACCGAATTCCAGCAAAATAAAACAAAAAAAAAAAAGTATATAAATTATGCAAACGAGCTGATTGTATTCTGATCAAACATACAAACACACACTCCTCTTTAATGAGATTTATGATGGTTTTTGTTTTTTAAATGTCGGTGTGATGAAGTCATAAGGGTGGAGTACAGAGAATTTGGAAAGCTACACAAGAAAAAAAGTAGAAGCACAAATTCAATTCACAATTGTAAATTCCAAACCAAATAATATTTAACTTTGTAATACCTCATGTTGACTGATGATGATGGTGATGATGATGTTACACATCAAATATTTGATGAAATTAAATAGTGAGTGTTATGTGCTACAGATGGAACTGCCATCTATGAAAGTTAGAAAAGGATTGTGTTTTCATTTAATATTAGGGAGGAAAAGAAAAATTTATATAATATTTGGTAGATGAAAATTTATTTGTTATAAAACATTTTTTTTATCATTTTACTTTGAAATTTAGGTACACAGGTTGCTGAGAAATGAGATGGAATTGTACCTATTAAGAAAATGGTACTTATTTTGATCTCAGTACATTTTACGGCCGAAATATTTTGGATAGGAACTCTGCCTTATTTTCACATTTGTGTTTTTGTGCGCCTCTCACTTCTTTTTTCTAAGTTGTTTTTGTATAAATATTTATATGTATTGCTTATCTGGACCTACCTGTGTATGAAATTTCAGCTTTCTAGATATACTGGAAGTGCCCCATATAAAGAAGGAGCACCCTAGTCCCCCTCAGGTGAATAGTGGCCATTTAAAAATCATTATTGTTATATATTATCAGGACCTACCTGTGTACCAAATTTCAGCTTTCTAGCTTTACTGGAAGCAAAGAAGGGACACCCTGGTCCCCCCTGGTTAATTTCACATCAAGACCTACCTGTGTACCAAGTTTCAGCTTTCTAGCTTTACTGGAAGTGAGTGAGTGAGTGAATATGTACTAAAATATGGACTTTTCACACCTTAATATCTCGGGAAGCTTTTACGGTAGAACTTTCAAATTTACCCTGAGGTCAGCTCTGTGGGGAGACCTTATGTTTCAAGTTTCATTATATTATGATCAAGAGGAACAAAGTTATGAGGGGGTAAAAACAGATCGAATGGTTTCGTGTAAATATACACACTGTGTGGCCGAAATTGGCCTGGCGCATTACTGTGCGCCTAGAGAGATTTCAAAAGAAGCATAACATATAGTTGACCTTGAACGCCATTCGTGAGTATTCCCGCTAATTTGAAAGTCGACAGATTTTTAGAGAGTTAAAAAAATACGATAGTTTTCCAAACTATAATGGCTATAATTGTAAAATTTCTAAAAACTTGCATAAAAATACTGCACTTGTCAGGATATCAGCACAATTTTCAGAAGAAAGTAAATAGAGAGTTCTTTAAAGAAGAAAGAAAACTGCTTATACCCTTAACCAATTTTCAAAGCATCGGCTATAATATCAACACCCTTCTGATATTAATAGCGATACTAACACATACAGAGACATACAAAATATTTTCTTTTTGATTTTTATTTTGATGATTTATAAAGGTTGATAATGAAAGATGTTTAAATGGATTATTTTTCTCTTTTTGTTATAATTTTTTTTCTATTATTTTGTTGTTGTTGTTATCAAACACACTCTAAAGCTGTAACACATTTGCATAAAAGGACTGAAAGCGAAACGAAAAACAAACTTGTCATATTGTAAAATCTCGTTAAACTTGTCGGCAAAATTGTAAAAAAAAAAAAAATACTGACTGAGAGGGAAGAAAACATCCATATGGTGTGACGAGTAAAACTTTTACAGCGATTAAAAAAGAAGAAATAAAAGTTCGCTCATACTATTTTTGACTCTTTGTAAGAACTTTAACTACAAACATATGTAGATATACTGAGTGCGGATGATGATAATGATGGCTTTTGTATGCAAACTAGAAAATAATAACTCCCATTTAGTGTTGCAAAGGAAGGAAAACATTGACACAAACGTTGGCAACTTTCAAACTGCACAGGGGAAAAAACACACCCTTTGAGTTTATGAAATATGATTACAGGATATGACTAGCTTACAAAGAATTATATTTATGGCGGTTGTCACGAACTTTATATACCCTACAGCTAAATATTTCCTCGTTACAAGAGTTGTGCAAAAATAAACTTTATTGAAACTATTGGAAATTTCTCTAAGTAAAATTTTCATCCATGATTTGTAGAAGCAAGATATGAATTTATATATGGGGCCGAGTCATCTAAGAGTAGGATGAAATAAAGGGTGTATTTTTAGTTGCATGAAAGCTATTGATATCATAACAAACTGTTTTGACATTACTGCTCAGTAAGGTTTCGCAAGCCATAATGAAGTTCATCTAAACAATCGATTTATTGCAAAATCAATTTGGTGACAGCTTTATTTCAAAAAGTAGTCCTGTTTTCTGTGCAGCCTCGTTCGTGTGATTTAACGGATCATTGGATTCCTCTTTCGTCAACCAACGTTTTTGCGCTCCGTCGTCTGGGAAAGAATTAATTAATCACTCTTATCTGAAAGAAACGTTGACATTAAATGTGCCTCCTTTCCCTATGATTGTAATCGCCAATTTTTGCGTTGTTGTTGTGTCAGTGTAACATTTTCGAATTTCGTCCATCTTTTTTTTTGTGCATGGAAAATATGTTACGTAACTAAAATTTTCGCCTGTTGTTCCTGTTAACAGTGAATGTAAAAGTTGTTTCCCGGTACCTAAAATAGAGAATCATGGCCAACATTGTTTGCAATAAAACATCACCTGAAGACTAAAAAAAAATCAATTGAATTTTTTTTGTGTTCTCTGTATTGTCATTTAATGTCTAGTTCTGGTTAATATATTGAAAAAGTGTCAAACGGAACAAGAAACTAATATTCGCTCTTTCTATCTGTGGTGTAGCATATTCACCCATTATATTTAATGTGCTTGTTGTATAGAGATATACGATTTCCTTACGTTTACACTGACAGAACTATTTAAATTAAATACATGATCGAACGTTTCTTAGTATTTTATCTCCTTAATTATATATAATTCAAAACATATTTCATATGTAAATTTAAATTTAAAGCCATGTAGCAGAGTCCAATTCCAATCGAAAGTGCTTTCAATTCCAAAAGCAAATGAAAAACGAAAATTTTGTTTGTACTCAAACTACTCTTAAATTTCCAAATTGAATTGACACTGACTATTCCTACTAAATTTATATGCAATAAACAATAAAAAAACATGCATACTTTTAGGAGCGTCCGTAAAATAATCTTCGCTTGGTAATTAAACTTAAGTAAAAATTTTATTGATATAAAATCACAATACAAAATAAACAGAATCTGTAGACTGTAATAAAAAAGATCGAAATAAAATTACGGAATTGAAGCCATTCCGATAGGAATGTTTGACTTGCCCGATAATAGTAAATGCTTAAATTGGGTGTCTGCAATGTTTAGCGGGATAGAGGCGGCTTCATCTAAGACCTCTAAAGGGAAATAAGTCATATATATTTTTTTTACCACTGATTGCGAAAGTACGGAATCAACCCTTAAATACATTTTGAATTTTTACATATTTCAAGTTTAGTTAAGTTTGAGTATTAAACTTTAATTTGAAATATTTTTGTGTCACATTTAATTTTGCTGTATCGATCGATGTTAAGGGGATGTGCACATATTACGTAACGCTGTTTTCAGAGATTTTATACCCCTCCTTCGTAACGCTTTTTACTAATTTTTCAGTGCAAAATCTCTAATCCGTAACAAATCTTTAACCCCCCCTCCCCCCTGGAGCGTTACGTAATATGTGCACAGCCCCTAACCTAAACCAGAGGTTTTACCCGTTTTCATGAAAGTTGTAAAACACCCATGCAGCGTAAAGTTAGACGGTTAGAAAATGTTTCACCAAGTTGTTCCTGGCAGAGTACTTTATAAAAACGCTGAATACTTTAACAAAAAACCTATAATGTAAGATTTACAAAATACATAGTCTATTTATTTTGACAATATACAAAAGAAAATTTAGCTCCTCCTAACAAACATTAAGTAAATCTTGAAAAAGTCGTTATAGGTTTTGTTCTTGGTTGCTCCCTTCCACCAGAATCAGTCTATTGATCCGTCCTAATGAATTTAGAACCATTTATTCTTTCCAGTATTATTAACGTGTACTTATTCATTTCATCTTTAATCGTTTCAAAGAAAGACCGCATTGCATATTTTTTGGCGCCCAACTGTTTAGCTACACTTTTTTCTTCTTATTTACAGTTTTTAATATTCTAATACAAGTTGTTGTTGTTGTGGCTGTTGTTGGCTTTTTAATAAGCTCTCGAGTTTATAAGGGAAAATGCAATTATAATTTCTTTCTTTCTATACGTTTTACTACACCGCTTTTCATAAATTTATTTAATTATTTATACAACAATTGCTGTTTTATTAAAAATTTTTTGTTTAAGCAACGAAAAATTGAAGAAAAAAACTCTAGCCTATTTCTAAGGGCTTTAAAATGAAAGCAAAATTATCATAAAAACTTTATTGCATAAGTTTGAGTCCATGTTTTTGTTTTTTTTTTTAACAAACATTGAAGTATTAAAAACTTTTTGTTCAGCCCATGTTATTTTTATAAATTAACCCCTGTTCTTTAAATTTTTCAAATATATTTTTTTTTTATACTTCCTTAAGTGTTTTTAAAATACACGTGCTGGTACTTAACTCTCACCATTATTATTCATAAATGTTTGTAAATTTTTTTCCTTCTACTTGAAGCGGTTTTTACTAAATCAAGGTTTTTTTTTATGGTAATAGTGCAGTTTGTTGTATGCAGCAAACCATCCCTTAATCAATTCTATTTCTTTTTTTCAAATTTATATAATTTTGTGGTTGTTAAATGCATTTTCCTGTTTAATTTTGTTTTGGTTCTTTGTTCATTTACACGATTATTGCAAATATCAAACTGCCATAAGCAGGTGATGGTCATAACCGATAGAGAATGCAACAACTTCATGTTTCTTGCTTCTGTATTTTAACAAATATTTATGTATACCATTTTCTAATGTTCTACTCACTCGTAGCATACTTTTTGGGGGTTGAACTTACTCGGAAGTTTCTAACGTAACAAAACTGTTTTGTTATATTGCCTGAGGCTTAAAAAAAATAAAAGATTGCCTTGAATAGATTTACTTTGTTTACTTTTAGATTACTTTTGGGGCCTTACTTTATAGCTTAAATGTTACATACTTTAAGGCTGCAATCTTTTGGTTAAATATGTTGTTCAATATTAATAAATTCCTTAAATTTTTTCACTTGATCTCTTTTAAGCTTAATTGAAAAGTTTATTTTGTCATTTATCATATTTGAATGTTTTATTGGGAAACATAAATGAGGGTTTTCGTATAAAAGAATTATTGTTGTGTTTTCTAATAATGTTTTGGTAAATAAATCATTAGGAATTTTATATGTAAACTTTCTTTAGAATAGAGCTTTTACAAAAACAAAATGAAAACTGTAAAAAAATATTTTAGTTTATTTTTATAAGACAGGTCTACAATGATTTTGGTGCCGCTAAAAGTAAAACAGATTTCAAGTATATTCGGTACCCTAATAAAAACTTGATACTTACTTTATTAAAGCTACGTGTAGTTTGCGAGATTTCGCAAGGGAAAACAAATTAAAAAGCATACAATTAATCTATTGAAAAACAAAAGAACATTTAATTCAAAATGTTTAATTACATTTGATTACACATTATTTTATAGGTTAGAAGCTTCTCATTTTAGATTTTCTCCGATGGATGTCTTCAGGACATTCTCGTGTAATACTCTAACAGTAATCTGCCATCATATGCTCATCCCAGCGACCTTGGTATCTATCTTCCATCACCTTTAAATCTTGATGGACCAAACGAAAAAATTTTTTATAGCGCGACGTCTTGCGGGCTAATTAACCAAATTGTAACATAGAATTAGCGGCACCAAACGAAAAAATTTTTTTTTGTAGACCTGTGTAATCATTAATAATAAGTTGTAGTTGTAGTTGCCAAATTCTTATTGCTTAAAACTCAACTTGTTAACAGCTGTTCACTTAGTTGCCGTCGATATGATATGATACTGGTATTACGTCTTAAAACCAAAATTGGTTGTGAATCATATTAAAAAGAGAGAACAAAAATCGCTCTACTTATTCGCCGAATTCTCCGAGTAACCTTATTTTCCCAGTTTTGTTTACAAAATCGATTTTTGAGAGCACGAGTTTTGGACTTTTTGTATTTTTGACTGTATGTATGTATGTCTCATAAATGTTTAATTTTTGAATACTGTTCCTTAATTTATTTCTAGCAATTACGCTGTTTGCGAGTTTTTTTATGAAATCAATTTTTAGGATAAATTTAGCTTTTTCTGTGAGCTTCTTTTATGAAACATTGTTTTATTGATATAAATGTGTTTGCATAATGTCGAATGGTTGAACATTTTAGTTTTGTTTTCGAATTATTTTATAATATTTTTTAAATAAAATATTTTATTTTCTTTAGAAAAGTGCGAAAAGTCTTTTCTAAAATTATATATTAAAATATAAAAAAGTATAAATTATGTTATTACAAGTGTTAAACGAAAATTGAAACATACTTTTAGGACCAACCAATAAATATTTGCTTTAAGAGCTCTTCATTTCTGTATAAAATTTAAAGAAGCAAAAGCAGCGAGTTAAGGAACTGATAGACCTGGACAATTTCATTATTAAACAAATAAACGATTCTATACATTTTTTAAAAATATAAATAAGAATGGAAACTTTTGATTTAAACTACTGTGGTTCTTGACCGCAAATATTTTATGTACAAGACAATAACTAAACTACGATTTTAAATATACTAAACAAATTCGAACTAAACGAAAATTGCAATAATTAAATAAGAAAAAAAAAATTATGTTAAGACTTGACATCTAACGAGAGCTGAAGAAAAATTTGTTTAGTGGTTGGTTGCAGCTGTAGCAAGGATGAATGAGTTGGTTTATGAGAGGGCCTGTTATTCTTAATAAAAACGATGTCAATAGCAATGAAAATTTATACAAAAAATAAAATCTAAAATAAACAAATTAACCTAAAGAAATAAACTAAAATTCAAATTGACAATAGGAAAAAAAAATTTACAAAAATAGCGAGGAGTTCAGCACAATATTCCAAATAAAATTCTAGCATTTTAAGCAGCAACTAAGAAATACTCTAAAATTGGAAGAAAAAAATAGTCGTCAGAAAAAATAAACATCATTATTTAAATACAGAAAGAATTGTAGCAAAAAAAAAAAAGGACATGACAAGATGTACAGAATAATTTATTTGTGATGTGTTTTTTTTTTATTCAACTCTAGATTTGATTTCGTTCTGTTTTTCACATTATTTATTTTTTCCTTGCAACATTTCAAGAAATTCGTTGGAATGCAAATAGAAAAGTAGAAAGTTGAGTATGCACTTGTAACTAGAAGTTTCACGTAGGAGTCATCATCCTGTTTTACTTCTATCCCAAGAAGTTAGTTATTTTGATTATTATTTTCCTTTTATATTTTTTTTTCTTGTTAATATAAATATTTATTTCGTTTCTTATTTCTATCTTTAGCACTTGTGTTATGGAGTATATTTTTTACTTCTAATTTCCTAGTTCATTTTCAAGTCATTGTGGTTGCTTGTTTGCATTTCTCCTCTTAAGCACAACAACAAATGTAATTGACACAACAAAAACAAGAAAAATATTAAAAATAAAAAACTTCAGGAAATGACAATATTTTGGATCAGTTGCAGTTGTAAAAAGATAAGGACAAGAAATAAATTCTTGGTAAAAATCTATTACCTGTTGTAATCATGATATGATATTCTAAAGGAATAAAAATAAATTTGTCAGAAACATTAGAATAAAAATTACAAGATGAAAAAAAAAGAATAGAATTAAACAGAAACACTTTTTAATGAGTTTGTGCTTGTGATTGCTTGTCTTCTTAACTTTAGGTTCAATTGTTTAGGAAAATAACAGAAATAAATTAAACAATAGAATTATTATTAATATTAAATGGAAAATCGTTTCCCTTAAGACCAGAGTTAAATAAACTTTAAAAATTCAATTTTCATTTTTGTTAGTTTTTTAATTTTTTGAAAATCTTTAAATATTTTCGAAAAAGTAGCAAAGGTGTTTTTAATTAGTTAATTTCACTAAAGAAATATGGGCATTTTAAATACAAATCAAAGTTTGCAATTTTCAGTTTGAATTTTCGAAATATTAAAACATTTTCGAACATGCACAAAGTGAGTGTGCAATCCAGCTGATGCAAAAGAAAAGGGGAAACTTTCACAAAGGGTAACCACAATATTCAATATTAAAAAAGATTTAGAAAATGAGGAACAGAAAAGTATAATATTCGAAAATCGTAACAAACTTTAACTTGAATTATCTCGTTTTTCTCAGAAGAAAGTTCTCTTCAATATCGCACACTTCTTGTTTTGCAAGCCATGAATCCTTTTATTACTACGCGTCACTTACACATACACATACCTGTGTATTTTTTATATAAACAGAAAAAATAAATATCTGTTCAGACTGTACAACAACTAAAATCTGTTTAACCTAATTTACTGCAAATTAGGAAATTTATCATGCAGATTCTCATACAAATACTCGTATACATAAATGATTCTTTCTAATACTCTTTTCGAAATGAAAAATAAACACCAGCAAATTAAATTTAACATCTTAAAAAAATTCTCAACACACATGTGACACACAGCAAGCAATCATGGAGACCTGAAATTGTATATTTATGTTTTAAATAATTTAAATTCATTATTACTTGTTCGTGGCTATGGCTTGTTTTCATTTTCATTTCATTTTTATTGTGTCTTGAACATGATTTGATCAACAAGCGACAATTTTTTTTCCTTTTTGCATGATTTTCTTTATTATTTTAAAAATTTGTACTCTTCAAAGGAAACACTCAATTTATGTAAATGAAATGTAAATTAGTTAAATGTCATGTAACACAAGACAGTTGTGTTTTGTTGTATGTGTATATATGTGTCTGTGTGTGTGTGTGTGGTTCTAAGTAACCATTTGCACATAAACTCAATTTTCAAATTAGGTAATTGGTATTAAGAGCCCATAATTAAATTAAAGGAGGAGTGACGATGGCTGGCAACGACAATGACGAAACCAACAATGAATAAGTGAATGAATGAATGAATGAATGAAGGATACAATTAATAGCCGGGGCAAAGTAAGATGATGATGAGGTTTAAGGTGGTAAAATTTCAAATAATTAAATATTGATTTTGTTTGTTGATATTTAAATACAAAACATTCCATATTTGTTGATGGTTAAGAAGGTACTTAAAACTTAATTAGTATTAAGTGCAAAATGGCAGTCGGTACACACCTACGCTCTACAAACGTTTAAAATCACAAGTTAATTGTAGGAGATGTGTTTGTAGTCTTTGAACTTTAAAGCAAGTTAATTACCATAGAACTTTATAAGTCTTTGTTGTTATATTAGGGAAGGGGAAGGGTATGAGTTTTAAATTTTAAATACATAATAAAGATTTTTGAGAGGTATTTAAAATACATGCTTTACGTACAAATTGAATAATTTATTAACTCATAAAACAACAAAATGTAATTATAGCAATTAAAGGATTTACATAAGGTGTAATAATTGGAATTTGTATATTTGCAAACATAAGAATTTCATAATTGAAAGTAAGGAGCCTTTTTCATATTTGAACTTTGTCTTTCTTTCTTTAAGCACTAAAAAAATTTCTACATAAATTCTGTAATTTTCTACCTTAATTCAATAAAGAAAACTTCATTAAAAATTAACCAATATATTAATTAAAAAAAAAAACGGTTCATTAAAATTATTTTAAAGAAAGTTTCATCATACATATGAGTAACATTATTTTTATAAAAATATTTCAATATTTATGTTTAATTATTTTCCATGAAGGCATTATATATTATGCTCTGTTTAACGTCGTTATTGTAAAGTTTTTCATACAAAAATATAGCTATTGTTGTAAGAACGAATTTTTAAGCTGTCAGACCTTTTTGCAACACAGCTCTAGAGGTACTCAGCCCCCCGCATAACCAGAACAGTCGTGGTGTTTGCTTTTCTTTGATGTATTTTAATATGAAAGAAGATGTGATTTTGTCTATTATACATAAACTCAATACAAGTTTTCATCAAAACAATGAAACTTTTCATCAAAACTATGAAATACGTTTTATTGAAAATATAACAGAAAAGTTTAAAATTTATTGATTTTTAGCAATTTGAATTTTTAAAATTTTTTATCAAAACTTAATACGTTTGTCCTAAATCTAATCAAACTTTCTAACGATTTTAATAAAAATCTTGCACAATAGCCGACAAAATACGTTATAACATATTTCTTTTTAAGTTGTAAACAAAGTCTAAAAAATTGCCACAATTTTCATTTAATTAGTGAAGAAGGATTTTGAACTGAAAACTTCAATAATAAAAAATTCTCTGGAAAAATTATCTAAAGATTTAATATTTATATAAAAAATCTATAGATTCTGCAAAATCATAAATTCTTACAGAATTTTATTTATGGTTTTTAATTTGTATTTTTTATCAATGTGAATAGTTAAAGCCATAAAAAGTTCCTTTGAAGAATCTTGGAAACAAAAACTGAAAGATATTTAGAATAAATTTGAAATTGCAAGAAATATTTCTACACCAGTGTTTGGCAGAGCATGAATGCTTGGATGCATACGATTATGTATTTTATTGTTGTGTTTTTTTTTTTGTTTGTTATAAAAACTAAAAATAAAAAAGATTTAAATCCTGCATAAAAGCACTGAACAATACAATTATTTATTTACATGTAGAGGAGGAAAAAAAAAGCGAAAAAAAAAGAAATATTGTTAAATCCAAGATAAGAGGATGTATATTTACAATGATGAAGTGCCTGCCTCTTCAGAATGAAAAAATGTATAAGATCACATACATGAAAACTCACAAACAAACACAATCATTTATATGAAAGGATAATCCCTGTAACGCAACAACCAACTTAAATCCCTACTACTCTACTCCTGCTAAAATGACACACATAAACACATATACGAGTACACACAATGATTGTCTCGACTTGCATATTTTTTTGTTAGAATATTCTATCAAATTTCAAACAATGCAAATGTCAGCGCTTGATTTAGAATTTTATAAAAATGTTCCTTTTTAGGCTTTTTTATTCCATTTTTTTTCATGCACCAGGATTTTTTATTTAGATTTTTGTCATGATTTTCTGATGTTGACTTTTTCCTGGTTCTGTTCTGCATGGATTTTGTCTACGTTTTTCTCAGTCGTTTTTATTTCTAAAACAAACAACAACAATTATTGTTATATTATTTAAGTAAACACTTTACAAATAAAAATAAATGGGAAAAATAGCAATGAAAAATATGAATATTCAACGAATATTTCATTATCGTCGAGCACCTTAAATCATGCTGCGTTTGACTTAAAAACCCTTAATGTATGCAACAAAATTTCAATGCTAAAACAACAAACATTTTTATGGAATATTTTAGTATTAAAAAAAAATTAAACACTGACAAGAATGAAGTTGCCATCCATAAAATGGGAAATTAAAACACACAAAAAAATATTAATATCTTTTAATAAAAAAATCATAAGGCAGAAAATTAGTTTTATATTGGAATTTTCCTTCAACCTCCTTTAGCTTTCTGAATATTATTTTTGTCTTCCCAGAGAAAAATAACTTTAGCACGAGTTTTGTAAGAGCAAAGGGAAAGAGTCAGCCAGTTATGAGGTCAGGATGGAAACTTACTTTATTGCTAACAAAAGAAATAAAACAATAATTGTTACATTATAACGAAAAGAAAAAGAAAACAAAAAATAAAACATATTTTCAGGTAACTCATCTACAATGCTCATGCACTATAAGTATGCTTCAAATTATCGTTGGAATACCTTCAGGGCTGGAATGAATATTTCACTACTCAGAAATATGACCTCATTTGTAGTAAATGAATTTTTATATTAAAAGAATATAACCAGAAGAAAAAGTGTTAAAGAATTAAAATTTCTTTTGCTCAATAGCGAAATTTAATTCTCTTAATTTATTTTAGCCTTAAAGTAGACAACAGTTAAAATGTAATTTTATATTTTCAAACTGAATTAAAATTTTTAAACTAAAACTCTTTTTTGTTTTTCTTTTCTTTGCAGGTAAGCATAATTTTTAATTACTCGAAGTTTAAACTGCTCCATTACACATACATATATATTTTGCTATGACGGCTTTGTATATGTATGTGTGCAATTAGCAAAACTGCCGGCAAGTATTAATTTTTCATATCAATAACGTCTCAAAATAACCAAAAAAAATTGTTATTTAGTGAACACAAAACACTTTAAATTTAACTTAAATGTAGTAAAAACTATTTAAATCAAACAAAACACTGATCAGCCGTGTTGTTTATGGAATTAATTAAAGACATTGTTTAGCTTGAAATTTGTAATGTTGTGTTATTTGTACTTCCAATCGCGCTACAACAAAATAAATTGATGAGAACCAAAAACAATATACATAATTGGGTATCTGTGTTTTGAAGGTTTATCTTTTACCTTTGTTAGAAGAGACCTTAAATATCCAATAATTTTGCGCGTTTTCTGTAGTGATTCGGCCTAAATATCTTACAATTCTTACGTTTTAGAGAAAATGTTTGCTTAGCAATTTTTTATTAACACTGCAAGAAACAAATTAACCTTCTAACTCTTCGCTGTATAGGCCTTTTTTTTCGTTTTAATTAGGACCAGCACTGAGGGGATGACCCCTACGTATGCAGTGCACTGTGCCGGAACTCAGGGAGAGGGATAGGGTAGAGAAGATAGATGTTGAAAATTTAGAAGACTCTTCTTTGCGCGTTATGGTAATTTTTAAGGCAGTGTTGAGGCGCCTCCGGTGTTAAGTAGACACATTAACCTTTTTAAGCTGTATTAATTGTTTTAGTTCGCCGATTTTTCTGCTAACCGACAAAGGAGGGCGATGTTGTGTACATTAGCTTGGAACAGCATCAATTGCTGTCGGAACAGTTTTTAGTGACCAGTGCTATGCCTTCATCACTTAAATAGTCCGACAACAATTAATACAATGTCTCACTAATGTAAATTTGAGAAATTAATGATGTTGATTGACTTGCTCTGGCCAGGGTTTGAACCCAAGCCCCAAGTCATTATTTGCTAAGTAGTCAACGCGCTAACGACTTCAGCCAACACCACCCTCAAACTGGGCTGAAATATTACCCTTAAACACCAATTTATTGGGTTTTAATCTTTTAGAAAAAAAAAATTTTTTTGATTTGGTATGAAATTGACCCTTAGATCTGAGTTATTTCTGATAATTTAATTGAATTTTTTAACATCTTTTAACAGCTATTTCATTTCATATATCAACATCATTTTAGTATACAATTAACGTAATTAAGTCGCCTGGGCCGGATGGTATTCCAGCACTGGTCTTGAAACAGTGCTTTTCGACGTTAGCACGTCTATTGGCACGCCTGTTTAGCACTTTGTACCATCCTGGTGAATTTCCAAAGTGTTGGAAGGTTGCCAATGTAACGCCGATCCCTAAAAAGGGGGAGGCCAACAACCCTGAAAATTACCGCCCAATTGCAATTTGTTCTGCGCTTTCCAAAGTAATGGAAAGTATGTTGAATTTCCATCTTGTAAAATATTTGGAGCTCAACAGTTTATTTAGCGACCGGCAGTATGGTTTTCGTAGGGGCCGCTCTAAGGGGGACCTACTAGCTTTCCTTTCGGAGAAGTGGTGTAATAGCTTCTACGTCAAAATTCTAACCCTATCTACTCTTTTGCAGATGACAGCAGCTTAGTTCATTCGTATTCATTCAGCAACAGCCCAAACACGTCGGAGATCTGGGCAATGCGACAAAATATGAATGATACGCTAAATCGGGATCTACTGTCAATTTCGAATTGGGGTCATGCTAATAGGGTCAATTTTAACGTACGAAAGACCCAATGTGCTATGCTCACGCACAGACGTATGACCAGACATGCTGCTCCATCTCTAAATATGGATGGTAAAGATATTGAGGAATCAGAAGCTCTTGATGTTCTTGGCATGAAAATACATTGTGATGTTCGATGGAATGATCACAATTTTCATGTCTCAAAAGAAGCATTGAAGTGCCTCGGCTTTTTAAGACCGTGTAGGACATACTTCACTCCATCTGAAAATGGAATACAACTCTCATGGATGGGCCGGTGCTTCAAAATCTATTTTGAAGTTACCCGACCGCGTACAGGATAAGGCGAAGAAGCTTATCGGTGACAGTAGGGTAGCCAACTCTATTGACTCACTGGAGCATCGACGCAATGTTGGGTATGTTTCGTTGTTCTATCGCTACTACAACGGAATATGCTCTAATGAAATCAGGGAACTTGTTCCCGAAACCCGTCAGTTTTCATGTACAACACGCTCTTCATCAAGAGCACATCCCTTTGTGGTCGATATGTCATTGAACCGCACTACGCATTACAGAGAGAATTCGTACTTTGGCCGTACTGTTCGTATGTGGAATATACTCCCCGCAGAGGTCTTTCCTACCACTTTCAGTGTGTCAGGGTTCAAATCGAATGTCCAGAAACACTAATCTCTTTATCCTCCTTCCCAAAACCCATTTTCCTAGTTCCGGCTCAATGCTTCGCATACGTAGGGGTCTTCTTCTGAGTGCTGGTACTAATTAAAAAAAAAATACCAAAGAGTTTGGGGGTTAAAACTTTCCACGAATGTGTTTTTCCTAGTGTTTTGCATAAAATGTAAGAATTGCGCAAATTTTCTGGACCAATTCACTATAGATTTATGGAAAAAAGGTTGGGGAAATTTAACAACCCCCTCCTCCCCACCCAACTCTATCCGACAACACAATGGGGCGATGAAAACTTTTCAAACACCGACAGATGTGTATTTGTTTCATATCTTGTTGATATGAAACAAATTTTATAGTTCAGTTTAACCAGGGCAACCAGAAATTTTCTATTATATGTATATATGTAGTTTCGTCATATTGAGGAACGCATGATATATTTACAACGTATCAGATTTTCATACGAATTTAGTCATCGATTTGCTACTGAATATTTATCAATTGCTTCAAAATTTTCAAAAAAAAAATGTTTTTTTCTTAATATAATTATAATCAATTGCCAAAGGGACTTCAGATTTAGCTTTTCGAAATACATGATCTTTTTTTACTGTACTGCAAAGTACTGCAGCGCACACAGATTAAAGATGTAAATGACTTATTGTTAAGCTTTTTAATAAAATATATTAAATAAAGTGATGTTTTAAAACCAGATAATTTTCTTTTTGCTTTGTATATGATATTTAACTTGTGATAAAATTGTAAAAGAAACTCATGCCATCTGGATGCAACTCCTCATCATCTTCTTAACAAACAAAAATGAAGCATTAATATTTTTGAATCCATAAAGCCAGTGTGGTTGGGAAACATTGCATATCTCTGAGCCTGTGAGTGAGTTCGAGTGTACTCGTATTGTATGGATGGATGAGTTTTTGATATCGAAATATTTTACAAGTATTTTCCGTGTTTTATAGAAATATTTCTTTTTTTTTTGGGTTATAAAAAATGGAAAAGCAAAAAAAATTATATTATTCCATTCGATTACATGCTCAAATCTGATTTGATTTTTAATGTTTTGTCTTTCTCTTTTTTCAAAAAAACATTTATGATAAACTTTTTGGGTGGTTAAGAGAATACTTTGATTTTTCATTGATATTTTTATCAATTCTTCCTTTCCTCCCATTTTTTTTTTCATACTTTTTTTAAATAAATTCCTTTCCTGCGTGCTTGTATTGTTGAATGTAGTCTTATTGCTTTTTTATATATTTTTTTATTATCTGACGATGATGATGATAATAATGAACGGAAAAGCTGCCAACATGATGCTGATGGAGTAGAAATTCGATATGGATTTTGGGAGTATGAGATAAATAAATATTAGTTTCATATACGCTATAGTTTGGTGTAACAAAAAAAGACAAAGGAAGTGACCCACAAACGAATGGTCTGCAAAGTAAATTCCCCCTTTTTTATATTTGGGTGCGAAAAATTACTAAAAATGATAAATTTCAGCAATTTATTAGATAAACAATCATTTTTAGAGAAATGAGTTTTGATTATAATTTTATTTATTAGAAAAGGAAATTTGGGTTGCAAATAAATTATTTGTTAGATTGATAGAAGAAGAAGAAGTTGTAGCAAAAGAGAGAAAAAAAAAACAAATCGTACATCAAAATCGAAATTTGGGCATACGCCCACAGAAAATTCTATCAGGAGTGTGTGGAATTGTAAATTTTACAGAAATGAAAGTTTTTAGAAACAGTTTATTGTTTTACCAAATCGGTCATTAATTTTGTTAAAGAACAACAACAGAGAATGCATTCAATAAATGTCATTAATAGAAAATATATAAAAAACTTTTTTTAGTATACATTTAGGCGTTGCGACAGAGAATTCAAATATATAATTCTTATATTATATTCCGATCGTTTTTCATTTACAGTCTTCAGATTTCGATTATTTTGTATTTCGATTCGACAGTGATAAAGTGTTTGTTAGCCACAGGCGTTTGTTTCAATTGATTTTACTAGCAAAGCTTTTTTTAATTAACTTATTTTCCGGACGCTCCTAAAAGTATGCATGTTTTCTATTGTTAACTACAAAATAAATTAGTTAAAAAATTCATTGTCATTTTGAATTTTAAAAGTGGTTTGATTACAAACAAAATTGTCGTTTTTCGTTTTCTAAAGACTCAACTTGAGTTCTGCGACATGACATGTATATTTTACTTGTTCTATTAATAAAATTAATGAGAATCCAAATTAAGCAAACTAATTTCTTTTAGGCAATTTGCTTCCTTGTTACGAACACTAAAAATCTCTGTTTGAAACTTATTTCATACAATAAGAACAACAACCAAAACAAACATTGCTTAACAACTACTCACGCACTAAACACTTGCATTCTTTTAGGGACAAGTGGTTTTATTTTATTTTTGTGGCAAAACACTTTATAGGGATTTTGTTGTTGTAGTTGCAGAATGAATGTTGTTAACAACACATTCTCATTTAAATTTACAACACATCCTCGCATAAAATTGTTTCACTTTTATTATGTCATTTTAACTAAGAATGCAGGTTGCGTTCTTGTAAGCATTTCTGCATGTCGAAGCGTGAGTGTGACGTAGTTTGAAAGTAGACATTTCTATGGATGTGTGTACTTCGTTTTAAAGTAAAAGTACAAGTGCGACTACAATTAGATAGTGTAAGAATATAAAGTGTGTGTTTATTATGTTTAACTAAATGCATACTTTTGCTAGATGCAACCCAAACTAAGTGTACACTAACTTTGCTCACAGCAGTGTTTTTATTATTATTATTATGTATAGCATACCTTAAGGGTTTTGTAATTGTAATAATCATGTCAACTTTTTTTATTTGCAACATGTATACACATGAGTTGAGATTACAACATGTGGCGGAATAAACGTGTTAAATCTGCACAATTTAATTTGAACTGCCAGAAAAAAAGCGAATTAAAGCAAAAAAAAAAAAAACAGAAACGTTTTTACCTGCTCATTAAAAAAACATAAAGTTTATACACCCCCTTACGACAATTACAACAAAAACTTGTATATTATAAAGTATTTATTTTTTTTTAATTACACTACGAGTATTTTAAAACGTTTAAGGGAAAATAAAAGTGTTTGGTTACTCCAGTCATTATATTTATAGTACAAGATGCTGAAAATTTTAAATAAAATTTTATTTGGTTTATTTATATTTTGCAATATTAAAATCACTTTTCTTTTATTTATTGACAACTATTTGTTATCCGTCCGTCATTCCGATCATGTTTATTTCATGTTACTATTGTAGTTTTATATTCCAGTGAAAAAATTTGCATATCTTAAGGCGTCACTTTAATTTATTATTGGTTCCTTAAATAGTTCATACTTTTTTTAAAATATTATTGGAAATGAAGTGGGTAAAAAGTAATTGTCAACTGCATTGTCCCAATTCTTTTTAAAAATATTTTTTATTAAAGTACTTTTTTTTTTAAATATGTACGCACTTCGAAGTATTTTCTGCCAAAAATAATAAAAAACTTAAATATCACATGTCTTCAGAAAATAAAACATTTTTAAATACGAGAATCTTTAAAAGCAACTAATTTTAACAAAAAACAACTTTTCCATAAATTGTCTTTTAATAAAAGTACGTTTGGTGGGATACAACTGTGTACTTGTACATGTAAATAGAAATAATTTTCGGATTAAAGTACCTGTTGATTAAAATTAATAAGAGTATATTTTTATGAAAATGAAACTAAATCGTGGTAAAAGTACTTCTTGTAAAAAGTACTTTTAAAAGTCCTTTTTATAAAATTAACGGTTGAATAAAAGTAATTTGTGAAAAAAATATCTCTTTAAGTGCATCTCTTAATTAAATAATCTTGTGACAAAAGCTGTTTTTGATAAAAAAAAATATCTTCACCGTAAAGTAAAATATTTGGCATATATTTAGGCGCTCTAAAAACATTTCTTACCCACCCAGCTTAATTTGCCGTAACTGCAAAATCAAATTTAACTAATTTTAAATTAAAGGCAAATCTGTAGCATTTATTATAAATTACTACCTATTTTATAACCCAACTCGTACTTTCAATCTACTGGCTTTTCTGAATCGTCTTCCATTTCAAAGCTCAGTGTCAAACATACAATGCAATCAAGTACATCTGCAAAAATGCAACAGAAAACCCTACAATTTTCTAGACTTTCTAAAAATAAAAGGCTTCATTATAATACAAACATGCAAATCACAACAAAAACAGGAAAACAACCCAACACTCCAACAACTATAGAATAGCAAGAATTTGGACGAAAGCAACAACACCAACAAAAAATTTAAATGAATGACAGCAAAAATGTTAAATTAGCTCATTACCAAGAAATAGTGAAAGCAGCATAAAAGTAAAGAAAATTTAACTCAACCTTTTCCTGTTTTCCTAATGAACTGACTTGCAAGGACTAAAATAAAGTAGAAATAAATTTAAAAAACAAATGCAATCATTAAGAAGAATGTATGGTTGACATTACGTACATACGTAACATTACGTACAGCTTAACGATAAATGTGAAAAGGAAAATGGGAAGTAAAAGTAAAACCACAAAACACAGCTTTTGAATGTAAAACGAATTTAAATAAAAAGAACTAGAATGAAATAGAGGAGAAAACAGTGGAAATTGGTTACATGAAGAGCTTTCAAGAAAACCACAATTACTGTCTTGAGTAGAGGAAAAATTATAAGGATTAATTAAAGGGAATAAGGAAACCAAAAAATAAAAGCGTAGAATATTAAAAACACTATTTACATGAATGTAGCGACATGACCAACATCTCATTCTACTGAACTTAATCAAACTTAAGTTAAGAAAAGTATGTACCTTTAAATCAGTTTGTTGGCCACAGGTGTGGTTCTAGTCTATGGGACGTGAAAGGATGCTTTCATTCCTTTCTGCTTGAACTTGCAGACTATGAATACCATATATTTTCATGACACAAATTGAACTGACTTTAAATATTTTCAAGACCTTAAGACATTCACAGTTGTATATTTGGGTGCCACCGTGGCTAATACTTACTCCGGAGGTTGCCGGTTCGATTCCGGCCAAATATCATAGATGTTTTCTGCAGACAAGCAAATGGCTTTACGGAGTTAAGCTTAAAACTTAAATGCTACAAATAAAACTTTAAAAACTCCTTAAATAATAATATCGCCGTCTTGTGGCTTTAATTTTTGTCCAAGTAAATATTTAAGCTCAAAATTTCAATTTAAGGCGTGTTCTTTCTACAAACTTTTTGTTTAACTACATTAGAGAAAAAGCAAGACTTAATAATGACTTCCTGCCATATTTTAAAAATAAATAAAGCTTATAACTTATGATACAATTATTAAAGAAGCATACTTTTCGGCTGCCATTAATATGAAAACTTGAAGTATACTTTTCAAACAACACTCATTTGTGCGCTTTAAATTGTTAATACTTGCGAAACTTTTATGTGTTCTTTTTTATTTTTTTTTGTGATCACTGTTGAAGACAATGAAGCAAGCGAAGAAATTAAAAACTTTCCGCCATCAAAATTTCATATCTTTTTTTTTGTTTCAACACGACGGAGGGAGGAAAAAAAAACTTTGCCAAGCCTTGAGCAAATAATTAAAGTATAATAAACATGTTCTATTGTTTATTCCGGCAAACTCTTTTTTCATCTCTCTTGTTTTTATTTTTATTATTATTATTTAAACAAATATTAACATTGAATAATTATTATGCAATATTAAACATAAAAAATAAAACTCAAGATGTGCAATTTGCTTATTTTTTTCGTTTATAATTTTCTCATTTGTTCCGGTCTCTTACACTTTCTCTGTAGTTCCACTTCGCCTTAGACAATTTTGTTTCTTATAAAAACTGATAAAAAAAAAGAAAATAAAAGAAAGAAAAAATAATTTAGATGGTTAAATGAAAATTTCTAGTACACGTAAGCCTGAAGAAGACAGAACAGTACCAGCCAGCAACAGCAAACACAAGAAGAACAAAAAAAAGTCGAAAGGATACTTGTATGTGTTTTAAGGATCTTTAAAGTTACCAAACAAACATTTTAGGTTTTTTATGTTATATTTTTTTTTCTATTTGGCATTTCCCTAGTCGACTTCTTATTTAATTAAATTTCTATAGACTGTTGGCATAAACTTTCATCGTCATTAGCTAAATATATATTCTTTTACTTCAACTCGAAGAAGATATTTTTGTTGCGGCTGTTGTGTGTGTTAGAAAAACAATATGAAGGACTTAAAAAGGAGGCGAATGTAAACAAGAACGATAACATATTTAAGCTACAACAAACAGTTATTCAAGTGTGTGTGTGTATATGTGTGTAGGTGTATTCTCCAAATGATGACGATGATGATAAAATTATATTTTAGTATTTAAATATAATTTTACAATGTCACGCACATGTTTAACTTGTTAAAAGCACTTAAATTAAATGGAGGCATATGAAGACGAAAAAATGGCAGGCAACAAAAAGTTATAAAAGAAAAATGGCTAAATACTGAAGCATTAAACTCAGAAAAGGGGTCGATTAGCAAAAGAAAACCAAAAAGTAAAGAAACTCAACAAACGGGCCACTTCAGCAAAAAAGAAGGTGTTGAACAACAGCTTGATGCATTAAACTGCATATACTCGTAACATTGACTTTGCTGTTCTGAAAGGCATAAGGAGCAAAAAAAAAAAGAAAAGATTTCTTAAGCACCACCAAGTGATATTGACATTGCTTCATGTTTTCTTAACATTTATTTTGAGAGTTCTTTTCTTGTTCTCTAAAGAAATAAATGGCCAGGATGTGTAATGGAATTAACAAAAAAAGAAATTAAAAGATCTTTAAAGATTTTCAAAATCTCGAAAAAATTTATATCACATTATTTCAATGAATGAGATTCATTTGGCAAAAGTACATTGATTCAATGTCCTGTTAAACGCCTGCTATACGAGTATTTTCTTGCTATAAAAGTTTTGTTTTTCATTTTAATATTTTTTTTACTTAATTTATAGACGACACAATTAAATCTGCTATAAATTAAAAGTTAATTAATTTATCCTCTAACATATCGATAAATCATTTAATACAATACTTATATACGAGTAAGTGGTTATAATCCTCGAAATATTCACGCATATACGAAAGGCTTTTAAATGTTCATTAAATTAAACTATACCTTCAGGCCAATGCCACGTACTTACACATATAAACTGTATGGCAACAATAAAATCAAACTTATATTCTCAACAAACAATTGCACTTAAATTCCAAATGTATAGGAAAATTTTTCTAAAATTAATTTCCCAAAAAAAAAAAAAAAAAAAAAAACCGTTATTCATAATCGTTATACTTTTACAAGTCCAATATATGTTATTATATTTGGCTCATAAAGGTATGATAGGTATATTATTTTATTTTAAATAAATGTTCATTCTGCGTTTTACCTTCATTCACTCTCTACGGTTTTCTTAACTCCCTTTTTTATTTGGCAAATCATTTTAGTTAACAATGTTGATTTTTCCCTTAAAAGATTTGCAAACCACATACAAATTGTTTTATTTAATTTTTTTTTCGGGAGAGAGTGTGTGTGTGAGTTATTTTAAAATTGTTTGCATGGTGTACAATAAGGAAAGGGATGTAGATTTTGCTTTCAGTACCAAGTTTTTTTTATTGTTCCTATCTTTTTTACTTTCTCTTTAAATTAACAAAATTATTTTTCCCTACCACATCATGTTCTGAAGAGTATTTCACATGTTTTAAAATAAAATTCTATTGTACTTGTACTTTGATTCCAGACTTTTTCCGCAAAATATTGGAAAACTATATAAGGCAAAGGAGTCTGTATATAATCCGGACAAAACGGCAGTGTTGAGATCCAAATACCAAGCCCATGTCACAGTGGCAATAACTGAGAGTAGTCAGCATACCTTAAGGGTCGTCTAAAATAATTCAAATACTGACTGTACTTAAATTTATTTATAATACGTTACACTTGAATATCTCTAGCGAATTTCGTGATTGTATTCAATTGCTTGTAGTATTTTAAGGTGTGCGTAGCGCACCGTATCACTTTACGCTTGATTTAATGCGCACTAGTGTTTTTTTTTAATTTATATCCTTTAGTTTGTGTAAACAAAAAAAACCATTCATATACAATTTGTAATAGTTTAGCTGATAATAACATTTCAACTCATACACACGCACACTCACTTATACATGTTCAAGTATTCATATAACTTTGACAAGCTGCTACAAAAAAGTACTTTTATTTATTCATTTCGAATGTTTCTTCTAAAGTGAAACGCAGACTGCATTTTTTTTTTGTCGTTGCTATTGAGGTTTTTTCTTTTTTCCTTTTTTTCATGGAAAGCCAAAGGCGATACATCATTTCGCTATTGAATTTATTGTGTGATTTTCTACATCGCTATTTATTAAATGTCAGAGGTTAAAAGGAATTTATTCCACGTTTCAACACGAACTTGAAATATGATTTCAATAGTTAAAATTTTAAGTTCAATGGTCTTCAACATATTTATCGAATTGAATGAGAAGTTTTTTTCGAACATTTTCCTCGAGTATTATCATACAATCGATTTGCAGAAAAGAAAATAATTTTATATAAAATGTATTTGCTTTCGACCCCAATGGGTCGTTAAAAAACTATTTACCTCAAAATTATTTCCATTTTGAATTAATTCATTTCAAGTGGCTGATAAATTCAGACATGACTTCTGGTTTAAACTCATTTCCTTTAAACGGTCATTATTAAAAACCACATACTGCTACTTTCGCACTAACACTCACGTAGTCACTCACTCTTTCACACTGACTAACATTTTGCAGACAAAAAACAATTTGCACATAATAATGTGTGTGACATGTGTCGGGTTAACAAAGCACACTAACACAACAAACAAGAAAACAAAAAATAGAAAAGCTTTTAAGTACTCCAGACTGGAAGCGCTCATATGATGATGATGCTTCAGTATTTCCTTTATAGTTGGGAATTTATTTTGCCAAAAAAGGAAATCCTTGTTTCTTATGTGAGTGTGTGTCTGTTTTTTTTTTTTTTTTGGTTTTTTATGTAAAATAAACAAAAATATGATTGACTTTCTCGCCCCACAAACATATTTAGGCAAAGTATGGTCTTTACATATTTTCAGCACCTTTTGTTTTGTTGTTGCTTTCCTTGTACTATATTTTTTTTTTTTTTTGATAACGTGAGAAAAAGCAAAAAAAATCCGTTTCCTTTGCTCACTCATAAAAGGGTTTTCAAAGTAATAATATGCTAAAAAAAAAATAACCAATGCAGAATTCACTTCCAGCCATGATGCGATGCCTCAAAAAGTGGTGGTGTCAATGTGTAAATAAGGAAAACAAATGGTGGAAAACACATGGCAGACATGTCATCCTATTGCCTTCCAATATCATCTTAGTTGCTGCTACACTTATAAAAACTAATGGCTTTTAAACGTACGATTAGTTTTTTGCCTCTAAGTGATAAAAGAAATAAAATCATTTTCTACTTTGCTTTTTAAAGATAATATTGATTGTATTTTTAAGGTATTTTGTGAACAAACACCATACAATTTAGACACTGTATGGTGTTTATTATTATTCTTGTAAACATTTGTAAATAATCTTTTCTAACAATTCTATTCTAATACAAAAGAAAAATAGCCTTAAGCCATAATTTGTTTAGTAAATTCTAAACTGATTTGATTATACAGAAAAAAAAAGAAAAGCTATTTAAGCTTTTCGGCTTTGAGCAAAAGAAAATACTATTACTGCAATAAAGATTTGAAAAGACATTTAATATGCTTAGAATTACAAAAGTTTCAGAAATAGTAAAACAACATACATATTGACGTATATCTAAAACTACTAAGCCGTATAGGTAAATACTTATGTAGAATTGGACTATGATCGTATTTAAGCTTTCCTATAATTGTGTCGATTCTTTAATCTGCACAATTCACTTTTTTTTGCCATAATCATGAACTTACATGCATGAGCAATGCATGTATTAGCGCGTGTATTAGTAAGAAGTTTAAACTTGTACAGCTCCAAAAATACTCAACTGACAATAACCCACAGTATTTCGTTCACTTCTGCGAATTAACAGATTTTAATTTGCTACAAGTCTTGTGAAAATCGGTTAAAGAATGTTGCCATAAAGTTCATCACAAAAAATGATCTTGCCTATTAATTATACTGATAACAAATTTTATATATCGCTGGTTTAATAAAAAAAAAAGTTTCTCTTACACGTGAAGTATTATTAAAGTTAATGTGACTTTAACGTCGTTAAAATTTTGTAAGGACAACCCCATTTTCTTAAGCACTTTAACTTTGTCAATCGTTTATGCATAAGAGGGTAAATTTTCAATATCTTACAGAGAACACAATTAATTGAATAAAACCAATAACAAAAATTAATTTTACAAGTGCATTTGATTTAAGATACTAGTTTGTTTGCCTCTCTGAGGGCGGTATATACATGAGCTGATTACCAATAAGCGTACGAAAAGCGATTTGGAAAAAATCGAGATAAGATTTTTAATCCAAAAATATAACGTTAAACTTTAGCCAGCCTTTTTTTTATTTTATAACAGTACGCCTAAAAGTCCACTGCATTTGTAATTTATTTTATACACAAACTCCTGGAGCCCTCGAAAAACTTATACGCCCATACTTATTTTCTTTAAGGCAATATAATTTTTAGAAAAGTGGATGGTATTACAATAATAATGTTCTAGTCTAAAGCTTTTTTCGTAAAATCTACGAAAGTTTTTTTTTTTTTTTTTGTAAAATATTTCAGTGCAGAGGAACGCCAAGACATGATATTTTTAATTTAATTTGACCAAAAAAAATTTGCTCTTTGATCCAAATTAATTATATAAACTAAATTTGATACCCCTATAACGATTCACAACCCAACTAAGTTGAAAAATCATTGTTGTGACTCAAATATTTGTCTGTCTATTATGATTCACAACCAATTTTATTGGAAAATAATTAAGTGGAGCAACAAAACTTTCGATTAGTTTTGAGTTTATCAAGTTGGTGTTATTTTAAATATTTTTTTCCTATTAATAATAATTTTTACCCCTATTATGATTCACAACCTAACTAAATTGATTTGCCAATGTTACAACTGGACATAGCTTTTCTTGTATTGCGATTCACAACCCCCGTCTTTCAGCTTATCGACGACAAATACCTTAACAGCTGATCAAAAGTTGAGTTTAGTTGGAAACCATAGTAATAATTTGACAACTACATCTCAACTATTAATTTGGTTGTGAATCCTAATAAGGACATTATGTTAATTGATATTGATTGTTTGTGTTATTCCATTAAATATATGTCATGTCTAATCCTTTTAGAGATATAATATTTTAATTTTATTTAACTAAATGAGAAACGCTAATCATAATAAGAAAACTTAAACTCAATAAACAAATTACGTTTTACTGAGCAAAGGGCTTCATAAATCGTCAGCTAAAACGCAAACGGCCCTAACTAACAAAAGATCTTAAATCGGTTTCTTGGTTGATTCTGATGCATTGCATCTGACCGAAATTAGCGATTTTATTAACGAAAAACAAACGGTGCTATCTACAAAAGCGTTTATTTGATAAACGCAAAAAGACTTAAGTGACCGTTTGTATGGGCAACATTGAAAAATGACAAACAAAACTGATAGATTTGACTGTTCAAGAAATTGTTTCTTAAAGGAAAATGAAATTAGCAAAAAAATTAATTATTTCAATTTCCTTTTTGTGATGCAATACGAGAATTAAAATAAATTAATATACATATAATAAAAAATGTTTATAATTAAAATATATGATAAAACTATTTTGCATTAGAGTGTAGATAGGGGGGCCTTTGGTTTCAGAAAACTAAGGTACAAAATAACTAACAAAGCCACTCAAATATCACAAAATGTGATTTTATTCTGCCAGAAATCAATTGGTCACATCTTTTTTAATTACACTGGTGAAAATCATGCTGATTGAAACTATACTTTTTGTTTAAGACAGTGTTTTGCTTCTCCTGTAAAATTTCAAAAATGTTAGTTAGGGCCGTTTGCGTTTTAGCTGACGAAATATACATATATATATTTTTGTATGTCACTTTGTGTTGTTACTCATCAAAAACAAATATCAAATAATTTTTTATTTAAATTGAATTTCTTCGGCAAAAGCTTGCCGTAATAGTTTCGAATATTACAGAATGCTGTGTGCATTTTCAATTCATGTCCATTGTTCACAAATTTTATACAAATTGAAGAAATCAAAGAGATTTTTGTTGTCAATTCAAAACACAAATTGATTGCATTGAAATGAGAATTTTAATTTGAAAATGGTTAAGAGTATTTCTGTTCTCTAGATAAAATCTATTTGATAATTGTATTATGAAAATTTCCAATACATATAGATTTTGTATAAAAAATTGTTGTAAATGTAAGTGAATTGCAATTTTTTATTTGAAATGTTTAAATATTCCTTACATTTTTTAATTGTCTTGTGAAAAGGATTATGCAACAACATCAACTTGGTAGATAAAATGACTATAATATTTTTGTTGAGACATCCTTTGACTGCAAAAATAGTCCAAATTAAAAATTCTTAGATATATAATAATTTTTTAAATAAAATTTTAACAGCTCATAGATATTTTTGCAGAATCAGAATGGGTGGTTCAGAGACTTGAGTTAGTTTTTAAATTCACAAGATATATTTTAATGACCTTAATAATCTTAGCACTCCCCCAAAATTAATCCCATGTATAAACTTTCAAAACGCAGCGCGGGTAATTTTTTCTGTACCCTCAAAACTGGTAAAAAAAACTCCTTATTACTGGCAACGAAATTAGTAAAATTTCAAGTTTATTTTTACAGTTTTCTATTTAAAAAGATTGTTTCATAAATTTATCCTTTAAATACAACCCATTTTAGGGATGTAAGAAGCAAATGTTCTCTCTGTTAAAGCAATCTAAATTGTTCTACCATTAAAAAGAATTGGATTTAATTTCTAATGTTCCAGAACAGAATTTATCAAGGTTATTGGCCAAAATATTAAATTAAAAAAATCATCTGGCACTTGGCCAGTGACAGCAAGTTCCAGTATTATTGAATGTTGCAATAACTGGTATGCATCTAATTAACTTTGCCAAAAGACAAGATTTTATATAAATTCCATTTTGTTTGCATTTTAGTAAAATAACATATCATATGTTTTTTTCTCAGGATTTGCACTGTAAACTATTGGATGAAAATATCAAAAGTTTATTACATATTTATAAGTCAGGTTAAAGGTATTTGAAGATTTTTTGCCCGGATAGAAAAGGAATTTCATTTCATTTGTATGTATGTATGTTTGTATGTATGCAACTGAAACAGCAGACAAATGATACATTATTTATTCATATGAAATGCTGGAAAGTCATACAATTAGATTATATTATAGTTTATATTGCAAAGGATGCCAGGCAGCATACATACTCGTACAAATATAAACGAGTACATGACCATGCCATACATGCATAATTTTTGTTATGAGCCATCCCTATTTTGGTTGTATGTTTAGTGGAGTTGTTACAATAAGTTGTTGTAGTTGTAACTGTTATTTCGGCCATAAAATATGAAATACTCTTATGAAATGTTTGTGTTATGAGACTTGTAAATGTAATGAATACATTTATGTTTGGGAAGTAAAATACCGAAAACACAGCCATAAAGTCCTTAAACAAACACATTTGTATATTATAAACATACTTACATAAATTCCTGCTGTATTTGATTATGATTATTATGTATGCTTGTGTGCATAATGGTTTAAATTTTTGTTTGCTGACTGTTGGCTGGTGCTGCTTAGCTTCCCTGCCCTGGCCACATAAAATATATCCTTTTTCCAGGAGCCGGCAAATGTAGCCTTATAATGTTTAAATATTTATTAATATTTGTAAATTTTATTTCCTACATAAGTTTCGGCTTCATCTGTTTCGTTTTTTTCCCTTTCTTGCTGACATGATTGTTTGTGGCTGAGTGTAGCTTTGACTAGAGTTCCTGTTTTACTATTTCGTCAGTTTATTTTTTTATTCATCAATGCTCAGGAAACGGCTATAAAATGTAATGTAATTACATAAAGGCTATTGGATGGTTTCTGTTTCGATTCAATATTTATTTTTATTTGGCTACACTCACAAAAAAAAAAAAAAAATAAAAGACATGTACTAAATTTAAGAAATTTTTTCTTAATTTAAATTTTATTAAAATTTAAATGTTGTCATACGAAAAACAAAAAATGATTTAGGAAATAACGTACTTCTGAATAGTTTATAAAACTTTGCATACTTAAAAAAGAAAAAGGTTTGCGTCAACTTAAGTTCATAATTCGTATAAAAGTTAAATTATGTGAACTGTCACGTAGCAGGTGACGAGATGCAGTAATGTGCTGGTTAGAGCGCCGATCTACTGAACCGAATCATTCGTTTCGAATCTTAACAAAATTTGAAAATAGAGTTCGAGTCAACATTCAGAAAATTTCCCCCAAGTGCTTAGCAAGGTCATAAGCCACATTTCACAGAACTAAACCAGTACACAATTATCCGAAAAAACATTATTCTTATGAACGGAAAGATGGCGTCCCAAGATGAAATTTTTACTAATTATTTTAGCAAACACTGAACTAGTTTTTAGTTAATATTATCGTGGTTTTCTCAAAAACTGTAAGAGAAAATTTGTATTTTCTGAAATCAGAAAAATTTTTTACAGAATTTCTGTTAAAATTCACAAATATAATTTTTTTTTCAGTGTACATAAAAACTTCCTTATAGTTTTTCGTTTATAAGAGTGTGAGTGTGTGTGTGAACAGTTTTGTAGAGGATGGTTGGAAACAAAAAACAAACAGAATAGTTTTTTGTTTTTTTTTTTTTTAAATAAAAATTACTATTGAAAATTGTTTTCACATTTAAGATGAATATTAAATGACGATTTTAAAATGTATTAAAAATGGAAATATAACTTTTCTGAATACAGTTTTTATTTATAGAGCAGAGAGCTTAAGAGCAGGTTTAAATAAGAAAATTCGTTTAATAAATAAAATAAAAACTAAATACTACAAATTTCGTTACTAATTTCTAGTCTTTAAAGAAAATCTTTATATCTCTCTCTTTTTCCTTAATTTACAATTACCTGTCGGCTTGTATTCTCATGAATCAATCGTCCTTATTTAAAAATTAGTTGAACAACGCCTTCAAAACTAATAAACTCTGACCAGCGACATATTGTATCAATAATTTATTTGACAGACTGTCTGCTAAAGTTTTCTGCATCTGCACTCATCTACAAAAAAATGAAAATAAAAAGAAAAAATAAACACAAAAAATAAAATGAAATCAATATAGAGAAATAAAGATACAACACGGTCGGTCACAAAGAAAACTAAAGTAATAAGAGAAAAACTAATTGTCACAACCTTCCACTTTAATGTTCAACACAAAAAAAAAAAAAAAAAATAACAAAATCAAACAAATTGTTTATCTTCAACTCTATGGATGAATTGAATTCGTCTGTCATTGTTCAACCAATGAATTGTGAATGAAATCATCAGGAAAATCTCACAAGGATCATTGTGAAAGGCAAAAATAAAGGTTGTAGATTACACTGTACAACAAAGAAGAGATTTTTAATACAAAATCGGATTTCAGTCCTAAGTACACTGTACCACATAATAATTGCTTTCTTGTTTCCAAATAAGTATAACAACTGATGATGATGGTAGAAGTTGCCACACTAGCCACGCCAATTTTGCCATTACCATAACGTGACCAGGGAAACCGAAAATTTGCTTATAGAAATGTGTTTTATGCACAAAACTTTTAAAATATGCTCTTAAAAGGACATACAACAAATCGTTTTTAATTTTTATAATACAATAATAATATTTGATTAATAAATCAGCATGTGAAATATTGTTATCGTTACATTTAAGCTAGAAGATAGGTTTCATAAAAGGGCGTAGAAATATTGTATTCAACAGCTAGCGGGAATTAATATTCTTACTGGAACATCGGCCATCAACTGTTTTTCACAATGTATCCTTGAGCTAAATTTTACAAACTCCGATGTACATATTTTCTGCAAGAATTTTTATGTTGTATAGTGTTCAACTCAACGTGTTTAAACCACATGGCTGCCTTTGGCCACAAAATAAATTGACAATTTGAAAAAAAGTCTTGCAAATAATACAAAAAAAGAACCAAATTAAATCAAAACAAATGTCATCACTCGACCAATTGTATTCACTGATAAACTATAAGTTTATGTATTGAGTTGAAGCACAAAGTCGTGTAGCTTAAAAGTTAAAAGCAACCATAAATTTATTACGTTTCTTTTATTTTGATGTTAAAATCAAAAGCACGTAATCTATTTTCTAACAACAAAGTTTAAAAGATTGAATAAAATCTATTTTACTGCTACATTTGTTTAGTTCAAAAAAATTACTAATAATAGCATGAAATGAAAAGAAATGAAGTTAAATGACCAGACGCCATAAAGGACATTTTGCAACAAAGTTTCCTTTTTTCGAAATGAATAAAATAATATTCAATACTTCTTATACGGTTTGTTAGCAGCACTCTTATGCTGGTGGTAGTTTGAGGCTAATGCTTAAGATTCTTTTTTAGAAGGGATTATGTTGTTTTCTTTGTTTTTTTTTAAAGAAAGATATATTCTTGGGAAAGTAAAATTTTAAAGTAAAAAGATCAAAAACAATTCTTTTAAGAAAAAAGACTAAAATAAAGCCGACTTCCATACAGCAATGGAGCGGGTTCAAAAAAAATCCAAAAACGAGGGCTGTCTAATTCCTTTAAAGTAGTCCTGTGTGCCTACATTTCATTGGTGTTTCTAACAAACCATCAGTAGACTTAAACTACGTTTTTACAAAAAAAGACATAAAAACTTTACTTTTCTTTGACGAAATTTGTTATAAGATTACGTTAATCTGATGTAAATCCTTTTGCATAACTCAGACTGGACAGAATTTCTAAATGATTTCATGTAAAATGCAGACATGGAAAATGTCATCCTTGTTTTCATCCTTTTTCGTAATTTAGTAAAATATAATCCAATTTCATCAACTTATTGTCAGTGTATTGATTTTACGCACTTTAAGTAAATTAATGCAGACTGCAACTAAAAAAATATATATTCCTTTTGTGAGATGACAGAATGTCATAAACTTTATAAAAGACAACATTTAGCCATTTGCTTAATATTTCTTTGCAATCGTCTGGCTTTGTGCCTTCAACTGCATTTAATGCAGAGTTGCTTAAGATGAACTCTGGAATTTTTTTCTTTTCGGTTTGCAAGCAGCTATTGGCAAAAGAGATTTGTCGATTATAGCAGCAGTCAGAGTTGTTTAAATTCGTTTTAAATATTTTTATTTAAAATTAATTAAATTTAAAATGAAAATAGAGTATCTGCAGTCCCTGTTGATTATTATTTTTTAATTAAAAGAAGTTGTGTGTTCTGCTTGGTGTTCCTTGTTATTACATTTTAATTTTTTTTTTAATATTATTAAAAGCTTTTTATAAGTTTCTTGTTCTAATCTGCTTGCATAGTATTTTTTATGAGTGTAAGTAAGTACAAGTGTTTAGTCATCTAAAATTACTTAAAGAAAAGTTACCAACTTAAACAATATGCTGCAAACATTTTTGCCCTGTGATTAGTACTAAAGGTAGATACACACGTAGAGAAATTAATTGGTTTAATAGGAAAAATGCCTTCAAAGTTCTTTTTTTTTTTTTTTGTACAGAAAAAAAGATCAAACACAAACATTCACACAGTTATTGTATCGGAAGCTGGTAGTCGTCACCTAACTATAAAGGAAACAACAATAAGATTAACTGAATAGTGAATTTGTAAACTATGAATACACATAAAAAATCTATTGATAAACTTTCATATGACTCAGCAGAATTAAATAAAAACTGTGGTAATGAAAACGTGATTAGTCTCGCAATATTATGATGACGTGCAGTCATATATTCTTAATCTGCTCAATTATTACGATATTCTGAAAAGTTGTTTGTTTCTAATAAAAAATATTTTTTGATACAAAATTAATTTATGTCAATTTTTCATGCAGCCGGGTGGTAAAAGAAGGAACAAAATATAACGAAGAGTTATAGTAGTTAAATAGTTTCGCCAATATGTTTCTCGTTTTGTTTTACATAAAATTTCTGAAGATATTTCGTACCAAAAATTAAAAGATTCAATATAAAATGAATCCGATATATCAACTTTGATAACTCTAATTTGACTACAAAAAGAAGTCGGCAAAGTTATGCAGAACAGTAGAGGTCCAAATCAATGTTTCGTAGATATCATGTATATACATTGTGAAAATTACGAAACTATGGCCAATCTAATTTTGAAATGTTGCATACCTTAGGGAGGGTTAATTAATAATTAATAAAAATTGTATAACTCAATTTCCTAGAAATATATTTTTGATTCAGATTTCATTGTTTCATTAGTAGCATCTCATACCGTTGCTTTTAATCTAAATTACAATTTTTGTATGTGTACTCGTATATTTGGTTTTTTGTATACCCTACACCAAAAATGTTAAGGGTATATATAGGTTTTTCATTGCCTGTGCAATTTCCAAAATATTCATTTAAGATCCATATATACAGGATCAGTATTGATAGGGAAGTTGAATAAGCCATGTCCGTCTGTCCGTTCGTGCTTTTGTCTGTCTGTCTGTTTGTGAAATCGATTTTCCGAAGCCACCAAAAGAGTTGAAAACTTGCGACTTGGACAGATGTGTCAGGTGTGTTTTAAGGCGATTGGTATTGATAATCAGCAAAAGAATTTATCATATATTATTTTTTATAAATAAGAATAAAAAACGTATATCTGATTTGGTGAAGGGTATACGAGTATAAAATTCGATCCAGCCGAATATAGCACTCTTACTTGTTTAAATCTAGTCTGTTACAAGCAACGACTACACAAAAGGACGAAGAAAAAAAAACCACGTGACACCAACTGAACAAACTAAAACATTAAAGGTGACGTTACTTGTCAATTGATACTCCTGTTACGACACACCTTTTCATGTTAAGCGATGTAGTCTTTTGTTTGTAACACACTTTCTAGTTGTTGCTTTTCTTTCTGTAAATTATTTTAAAAGAAGATTATTAAATGTTTGTTAGTAAAATGTGTGAGAGTGTCATTAAGGATTAGAAAACTTTCCTTTAGTTGTGTAGTCTTTTTGCTCTTTGGTGTTTGTCTAACAATTGCACTTTAAATAAGCAAATTAAAGGCGAACAAACTGTTAGTGTGAAGCTTAATTAGAATTTAATGTTTTGCAAACTACACCTGTAAAAGCAAAAGATATGAAACGTAGAAAAGAAAATATATGAAAAAACTAATTAAAATATTTTGAAATACGAGTAGTTTTAACGTAAATCGGATATTAAAAGAATTTCATTCTTGAAGTATTTTATTTATTTTGTAAGAGAATTTAAAAAGAAAGTTGTAAAATAAAAATAAGCTTCCGATGTTATAATTAATTTGTTGCTTAATTTACTAATAAATCATGTGCAGACAAAATTCAATGATTGCGTATCCATTTTTTATGCAAACATTATTATAAATTGTTTACTTTATCTAATTTAATTTATAATTAATTAAGCAACTTAATTAACAAAATGTTTGAACAGTAGAAAAATTCGCTACTTATTTCAATTGATTCTTCGGTACACCTGACAAGTATATAATCTTAGAAGCATCATGCTTGGTTTTGAAGCCTCTTTATACAATTATTGGAAAAAAATAATTATTTAAAGGGATATAACCTACACACAAACCTCCTTCTCTTTTCGTTGTTTTGCATAAAACTCATTTGGCAAACATACAAAGTTGTTCGAGTTCTATCATCAAACCCAGACATTGAGTTTGAGTTGGTGGTGCTCTCTTTTTAAAAGCTGTTACTGGTATGTGTGTGAGTGGGTGGTAACGTAATAAATTGGCTGGCATCTTTTGGCCACTTATTCTTGATAGAAATTGTGACATCTATATTCAATTTATTACTTTAGCCAATAATTAATTGGGTCATCAGTATCAGCAAAAACTCCAACAAAGAGGAAAAAAGAACCTTACTCAGCTCACTTAGGAGCCGCAACAGTAGCAGCAGCAGCAGTAGCTACAAAAGTACCAGTTGACCGACATTATTAGCATGAAGTAAAGTGCTAGAAACTTATATTTCTTGTTTGGCAAATACTTAATGACATACACCGGTTGGTGTTGGCTTGTATTTTTCAATTTATTTGCAGTTGTGGCAGGAAGTCCTTTTCGTGTTAAAGGATATAAAGAAACAACGACAAGCCAACATTAACGGTAACAAAAAGCCTCATTACGGCAAATTGATGGCGATAAGAAGGTGTGTTAGACTACAAGTACAAATTGCTAGACGGTTAATTAATAAAATGGAAAATTCTGGTGAAGCCTACAAAGAAGCAGCTGATAACTTTGTTTTGCATAAAATGATTTTAATTAATGAATAGCAATAATTTTATAAAAGAAAAAGTCAATAACTAAAGTATTGGTCTACAATACTTGTATAATAATTTAATTATTATACCCTACACCAAAATTGTTAGGAGAATTTATAGGTTATTCTTTCCGTTTGTTATATCCACAATATTCGTATGATACTCATAAAGTAAAAGTATTCCGGATCCTTACAGATAGAAAAGTTGAATGACACATGTCCGTCTGTCGATATGTCCATTGTCCATGTCTGTCTGTCTGCTCATGAAATCGGTTTTACGAAGCGACTAAAAGAGTTTAAAACTTGGATATTTGACTGATGTGTCAGGATTTTTCTTAAGACGATTCGTATTGAAAGTCATCAAAATTAAAATAAATATACTCATATATGCTTGTATGTATAAATACATTAATGTAACCATTCCGGAAATAATCTAAAAACATCGATTCGATTCGAATTCAAAAGACTTTAGCTATTCTTTTGAAGCTTGTTGGGGCGTTCTGTATATATACTTAATAATAACAGGGATGGAAGTGGCCAGGAATGAAAAATTTAAAATTTATTTTGGAATATGAAATGAAAAATGGGAAAAAATATCAAATATTATGTTTGTATTGGAGTATTAGAGCTAATATATTTTGTCCACCACGAAGACCGTACGCCCAAAATAATGTATATAAAAGATGGTGAAGGGTATGCACAATTCAGCACAACCGAATATAGCACTTACTAGTTTTTTTTAAACATACATAAACAGAAATAAAGTTAATAATATTACATAAGGTTTTCTTTAGCAAAACATTTGCTTCTCTTTTACTTTTACTGATCGTTAACGTTTTTAAATTTCCCTTGCGGTCACATTTATAAAATAAATCATAAAAATTTTAAGTCAGAAATATTGTGAAAACAACCTTTTAAAAAAATATATAGAGCAAAAGAAACAAAAACCTAAACTAACAAAGTTTTTAAAATATTTTTAAATGACACAATAAAAGTCAACCAACTAAAACCTTCATAAATCAACAAACTAAAAAAAATATAAAAAAATCTAACTAAGAAAATAGGATTCTGGTTTGAATAAATTTCGTTTAAAAAACAAAAATGAAAAAAATGCTAATAAAATTAAATTTATATCATAATAAATCTGTTGAGAAACAACAAATTTCTGTCAAATAATTTACAGACTTAACGAAAGTGTTTGAAAATGAGTTTTTAAGCAAACTCGTTAACAATATTTTTATATTCTGCACGAGGTTTTCATTCCTTTTTTGTTGTATTTGTCATTCAAATAATCGTAAAATAAAGGCAATGAACTACTAGTTTAACAGTTCTTTAGGAAAAGGAGGCGAATCTTTCTAAAAAACTAATCACAGAATATAAAAAAATATGCTAAAAACTTTTATAATGTATTAAGTCGAATTAGTACTTAGAAAAAAATTGTTAAACAAGATTCCCAGCCTGTTATTACGATTCAGACAGAACCCCACAAAGTTGAGATGTCAATGTTACAACTGAACGCAACTATAATTTTTTTTCATTGTGATTCGCAAATAACAACTTATCGAAAATAACTAAGTGAACCACATCTGATTGAATTGACTTGTATGTAAATCTAATAAAAGTTTGACAACTAAATAGAAGTGAAGTGAATCATAATATTGCATTAAAGCAAGTATTTACCTTTACAAGTATTTACTTTAAAAAATAATAATTAGTTTATCCCTACCCCTTCTTTGTATAGGGCACTTCCAGTATAGCTATAAAGGCCCAGATAAGCAATACATATAAATATTTATACAAAAACAACTTAGATAAAAGAAGTGAGATCCGCACAAAATATCTCGGCTGTAAAAAGTACTGAGATCAAAATAAGGACCAAGTTCTTGATATGTACAATTCCATCTCATTTCTAGGCAACCTGTAAGCTTGGCAAAATTTTTTTGCCTTTCTAATATGGGAAAAAATTCTTGGAAAAATATTCCCAAGCTTATAGGTTGCCTAGAAATGTGATAGAATTGTACCTATCAAGAACTTGGTCCTTATTTTGACCTCAGTACTTTTTACGGCCGAAATATTTTGGATAGGAACTTGGTCTTATTTTCATATTTGTGTCTTTGTGCGGATTGTGTTTTTCGTAAGTTTCTAAACCTATTTCGCGTATTCTTATGTAGTTTTCAAGTTATTTTTAAAATTTGGTGCCTACGCTAAGATTTTTCTACTGATATTTTGGTACAAACATCATTGCCGGAAGAACAGTCATAGAACTTTCTTTTATTTTTTGCTAAATAGTGAATAAATTTATCAGGACTTTTCTATAGAACCCGATGCTAAATCATATTTTAAAAATTGTCTATGATATTATATCATTCACTGGATAATTTCCACATGACGACTATCATATTCCGGCTTAAATTGTTTTAAACACGTAGACAGAACGCAAGTGAAACTTTATTAAAGCTTTTGCAAATCTATATAATTAATAGGCAACTTCATATTTTGTGATAACTTTAAAAATATAACATCATTCACTTACTAAATTATTGAAATATATCAATTAAATCTATGCACCATGCTGTTGCACTTAGTTTTAATGGATTGTTGGCCCCCTATAACCGGATGTTCTACTATACATCCGTTTTAAGCAATTTATAAACATGATAAAAATATTATTTAACCCAAAAAAATAAAAACCAACAAACAAATTTAATTAATTGCATTCGAGTTGGACAATAAAGGGTCACTTATTTTTTACTAAGACTGCAATTTTTAATAACTTTTCATTGTTTTATAAAAATACAAAAAACCCCAAAATCAACAAACCAAGGAAATAAAATACTGTTTAAATAAATGTCACAATTTAACTAAAACAATTGAAAGAAAAATGGGATGGTTGGAAGTTAAACTGGGTTAAAATGAAACAACAAAACAACAACTGGAAAAAGAAAATGCAAAATATTTTTTTTAATGGCAACAACAACAATTATGGCAGAAAGAAATTACAGCAAAACTAAAAATATGGAACGCCAGGAAATCCTGTCCTGCTAACAACAACAACAACAACAAGGATGGCAAAAAAAAAATAAATGAAAATTACAAAACAACTTCGTGAAAAACGTAGCGAGCACAAAATTGCAAATGAAGAAACAAAAACCAAAAATGTTAAACATTGAAGTTGATTTCCACCATGAAACTGAATTTTGCCGATTTACATTTACAAAATTTATTTCGGTGCATATTTTTGTTAAAGTGGATGAAAAATTTACTTGTAAAATAATATTTATTTAGAATTTTTTCATAGTAGCTGGTGTCTACTACATGCCCTACAGTAGTCAGTTAATTTCACTACAAAGTAACAGAGCAGAGCAACCTTTATATCGGATATCTGGACTATTTGGCACTGTTGAATTGGTATTTGTTAGTGTGAATTGTTTTCGCTATCATGACTAAATAATTTTTGGCAAATAGCGGGTTGAGTCATTAAATAATATTAAAAGAGGACACTTACATTTCTAAGGGATCAAACTGCATGAAAACGTTTCCAACAAAAAAATAATTTTTGAAATCGATCAAAAAACTGAAGAGTTACACGAAAATAAAAAAAAATCGTTAAGTACTGGCACAATTGCACACTGCAGAAGTAGGGGTCATCCCCTGAGTGCTGGTCGGGTTTTGACCACAAAATTTTTATATCATTTTCGTGGGTTTTTTATGGCTTAAAATACCATTAACACAAACATTACGGGATAAACAATATTTATGATCAAAAAATATACAATTTTATTTGGTGCTTACAAAGCAGGGATTTCTGCACGAGTTGTTCTAAAAAACAAATTCGTTGTTGTTAAACTTTTTTCTTTTGTGAAATATTCATGTGGCAAAATAAAAACAAGATTGCAACACAAATACTTTATTAACGAGTATTTTATTTTTATTATGCTTTGCCTGGGTTTTGTTTTTTTATTTCATCTCCCACACATGTTTATTTGAAGTTCAATTCAGTCATTCTGTTTGTGAATGTAACTGGTTATTTACTCCCATTTTTTCTGAAGTTTTTTTTTTTTGCAAAACCCCAATTTATCAACTAATACCAGGCAAGTGTTGACGGCAGTTAGAAAAGTGTACAATCAAAAAAAAAAAAAATACCTTTATTGAGCATCAAAGGGATTACGGGGGGCAGAAAAACAGTAACTTTAATTTTGATAAATTTTGCAGCCGGTGTTTATCTAGTAGATGAAGGTTGAAAGTCCGTTTTATTTAAAATTAATGTAACAAAATTAAAATATTTTATACAAGCGGCGGCGCCTCTGCTTTTTCTCTTTTTAATTCTATTGCATATTTTTTAGGTTTATCGACAAAGGACAACATTTTGTTAAAAGAAATATGTATGTATGTATGAATGGATGCATGTGTGTGCTGTTGTACTTTATTATTTTATCCGTTTGACATTGTAGAGATGATGTTGACTGTTTTACAGCTCTCTTTCGTTTGTGTTTCACATTTCTTTTTTCTGTTACATATAAACCACTTACTTTGTATGGACCACCACTACATACTTTAAAGAACTATATGTGTGTGTGTGTGTGTAGCACAACACACACACATAAAGTGAGATATAAAAGGAACACATGAAACATTTTTCTGGCTCAAAAGGAAATTGACCAACGCATGCAATTTCAAAATCTCATGAAACACTTTAATGTTTAAAAATAGTTGAGTTTTTAGGCCATCCGTTGAACTTTTCGATAATATTGAACTTAAACTGCTGGAAAGTTTTCAAGTTTCGATATGTTTTTATCAACGACATACATAGAGGGTACATCAAATGATCTACACCAAATTGACGGTATTTTACACTTTTAAAATTCCCCCCAAAAAAAAGAGCGAAATCCTTTCCCCGGGAGTATTTAGAATTGGGCTGAATATGTTTCTGATTAAAAAAAATCACAACATTTCCTGGAATACTTAATTTTTTTTTTTTTAAATCTATTCCTTTCGTCTTTCATACACGTTGTCTGCAAACATCCGCCTAACTCGCACGGACTAGAAAAATCTATAACATTTATGATAAAAACGAATCAACAAAATTTCTTTAAGACCCAAAAAAGCACATGCTTATACCGGATTACAATCGATTGTATCACATCAATAAATAAATTGAACTCGTTAAACTTTAAAGAACGAAAGAAAAAATAATCTTTTGCAGAAATTGAAATCATTCGCTTGATTGAAAATAAATTCAAACATTTTACTTTAAATTTAATTTCATTCGATAAGTGATTGCCACTCAATTTAAAAGTTTATGGCAGCAAACAACCAGTGAACAAGAATTATCCTTTTAACCCTTTTTTTTAATTTTATTGTTGTTTTTGTTGCTGTTGCTCTCTTTGTTATTAATTCTTGCACATGACATACTTAGCAGGAATTTATTTGCAACAATACAAACATGTGTATTTGTTATGGATATAAATTTGTAAATCTCTTCTTGAGGGATCCCAGGCATTTGAATAGTCGGTCGGTCGTAGCATGTGTTAAACATGCAGAGTATCAGAATGAGTAGGTTTTTATTTGGGATCACAATAAAAGGATATAAAATTGAATTTTGTGGTTTGAAGTCGCAAATATTGTCGTCGTCAGTAGGTGGACTATTTATGTTTTCATAGTGTGTGTGTGAAGTGTATATGTGGGTAATTGTGTGTATGTTTTTTACCCAGAGTGATAAACCACACAAAAGCCACGATTTAAAAATGCTTTTATGAATTGCAAATGACTTGTTATAATAAAGTTTAGAAAAAAAATTTTAATTTCTAATACAGAAAGGTACTTTTTTATTTACGAAAAATTTAATGATGTGAATTTTGATATATATTTTTTTTTTTTTTTTTTTTATTTTAGCAATATCCCGAGAAGATAATGATGACACACATCATCATCATCATCACCATCATCGGGGTGGTCATAGTCACAATCACGGTAACAAAGTTCCCTACAATGGTTACAATTCCGAAGAGTATTTGGATAGACTGGAGCCGAATGGTAATATACCAACAGATAAATCAAATTGCAGATATGGAGGTGAGTCTATGATGAGAAATTTATTATTTTGCTCTGCAATTAAATATTAACTTTTAGTATCTTGGGCCATTTTAACTGAATTGAAAATTCATAATAAAGTCTAATTAACAATTAATTACAATCAAAATATTAATCCCTGATGTAAAGTTTGAGTAATTGGCTTTTATTTACTCGTTAAAATTTTAATGAAATATTGACGACGACTTAATTTGAAAAATGAAAGGTATTAAAGCACATTTACATGTCACGGTAATAGAAAAGAATTTAAATAAAGTAAAAGATACACTACAGCTGGCTTACATGCGGACATCGATTCTACTAAAGCTGTCAGTGAATTATTTGCGCTATTGTAGCACTTTCCGAATTTCTCATATTATTTGATCTGTACACTTCATATTACGTAATTAAATTCTAACAAAATATTCTTCATCTTTAATTCAAGTTTATATTCTAATCCATTTTATAATCTTAAGTATTTTCTAGAACAATTCTTCTGTGAATTCACTACACACAAAATTAATTGTCATTTGTTTGAATACAAACAAAAACTAATTTGTATTTCCGCCCTTATTTTTAAACAACCACTAAAATGAAAATTTGTTTATTTTTGATACAATTGTGCCGATAGGAAGTGGCTACTTATTCCTGAAAAGGGACTTCGTAAAGTATGTCACTTCATTAGAATTTAGTCAATCATAAATTTGTACATTAATAAATATTATTGTTTTATGTTCTATAAAATATTAAGAACATATTGTATTCTTTGTTAGGTTTGTTTTAATTGTCTACAACTGACAGTGTCGTCATGCTTTTACACTGGCAAAAAATGAATGGTGTTTCTAAAATATACTTTTTATAAAAGGTTCCGTGAATGTAATTTTTTTATTTAATTTTAGTTTTTACGAAGAGTACTTTCTATAAAAGACTTTTTAATGGTACTATTTTTAAAACGTACCTTTTTCTGAAGGGTAGGTTAGGTTGGGTTAGGAAGGGTAGTGTGAAATACACCTCCACTCGGAGACCCAATTGGATCCATTGTGATTCTCTTCATTTATAATTTATTGACTAATTAGTCTCCTTACTGTCCAAGGAGAAACAAAGAGCCATTATCATCAATCATTCAGCCATTTAATTCCCATAATAAAGCCCCTGATATCCTCAAGTTTGAACTTCGCGATATCACTAATGCCCTCATGGAAACGTCTGCGCAGCCATCTTTGCCTATGGCGTTGCAGCCTTGGGCAATGACAGATGATATGCTCAATAGTTTCTGGCTCCTCTTCATCCCCACACATCCTACAGAAAACCGGAGTGCCATTTTCCCATGTGCTGGTCCTCACTCTAACCGAGTAATGGCCAGTCAAGGCGCCTACTAAGATTCTCAAAAGGTACCTTTTATAGAAAGTAATTTTTTGACAAGTACTTCTTCTAAAACGTATAAATTCATAGGTAATTTTTAATAAAAGTTACTTCTTCTAGAAGGTTATTTTTCTAATAAAAGTTACTTATTCAGAAAGGTAGTTTTTCGAAAAGATTCTTCTAATAAATGGCACTTTTTCGTAAATATTTTTTATTTTTTAAAATGTACTTTTTGTAAAAATTTTTTTATTAAAGTACTATTCATGAAAGGTACTGCTTTTCAAAGAGGTGCTGTTTTGCAAAAGATACTATTTGTAAGGGCTACTTTTTGTGAAAGGTACCTTTTACAATGGGTCTCATGCATAAAAACGAGTAAAAGCGCTGAGTTGAGGCAGGTGAGCAATTGCTCGTAATTCGAGTTCGATCAAAAAGCAACAGCTTTTGCTCAATTTCGCATGCATAAAAATGAGTTCAAACCAATTGCAATTAATTGAGCAAATGGAGATCAAACGTCTAATTGTTATTGCAGTGCAAACATGTCGTCAAGTGAAAGTGAAGTAGAAGTAGAATTAAATAATAATATTAAAATAGAAACTGACGACATTTCTAAATTTTAAGTAGAAAAAATAAAACAAAATAAATATTTACTAGAAAAGAGTCAATTACCAAGCATTATAAATAAAAAAAAACAAACAATAGAAACATGTGTAACAGAAATTAAGCAAAAATTTGGCATTGAATTAACGGGGAAAAATATAATAAAAAAAATTGCTAACATGAAATGTCGCATAAAAAATAAAATAGACATGAATAAAACAGGCAATAAAAAAATTATTTTAAAAAACTGGGAAACTGATTTGTCACAATTGCTTTGTGCTAATTCTAATCCCTCAACAAACAAACTTCCAGGTAAGTGTACCGTTATCGAATTCAAATTTTGTTGTTGATTTCGCTCTTCGTTTATTTTTTTACAGTTCATCTCTCTTTTGGAACCAATGATGACAACTGTACGTTTGATACATTAGAAGAGACATCAGCAACAACAACATCAGAAACAAAAACAACAGCAACATCAGTAGCAAAACAGCAAAGAAAGCGAAAGCGCCATTGCACTGATAATGATGATCAACCTGTAATTTTTTTTTTTTTATTTTACATTTTGCTATAATATATATATTATGTTGTTTATTTTTGAAGGTTAACAAAAAGTCAACAGCAGTTTTGAGTCGTTATGAAACTGATGAGACAAGGGAATTGAATTTTCAAAGTCTGCAGAGGCTTGTTTTGTTAAAGCAAAACAAAGTGCTTTCTACAAAAATGCAGATTTTGGAAGAAAAACTTCTGGAAAGAAACTTGCAGTTTCATGAATTTTGAATTTTATTAATATGTAATTAATTAATATTTAATGCCTAATAGTGAATTACATTTATTTTATTTTTGTATAAAAAGTGAATTGTATTTACGTTTATTATTTTTATAAACCAAAAAATAAATTAAAAATTTTCATTTATATTATTTTTATTATAAACTAATTTGATAACAAATTTGCGATCATCCTCCTTTTGTTTTTTCCAGCTTCTGAATTTCTTGCTGTTTGTTGTTCGATATCGTTTCCTAATTGCCATACATTATTATTGTTGTAATCGTCATTGATAAGGATATAATCGTCTTTTAAAAATTTAGCTATGTTATGCAAAATGAAACAACTGGCTATTACGTACGGCGCTAACTCTGTCGATACACGAATTTTGTATTGAAGTATCGAAAATCTTTGCTTCAATTGCCCAAAACACCGTTCTATAATGACACGTTCCCTTGTAAACACTTTGTTGAATGTTTTTTCTATGTCAGTTGTTGGGTTCCGGAATGGTGTCATTAGCCATGGGCATATTCCATAGCCCTCATCCCCGAGAAGTAATGCATCGTTCGTTGCATTTTGCATTATTCTACATACCTCGCTGTTTCGTAAGATGCGTGAGTCATGAACTGAACCAGGCCAGGATATGTCAACGCTTGTAAAAAGTTCTTTTCCATCACAAGTTGCCTGCACATTTATAGAGTGGAAGCCTTTTCTACAAATATACTCATCGCTTTGATTAGTGGGTTTTTTAATTTTTATGTGAGTACAATCAATCACTCCAATTGCAAATGGAAAGCAATAATTTGCTTGCCATTTCATTTGAGCATCTTGTATTTCATCTGCATCTTTCGGGAATTTTATCCACTCGCTTGCTTTGGCAGATATAAGTTTCGCAACTTCCGCAATAGTTCGCGACACAGTTGATTGATGGACTCCAATATCTGTGGCTATACCATTTTGGAATCCAGGATCTGCACAAAATCTTAAATACAGTCGAATTTTATCAATGTTGCTGAGGGCACTACCACGTGTTTCTTCTGACTCCTCAAAAAAATAATTAGCCAACCAGCAGATGCTACTATCATCAAACCTATGTATTTATCATTTTATTATTAATTATATAAAAAATAATTAATAATTAAGAATACAAACCTGTATAATTTTTTATCCTCACTTGCTAAATATCTTTTACGCTGTTGATAACATTTTGTATTTCTTTGTGGCACAAAATATTCAGCCATGATTCCTTTTTAGTGTACGCGAGTCAACTATAAGGCAGGCTCAACGAAATTTGAGCAAGTGCTCACAAAAGAAAGCAAAAGCTTGTTTTTATGCATATGAAAATGAGCACAATCTCATCTAACTTAGTTCCAACTGAGCAAGACGAGATCAAACGTGAGCAGTGAGTAAAAGCAAATACATCAAATTTTATTATGCATACGACAAGCACCTTTTACTCAAAAAATCGAGTCCGAGCTCAAGCTCACGTTTTATGCATGAGACCCAATATGTATGTTCATTTTATAAAAAGAACGTTATATTAAATTTATTTCTTATAAAATGTACTTTTTGTAAAAGGCAGTTTTTATTAAAAATACTTAAATATTATAAATGGTAATTTGTTCAAGACGTGCTTCTTTCAAAGTTCCTTTTATAAAAGGTAACATGTGTAATAGGCAATTTTAATAAAAGGTAATTTTTTTTCATTAAAGGTACTTTTTATCAGGTATTTTTATACCATGTACTTTTTTTTAGTAAATGTACTTTTAAAATGTTTCTTACAGTGTACTAAAAGCACACATTCATACACGTTTTTAAGAAGAATACCAACCATTAAAATTTTTTCACTCATGTGTTTATATTTTATCGTCTTATGATTGCGTCAGAGTGGGTGGGTTGTGCTTTCATGCGAATGTGACACCCTCAAATAGGAAATGAAATATTGTTTAATCCTTGTATCACATACATGCACATGTATGTACATCCATCCATACATACATTCATAGCAACATTGAATTTATTAAATAGCTGCGGTTTTGTGGTTGATATAAAACTGTTACTCAAAACAAACCACACTTTTAATTGTACTGGTATGTTCTTAGCGTACCCTACACTCGGCTAAATACTTTTATGAAAGTATAGTCAAACGTTAAAAGCAAATATGTAGCCCGCCACAAAATGTTCTCAATTACGAGTATTGACTGTAATATCTTCTTATGCTTGCAGTTGCTGTGCCGCACATCAAT